>OY744605.1:4694880-4997380 GCA_963556255.1 Allolobophora icterica | reverse complement strand
TACAGGTACGTAAATAGTAGTTACTAGTTTTCAGTGTTTATCGATATCTGTCACAGCAGCTGTCGTCAACCCTACCCTAACAGTGGGAATTCTATCTGGCGAATGTGGGGATTATGTGCATTTCTCTATATATGTTGTATATGTAGAGCGTTTTAAAGGTGTGCAACAATAGCATCGCCTTACCCAACGTAGAGGCGGAGTTAGATATTGGCAGTTGGATCCAGACTTTAACCACACCTTATTCCGGAAATGATTTCGAATAGTTCTCACCGTTCGTACTATAGTACAATACAAATGATGCTCAATCTTTCATTAATAAAGAATGCTACTGCTCTCTTATATGGGTTGAGCCTAAACTTAAAAGAGGTGTGCACATGTTGTGAACGATCCTCACCGGTCCTATGGCATATTTCAACTGCATAAATAATGGAGTTTTTACATAATCTATTTTTTTAAATCTATTTTTAAATTTGGTGTAGTATAAAGGCAACAGCAACAAAGTCATCTACCTTTGGCCCATCAGTATAGATGTGTTGGCATATATGTAAGAGCCATACTGAGCTGAATCTTTCAATTAGGAAGCCAACTGAAACACACCTTTATTGTACGATCCGGTGGCAAAGGCCGTTGACGTCGACATAAATTATTTTAAACAGTTCTCACCGTTCCTATCATATGGCATAATACTTACGATCCGGTGTTTTGTTAGTTGCTGCTTAACGACGCCGAGTCATGACAAAGATGAATAGCGTCGCCCTCGTCCTTTCTCAAAGCTAGGGACCAGCGCTACCACAGATAGAGTAGAGGCGGAGTTTTACGATCTGGTGAATGTTGATTTATTTATTTCTAACCTGGCTGTCGTTAAACTTCTATTTAATACAACATTGTTTGACACCTTTAACATGGCTTTTTGTCAAGAAATTGTATACTAGCAAGTCGCAGTACAGTTGTGTTAGACGTATCACATACATGTTTGATAGAATAGCTGTATTATGCCAAATGAATGGTGAGGACTGTTAAAAAATAATTTCAAATAACGTCAACAGCCTTTGCTGCCATAAGGTGTCGTTAAACTGTTGGAAATTCAATCTGCTCTATCGTCCCCTCGAAGCGCTGGATGAGTTAATTGGTTGAAAGGTTACTCGCCGTGGAAATGTCTGATACTTGCGCCTTGTGGTTGACAGCATGCCCTACTGGTTCCGCCTTTAGAGGTGAAGCGAGATTCTGCATCGAGGTACGCACGAAAGACCTGTTTCAAAGTGTTTAAAGCAAGTTAGATTTTTCCGATCAAAAAGTAAAGACAGAGTCAGCAGCCTTGACAGTCATAAGATGGCCTTAAAGGGTTTAAGCCGTGCTATAGCATTGTGTTTATTGGACACCTTTAAAGCTATGTCAACTAATCTATATATGAAGATCATCCGCATTTAACAGTGTAATCACCAACCTGAAAATTTTAATACTGAAACGTTAAATGCGGATGATCAACGGCCTTTGTGCCGTAAGATATCGTGAAACTATGCATCCATCCAACTTTTCTTCTACTCTACCTGTGGTAGTGCCAGTCCAAGGCCTAAAAAGAGGAAAATGGCGACGTCAATCAACTTTTTTTTATGAGACAGTGTCATTAAACAGCAGCTAACTAAATAAGTAAGTTTATGCCTCTGCCAGCCATACGATGTCGTTTAACACTGCATAATACTAGTATAGATTCAAACCTCCTTACACACCTTTAAAACAGTTTAAAGCTATGCTATATAAAAGATCGATGTCAAAACGCAGTATGAGGATAAATACTCAACGTTCTCCTTGGACTACTTTACAACATTGTTAACGTACCGAACGTATTCTACGAAATTAATCAAGGCACAAGATAAATTGGTCATCTCCTATCAGCGCATGTTACTGTTGGCAAGCAGTAGAAGCATACTAAAGTGCGTTCTACATTTCTCAGGGCAAGATTGGACGTAAACGCGTTTTAAATCTTCTAAAATCCGTAACACCCATACGCTTATTTAAGAATAGTCTTACCTGCTTACTTAATAATTTACAAATTTAGTACATTTACTAATTTATTTATCTAATTACTTAATTTACTGGTTTACCTATTGCCAGTACTTACTTATGTATTAACTAGAAGCATCAGTAGTAGTAGTTACTGCTAAAAGACACCCATACAAAGGTGAGTAGCGTCGCCCTCTTCCTTTATCCAGGCTTGGGACTGGCACCACCAGAGTACCGGCAGTAGCCAAGTAAAGGGCAATGATTGGGTACCAACAGTTTAACCAGATCTTATGGCATTAAAGGCCGTTGACGTCGAGTTGCAAGGATTAAAATATTTGAATAGTTTCCAGTGTTTAACTGGCTTCATTGTGCACTTCTGAACGTTGTATGAAGGCCATTAACAGCTACTGGTTGTATTGTATTGTATTGTAAGATAGGATACTGCATTGTGATAAGTGGAAAATGTTGATTCTATGCTCCAAGTTGCGTTGGTGTCAGCTTCCATGTTATGAATAAATGAATATTTATTGATTGATTGAACATTTGTTCCGTTCAAGGTCAACGGCCTTTGACGCCATAAAATACCACTAAACTGCAGGAAATGCAATGCAACCGCTTGGTTGAACGATACTCTCAGTCATAAGCTTTCATTATACATTACTTAATTCTACACTTTTTAGACACCTTTAAAACGGTTCAATTTCACAATATAATAATCATCTAGCGCATAGGTTTGCTAATACTAGATGTGGCCTGTTCATAAGAGAGACGCAGCTGAAGAGTGAATTAATACCGTATAAAAGAGTGAAAACCTAAAGAAACGAAGTCAGCATTAAAAGCCGACAAAAAATATTATATACTCACTCAAAAGCAATAAATGTAGGCTTCGAGTCTGAACACTACATCTTGGCTACTAGTCTAATAAATTTACTACTGTATTCACTCAGTGTCTGATTCTTCTACCAATCTATGACAGGAAGTTAAGTTAATGCTGTGGACAAGTACCTCGAGGACTAGCTCGAAGGTACTCCTCGAGAGATATAGCATCATGTCTCCTCACAACGGTTGCTTTCCTCTCTTCTCTTTGGAGTTGCTCTTTCTTCTTCTTTACTGGAATGTTCCCTGCAATCAGCCTCTCGACCTCTTGATCTGTGCGGTGCCTCTCGTTTTTATGAATTCCTTTATCATCGACAATACTCACAGGCGGTAACGTTCCACTACTGTTTCGAACCTCCTGTGCCTCACACCCTCAAAACTGTTGTTTGTTCTTGGGTGGTTATGGGCATTCAATTATCTTCTAAATATTTCTGTCGCTCTTTTAAAATTGCTCTCCGATAGTCTGGAATTAAACGGTGTGTATAGCATATTTTTTATGACAATATAAAGGTGTCCTGTACATTGCATCTGTCACATGCATTAGTAGAATGTACTATAAGATTGTAGAATCAGTTGTTAAAATTTTCACAGTTAATTGAACGTTTTTCTAGCTTGAATTACTCTTAATACCCGGACATGCAACAACAGATCATCAGCGGATTTATTCCAGTTATTATAGAATCAGAGTTCCTAACAAAGGTGTCTAAATGTTACCATAAATATATTCCGACTGTTTTGTTTATTTAGTTTCAGCTTCACACATAAGATTTTCCTTGAAGGTAAAACAAAAATTCCATCTCTACAATTTGGTGAATTTACATTTATGTAACATTTACAATTACATTTACGATTCTGTCTCTATCAGTCGACATTGGCGCCACTTCAATGTATTTCTTGCCTCGCTTTAAGATCTCTTTCTTTGAATACGTTATATCTTTTTCAAACAGTACGGACCCTATGAAATCGACTTGACTAGATAATCGGCATTGAGACACCGTCACTGCCTTATACTCAGGTAGTGTCAGACCTAAGATAGGGTAAGGAAGGGAGCGACGCTAATCATCTTATGACACAGCGTCGTTAAATAGAAACTACATATGATAAAAGCACTGATTACATATGTATATGTATGTATGTAGCTGTATATAATTTATGCATGTGTATGTATACGTTATCTATTGTGTTATTAGCAAATTACAATTGTTCAGCCTTCTCGACGAACAGTCTCTGCCTCCTCTCCGTAGTCTCCCTGGCAACCGGACCCAGTTCTCCACTAGACAACCCCTCTGACAAGACGCTGCGGTCGTAATTTATAAGCTGATGCCCTGCGCTTAGCTTCCAAGTAGCGCCTTTGCAAAATTTTGAGTTTACGATTACGATTACAAGCAAACTAGTGGTTTGCACTCGCACTTATTTCTTCCTACGAGCGGAGATTTTTCAGTTAGTCACGCGTTTACGTTATGGTTATATATAGGAGAGCAAATACTTTAAACGAGGTGTCTAAAGTATAGGCCATGTTATCGGCGTGGATTATGCGAGTTTGTAGGTTTCCCCAATATGCTTTAAATACTCATACGCTTACTTAAGAAGAAAGTCATACTTACTTATCTACTTAATGACCTACTTAATTGCTAAATTTTTTAAATATCTTTTTATTTATGAAGAAAAAAATGGTTTAGACCTTGGTATTCGTAAACTGCTGACTCTGCGTGTGCAGTTAAAGAGGCTTACCACGTGCTTACTTAAGAATAAAGTCGTACTTACTTATTTACTGATTTACCTACTTAATTAATTAAATAATTATCTAATTAACTAATTATTGACTAAATGGTATAGACCTTGACATTCGCAATCTGCTAGCTCTGTGTGTATAGTTGCTGCTTAACGATGGCCAGTCCTCGTAAATTTATTCATTGGGGAAGGGGTAAATATGAATGGTAATATTCTTGTCTAAAGAACAATAGATCTTGAAAAGACACGGTTCAGTGCCCGCAATCCCCTCTAGGTCGACTCAGCCTTCCACTCGTTAGGGGTCAGCAGAAAAACGAGTGGGCGCCAAGACATGTGTTCGATAATTTCTTGATAATTGTAGCGTCATGTTTCATTACTGTAGTAACTTACTGCGGTTTTCACAGACGCAGTTGAAAGCCTTTTACAGGAGAGAAATATATAGCATCTCTATGAATAGTTTTAAAGGTGTTCTTCTAATAATATTTATTCTTTAATTAAGCGCCTGCAAACGCACTGCGCTGTACATGTACATGTTATGCGATAAACCTTAACTACTAACAGAACACAGACAGCCTGCAATACACGGCGCAAATTGCAGCCTACAAAGCATGTCCGCCTATAGGACTCGATCTCTGTACCTATCGCACTCTAAGCCAGATGTTATCCAATGCGCTATCTTGTAGTCCGTTAGCGTCGTGGATCTGTTTCTCTCGGCCCGGGCCTTTCGTGACTTTTCTTTCGAAAGCAGAATTTAGGAATCTTTTTATTTGATTTCAAGAGCGTAAACCATAGATGGCGTTTTCCTCTTCATTCCTCAGTCTGGTGGTCTCCTCAAGTACTTCAAAAAATGAAAACTGTTTAAAAAATCTTCTATTGACGTCTATGGCCTCTGATTTCATAAGATGCCATTAACTGTTGGAAATCCCATCCAAGCTGCAGGTTGAACGGTTCTGGCAGTCTACGTTGTCGCTAAACTTTATTGAGTACGACACTCTTTCGACACCTTTAACATGGCTTCATCAAAATTTATATATGAACAAATCGCATCCAAGTTGTTCTCGGTACATAGTGTGTAGGTCAAACGAACGGTGAGAAGTGTTCAATTATTTTCTAACGACATCAAAGGCCGAAGGATGTAGTTAACTGTTGGAAATTCAATCTGTTCTACCGTTCCCCTCGAAGCACTGGATGAGTTAACTGTTTCAATTTCAAGGGTTACTCGCCGTGGAAATGTCCGATACTGGCGCCTTGTCAGGGCGAGGATGCCCTGCTGGTCCCGTCTTTGGAGGCGGGGCGAGAGTCTGTAGCGAGGTACGCAAGGAAGATGTTTCAAAAGTCTTTGATTCGTAATGAGTAACGCCAAATTTCTAAAGCGCTAATCTATTTTATCTGCGTATTATCATAGGCCTCGTTGTATCGGTTTGTATCTGTGAATTGTTTGGTCTGTTACTGTGTATGTTTGTTTGTGTGTCTTCGTGTATCGGTATCTATTTTATCTGTGTATTATTATGTGTTGGCTTTTGTTTCACTGTGGGTCTTGGTGTATGTGTACTTACGTTTGTTTGTCACTGTGTGTACGCTTGGATATTCTTCTCATGTCTAGATGTGTTGTTGCCTCTCTCTCTCTCTCTCTCTCTGAATTGGTGTTAATGGAATTCAGTGTCTTTGTGAATTATCATTTGGCAGTCTGTGTGTATCGGTAACTTTGTGCGTGAATCGACATCCATTTGTTTGGATGTTCTTTGTATGTCTGTGTGGATCGGTATATTAGAACTGGTTTCTGTCTTATTGGTATCAAGATTGCATTCATACATACATTCATACATACATACATACATACATACATACATACATACATACATACATACATACATACACACACACATACATACACACACACACACACACACACACACACACACACACACACACACACACACACACACACACACACACACACACACACACACACACACACACACACACACACACACACACATACATACATACATACATACATACATACATACATACATACATACATACATACATACATTCATAAATTTAAACATTATAATGTGAATGGATTAGATTAGGACGAGTTTTGTACGTTTATAGAATGTGGGTTAACTTGAAGCGATCATTGGTTGTTGGCTACCTCTACATTATTGTAACAGTTTACCCTGCGTTACCTTGACGTACCTTCATTTACCTTTACCTTCTCTCACCTGCAGTGCCTTTCACTTGTCTTGTTAGCTTACCTTGCCTTGATCTTCCCACATACCTTGTCATGTTACCTTCTTATCTATCTTACCTTCTCTCTTTTACCGTCACATTTTAATTGTCACTTGTGGACTGACTTTTGCCTGAGCCACCATCCTCCGTGTTTCTCCCATCTCTGACCCTCCTCCGATCCTCTTTTCGTTTAACGCGAGCTGCTGCTTTACGGCCGCAAGGGACATCGAAGTCTTTATGTTAACCCTCGGGCTACCAAGGGGGTGGTGGTTACCACCCCCCCCTATGTTTTTCTGCCAAAAATTTTTTTAGCACCTGGAATTTAATTTTGACATTTTAGGTAGCTGTAGGGGGCCCATTTCCGCACATTTTGAGCTAAAAGTCGTGATGATAGCCCACACCATAAAAAGTTATACCCGATATAGCCTAGGTACCACGTTTTGGAATCAGGAATTTCTCTTGTCAGCTGTTAGCTATTGTCGACTATAAAGGTATTCATTATTCTTTCTGGAAGAGAAACAACTATGCCATTCTTTAGAGGGAATGTAGGGCTATATTTGCTTGCTTAGTTATTTGTCTTTTGAAAACCGGAAGTGATTATAATAAATAATAATACGCTTATTCAGTGTGAAAATCACTGATGCAACATCACAACGTAAACCGGTATGGTTGGGTATGGGGAAGGGCTTTAAACATTCGAAGCAGATTGCTAACAAAGTAAAGCAGTGCTGTGAAGTGTTCAAGAAGCCGGTTTGAAGGAAGCATTCGCACAAAACAATGGAAGTAACTTGCAATAACTGACGTATTTGACTGCCGGGAACAATAACATAATTTCTTGTTTCATGTTGATATAGCTGCATGCCTTTAGATTTTGCCTGAAACTAAAACAGACTTTGGAATAGTCTGTATTGTTGAAAATTAAGCCTCATTATATGTAGAATATTCTTGGATACATAGTTCATTTTCAAAACCCACATCATTTATATTTTTTTTATCCAACAAGTACAAAATGTGTGGGATACTAGCAGATATCGTTAAATGGACGGTGCCTTTGTTAAAAAGTATATAATTTCGAGATGCATTCATATATTTTACAACTAAATATACCATTCTTGTCAGAAATGAATGCTGAATCAAATGCTGTATTACATTATATGATATTTGAAACCAAACACGAAATTCCGGGGGGGGGTAACCACCCCCCCCTTGGTAGCCGATGTCGCAAAAAAACCTTGGTAGCCTGAGGGTTAATACTAACGAAACCATCTCTAACAAATAGTTATAATGGTTGTTTCCTTATTTTATTTATTACACAACTTACCGATATCATACGGCAGCAAAAGCCGTTGACGTTTTCAAGCTTTTTGTTGTATTTCAGTTTATATTTATATTTGTTTTCGTTGATTTATGGTTATATGTTAGACACCTCGTTTAAAAGACTTATGTTTTCTATAAATAATCGTTAAAGCCAAAATTATTTTAACAAAACGATGCGGCAATGCCCATTGATAAAGGAATAATTATGGTGAATGTTGATTTATTTATTTCTTCACAAGCTGTATAACGTTAACCTTATATTTTATACGACACTCCTTCGACACCTTTAACATGGCTTCATTCTAAATTATATACAAACAAATCGCATAACATTTCCGTTCTGCAAGTCACGTACATTTTCATAGGCAGTCAGCGGCGTTTAGGCAAAAGATGTTCTTAAATGGTTGGATATTCAATCTGCTCTATCTCCCCGCTGGAAGTGCTGGATGAGTTAACTGCTTCAGAGGTTATTCGCCGTGGCTAGCATGATCATCTTGGTCCCGTCTTTTGAAGCCGGTCGAGTCTGTAGCAAGTGATTGCGTGGACAGAAGATTGTTTCAGCAGCGTTTGGATAGTAATCCTAAGGTTATACATACTCCAATTTTCTAAAGCGCTACTCTGAAGTTAAGTGCGTGCAGGGCACCAGCTTATTCACGAGCGCTGTCTCAAGTCAGATGGGGTGACCAGAGGATTTCCGGACCATTGATCACAGGACTATTGATCATAGGACTATTGATCATAGGACGTTTGGTTACACGGACCATTGATCATTAGGACCATTGATCACAAGACTGTTGATCAAATGAAAAAAATAATAAATAGAAATTTAGTTTGCCAACGTTTTTTAATTAAGAAAACACTTACTTCTTACATACATACATACATACATACATACATACATACATACATACATACATACATACATACATACATACATGCATACATACACAGTGCTTTTTTTCAGCCGGAACGCGCCGGTACGGCGTTCCGGCACCTTTTTCAGCTACTAAAAAATAATTGATTTATTTTAATAACTAAAACAGCAATTTAGTTATTTTAATTTAATTTCAGTGTTTTTGAACTGTTCTCAGTGTTTATTGAGACCCCTCCCAATCCCCAAATCCAGTTTTTCTCGTGATTTTAGCCCGTCCATAATTGTTGCGTTCCGGCACCTATTGTTCCGTTCCGGAACTTTTTTTCTAGAAAAAAGCACTGTACATACATACATACATACATGCATACATACATACATACATACACATGCATGCATGCATACATACATACGTGCATACATACGTGCATATATGCATACTGTGCATACACACATACATACACGCATACATACATACAGACATTCATACACATTTACATGGATACATATATTCATACATGCATACGTATATGCATACATTCATACATACATACATACATACCATGTTACCAAACATCTTATGACCAACAGTCCTGTGATCAAAAGTCCGCTCACCGTCCAGAGATACCAAGTTAAGATCCGATTCAGCTTCCCAGAGAGACCAGAGAGAGGAGGCAGCTTTGATATACTTAATTGCCTCGAACAGTCGGTGCCAGTCTGAAGCCTTGATAATGAGAAGGGCCAAATTTTCATAATTATGACACATACTGTAATAGTGTGTAGTAGTTCCTGTTTAAAGACCCTGTGTCATAACAAGAATGATGAGAGTTCCCCTCCTCTTTTGCCCAGTCTTTGGACTGGCACTACCACAGTGCGGGCTGCAGTGTATGTTAATAGTAGTAGTCTCCATTACTAAACCAAAAGAGAAAAGATTCCAGAGCCTTTGTTTCGCTAGATTTCTTCTGCTGATTGAAATTCTACTTATGTTAAGAATTCTAATTCTTACAAGAGGTGTCTAAATATTTCCAATTATGCCTGTCTTTAGTTACTTATTTAGGTTCGGCTTCACAGTTTTCAGCTTCACGCATCAGATTTCACTTAACGGCAGAATAATATATTACTTTTTTGATTTCACTGCACTTACACTTAAGTAACATTTACTATTACACTTAACACTTCTTACTCGATCAGTTTACATTGGCAACTCCTCAGTGTATATCTCACATCGACTCTTATTTGAAAGCGTTATCTTTTATTATTAGTATTTCAATCAAACCCAAGGGAAGCAACTTCATCAGAGGATACGCTCTGAAACGCCGCCACTGCTTCATACCCGGGTAGCCCTTCTCCAAAGTCTGGATAAATGAGGAGGGCAACACTAATTATCTTTGTTATGACAGCTTTGTTAAACAGAAAATATCTACATAATCGCCACTTACAGAGTAGAAGCAAGTTAGATATTTTCTTTTCAAAGGTAATTACAAATCAACCGCCTTGACAGTCGTAAGATGTCCTTAAAGGGCTTAAGCCGTGCCATAACCAATGCTTTTTATTGGACACCTTTAAAACTATGTTCACTAATATTATATATAGAAAAGCTCCATTAAGTAGTTTATTCTTTGGATTTTCACTAAAGTCCTTAGACAACGGACGGGAGAAGATGAAATAGAGAAAACTATCAGAAAGAGAAGATTAAAATGGATGGGATATGTGGTTCGTATGGATAAGGAGTAGTAGTAGTTTCAGTTTAGCGAAACTGTGCGATAACAAAGATCATTAGCGTCGCCCTCCTCCTTTATCTAGGCTTGGGACTGGCACTGTCAGAGTACGAGCAGTGGCGAAGTTTATGGACAGGGATAGAAGAGCCGAACAAGTGATGATCTGGAGGAAAAGGAGAAGGGGAAGACCACGTGATGTTGAACTGGTCGGAGACTATCAGGAACAATATGAAGTTCTCTAGATGTTGTGGAACAAGGTGAAAGAATGGAGAAGATGCGCTGCCCGATGCGATGTGCAGACCTACACTGGAAGGACAGCCGATTAAGTTGGTGTGTAAGCATGTTCAATTGCACATCATTGCAACTTTGTGCGTCATCATAACGCCGCTGTAGGCATAGTGGATATGAAATCCCATTTTTTAATATATGTTATAAAAAGAGGATTTGAGCAATGGTAAAGAGCTGTGCATTAAGTTTTCCTATTGAGGTGAACGACATTTGATGTCACGAGATGTCGCTAAACAATCAGATTCAATCCATAGTCACTGTCTGGCTGATAAGGCTAAGGTAATCCGCAAGATATCGTTAGCAATAGAAACTACTCAGTTAAGCCATAAACTACTAAAACTACTATATCGCTATTGTTCAGCTAGCGACTTCAGTAATTAAGCTAATTAAGATAGTGTTAGTGTAAACGGACCTCGAAGCCCGAAGTCTGAATATTTTTTACGACACGATTGAATTTCTGTTCGCCATTGATAGTCGCTTTCTACGTCCTTAAAATGGCACGGATATTTCACTGCATTTTAAATCGAAATTTAAATATATATTTTAATGTTTTAAATGGTTGATGTCACCGAATGATGTTTCGTGCGACAATGTTTACGATTGTTTTAATGATAAAATTAGACACCTTTAAGTGGTGAACAATAGAAGATATATTAATTCTTGGGATCATTTATTTGTAAATGCAGTACCGGTGTTTTTATGTGCAATTAGACAAAAGCAAGTAAGCTTAATTCTAGGAAAATATCAATCGCTAAAGCTTTTCTAATTGTCTAATTATCTAATTATCTGCCTTGAATACATCAACGGCGCCTTTATTATTGCGAAATGAAAAGGTAAGTAAAAAAAATGGAGCAAAGAGAAGAGGAGCTAAAACTTTCACAAAAGACCAGAATCAGAAGCTTAACGAGAAACAGAAACAAAAGCTATCTTACTTCTCTGTCTGGAATCGTAAGTCTTTCTGTGTGTTTGTTCCTTCATAGGCCTCGTTGTGTCGGTTTGTATCTGTGATATGTTCAGCCTGTTACTGTGTATGTTTGTTTGTATAAGTTCGTAGATCGGTGATATATGCTTGAATTTATCTGCGTGTTACTATATATGGTTTCGCGTTTGTTTAACTGTATTTGTATTTGTATTTGCGTCTGAACTGATCTGTTTGTCACTGTGATTCTTTGTGCATAATTATTCTTTTTATATTCTCAATTAGTGTTTATGAAATTCAACGTCTTTATGGATTATAATTTCTCAGTCTATGTGTATCGGTATCTGTGTCTGAATCGTTCTGTGTGTGATTAGATGTCCTTCTGGATGTTTTCTTGTATGTCTGGGTGGACTGGTATATTTGAACTGGTTTGTTTGTTATTGATCATTGATATTTAGATTGCTCTTTCTGCACACCCTTAAAACACCTTCATACATTTCATTATAAATGTTACGATCATGCGCTAAGTGAATTTTAACTAGTCTAGGTTGACGTTAACGGCCTGTTGTTAAGCACTGGAAATTACGCAACCGCATTTCACTCCGCCACTCCCGTACTCTGGTAGCGCCAGTCCCAAGCCTGGGTAAAGGAGGAGGGCTCGTAAATCATGTGTGTTACGACAGACCCATCGATAAACCGTAATTAAAAAAATACAGCATAACTTGAGAATTTTATTCACTGATTTCCTATCTATGAGTCGTTAAACTGCTGGAATCCGTGCTGCTTACTCTCAAGTGTCTTGGACTGCAACGTTTGTAAGGTGATGTAAGGTCGACGTCAGCGACCCAGGCAGTCATAGATGAGGACAATTAGAGAGCGTCAAAGAAGATGGATTGGCCATATAGTGAGAGGGAATTCCCAGCTACGAGATATCATCGAGGGTAGAATGGAAGGGAAAAAGACAAGAAGAAGACTAAGTACGATGCTCTTAGACGGGATTTTGAAGAAGGACGGCTACAAGGATATGAAAGAAGAGGCTCAACACCGAGAAGAATGGCACCGTTGGACATACGAACCTGTCAAAGGGCAGAGAACCAAAGAAGAAGTATTTGAGTATAGATCAGACAAATTCTACTAATTATCTTGAATTTCAGGAATTTTTTTACTTTAATGAAACTTTAAATAGTATATTAATGGCAATTAGAATACAATAATGATAGTGGAGGTGATTTTTATAAATCTATTTGTTCAAATGTAAGTACAGATATAACATATTTAGAATCCCATAGACATAAGGAAATCCAAATTTCTAGATTAAAGTTATCTTTGGTCTGACAGATTTATTAAACAGAATATCTACATAATGGCCAGTAACAGAGACAAAGCAGGTTTGATTTTCTTTATTAAAAGATAAGGACAAAGTCATAAGATGATTTTAAAGGGTTTAAACCGTGATAAAGCAATGCGTTTAATTGGACACCTTTAAAGCGTTGTTATCCAGTCTATATAAGCCTAAAGAGCAGCTGCGTTAACCGATACGGTCTTTGTCCTCTTCAATTTCAAGTTTAACCTTTTTTGACCCAACGTTCCCAAAGTGGAACACCTTATTAAAACATCTTGGGGGACGGTGAAACAGACTATAAGTCATCTCATAAATATTCATTGATTTGATCAACGATGGAGGAGTGTTTATTTACTTGATTTCGAGTCTGGTTTGGTAAATTATAATTATAATTTAGGTGAAAATTGGACAAAAATTGACGTTTTTAGTTCTAAATATTGAAAATAACTGTACGTTACAAGCACGTGACAATTAATTGTTTTTATTGTAAATATTGAATGAACTCTGTTTATTGTGCCTGTGTATGGTCAAATATTTCAGTGATAGTGCTTTATGCATGAGCAACGTAGCTGATTTTATATGTGTTCCACTTTGGGAACGTTGGGTCACTGTCCTTATACGTACCACTATTTTACGTTGATACTGAAAATTGCCTTTGTAACTCCACAAATAGGCTACATTGATTACAATTATTATTATTATTATTATTATTATTATTATTATTATTATTATTATTATTATTATTATTATTATTATTATTATTATTATTATTATTATTATTATTATTATTATTATTATTATTATTATTATTATTATTATTGTTATTATGTTAGCCTACCGGTTGGTTTTCCGAAACAAATTAGAGGTTTCTAGAAATATTTTTGTGAGGTGAGTAGGACTATAAATTAATGGTCCCTAGAGGTGAGTACATGTTGTTTACCCGCATATACCCTCGACTACAGCCCTGGTTATAATTATCATTGTAATAAAATCTATTTATGGTATCATCAGGACGTATAGTTAGGTGCAGCTTGGATGGGCCCGCCGTTTCTCGACCCCGGGCAGCCCCGACATGGTGCCCTGCTATGCGACTGCATTGAAACACTGAAATGTTATCGACATGCTCTGGAAGAGGAAGTCTGTCTCGCGGGCGTCGCCAGGGGCTCAAGTCAACCGAAGGCCGATTTCAGAAACGAAGGCGAGACCTTTTCAATTAGTGGGACCCAGTGTCTCCACGGCGATCAGCATGAAGGTGTATCATCTGGGGTTATGAATATGTTGTGTGCTTCCTTGTAGCCGCCCTCTCCGATGACCCTCTGGCCGCGACCGCTGTCTCAGGGGGATATGATGCAGCCACCGTATCTACCACGGTCGCGTCCCATGTAAGAGGGCGTCTGCCACTCCAAGGGATTAGAGTCTCTTCCCTTCGGACCGGGTCATGCCCGACGGCTCCCTGATCGCCGGGTACCCGCTGCATTTAGACTTCGGTGAATAAGATCGTTGATGGCGCTGTGGCTGGTCTGTCGACCGAAGCCCAGCGAACACGAGAGGTCGTGCGAGACCTGTGTTTCGACGCGATGTGGTTTGTGGCCTTCTGAAGGGTGTGCACACTGTGCAGCGTCAACGACTGAGCGGTCGGACAGCATCGGTGCTTGCGCTGCTCCGATATGATGTACTGAACCATGTCACTGAGTCCACAACACAAGGTAGATGCGGCTACTGCCGCAGCAACACTAGGAAGAAGTGCGAAAATGCGAAAAGCGTCTCCACGAACTGTGCTTTGAAACATACCATACCAAGGAACACAGTCGACTTGGCAGTGTCTAATTCTACTGAAACTGTTTTAATTAAATGAAATATTGATATTTTTGAATCATAACTTTTGGACACTGCTTATCTGCATTATTTTGAAAAAGTTACAATTTTACTAATGCATGGTGCTTATGATAGTCAAAGTGACCCAACGTTCCACTTTGGGAACATATGTAAAATTCTGACATGAACTGAAAATAAATTATTTTTGTTAATGATTGCCTTTATATAGGTTGTAAACTGCATCATAACTAAATTTGGAAGTGATTGCATAGCAATTTCAGTATCTGGGATGATAAAGGTTAATACTGAAACTAAAATACGGTTGGTGTCTGAATTTCTTACAACCAAATGAAATGATTAGAGAACTGACCTGCGAAGATACAACAGAGAACAATATCAGAAAGAGAAGATTAAAATGGATGGGACACGTAGTTAGTATGGACAAGGATAGAAGAGCCAACCAAGTGATGACCTGGATCCATATGGGGAAAAGGAAAAGAGGAAGACCGCGGAATCTTGAACTTGTCGGAGACCATTAGGGAAGACTTGAGGTTCTGTAGGAGATGTGGTACGATAATGGACAGAGAAGAATGGAGAAGATGCATTGCTCGATGTGCATGGGAAGGACTAAGTACTAAGCAAGTAAGCAAGTTCTATTGGCCATCGTTTGTTATATAAAAAAGTGATTATACCATATTATGGTTTAGTAGACGTATTTTATAAAAGAAATCAAACACATTATGGTTTAATGCTATTTCAGAGTCTATGTGATCCAACGATGCGACAGTGCGACAGTGTTTGAGATAGTTTTTCAATCGAATAAATGCGACCAAAAAATTAGGGATAAATGAGAAAGCAACAATTAGGCGAAAAAGTAGGATGAAGTGAGCACACGATTCTAGGAAAATCCCTTCATCTTGTATAATTATCTGAGGTAAATATTTTCATAGCGCTATTGTTATTGGCAATGTACGATGTACGGCAAAGGACCCAACCATTTCAATTGAAGACTACCATTTAAGCTGAGCGTCTCTCGGGCTCAGTGATGGATTTACTATATGTAGGCCTACAAACGAAGTAGGGTGTCACGATCCACAGGTGGAAAAATTTTAATGTCAAACAGTTAAGAATAAAAAAATAAATTCAATTTCAACAAATGTATTTAGAGACAAATAAAGTTAACACTTTAGAACTTAGATAGTAGGGGGAGCAAAACTTAGCCTGAGTCGGCAGATTGCTAAACCCGTCTGTGCTCCTTAGAGGATGGTTTATGAGTTGGCTTCATGCAAAGAAATTCCAATCCGGAGAATCCGCGAATTAGGCCTACAAAAAATGGCCTATATTTGTTTATTTGTTAATATTTTTATTCTGATATTACTTAAAATAAGTTTATTTGCTGCTAGTGAAAATAAATTTACGAAGGTTGGCAGTCCAGACGAAGGCTAAAAGGTCATGGCCGAAGTAAAGGAGTGATGGACTGTAGGCCTATGTATGTATATATGTATGTATGTATCCATCTTATTCTTGATTTCTATGTTGCTCCCGCCATAGGGTCCGAGCGAAGGAGCAGACACTTCCAGCTTAGCTAGAAATGCCGAAGACGTCGATACGAAGTGGCGCTTATGAAGGGTAACGCACCGCGCTAAAATGGGTGTTTAAGTTCGCCGACCTTTCTGCTCAGTAATACTTATAATTTCGCCTTTGCACGACAGGGCATACCAATGTCAGAGACCACTTAATATATGACAACTTAAAATCTGAAATGATTGATTGATTGATTGATTGATTTGCATGCATAAATCTGTGTGAGTGTGTCTATGTAGATACATGTAGTACTACGTATGCATGTAGTTATTTGAGATAGCCGTAGTGAAAACCTATAATCTAAAGAAGAAATCGTGTAGATCGGATACGAAATGGCGGAGATACAAGCAATCTAGGAATTACTTTTTTTCGCCATGTACAGACTGTTTTATTAACCTTCGCAGGACGAAAACATTTTACGATACACGGAGGACGGAAAGGGGTAATTTTTTACTCCAAAACAATATATAATATCTCAGCTCACAGGTAAGCTACGATGATAAATGAAGTGTCAATTGTAACATTTCCAAGGTCAAGCAATCGATTTATCATAGTGGCAATAGTGTGTAAATACTACTTTTCAAGATGGCGGCCAACATGGCCGTCAAAACAAACAAAAATGTATATCTCAGCACGTAGGTAAGCTCCAATGACAAATAAAGTGTCAATTGCAACATTTGCAAGGTCAGGAAATCGATCTATCATAGTGGCAATAGTGTGCGAATACTATTGTCCAAGATGGCGGCCAACATGGCCGCCCAAAACAACAATATGTATGTCTCAGGTCATAACTAATTTACAAAGACAAATGAAGTGTCCATTGTAACATTCCCAGGGTCAAGGAATCGATTTATCGTAGTGGCAATAGTGTGGAAATACTATTTTCCAAGATGGCGGCCAATATGTCCGCCAGACACAACAATATGTATTTCTCAGCTCATAGGTAAGCTACAATTGCAAATGAATTGTCAATTGTAACATATTCAAGGTCAATGAATCGATTTATCATAATGACAATAGTGTAGGAACAATACTTTCCGAGATGGCGGCCAATATGGCCGCGAAAACACAAAAAAATATATATCTCAGCACATAGGTAGGCTACAATGACAAATGAGGTATCAATTGTAAGATTTCTAGGGTCAAGAAATCAAGCTATCGTAGTGGCAATCGTGTGGGAATACTAATTTCCAAGATGGCGGCAAACTTGGCCGCCAAAACACAAAAATATGTATATCTCAGGTTGTAGGTAAGCTCCAATGACAAATGAAGTGTCAATTGTAACATTTCCAAGGTCAGGGAATCGAGTTATCGCAGTGGCAATGGTGACCGATCAGTCAGCTGATTGATAATTCCTATTTTTGTGTTTTGTCGGCCATATTGGCCGCCATCTTGGATAATAGTATTCCCACGCTATTGTCACTACGATAAATGAATTCCTTGACCTTGGAAATGCTACAATTGACACTTCATTTGTCATTGTATCTTACCTACAAGCCGAGATATACACATTTTTGTGTTTTGGCAGCCATGTTGGCCGCCATCTTGGACAGTAGTATTCACACACTACTACAACTGCGATAAATCGATTCCTTTACCTTGGAAATATTACAATTGACACTTCATTTGTCATTTTAGGTTACCTATGAGCTGAGACATGGATATTTTGGTCTTGGCGGCCATATTGGCGGCCATCTTGGAAAATAAACTATTCACAATTATGAAACTATTAACACTCAGTTCCATGGTAGATTCCACACTTGATTTATAATTGGAAGTCACTTATGAGCTCATGTCTTTAAAAAACATATCTGCCCTATGAACGAAAAAATAACGACGTCGAGGACGAAGAGGGGAAATTTTTACCCCAGGACACTTTGGATTGAAAAATCTTTTTCCCACCACATGGCAATGTGGTGGGTATGCAGTCAGAATATGTCATTGGTGGTAACTTGTAAACACATGGAACGACAAATGATACCTACCTACAGTTGCTCCGCAGTCAACATCCAAACATCCCTGGGGTAATTATTTACCCCTTTCCGTCCTGCGAAGGTTAACACTGTCTGCATAGGACCAGAACAGAAATGGCTGAAATTGGAAAACCATCAGACACATTTCAGATTTTAAAGTTGTCATATATTAAGTGGTCTCTGACATTGGTATGCCCTGTAGTGCAAAGGCGATATTGTAAGAATTACTGAGCAGAAAGGTCGGCGAACTTAAACACCCATTTTAGCGCGGTGCGTTACCCTTCATAAGCGCCGCATCGTATCGACGTCTTCGGCATTTCTAGCTAAGCTGGAAGTGTCTGCTCCTTCGCTCGGACCCTGGCGGGAGCAACATAAAAATCAAGAATAAGATAGATACATACATACATACGTACGTACGTACGTACGTACGTATGTATGTATGTATGTATGTATGCACGCATGTATGTACGAGCGTTTTTGCCCACATTCTCAACTTTAACAGCGTGGAAATTGTAATAATTGATTGATTGATTGATTGATTGATTGATTGATTGCTTGATTGCTTGATTGATTGATTGGTTTGCATGCATAAATCTGTGTTAGTGTGCCTATGCAGATAGTACTACGTATGCATGTAGTTATTTCAACGTGGGACTCGCATAATTTGAGAAACGGCTATATTCAGCTAAATATGCGCGCAAGACCAAAGAGATAGCTCTATAGTAAATCGTCTATCTCTCTCTCCGCCATCTCTCATCCGATTTCGACGACTTCCATTTCATATTGCAGGCCCTGAGCAGGGCTATCTCTTTGATACCCTGTGTATGTTTTGCCAGTTTTTGAGAAATTTAGCAATACCCATTTTTCATGTTTCTGCGAAATTTCTCAAAACTGGCTATAATCACCTAAATCTATGCCAGACCGAAGAGATAGCCCTAGTGAAAACCTATAATCTAGAGAAGAAATCGTGTAGATCGGATACGAAATGGCGGTGATACAAGCGATCTAGGAATTACTTTTTTTCGTTTTATTAACACTGTCTGCATAGGACCAGAACAGAAATGGCTGAAATTGGAAAACCAGCAGACACATTTCAGATTTTAAGTTGTCATATATTAAGTGGTCTCTGACATTGGTATGCCCTGTCGTGCAAAGGCGAAATTGTAAGAATTACTGAGCAGAAAGGTCGGCGAACTTAAACACCCATTTTAGCGCGGTGCGTTACCCTTCATAAGCGCCACATCGTATCGACGTCTTCGGCATTTCTAGCTAAGCTGGAAGTGTCTGCTCCTTCGCTCGGACCCTGGCGGGAGCAACATAAAAATCAAGAATAAGATAGATACATACATACATACGTACGTACGTACGTACGTACGTATGTATGTATGTATGTATGTATGCACGCATGTATGTACGAGCGTTTTTGCCCACATTCTCAACTTTAACAGCGTGGAAATTGTAATAATTGATTGATTGATTGATTGATTGATTGATTGATTGCTTGATTGATTGATTGATTGATTGGTTTGCATGCATAAATCTGTGTTAGTGTGCCTATGCAGATAGTACTACGTATGCATGTAGTTATTTCAACGTGGGACTCGCATAATTTGAGAAACGGCTATATTCAGCTAAATATGCGCGCAAGACCAAAGAGATAGCTCTATAGTAAATCGTCTATCTCTCTCTCCGCCATCTCTCATCCGATTTCGACGACTTCCATTTCATATTGCAGGCCCTGAGCAGGGCTATCTCTTTGATACCCTGTGTATGTTTTGCCAGTTTTTGAGAAATTTAGCAATACCCATTTTTCATGTTTCTGCGAAATTTCTCAAAACTGGCTATAATCACCTAAATCTATGCCAGACCGAAGAGATAGCCCTAGTGAAAACCTATAATCTAGAGAAGAAATCGTGTAGATCGGATACGAAATGGCGGTGATACAAGCGATCTAGGAATTACTTTTTTTCGTTTTATTAACACTGTCTGCATAGGACCAGAACAGAAATGGCTGAAATTGGAAAACCAGCAGACACATTTCAGATTTTAAGTTGTCATATATTAAGTGGTCTCTGACATTGGTATGCCCTGTCGTGCAAAGGCGAAATTGTAAGAATTACTGAGCAGAAAGGTCGGCGAACTTAAACACCCATTTTAGCGCGGTGCGTTACCCTTCATAAGCGCCACTTCGTATCGACGTCTTCGGCATTTCTAGCTAAGCTGGAAGTGTCTGCTCCTTCGCTCGGACCCTATGGCGGGAGCAACATAAAAATGTAGAATAAGATAGATACATACATACATACATACATACGTACGTACGTATGTACGTACGTACGTATGTATGTATGTATGTATGTATGCACGTATGTATGTACGACCGTTTTTCCCACATTCTCGAGTTTAACAGCGTGGAAATTGTAATAATTGATTGATTGATTGATTGATTGATTGATTGATTGATTGATTGATTGATTGATTGATTGATTGATTGATTGATTGATTGATTGGTTTGCAAGCATAAATCTGTGTGAGTGTGTCTATGCAGATAGTACTACGTATGCATGTAGTTATTTGAACGTGGCACTCGCATAACTTGAGGTCACGCGCAATTTGACGATGGGGTCTACGTTGATTTCGCATGACATGACTGCATGGGATTCGAACCCGCGTGGCAGAAGTGAAAGGCCGACACTTTCTGCTTGGTCACCCCTGGAATCAACAACAGAGCAGCTCACATGCCATCAAACTGAGTAATGAGTCATAATATATCGTGGAAATATTATTAGCAGTATATAATCATGCAGTTTATGGGTGCGTCTAAAATTGGCCGCTTACGTATGGACAAACACACTTTCTGTCTGCCTGTGTGTCTGTCTCCCTCCTCTTGCCTTTTTATATTCTGGAACTTCAACTGACCAATGACATCATTCTGTCAACCTTGGATGGGAATCCGTCGGTTACACCTATAGTCACGGAGCTACATGTAGCTCATGTTTCGTGTGCTGCACTCCAATGTAGCCTATTATGTTGATGGATTACTCCCTGTTATAAAGAAGGCTTGCCTAGTGGTTTTCAATTGCTGGTGTAAATGTTGCTGAATTTTGAAGTCGCCTTAAATAAAGAGATAACTCTCCACTTTTATTTTGAAGTGCTGAGGCTGCAATTACTCTGGGGTCTCCACAGCATAATCTAAGCGCCTCAGTTCGATTACCTACTTTATTATTCCAACAGTTTAACGACACCATATGTCTGCAGCGGCCGTTGAGGTCTCTGAAAATTAATTGCATATACATCAGTTAATTTTCTTGAGTGCAGTTGATTCGTTCCAGGTCGGTATTTGTTTCCACGCGTATATTTAAGAGGATTCTGTGCTAATGGTGTTAGTAAACAGAGCGCAAGATTAATAACTTAAAGCAGTCGCGATAATATAGCTTTGGCTAAAAGCGTAGAAAAGGTGTTGATCATTATCGTTACAATGTCATAATATATTTATGGCGACATTTTGCGGCCATATCAACGTTGTTATTGTTTTTAATACAAACGTCAACTGCCTCTTACAAGTAGCTATAATGGTTATTTCGTTGTTTGATTGATTCCAAAGTTTTTAGATATAATTATTATGGCAGAAAAATCCGTTTATGTCTTTAAAGTTTATTGTATTTCAGTTCATTTTTATCTTTGTATTCCGGTGACGCATGGTAATGTTTCAGACACCTCATTTAATAATAATAATAATAATAATAATAATAATAATAATAAAATTTATTCTTTAATTAAGCGCCTGCAAACGCACTGCGCTGTACATGTTATGCGATAAACCTTAACTACTAACAGAACAGACAGCCTGCAATACACGGCACAAATTGCAGCCTAAAAAGCATGTCCGCCTAAATGACTTGCCTTCCTATAAATGCTCGTCAAACAATATAATGTGTCAGTGTAAAATCGAGCTGTAATATGCCGAAAATAATTTCTGTCGACGTCAACAGCCGTTGTTGCTTTAAGATGTCGTTAAACTCTGGATCCATCCATGTGGTTCTTGTTTCTTCCGAGCGTACTTCTGAATTGTCGTCAATGGCCATTGATCTCTTAAAACTAGGTTTAACTTGGGATTAATAATAAAATGAGTCGGTATGCAGATTTATAGGAGAAGAACATTTGTAAATGAGGTGTCTAAAATATTACCATACAATTTTAGTCTGCGAATGTACAAGCTGTTCTTGTGCTTGTTCTTTGTAAAACATAACTCTTGAGAACATACTCCTATTTGTTATGTATGTATGTATGTATGTATGTATGTATGTATGTATGTATGTATGTATGTATGTATGTATGTATGTATGTATATGTATGTATGTATGTATGTATGTATGTATGTATGTATGTATGTATGTATGTATGTATGAGTTTCTGCATGTTATGTATTATGTATGCTTTATGTATTTATGTTGTGAAAGGTCGCCCCTTCTGCGTTGCTTACTACTAATATAACTGACTAGAACAAGTTGACTCTTCTCACAGTAACCTTAAAAATAATAGTCTCAATAATCTCAAAATAATAGAAAAAGAAAATCAATTAACTGATATTTATTCAAAAACCAGTTCTAACTTCTGTATCTTAGTAAAATTGTTAATTTAAAATGTCTCTTGCAACTACAGAAGTACATCAGTACCTCTACTGACTGTTTCAGACAACCTTTGGTAAAAAAGCAGATGTCTCCAATATGTTCATTGTTTACCAACATAAAGCAGTATAGTTGACATTGTCTATTATACAATTTCGTCAATAAATGGTTTCATCATCATCATCATCATCATCATCATCATCATCATCATCATCATCATCATCATCATCATCATCATCATCATCATCATCATCATCATCATCATCATCATCATCATCATCATCACAAAGTACTTACTATGGAGCCACTCAACCTGTGCTCAGCAGCGCCTCACACTTAATAGAATATTAATGAGAGGTCACACGAAAAAAGTACATCTTAAGGTGATTGCAAAAGTGGCTTGATGCAAATTAACAACTATTTTTGCAGCAATTGTCGCATAGAAGAAATTTGAAAAGTGAAAAAAAAATTCAAAATGAACAATCTTGATGTACAAGAGATTCACCATTCGTATAGCATAATTATGACACGGAATCCTCGTTACTCTAGACTAATCTTAGGATCAGATTTTAAAAGGTGTTTTCATTTTAGTGTATCCATGTAGCTTATAGCAACAACGGCCATGAGCTCAGTCAATTCTATTAATAGCGCTCATTGAAGTGATCATTATATAGCTTCTAGGTAAACAGTTTTAAAGGTGTGGATGTGGTCGACAGATCTTCGTGGATCTTTGCTCTCTTTTTTTTCGGAATGGACCTTTTACCACTTTACTTTCGATATCAGAACTTCATAAATTCTCTTTATGTTCAAGGACAGAAAATCTAGCTATCACAGACTCTCCTGATTGGATTTTCTTAGCTGGGTCTTTGAAAAAGAAAGCCAATTGAAAGACATTTTTATTGTACGGCCTCAAACAACATTTAAACAATCGCATTAAGTATACATACATCTGTATAGACATACATAATTATATTGCACAGCGGATCGTTAAGCTTAACTAACTTCTCGTGCACTAACCTAATCAACACGAGTAACAAATAATTCGCATTGGATGCAGATCCATACACATGTTTTGTCTGCGCAAATAGGGCTGGAGTCCATGCATGTGATAAAAGTTACTTTTCAAGAAGTGTGCACTGTTTAACAACATCTCATGTGGGACGCGGTGATGTAGTGGTATGTTCTGTGCCTTGTAACCGGAGGGTCGCAGGTTCGAATCTACCTCAAGCCACTGCGTAGCGACGTTGGAGAGTAGTGGCGGAGAGTAGTGGCGGAGGTTTGCTCACCCACAATTGACTGTGAGGAAGGCAACGGGAAACCACCTCACTCATCTCATCTCCGGGTGGCGTAAAGAAAATTAACGTGCCTTCAGGCAGACAACTCATCATCATCATCATCATGGCTGACGTCGACTTTATCTTACAATATCTGATCCATCCACCTTTATTACGATCGGGTGGACGATCAGAGAGTTCAACGACATCTTGTGACAACAAAGGCCGTTGACGTCGACAGAAATCATTTTGAACAGTTCTCACCGTTCCTATGGCATAGAACAAAATATCTTACGATCCGGTGGTTCTTTATCTGCTGTTTAACGACACTGAGTCATAAGAAAGACGACTAGCGTCCCCCTCCCCCTTTCTCCAAGCTATGGACTGGCACTACCAGAGTTAGAGTAGTGGCGGAGGTTTGCGATCTTGTGAATGTTATTTCTGCACACGCTGTCCTTAAACTTGATTTAATACAACACTCTTTCGACACCTTTAATATGGCTTTATAAGAATTTATATATAAACAAGTCGCAATACATTTGCGTTCGAAGCTTCTCATACACGCTTGAAACGATGATTGTTGGCTGTATTATGCCAAATGAATGGTGAGGACTGTTAAAAAAATAAGGTGTCGTTAAACGGTTGGAAATTAATTCTGCTCTATCGTTCCCCTCTAAGCTCTGGATGAATTAACTGCTTTAAAGTTTACTCGCCTGAGAAAGGATCTGATGCTTGCATCTTATCGTGGCCAGCTGCTGGTCCAGTCTTTGGAGCGAGACTGCGAGAGTACGCAAGGAAGATCTGTTTCAAAAGTGTTTGATTCGTAATACGTAACGCCAAATTTCTATTGCGCTACTCTAAGGCTAAGCGCAGTGCACCAGTTCATTCACGAGCGCTGCGTTGTGTCAGAGGGGTTGTCCAGAGATAAGAAGTGAAGATCGAAGTCAGCTTACCGCACATACCAGCCAGAGGAGGCAGCTTCGCTTCGCATCGTTGACTAGGCTACGGTCAACTGAGTTCGCCGTCAGCAGAAAAAGATTAAGAAGCAGACTCTGTGCTATAACTACTTCACTGCCACGTACAGTCGGTGCCAGTTAAAGGCTTTGATGATCAGGAGTGCGATGTCAAACATTTTTCTTGTGACACGTAGTGTGTGTAGTTCCTTTCAAAGACGCTGTGTCATAACAAAGATGATTAGCGTCGCTCTCCCCCTTATCCGTACTTTGGACTGGCACTACCAGAGTTACGGCTGTTGTCGATGATGGAGTGAAGAGTAGTTTCAATTACTAAAGCAGAAGAGACAGGTAGCATCGTCGGATTTATTCTGCTTATGTTAAGCAATAAAATTCTTAAAAGAGGTGTCGAAATATTTTCAACAATTGTTGTTTATTTAGTTTTGGCTTCACACATCAGGTTTCACACAAAGGCAAAATAATACATTACTTTTTCGACTTTACTGCACTTACACTTATGTAGCATTTAATATTACATTAAAACTTCTTATCGATTAGTTTACATTGGCGACTCTTCAATGTATTTCTTGCATTGAAGACGTTAATTTTTTTACTCAGTATTTTAATCAGACCCAAAGAAAACGATTTGATAAGAGGATACACATCGAAATGCAACCACTGCTCAATAGAAGTTATTACCAGGGTAGCGCCAGTTCGAGGCCTGGATAAATGAGGAGGGTGACGCGTGGTTCGGTGCTGGGTCCACCCAAATTCGAAATGGGGACCTCCGACTTTCAACCGGTGCACACCCAGAACCGTCTCATCAAATAACATGCAGATGATTCATACCTTCCAATCACTTATCGACGTCACAGGACGAGTTGAAACACATCTCAACGTGGGCCAAAGAGAAGAATCTGCTTATGAACACGGATAAAACACGCGATTTGGTCATCGTGCCCAGCAACATACTGCGATCACTTTTTGAAGAACCTTCCATCACCGGAATCATCCGATCCTCTTCCATAAAGGCTTTAGGAATCCTCTTCGGTGAAAAACTCTCAGTGACTCAACACATCAACAGGATAGTTCTCTCAAGCTCTGCCTCTCTTGGCGCCACCAGAACACTAAAAGCACATGGGATCCCTTCAACATTGCTTCACGATATCACCCTAGCGACGACCATTGCTCCAATTGTCCACGCGTCACCTGCATGGTGGGGATATACAATTGCAGATGACATGGCCCGTCTCAAGCGACCCATGTGCAGGATGATACCTACTTCGGTTGATTCCCTGGCGAGCATAGCAGACGACGCACCAATGGTGATATACTATGAAACAAGGTGCATGTACTCTGTGAGCTTTGCCCTCCTCACAAAGTTAACACATACAATTTACGCCTTTGGACGCATAACATAAATTACCATTCCAGAAAAAGACACAAAAATCTGTATACCCGCATGCTCTAGAGTCTTGATAAACATCTCCTAAGCAGTGAGACCCGATGCTATTCATTATCTGTAAACCCACTCTTCCAGTTACTCTTGTAACAGACAGCTAGATTGTCTCAATAAACGAATATACAATCAACACTTTATTAAACAGAAATATCTACATGATAGCCAGCTACAGAGAAGAAGCAACTTAAATTTTTTTCGATTAAAAAGTAATTATAAAGTCAACTCCCTTGACAATGATTACATGGCCTTATAGGGTTTAAGCCGTGCTAGAGCAATTCGTTTTATTGGACACCCCCTTAAAGCTATATCAACTATCTATATATAAAGCAGCCTCGTTAAACTGAATAATATCATTGTACATCAGTGCCTCCACTCCTTGGGAATTTTCCCAAGTTCTTGGGATTGGCGTATCGTCTTGGGATCTGGGGATTTTCTATGGCAATCTGGGGATTTTTTTACTAAGGTTTACAGTCATAATATAATATTAATATTTCATATGGAATTATAACGATAAGCACTTGTTGACTTGTTGTCTTTGAGTGACTCGTTGGCCATGTGTCTATGGCTACTGGTCGTTTACTTCTGTACCTTACTTACACTTAACCCTCAGGCTACCAAGGTTTTTTTGTGACATCGGCTACCAAGGGGGGGGGTGGTTACCACCCACCCCCCGGAATTTCGTGTTTGGTTTAAGATATCATATCATGTAATACAGCATTTGATTCAGCATTCATTTCTGAAAAGAATGGTATATTTAGTTGTAAAATATATGAATGCATCTCGAAATTATATAGTTTTTAACAAAGGCACCGGTCCATTTAACGATATATGATATTATCCCACACAATTTGTACTATTTGGATAAAAAGATATATATGATGTGTGTTTTGAAAATGAACTATGTATCCAAGAATATTCTAAATATAATAAATATAATGAGGCTTAAATTTCAACAATACAAACTATTCCAAAGTCTGTTTTAGTTACAGGCAAAACCTAAAGGCGTGCAGCTATATCAACATGAAACAAGAAATTATGTAATTTTTCCCGGCAGTCAAAAACGTCAGTGGTCCTTGCAGTTATTGCAAGTTACTTTCATTGTTTTGTGCGAATGCTTCCTGCAAACCGGCTTCTTGAACACTTCACAGCACTGCTTTACTCTGTTAGTATTCTGCTTCAACTGTTTATAGCCCTTCCCCATACCCAACCATATCGGTTTACGTTGTGATGTTGCAACAGTGATTTTCACACTGAAAAAGCGTATTATTATTCATTATGATCACTTTCGGTTATCAAAAGACAAACAACTAAGAACCAAATATATCCCTACATTCCCTCTAAAGAACGGCATAGTTGTTTCTCTTCCAGAAAGAATAATGAATACCTTTATAGTCGACAACAGCTAACAGCTGACAAGATAAATTCCTGATTTCATAAGTGGTACCTAGGCTATATCGGGTATAACTTTTTTATGGCGTGGGATATCATCACGACTTTTACCTCAAAATTTGCGCAAATGGACCCCCTACAGCTACCTAAAATGTCAAAATTATATTCCATGTGCTAAAAAATTTTTTCCAGAAAAACGTAGGGGGGGGGTGGTAACCACCCCCCCTTGGTAGCCCGAGGGTTAATAAATATCGTGTGAAGAACGTGACGTCATACTTCAGTAGATTCCGTAGATTCCGACATCCATAGTTCCATACATTTTACCGCCGATGCGGACGTTTCAAGTTTTTACGCAATTATTAAAGAAAAAGGGCTAAATCTGGACAAATCGTCGTAAGGTCGTAACAGTTTTAAACCGATATTTGTCATGGCATTAGGCCAAGAGCATTAGGTTTAAGGTGGAAATTTTTCATAACAAGCTGAATTTTTCAGGATAGGTCTAGGAATATGGGTAGAATAACATACTAAAAGTCCCCGATAATCCCCCTGGAGCTCTTTCAGAAATCCAAGATGGCGTCCAAAATGGCCGTCATTAGATCATAATGTGCTAAAAGCTGAAAATAGCTCCTCATAACAATCTGAATGTCTCAGGATAGGTAAAGGAATATGGGTAAAATAACATACTAAAAGTCCCCGAAAATCCCCCTGGAGCTGTTTCAGAAATCCAAGATGGCGTCCAAAATGGCCGTCATTAGATCATAATGTGCTAAAAGTTGAAAGTAGCTCCTCATAGCAATCTGAATGTCTCAGGATAGTCAAGGAATATGGGTAGAATAACATACTAAAAGTCCCCGGCAATCCCTCTGGAGCTCTTTCAGAAATCCAAGATGGCGTCCAAAATGGCCGTCATTAGATCATTATGTGCCAAAAGCTGAAAATAGCTCATAACTAGCTGAAATTTTCAGGATAGGTCTAGGAGCATGAGTGGAATAACATACTATATAGGTCCTTGACAATTTCCTGATTCCATGGAGCTCTTTCAGAAATCCAAGATGGCGTCCAAAATGGCCGTCATTAGATCATAACGTGTCAAAAGCTGAAAATAGCTCATAATAAGTTGAATTTTTCGGATTAGGTCTAGGAGCATGAGTGGAATAACACACTAAAAGGCCCTGAAAATTCCCTGGAGCTCTTTCCGAAATCCAAGATGGCGTCAAAAATGGCCGGCATTTTCTATTATTATTATAATTTTGAAACCCGAGAAGTAAGAATTGCAATTGAAGTGTCTAAACACACGTTTTAAGTCACAAGGATGCATAGTATTCAAAATTCAAAGTAGCCAGAACAAATTTTATATAGCTGAAAACTTTGTTCACTTTAGTAGTTATGTGTCACATAGGTGTTAATCTGGTCATTGCTACAAGTTTGACGACTGCATTGACTGCACATTGAGGAAATACTGCACCCAAAGCTTCCCAGTTCTGCACTGAATTCCACCCTGGTCAAGGAGTTGTGAAATGAAGTCGCATAACTGTTTGAAACACTCATTCTCGGCTACATCGGCGGCGTTCTCGTCCTTTTGAGAAGAGCTATATAAAGATTCGCTAAGTGATCTTTGTCTATGCTATCCAAGGTGCCACGTGTGCCCAACAATGCCCAAATGAGGACAGAATTTGAGCACGAAGAGCACAAGAAAAGGCTTTGCCAGATAGTATGTATATGACGGATCTGTTGGCATATACCGTCTCCAAAAGTACCGGCAAGTGGCCCTTATACAGCGCTTAATCGAGCGTGCTTCTGAGTACATAACCCTGAAGAGGCGCTATATAAATTCTCTATATGAATGAACAATCAGGAGACTGGAAGCTACACCTCTGGTGTGTGAGGCAAATGATTCCACTTTTCCATGCTGCAGGACATCTTAAGTATGCCAAATCTGCCAGGTTGCACTTGCAACAGATGGAAGCCTTAGAGCAAACTATGCTTTTGGCACATAATGATCTAATGACGGCCATTTTGGACGCCATCTTGGATTTTGGAAAGAGCTTCAGAGGGATTGTCAGGGATTTTTAGTATGTTATTCCACTCATGCTCCTAGACATATCCTGGAAAATTCAGCTTGTTGTGAGCTATTTTCAGCTTTTAGCACATTATGATCTAATGACGGCCATTTTGGACGCCATCTTGGATTTCTGAAAGAGCTCCAGGGGGATTATCGGGGACCTTTAGTATGTTATTCTACCCATATTTCTTTACCTATCCTGAGACATTCAGATTGTTATGAGGAGCTACTTTCAACTTTTAGCACATTATGATCTAATGACGGCCATTTTGGACGCCATCTTGGATTTCTGAAACAGCTCCAGGGGGATTATCGGGGACTTTTAGTATGTTATTCTACCCATATTCCTTTACCTATCCTGTGACATTCAGATTGTTATGAGGAGCTACTTTCAACTTTTAGCACATTATGATCTAATGACGGCCATTTTGGACGTCATCTTGGATTTCTGAAAGAGCTCCAGGGGGATTATCGGGGACTTTTAGTATGTTATTCTACTCATATTCCTAGACCTATCCTGAAAAATTCAGCTTGTTATGAGAAATATCCACCTTTCATCACATTTTGATCCAATGCTCTTGGACTACATCGTCTGATCCTGACTTTGATTCTGGCGACACTGGCGCCGAGCCGCGTAAGAAAGAAAAGGTATGGTATAGACAACAGTTTAAAAGGAATGGCTGAAAATTGATGAATTTAAACTTTGGCTTAAACCAAAGCGAGAACATAAATTTGCAGCAAAATGTAGCGTTTGTTCCAAAACACTGACTCGCTTTAACAGGTCGGCACTAGTGAAACATGCAGAGTCTGCCAAACACGTTAAAAACTACGAAACAGAACAGAACGGAACAAAACAAAAGCTTCATGATTTAGCATGATTTGTATCAACCGGTTCTTTAAGAAACCGACCACTCCCACCATTGACTGTATGTCAGTTAGGCCTACTTGGGATTTTTAGTACAATCTTGAGATTTTTTCGGCAAGATCTTGGGATTTCTGAAAATGGAGAGTGGAAGCACTGCTTGTGGATTATAGGCCTTGAATAGGGCTATCTCTTTGGTGTTGCCCATATTTAGCTGGTTATAGCCGTGTTTTAGACATTTCGCAGGACAGTTTTTGCAGAATTACTCAAAAACCAATAAATCAATCAATCAATCAATCAATCAATCAATCAATCAATCAATCAATCAATTATTACAATTTCCACGATGTTAAACTCGAGAATGTGGGCAAAAACGGTCGTACATACATAGGTGCACACATACATACATACATACATACATACATACATACATACATACATACGCACGTACGTACGTACGTATGTATGTATGTATGTATGTATCTATCTATCTATCTATCTTATTCTTGATTTTTATGTTGCTCCCGCCATAGGGTCCGAGCGAAGGAGCAGACACATCCAGCTTAGCTAGAAATGCCGAAGACGTCGATACGAAGTGGCGCTTATGAAGGGTAAAGCACCGCGCTAAAATGGGTGTTTAAGTTCGCCGACCTTTCTGCTCAGTAATTCTTACAATTTCGACTTTGCACGACAGGGCATACCAATGTCAGAGACCACTTAATATATGACAACTTAAAATCTGAAATGTGTCTGATAGTTTTCAAATTACAGCCATTTCTGTTCTGGTCCTATGCAGACAGTGTTAATAAAACAGTCTGTACATGGCGAAAAAAGTAATTCCTAGATCGCTTGCATCTCCGCCATTTCGTATCCGATCTACACGATTTCCTCTCTAGATTATAGGTTTTCACTAGGGCTATCTCTTCGGTCTGGCATAGATTTAGGTGATTATAGCCAGTTTTGAGAAATTTCGCAGAAAAATGCAAAATGGGTATTGCCAAATTTCTCAAAAACGGCTATAACTGGCAAAACATACACAGGGTATCAAAGAGATAGCCCTGCTCAGGGCCTGCAATATGAAATGGAAGTCGTCGAAATCGTATGAGAGATGGCGGAGAGAGAGATAGGCGATTTACTATAGAGCTATCTCTTTGGACTTACGCGCATATTTAGCTGAATATAGCCGTTCCTGAGAAATTCAGCCAAAGCCGTTCTATAGGTGTTTGCTAGATTTATTAAAACTGCCCGTCGTTAAAACAGGTGTTTAGTTACAGCGTCTGTGGATGGCGAAGAAAAGGACTTTCCAAAATCGCCCGTATCTCTTATCCGATAGTCTTATCCGATTCCGACGATCTCTCTCTTGTGGATTATAGGCCTTGAATAGGGCTATCTTTTTGGTGTTGCGCATATTTAGCTGGTTATAGCCGTGTTTTAGACATTTCGCAGAACAGTTTTTGCAGAATTACTCAAAAACGGCTGTAATTGGCAGAATATACGCGAGGATCAAAGCGAGTCATGTGACCAATTTTGTTGACACGCTGTGACCGCGGCTTATAATAACCCTGCAGTGCGGTCCAACTGAGGGTACATTGGAGTGCAGCACACGAAACATGAGCTAGCTCCGTGACTATAGGTGTAACCGACGGATTCCCATCCACGGTTGACAGAATGATGTCATTGGTCAGTTGAAGTTCCAGAATATAAAAAGGCAAGAGGAGGAAGACAGACACACAGGCAGACAGAAAGTGTGTTTGTCCATACGTAAGCGGCCAATTTTAGACGCACCCATAAACTGCATGATTATATACTGCTAATAATATTTCCACGATATATTATGACTCATTACTCAGTTTGATGGCATGTGAGCTGCTCTGTTGTTGATTCCAGGGGTGACCAAGCAGACAGCGTGTCGGCCTTTCACTTCTGCCACGCGGGTTCGAATCCCATGCAGTCATGTCATGCAAAATCAACGTAGACCCCATCGTCAAATTGCGCGTGACCTCAAGTTATGCGAGTGCCACGTTCAAATAACTACATGCATACGTAGTACTATCTGCATAGACACACTCACACAGATTTATGCATGCAAACCAATCAATCAATCAATCAATCAATCAATCAATCAATCAATCAGTCAGTCAATCAATTATTACAATTTCCACGCTGTTAAACTCGAGAATGTGGGCAAAAACGGTCGTACATACATAGGTGCATACATACGCACGTACGTACGTACGTACGTACGTATGTATGTATGCATGTATGTATGTATGTATCTTATTCTTGATTTTTATGTTGCTCCCGCCATAGGGTCCGAGCGAAGGAGCAGACACTTCCAGCTTAGCTAGAAATGCCGAAGACGTCGAATCGAAGTGGCGCTTATGAAGGGTAACGCACCGCGCTAAAATGGGTGTTTAAGTTCGCCAACCTTTCTGCTCAGTAATTCTTACAATTTCGACTTTGCACGACAGGGCATACCAATGTCAGAGACCACTTAATATATGACAACTTAAAATCTGAAATGTGTCTGATGGTTTTCCAATTTCAGCCATTTCTGTTCTGGTCCTATGCAGACAGTGTTAATAAAACAGTCTGTACATGGCGAAAAAAGTAATTCCTAGATCGCTTGTATCTCCGCCATTTCGTATCCGATCTACACGATTTCTTCTCTAGATTATAGGTTTTCACTAGGGCTATCTCTTCGGTCTGGCATAGATTTAGGTGATTATAGCCAGTTTTGAGAAATTTCGCAGAAACATGCAAAATGGGTATTGCCAAATTTCTCAAAAACGGCTATAACTGGCAAAACATACACAGGGTTTCAAATAGATAGCCCTGCATACATACATACATACATACATACATACGCACGTACGTACGTACGTATGTATGTATGTATGTATGTATGTATGTATGTATGCATGTATCTTATTCTTGATGTTTATGTTGCTCCCGCCATAGGGTCCGAGCGAAGGAGCAGACACTTCCAGCTTAGCTAGAAATGCCGAAGACGTCGGTACGAATTGGCGCTTATGAAGGGGAACGGACCGCGCTAAAACGGGTGTTTAAGATGTATGTACACCAAATGTAAATGTAAATGTAAATCTTCGAAATTTCTCAGCGACACACAAAAGCCACGTCAGAGGGACCAGCTTACTCACCGGTACTATATCAAATCAAGTCCGCAATAGCCATGTCCGCCTTGTCCGTTCAGGTGTCAGGTCAGAGTCCGGGGAGGTCGAGCCGAGGAGAGAGCAGGGTGCTATGGGGGTAATCGGTGGTGATGACGGCGATTGTGTGGTGGCGAAGGAATGGAATCAGGATAGGACAGCTTGAAGAGCGGTTTTCAGTCGTGAGTGGAAAGCAGCGGAGGGACAGTGCAAGCTGAAGAGAGGTGCTGTCAACAGGCGATAAGTGAGGATGAGCAAGCTGGCGAAGATCTTTTGTGCGGTTATGCAATTGGTAGAATAAAGAACATGCTTACTTACTTACTTACTTACTTACTTAACTCATAAATTATTTGTGTTATTTTTAATTCTGTTAAATAGCTTAATGTTTAGTTTAATTGATTTTAAACTGCAGACAAATTATTGATATATTATTGATATATTGATACTGTGGTACGCCTGTGCAATCAAGCTTCATGAATATCAAACTGATACCCACTGATTCGATTCGAAATTCGATTCGAATTCGAACCTTTACCCCCGATTCGATTCGAGATTCGATTCGACTGAAAATTTGCGATTCGCAGGTCCCTAATTGCTACCTAACTCTGAATTGATCTGTTTGAAATTGGCAAATAGATTAAATTTAGCGAAATCTTAAGGCGGCCAATGCAGATGGCGTTGCCTTCCTCTTTTTCTAAGACTTGGAACTGGCACTGCCAGAGTACGGTCAGTACCGAATTTGCAAATAGTTTCACCTTCCGATTATACGCGCTTGCTGTTTATATAAAGCAAATAGAGAACGTTTTAAAGGTGTGTAATAAGAAACTTGCATTAACCAGAGTTTAATGATACCCGTCACGGCTGCCAGGGTTGTTTGCGCTTTCGACGTTGATCTTATCTCACCTGATTGGACATGCTAGGTTTTTTGGCATTTTCAAACAGATTAAAGACATCTTGTGGTGACATCAAAGGCCGTTGTCTACGATTATAAAATTTACGATCAGCTTTCACCGTTGGGCAACGCAAAGATGATGATGATGATTATATTGGCAAATACAGATTTTCAATGTTTAACTACACCTTTTGGCTATCAGGGCCGCTGACATCACCCTCCTCAGTTTTCTAGGTTTGTCCTAGAAATAGTTATCCTATGGTTTGCATAACTGCTATGAACACAAAAACTGACATGCCAAAATTATGCAGTTGAAGTTTATAATTATAGCTTTCGTTGAAATCGTTGAAAAGGTGCCGAATATGACTGCTATGTAATATATTTCTCGCGCCATCTTATGATCATTAGGGTTATCAACGTTATTATTGTTTAATACAAACGACAACCGTCTCTTGCAATTAGCTACGTTATAATGGTTATTTCGTTGTTTGATTGATACCTATCAAATATATCAAATTTATCGATATCGTTTGGCAGCAAAAGTCGTCGACGTGTTTAAAGTTAATTATATTTCAGTTCATTTTAGTCTTCTATTCACTAATTGTCAGTGTTACCACTCCTGAAATATGAAAACCCCAAGTTAGGGCATAAAAAACCAAGAAATTCCAAGGTAGTTTTTCTGCAGACTTTCTACGATATTATGTTAACGAATGCAATTATACCATTTCTTTTATAAAAATGGTGTTCTGTTTTTTATTTCTATCTTCACAATTTTATGAGCAATCGTTAATTGCTAAAAAATATTAGTTAATATTCGAGGCAAATTAAAAGTGTTTATATACATGCAGGGGCGTCTATCCCCCTCCCCATGTCATTGGATCAACTTCCCCTCTTCCCCTTCCCTCCCCCCATAATGATGGCACACACGCTGTGAGACCACCCACCCCATTTCTTGGATTGAACGCATGCTCCAAGCTTTAAACTGTAGGCGCCTCTGTATACTTTTTTTATAGTCATTAGATTCCGTACCTACGTGCATTATTACTTCTATCGCACATTTTATTTATTTATTATTTTAAAACAAGAATGAAGATTAAAGACTATGAAACTCAAAATATTATTTCTAAAATTTTGAAAAAGAACAACAGTTTCATTCAGGGAAACTTCCGAAACGTGCAGCCGCAGTCTCCCGTCTAGTCTTTAGAGTTATATTCTAAATATAGCAAAAGACTAGTAGCTAGGGCACATTAGTCTTTAGAGTTAGGCTATGTTCTAAATTAAATATAGCAATAGACTAGTATAGCACATGCTGCATATTGCGCCATTCATTAATTTATTTATTGACCACGATCATCCAATGAAAAATAGGGTTTCAATAAACAAGAAAAAACCCAACAAAAGACCCACGGTTCCAGAAAAAAACCATTTCCCAAGATCGGATTAAAAACCCAAGATCTTGGGAAAACCCCGGAGTAGCAACCCTGGTAATTGTAATGTTTTAGACACCTCGTTAAAAGTGCTTGACTTCCTATAAATAAAAAAATTAGACTTATTTGCTAACTGTTCTGCGGGAATGCCAATTTATAGAAGAACAACAAATTAAGTGTCTTAACTAAAGAATTATCATGTAATTTTAAACTACGATTGTTAAAGTTTTAATCTTTTGTTGCTGTTTCGAAAACATTAAAGAATTGTACTCGGCAATTACTGCTTTTATAAGCATATCACGTAGTAGTAGTAGTTTCTGTTTAAACACGCTGTATGATGACACAGATCATTAGCGTCGCCCTCACCTTCACCAGGCTTGGGACTGGCACTGCCAGTCTACGAGCAGTGACGGAGGTAAGCAAATTACGCTTTACGTTATGCTTAGTTATTGGAAAGTAGGCCTAAATATTCTAAGCGACGTGTCTAATATATATGCCATGTTTTCGGCGTTAAGTAAGATGTGTTTAGCTCAACCGAGAAATGATAGATAAGATGTGATTTTTCCCCAACTTTTTCGTTCCCTTCCGCAGCTTTCTAACAACCAGCAGAAAATTAGAATACACACCACGAAGTATCTCCAAAGTAATTCATAATTCCAAATTAATATTATTATCGTAATTAATATTAACGCTACGACTTTTCCACATATAATTGATCTCCCACATGAATTCCGCAGATTCTCCGTTTTGCCATCATCATTGCAACCTGTTCTCCATCCTCTTCCTCATGTTCCTCTATTTATCTTTCATCTCCCGGGCTTTCCACTCAAAATTGAAGTCTCACCTTTTAAAATACTCCTACCCTGTCTCATCTGAGCCTACGCCTCCCAATTATTCTCGCCCAAAAAGACACCCGCCTTGACAGCTACTCTGCCTCCTCTCTTGATCTAGCCCCCTGGAAATTGGACTTGGAACTCTTTTGGACTACTCTTTGGAAATCCCCTCTAATTTGATTTCGCCTGCTTGAAACCGGACTCGGATACGTCTTACATTATTTTCTGGAAACACCCTCTGATTTGACGCAGCGCTCGGGAATAAGCTGGTGCCCAGCGTTTGGCCTTCTAGTGGCACTTTAGAAATTTGAAGTTTACGATTACGATTACGACTATAACTCCCGCTTAAATTAGAATTCGACGTATCAATTTTGGAAATTCGATACGTCGTAACTGGGTCGTGCCAAAGTTCACGATAGTCGTGACATAGTTGCGATTCTACCATTCCAAGGCCTCTCTCCGTTCATCTGAGTTGTGTTCTGGGTCCGCCTCTAATCACTTTAGCCACGTCCGATAACGTATGCGGTGTTGAATGTGTTATCGCAACTGCAGGTGTTTGAGTGTAAGGGCACGCGTGTTTGTATGAATGCATGTAGCCATGTATGAATGTATCATGTGTGTATGTATGTATGTATGTGTGTATAGGCCTATATGTATTCGTAAATGTGCGTATGCAGCGTGAGAATTGTCGGGGGGTTGGGGGGTTCAACCCCCTAGTCTTTCTTAGAACCCCACAGTTAAGTCTTCATTTCACACCCCAACTCCACATAAATCAAGGTCTAACCCCCCAGTCTTTTTTGTACAATTCTCATACTGTGCGTATGTATGTATCATGTGTGTTTGTGTGTATGTATGTATATATGTATGTATGTGCATATACATGTATAAACGCATGTGCGTATGTATTAATATATTTTGTAGTTAAAAGATTGAACTGGGTTTAGGTTAGGATATGACGTCTTACTGTTACACAAGTAATGATCCACTGAAGTCAATTAATGTTCCCTACATAATGAAGAAAGTTTGGTTGAAGCGCGAAAGGACAAACAGATTTAGAGCTCTGGCGCCACCTCGTGATCTTAATCGTAAACGAAAACTCCAGATTTCCAAAGCGCTACTTTAAGCTAAACACAGGGCACCAGCTTATTCACGAGCATTCTACGCTGAATTAATAAGTATCCTTTGCAGCCTGTGTGCTTCCAAAGACCCGGTTTCAGGATATTATCTGAACTTTGTATGGGTTAATATCGGTCATTTAGAAGAACAGCTGACAGCTCTACAGCCATTCTCTGCCTCCTTTCTCTGGTCACTCTAGCAACCAAACCCGGTTCACTACAACAGCCCCTCTGATACGACGCTGCGCTCGTGAGTAATCTGGAGCCCTGCGCTTAGCTTTCGAGTGGCGCATAGTTGTAATCGTATCCGTAAATTCGGAATATACGAATACGATTACAACTATGGGTCAGTGGTTCGCGTACAAAGGATTAGGCCTATCCTTATTATGTCGTCGTTTAACTAAATCACTTTTTTTGTTTAAGCTTATTTACAGTCAAGAGTCCACTTATCTTAAGTATAATAACCGATGATTTTATAAACTACTCACGGTTTATGGTATTGGTATTTATGGAAGAGTAAATTGTATAAATGAGGTGTGTAAAATATATGCTATGTTTTCGGCGCTAGTAAACGCGTTTGTAGGGTTCCTACAAGCCTCAACGTTTACCCTCAAAGAAGAAAAGTCATACTTACTTATTTACTTATTTACCTACTTAATTTATTAGCTAATTATTAACTAAATGGAAAGACCTTGGCATTTGTAAGCTGCTGGTTCTGTGTAGCTGTGTAGTTGCTGCTTAACGACGCAACAAAGATGATTATCGTCGCCCTCCTCATATATTCAATCTTGGGACTTGCACTGCCACAGTAAGCTAACGTCTTTAAAGTTAATTGTATTTCAGTTTTATTTTATATTTGTTTCCGTTGCCTATGGTAATACTTTATAAATCTCATTTAAAGTTCTTACATGTCGTACTTGGTATGATTTGGTTCATGTATTGGAACAAATATTACTTTGAATAGTGCAGCAGTGTTGTATTGCTATAAAGGAAATATACAGGTAATTGTGATTTGAATACATTGAAATACAACTTTAAAGATTGTAATTATATGTTCATATATGCTTTGTTAATCAACTAAATTTATAGTTGAGTGTGTAGAACACCTGAACAGTTATTTGAAAAAAAAACCGGTATACCACATGTTTCATTTAATGTGAATGCTGTTTATGAAATTGTTACTATTTCTTACATGATATGATTGTAGCAGTAGATATTACTATGGAATGTCATTGGACTGTAGATTAAGAAATAAGAAAATAGGGCTGACTGTGCATTTATATTTGAAATTGTTTAAATATTTCTTGTGTGTGGTAATTGTTCCAAAATACTGTTTAAATTGCATCGAACATTTTATTAATATGTGTATCATAAACAATATTAGATATATTGCTTTAAATGATGTGACAATAGTGATATTGTGCAGCTCTGTTTAACACCTTTAAATGGTGTCTCTCGGATGCTATAAGTATTTTGTTTTCTGCGAATTGTACTTGAGACAATTATGCTCATATATGCTTTGTTAATTAATAAAACTTATAGTTGAATGTGTTAGATACCTGAACAATTTCTTTAAAAAAAGGAACTTGGTATAACCATATGTTTCATTTAATGTGCATGATGTATGTGAAATTTATTACTATTTCATTCATAATATGATTGTAGTGGCAGATATTGAACTGAGGAATAAGAAATAATCAATTAAATATTTCAAAGATAAAATAAGAATATAATGTAATAATTATAATTATATGTACTGTGCATCTGAAGTTGTTTAAATATTTCTTGCGAGTGACAATAGTTGGGAAGTACTGTTTAACACTCGAGTGCCCAAGCTATTTTTTGGTACACGAATGCCCAACGGGGGGTCCGACCGGACCCCAATGTTTTCATTGTGATATCTGGAGTACGGATTGGAATATTTTAACGGGATTTGGCTTGTTATAATCCAAATTCAATTTGCAATCGACTGATATATGGTATTTCACAATAGCGCCACCTGGTGAAACTTTATTTGAACTTTAATAGGGGGCCTACTCTTTTGTAGTTTCTTTGCAATTTCGGGATTTTTCGCATGTATTCAATTGTACGCATGTAGTTGTTCCCTGGTTGTGGGGTACAGGATTGGAATATTTTAACGAGATTTGGCATGTTATAATCCAAATTCAATTTGCATTCGACTGATACATGGTATGTTACAATAACTTGCGTTAAAAATTTATTTCTGGGTTGGTAAACCATATGCCAGTATGACCACCAGCCGCATATCTTGGGGTGTCCTTGGTATATGCTATGGTTGTGGGGTACAGGAATGGAATATTTTAACGGGATTTGGCTTGTTATAATCCAAATTCAATTTGCAATCGACTGATATATGGTATTTCACAATAACGTGCGTTAAAATAATTTATTTCTGGGTTGGCAAACTATATGCCAGTATGACCATCAGCCGCATATCTTGGGGGTGTCCTTGGTATATGCTATGGTTGTGGGCTACAGGGTGGTAGTATAATCACGCAAAATATAACATACGAAGCCCAATTGAATGCTTTAGGATGTCCTAAAAGCATTTCTACAATTTCGTAGCCGTTCTAAAGTTATCCGTGAAAAGCGGGTCTGGGGTCCGGTCGGACCCCCCCCCCCTTGGGCATTCGAGGGTTAATTTGTATCAAAACAGTTTAGAGCTATGTGGTTTATAAATAACATTAGATATATTGCTTTAAATGATGTGACATTATTGATATTGTAAGCTTATGTTTGACACCTTTAAATGGTGTCTTTCGGACACTATAAGTTTATCGTTTTCTGTAAACTGTATTTCTAAATTGTCGTCAACGGCCTTTGGTGTCATAAGACGACGTTAAACTGTGGAATAATAATAATAATAATTGTACTTGTAAATTGTCGTCAACGGCCATTGATGTCAAAAGACGACGTTAAACTTTGGATTAATAATAATAATTTGATTCAGAATGATGTGTAATTTGTATTTATAAGAGAAGAAGGCCTGTAATTGAGGTGTCTAAAATATCACCATTTAATTGAGGACTGCGCGCAATGCCTTTGCTCTGAACAAAACATTGCTTTAGAGAATAATACTCGGCAATTACTGCTGTTATATTTAATTCAACCGAGAATTGACAACATGATATATCAGATATGATGTTTCCAACCTTTCGTTGTAATGTAAAAGAAGAGCAGAAGTGCCAGGGCGATGTTTAACGCTGTCTTATGACATCAAAGGCAGTTGACGACAATTCGAAAATGTATAGAATGCAATGAAACCAAGAAATATATAGCGTCTGAAAGACACCATTGAAAGGGGTCACAGCAGTCCTTTACAACGTCACTAATATTTGTTGTTTAACTGCATAAAGCAATATAGCTGACATTGTGTAAGATACACATATTGTGCTAAATGGTTTGATGCAAATTAAACAATAGTTTGCAGCAATTGTCACATACAAGAAATCTGAAAAGTAAACAAAAACTTGTCAATAAACATTCCTAATGTCCAAGAGATTCTTAATTTACTTATTTTAATGTCACAAGAGCATTGATCACAGATTTACAATAATATATATGTAATTATAAATGTGATATATAATAATAACACGGGATCCTTATCCTACAGTTTACTTTGGGCTAAATTTTTAAAGGTGTTTGACCAAAGATGTGGTTTTGACTTTGTTGTATCCGTGTATGTTATGGCAAAAACGGCCATTGACGTCCACCTTGTTTCTAGAATTCCCTGAGAGGATGTAACACGCGAATAAACGAAACCATGATAATATCGCGTCTCTGTAAACGTTTAAACATGTTGTTGCTTTTACTTTAGTGTATTTGTGTATCTTATGGCTAGCACGGCCATTGACGTCTAACTTATGTTGCTAGAAGTTCATCAACGCTTCCAATAAACGAGTTGAAGAAATTACGTTTATATAGCTTCGGTATAAAACGTTTTAAAGGTATGAATGTCATCGATTATCTTCGTGGATATTTGTCCTATTTTCTGTCGGTCTGGAGATTTTGCCACTTTTTTCGAAATAAGAACTTTGTAAAAAAATTGCTGTGCTTGATATTCAACGACAGGAAATCCTGCTATCACAGCCTCTCCTGATTGTTTTTTTGAGCAGGTTATCAAAGACATCTTTATTGTACGGCTTCAAACAATCACATTGAATATACATCGCTATGTCTGTACAGATGTAGGCCCATACTGCACAGCCGAACATCACGCCACACTAACTTCCCGTTTTCCTTAGGAATCGTCCATTAATTATGCAACGAAATGGGGAGGGGGTTTAACAAAGTTTGACAATTCTTGACAAGGAAACGGGTGTTCATGACAAATTGACGTCAACAATAATTTAATCAAACGTGATATTTTCTTCTTTTCGATTTATCTAGTTTGTTGTTTCCAGATTAAATGAGAAATCGCGCTGCACAATCTCTTAAATGCGAATTTTCTTAGTTCTTTTTTGAAAATCTAATATTTCGAGTTTTTTTTATGGAAAGCTGATTTTGTTAATTTCAGATGTTAGCAATGTCGGGTGCAGGCTAATAAATTATTTTTTACGGGGTGGGAGTTAATTTATTTGACAACATTTTATTAGGGGGTCCTGGAATGTTTCAGAGTTGTTGACAAGGGGAAGTGAGGAGGTAAAAAATGCCTACAATTTTTTTTGACAACAATTATGGCTGGCGAGCAAGGGTATCAGATCCAGTGTCACCCACCGTGTTCATCGCCGATCTGGAACGAGCAATGGACAGAATCAAACATAAAGAAAAAGGAATGACAGTTCACGGGATGCGAATAAATAACCTTCGCTTTGCAGATAATGTTGATGTCTAGGAAAAGATGGAGTTAAAACAAAAAGTACATACCCTGAATGCTGACACCAGGAAATGTGCTTTCCTTATGAACTTCGATAAAACAGAAAATATGATATTTGGTGACATGAAGATAAATCACCCATTTGTGTTAGAGATTGGAGAAAGTGGTGGAGAGGTCTACATATTTTGGGAGCAATATAACATACGATTTGGACTACAAATGAGAAATACAAAAAAAGAATAGCCAAAGGAACAGCCGTGCTGAAAGCCATGGAAAAAATTTGTAAAAGTAAGGCAATTAGTATGAGGAATAAAATGATGTATGGATGCGAGACATGGGTGCAAACGAAGGATTCACAAAATAGAGTGTTAGCATTCGAACGAAGTGCTATCTTAAGATCTTCAGAATATGAGAGACTCAGAACATCAGCAACGAAGAATTGTACAGAAGAATCAGTCTGACCGAAAATCTCATGCCAACAACTATTACAAACGTAACCAGCCGGGCTGCTCCAAATAACCCCATGATACTACATCCCCCGAGAACGACCAACCAGACAAACCAAATATTTATTTCGCAACATTATACGCATTTGTTTTATATATGTTGTATGTGGAGAGCGTTTTAAAGGTGTGCAATGATAGCATTGCATTGATCAGCGTAATGGCGGAGTTAGATATTGCCAGTTGGATCCAGACATTAACATGGCGGAATTGAGTTTGAATAGTTCTCACCGTTCATATTACAGTACAGTGCAACGATGCCCAACTTATTATTAATTAAAGTTAATTTAATTAATCCAAACATTTAACGTCGTCTTATGGCATCAAAGGCCGTTGACGACAATTCATAAATGCAATTTACAGAAAACAAGATACTTATAGCGTCCGAAAGACACCATTTAAAAGTGTCAACCAGAGCCGTACAATGTCATAGAATGTCAAATCATTTAAACCATTATATCTAATATTGTTTGAGATTATAATACACATATTAATAAAATGCTTGATGCAATTTAAACAGTATTTTACAACAACTACCACACATAAGATATATTTAAACAATTTCAAATATAAATGCACAGTACATATAATTATAATTTTGACATTATATTCTTTTTCTACATTTGAAATTTCTAAGCAATTATTTCTTTTTCTTCAGCTTAACTAATTAGCTTAATTAATTAAAGGCGGCGCTTCTGCTCCTCTATATGGTGAAGAGTGAAATTAAAAGAGGTGTGCAAGCGTTTTGAACATATTTCAGTTAATAATAATAATATATTTTCTTAATTATTTCAAACTGGCAGAGTTAGTAAAATTAAGGCTTAACGTTTTTTAAAGTTGATGACTGTGATCCAATCATGTTTAGTGCGATTGTGTTTTAGATAGTTTTTCAAAGGGATAAGGATTTTTTCATAATCTTTGAGAAATCAACAACTAGGCGAAGACTGATATAACAGGCACACGATTCTAGGAAAATAAATATCGCTTAATTTTGTATAATTATCTGAGGTAAATATTTCTATAGCGTTATTGTAATTGGCAGCGGCGTAACCAGGGCTTCAAACTAATTACGCAGCTTGTAACACTGAGGGGAGGGGTCTGGGGAGGGGGCTGTGCCCCTTCCCCAGGGTAAGAAAATTTTTTATTTAAAGGTTTGTAATGGTACATTTTGGAGACCATCTTTTTGGTTAAAAGTAATAACATTTTACATAAGTTCTTTGGCCCAGGGTAAGAAAATTTTTTATTTAAAGGTTTGTAATGGTGCATTTTGAAGACCATCTTTTTGGTTAAAAGTAATAACATTTTACATAAGTTCTTTGGCCCAGGGTAAGAAAATTTTTTATTTAAAGGTTTGTAATGGTGCATTTTGAAGACCATCTTTTTGGTTAAAAGTAATAACATTTTACATAAGTTCTTTGGCCCAGGGTAAAAAAAATTTTATTTAAAGGTTTGTAATGGTACATTTTGGAGACCATCTTTTTGGTTAAAAGTAATAACATTTTAAATAAGTTCTTTGGCCCAGGGTAAAAAAAATTTTATTTAAAGGTTTGTAATGGTACATTTTGGAGACCATCTTTTTGGTTAAAAGTAATAACATTTTAAATAAGTTCTTTGGCCCAGGGTAAAAAAAATTTTATTTAAAGGTTTGTAATGGTACATTTTGGAGACCATCTTTTTGGTTAAAAGTAATAACATTTTACATAAGTTCTTTGGCCCAGGGTAAGAAAATTTTTTATTTAAAGGTTTGTAATGGTGCATTTTGAAGACCATCTTTTTGGTTAAAAGTAATAACATTTTACATAAGTTCTTTGGCCCAGGGTAAAAAAAATTTTATTTAAAGGTTTGTAATGGTACATTTTGGAGACCATCTTTTTGGTTAAAAGTAATAACATTTTAAATAAGTTCTTTGGCCCAGGGTAAAAAAAATTTTATTTAAAGGTTTGTAATGGTACATTTTGGAGACCATCTTTTTGGTTAAAAGTAATAACATTTTAAATAAGTTCTTTGGCCCAGGGTAAAAAAAATTTTATTTAAAGGTTTGTAATGGTACATTTTGGAGACCATCTTTTTGGTTAAAAGTAATAACATTTTAAATAAGTTCTTTGGCCCAGGGTAAAAAAAATTTTATTTAAAGGTTTGTAATGGTACATTTTGGAGACCATCTTTTTGGTTAAAAGTAATAACATTTTACATAAGTTCTTTGGCCCAGGGTAAGAAAATTTTTTATTTAAAGGTTTGTAATGGTGCATTTTGAAGACCATCTTTTTGGTTAAAAGTAATAACATTTTACATAAGTTCTTTGGCCCAGGGTAAAAAAAATTTTATTTAAAGGTTTGTAATGGTACATTTTGGAGACCATCTTTTTGGTTAAAAGTAATAACATTTTAAATAAGTTCTTTGGCCCAGGGTAAAAAAAATTTTATTTAAAGGTTTGTAATGGTACATTTTGGAGACCATCTTTTTGGTTAAAAGTAATAACATTTTAAATAAGTTCTTTGGCCCAGGGTAAAAAAAATTTTATTTAAAGGTTTGTAATGGTACATTTTGGAGACCATCTTTTTGGTTAAAAGTAATAACATTTTACACAAGTTCTTTGGCCCAGGGTAAGAAAATTTTTTATTTAAAGGTTTGTAATGGTGCATTTTGAAGACCATCTTTTTGGTTAAAAGTAATAACATTTAACATAAGTTCTTTGGCCCAGGGTAAGAAAATTTTTTATTTAAAGGTTTGTAATGGTGCATTTTGAAGACCATCTTTTTGGTTAAAAGTAATAACATTTTAAATAAGTTCTTTGGCCCAGGGTAAAAAAAATTTTATTTAAAGGTTTGTAATGGTACATTTTGGAGACCATCTTTTTGGTTAAAAGTAATAACATTTTACATAAGTTCTTTGGCCCAGGGTAAGAAAATTTTTTATTTAAAGGTTTGTAATGGTGCATTTTGAAGACCATCTTTTTGGTTAAAAGTAATAACATTTTACATAAGTTCTTTGGCCCAGGGTAAAAAAAATTTTATTTAAAGGTTTGTAATGGTACATTTTGGAGACCATCTTTTTGGTTAAAAGTAATAACATTTTACATAAGTTCTTTGGCCCAGGGTAAGAAAATTTTTTATTTAAAGGTTTGTAATGGTGCATTTTGAAGACCATCTTTTTGGTTAAAAGTAATGTAGCGGTTTTGGGGGTCCCATGGCCGTTTGGATTCCCCCTTGTCTGCCGCGGCCTTCTTCACGTGAGTCATGCCGCGCGGCGGCCGCGTTTTGCCGCTTTCCTGAGGAACTCTGTATGCCGCGCGGCGGCCGCGTCATGCGTCATGGTTAAAAGTAATAACATTTTACATAAGTTCTTTGGCCCAGGGTAAGAAAATTTTTTATTTAAAGGTTTGTAATGGTGCATTTTGAAGACCATCTTTTTGGTTAAAAGTAATAACATTTTACATAAGTTCTTTGGCCCAGGGTAAAAAAAATTTTATTTAAAGGTTTGTAATGGTACATTTTGGAGACCATCTTTTTGGTTAAAAGTAATAACATTTTAAATAAGTTCTTTGGCCCAGGGTAAAAAAAATTTTATTTAAAGGTTTGTAATGGTACATTTTGGAGACCATCTTTTTGGTTAAAAGTAATAACATTTTAAATAAGTTCTTTGGCCCAGGGTAAAAAAAATTTTATTTAAAGGTTTGTAATGGTACATTTTGGAGACCATCTTTTTGGTTAAAAGTAATAACATTTTACATAAGTTCTTTGGCCCAGGGTAAGAAAATTTTTTATTTAAAGGTTTGTAATGGTGCATTTTGAAGACCATCTTTTTGGTTAAAAGTAATAACATTTTACATAAGTTCTTTGGCCCAGGGTAAAAAAAATTTTATTTAAAGGTTTGTAATGGTGCATTTTGAAGACCATCTTTTTGGTTAAAAGTAATGTAGCGGTTTTGGGGGTCCCATGGCCGTTTGGATTCCCCCTTGTCTGCCGCGGCCTTCTTCACGTGAGTCATGCCGCGCGGCGGCCGCGTTTTGCCGCTTTCCTGAGGAACTCTGTATGCCGCGCGGCGGCCGCGTCATGCCGCGCGGCGGCCGCGCTGTGCCTCGCCTGCAGAAACCTTGCCGCGGCCGCGCTGCCGCGTGACCGCCGCGCTCTGCCGCGCGGCCTCTTATGGACAATATAAAAGGAGCTGCCGCAACACAGTCGCAGAGAACAGTCGCAGGAGTCAGTCGCAGAGAACAGTCGCAGGAGTCATCGAGTTGGAGTCACAGTCAGAGCGCAGTCGGTCAGTCAGTCGCAGGAGTCACCGGTCGTCAGTCGTCGTCGTGAAAGGAACTCTCCGTCAGCGTCGTCGGTCACAGTCGTCGGTCAGTGCCCTTCGTCGGTCACAGTCGTCGTCGGGAAAGGACAGACAGATGTCCGTCGGCAGTTGCGTTCTCTTGTGCGTCGTCGGTTGATCTCTGACGGGGTGCGAGGCCTCGGGATAACGTTTCACGTACGCGAAAGCGAACTCTGTAAGGACGAACTGATCGCCGGAAGAAATACGGGACTCTGAACTCTGCGGACTACCGAGAATGTTGGCTGCTGTGTGTGAGAACTGTGAAGGAGCACGGAAATCTGGACTGTGTGGTGACTATACTCCTTTTGTGTAATTGCTACTTGAAGTTGATTGTGTTTTAAAGAATAAAGGGTAAAACGTCTTACTCTAGTCTCCTGCATACCACTGGAGCCTTACTCCGCGGACAGAACTTAGGACCCCCACTAGCTAGCGGGCTGGTATCGGCCATCCTGTAGTTGCCCAGCCTGCTAGTAACGCGACAAACTGGTACCAGAAGTGGGGTGTAATACTTCTGGTACGACTCACCGTCTTTCTTCGCTGTCATGGATGCCGCCGATCCAGAGAGGACAACCGTCTACACGTTTCTGGACAGGGCCGAAGCTTCACCATTACGCTCGCCGTCTTCGCCGCCTGCCTCCGCAGAAGCAACGCGACGTGAAGAGAGATCTAAAGCCGAGGTCACCAGTTTCCTGGCCAGTCTTGATCCGGACACTCCTGTGACGCCGTTGGAACGTTCGCAAGGAGGGAAGCGACAGCCGATTTCGACGAGCAGTGCTAAGAGTCTACGATGGGCAGAAGACACGGGTTCTGCGAGGGGATACAAGAAGGTCCCGATGAAACCTGGAAAATTCGACGGGACCGGGTCCCTCGAATCGTTTTTAGCGCAGTTCGAAGTATGCTCTCGCCATAATCAGTGGACCGCGGATGACAAAGTAGACTTCCTTCGTTGCGCATTGGATAAGGCGGCCACTCAACTTCTCTGGGATTTTGGTGCACGAGAAGACGTGACGTATGATCAGCTGATCGAACGACTACGACAGAGATACGGAGCGGAAGGACAGGCAGAAACCTTCCGTGCCCAGTTATATTATCGTCGACAACGTGGGGACGAAAGTTTAAGTGATCTTCTCCACGACATCCGACGTCTAGTTGTGCTCGCATATCCGGTTCCTTCGAACGAGACAACTGAAATCGTTGCCCGTGACGCCTTTCTCGAAGCCATCCGAGACCGTGAGCTGTCTCTCAAGGTGCGGGGAAAAGAACCGAAGAATATCGATGAAGCCTACAGAATTGCACTCAGATTGGGAGCGTATCAGCAGATGGTCGATGCAGATGACCGTCGGAGACCCTCCAATCGAGTGAGAGTAACTCAAGGGGTGGATCCCGTCATCCAACTCCAGCAGCAGATGGACCGCTTCCTGAAGGCTCAGCAGGATTGGCAGCGCGACTTCGAAGAATTTCACTTCGTCTCGACGGATCTCCGGGAGTTCCGACCGATTTCGGAGACGGAGGCCAAGCAGATCGGACGAATGGACGCCGCGTCATCTGCTACAACTGTGGACTTCCTGGACACATCGCCCGCCGTTGTCGGCGGCCGCGTCAACCCTTCGAGCCACCTGTCGGCCAGACTTCTGAACCGGAGGTAGTCACCAACCACACGACGCGTAAGTCTACCATGAGCCAGACCGGTGACGCTATCTACATTCGTGCCACCGTTCATCGACGATCAAGGATGTGCCTCATCGACACGGGGTCGGAAGTGAGTATAGTTCCTTTTTCCGACATTGGAGGCCTGGAGCTGCAGCCTAGCACGCGCATTCTCCTAGCGGCCAACGGCACAGAGATCCGGGTTCTTGGAGAGGTAACCATACCGCTAAAAATTACCCGAGGGTTTAACATTGACACTAAGTTTTTGGTATCCCACCAGGTTTGTGAGCCTTTACTTGGGATGGACTGGTTAAGGAATCACCGTTGTAGAATTGGTTTCGGGACCGGGGCAATCTTTGTTGGTAGAAGGCGCATCCCGTTGGTTCGTGGCAATGGATCTTCGTGGTGTAGGCGTGTGGTAGTGGCAGAAGATGTAGTGGTGTCCCCGAGGTCACAGTGCAATGTCCCTCCTAGAACGCAGTACGGGAATTTGACAGTTACGGCGCCGGCCTGGATGACCAAGGCCGCCGAAGTCGTGCCCGGAGTTCATGTAGCTAGGGTGGTGATGAGGGATGATACCAATGAAACTCAGGTACGGGCGGTGAACGTCGGTACACAGCCAGCCACGCTTAGTAAGGACAAAGTCATAAGGGGATTGCATCCGGTGCAAGTGGTTCCGGAGGAGAGTGCCGTTAATGGAAGAGAAATCTCTCAGGATTCTCTAATTGTTGAGCAGTTAATGGGAGATCTACCGGAGGACGTACCCAGAGAGGCCAGAGAGAAGTTAAGGAGTCTTCTGAAAGATAATGCGGATGTATTTTCGGCATCAGAAAAGGATCTAGGGAGGACCACGATGAGCGAGCACCGAATCGACACTGGTGACGCACGACCAATTAGACAGCTCCTGCGGAGACAGCCACTTGCTTATCAGGCTGCCATTGGGACGAAAAGTGCTATGGAAGATGTTCTTCTAGTTTGTTTACTGCTGATATTTGTCGCAGTGATTCTAGCGCTGGGGTGTTACATGTGGAACAGTCAGGAAGCCATGACCGAAGCTAAGGCCTTGGTGGCAAGGGCGTTAGTTGATACCGTGATCGTGAGATATGGAGCGCCCCTGCAGATACCGACGGATCAGGGCAGAAACTTCGATGGTCCCCTATTTCGGAAAGTGTGCCGACTGTTTGAGATAAGAAGGGAGTCGCCGGATATTCCTGCCGAGTTTATTGAGAAGGAACGGCCAAGGCGTGCCGTAAGGGTGCCGGCACGATACCTCGACTGATGCCGCGCGAGTCATGCCGCGCCGCGCGTCATGCCGCGCGTCTGCCGCAAAAATGCCGCATGTCCGCCGCACGTCCGCGCGCTGCCGCGCTTACGCTATATATATAGGAGCGCATGATGTTATTGATTATTATTACTGTACGTTACGCCGTCATGGAGTCTTGTCAGATAATCTTTTGTGGAATCTGCGGTGCTCGATATACCGGAAAACGAGCTAAGTCGTCGGTCCAAAGACACAAGAAGGAAAAACACGACATCAATGTTCGCTTTTTGTTTGCGAGGGCCGATAGTTTTATGGACACATCGACTTCTGCGCCAGATGCAGCAGCGCCAGTTGCTTCTGCTGCCGCTCGGTGGGAAGAGGACTCTGCTCGGGGCGATAGTGTCGTAGGTGACCCTATTCCCGGTGAATATGCCGGTGAGGATTCGAGTCCTGGACTAAGGGACATCTTGGATGAACTGATGGATGGGAGCTTGGAGATGCTTCCCGACTTGGGCAATGCCGAGGTCATGGTTGTTGACCCGCCTCCGGTTCCGATGATTTTGCCTGGACCCATTGCAGGGGCCAATGCCGGGGCGGCGGTGGCTGCAGGTCCACCCACTACGGGGACTGTAGACCCTAGGGGAAGGCTTATGGCTGCTGTAGGGCGTCGTGCCCGTGGGCTTAGCCTCCACACCTCTTGGCAAGATTATGTGACCATAATACGTCAGGAGTTTCCGAGTTGTGAGGAGTGGATGATTTGGGCAGGATACATGACCTTCCAGCCCGAGAGACCCCGGGTTGCAAACCAGGTTCAGGCACTGGTTCCACCGGAAATTATTATTGTGGATTAGTAGGTCAGGCCTCGATTAATTGACCCTTATGGGCTATGTAATTCTAGAGTTTTGGTTTCATTCCGTGGTTAAGCAGGGTTAGCCATTTTAAGTTTAGACCTTTTTGTTTGGTTTGGAATCTTTAATTTCCCAAAAAGGGGACTTTGGGACTTCTTGGCGGTGCCAGGGGGGTGTAGCGGTTTTGGGGGTCCCATGGCCGTTTGGATTCCCCCTTGTCTGCCGCGGCCTTCTTCACGTGAGTCATGCCGCTTTCCTGAGGAACTCTGTATGCCGCGCGGCGGCCGCGTCATGCCGCGCGGCGGCCGCGCTGTGCCTCGCCTGCAGAAACCTTGCCGCGGCCGCGCTGCCGCGTGACCGCCGCGCTCTGCCGCGCGGCCTCTTATGGACAATATAAAAGGAGCTGCCGCAACACAGTCGCAGAGAACAGTCGCAGGAGTCAGTCGCAGAGAACAGTCGCAGGAGTCATCGAGTTGGAGTCACAGTCAGAGCGCAGTCGGTCAGTCAGTCGCAGGAGTCACCGGTCGTCAGTCGTCGTCGTGAAAGGAACTCTCCGTCAGCGTCGTCGGTCACAGTCGTCGGTCAGTGCCCTTCGTCGGTCACAGTCGTCGTCGGGAAAGGACAGACAGATGTCCGTCGGCAGTTGCGTTCTCTTGTGCGTCGTCGGTTGATCTCTGACGGGGTGCGAGGCCTCGGGATAACGTTCCACGTACGCGAAAGCGAACTCTGTAAGGACGAACTGATCGCCGGAAGAAATACGGGACTCTGAACTCTGCGGACTACCGAGAATGTTGGCTGCTGTGTGTGAGAACTGTGAAGGAGCACGGAAATCTGGACTGTGTGGTGACTATACTCCTTTTGCGTAATTGCTACTTGAAGTTGATTGTGTTTTAAAGAATAAAGGGTAAAACGTCTTACTCTAGTCTCCTGCATACCACTGGAGCCTTACTCCGCGGACAGAACTTAGGACCCCCACTAGCTAGCGGGCTGGTATCGGCCATCCTGTAGTTGCCCAGCCTGCTAGTAACGCGACAGTAATAACATTTTACATAAGTTCTTTGGCCCAGGGTAAAAAAAATTTATTTAAAGGTTTGTAATGGTACATTTTGGAGACCATGTTTTTGGTTAAAAGTAATAACATTTTACATAAGTTCTTTGGCCCAGGGTAAGAAAATTCTTTATTTAAAGGTTTGTAATGGTGCATTTTGAAGACCATCTTTTTGGTTAAAAGTAATAACATTTTACATAAGTTCTTTGGCCCATGGTGAGAAAATTTTTTATTTAAAGGTTTGTAATGGTGCATTTTGAAGACCATCTTTTTGGTTAAAAGTAATAACATTTTACATAAGTTCTTTGGCCCAGGGTAAAAAAAAATTTATTTAAAGGTTTGTAATGGTACATTTTGGAGACCATCTTTTTGGTTAAAAGTAATAACATTTTACATAAGTTCTTTGGCCCAGGGTAAGAAAATTTTTTATTTAAAGGTTTGTAATGGTGCATTTTGAAGACCATCTTTTTGGTTAAAAGTAATAACATTTTAAATAAGTTCTTTGGCCCAGGGTAAAAAAAATTTTATTTAAAGGTTTGTAATGGTACATTTTGGAGACCATCTTTTTGGTTAAAAGTAATAACATTTTACATAAGTTCTTTGGCCCAGGGTAAGAAAATTTTTTATTTAAAGGTTTGTAATGGTGCATTTTGAAGACCATCTTTTTGGTTAAAAGTAATAACATTTTACATAAGTTCTTTGGCCCAGGGTAAAAAAAATTTTATTTAAAGGTTTGTAATGGTACATTTTGGAGACCATCTTTTTGGTTAAAAGTAATAACATTTTACATAAGTTCTTTGGCCCAGGGTAAGAAAATTTTTTATTTAAAGGTTTGTAATGGTGCATTTTGAAGACCATCTTTTTGGTTAAAAGTAATAACATTTTACATAAGTTCTTTGGCCCATGGTGAGAAAATTTTTTATTTAAAGGTTTGTAATGGTGCATTTTGAAGACCATCTTTTTGGTTAAAAGTAATAACATTTTACATAAGTTCTTTGGCCCATGGTGAGAAAATTTTTTATTTAAAGGTTTGTAATGGTGCATTTTGAAGACCATCTTTTTGGTTAAAAGTAATAACATTTTACATAAGTTCTTTGGCCCAGGGTAAAAAAAAATTTATTTAAAGGTTTGTAATGGTGCATTTTGGAGACCATCTTTTTGGTTAAAAGCAATAACATTTTACATAATTTCTTTGGCAAATTATATAATTTCATAATGTGATTTTAAAATTGGCTCAACTGCAAAGTCCCAGCAGCCAACGTAGACTAGAAACAGACAGACTCAACAAAGAACAAATTTTTTAATTAAATAAATTTCTGTGTCAGTTAACTAACACACATCGAAGTAAACATGCATAGGGCTATAGGCTATAGGCCCTATGCATGTTTACTTCGATGTGTGTTAGTTAACTGAGAGAGACAGAGACAGAGAGTGGGGTGGGAGTAGCGGGACGAAGGAGGCATATGGTGCCCAGGGCAGCTGCCTCGAGCGCAGGACCCAATGTGGAAGGGCGGAAAACTAAGAATTTTCTAACCCGAAACTACAAGGTCACGTGCCAAGCGTCAGCCGAGTCTTGGGTTCATATGGAGCGATGGCCATAGGCCTGTCAACCCTGGATGATGTTACTTATCTCTAATAGGGGAGACTGGGGATGAAAGTAACAAATTTCGAATTTCACAAGTTTTGGGGAACTTTTAACAAGAAAAACTGTAATATTTTTGCATCAAACTATGGCCTAACATGTTGGCTATATAATGGAAAAGTATTAAATGCTTCGTACAACAAATGTAGCCAAGACTATAAAAATAGTGAGCGTCGTCGGGTGTTACAACTTACCCCAGTGTCGGGGTAACTTGTAACATGAGCAGGGGCATGTTGTAACGATATTGGGGTCTCAGGGCTGAGATTTATGGAAGGTATGCGGTGGAAAGGCTAGCATAACGATACCATTTTCTGTAGAATAGTCGATAGCATCGATAGAGATATGTCACTAGTGATTGTCCTAAAGCAATAGCACAGCTAGGTCTTTCGTTTGAGGCTTTACAATAATATTTCACAAGGTGAAAATCATGAACTGACAAAACTCTTTCTCCTTCATCTAACCTGACTTACTCGCTGTATCAGCTCACCCGACTGGTCCATCTCTAATGAAATGGTCATAAAAATTAGCTCTAAGAAAGATGAATAGAGGAGGTGTTCCGTTTCCAATAGCATTCACTGCAAGTGCAACAGAAACGGCCTATAGCGTAACTCGTTCGCCTGAAGTTATCGCACCAATTTGTTTCAACCCCTTTTCTGCTACAACATTTGAAGGCTTCAGTACCGTGGTAACTCCTGTTTCGTCCACATTTGAAATGTCATTGCTATCGAATTTAAAACGATCTATAACTTCTGTTAATTTGTCGTAAGATGATGCAACAACATTTTGGTTGCAACCAATCGCTCTCGAGATGCTTGTGGTTTCTGGAGTGCGGACAGAAATTGTAGGATTTTTTTTCAGAAAACCAGAGAACCAATCGGCACCAGCCATTTCACACGCGTTTTCTGGAAAGCTCTTATTGTATGTCACAGCACACTGAAATGCTAGTTTTCTCACTTCTCTGGGTGAAACACCAAAGTAAATGGACGTTAGCATTTTTTATATAGGGCCTACTCTGTCTACCTTCTTCGACATCTGAAAAGATACGTCTATTTCTTCCACAGTCAACGCTCGGTGCAATATTGACATTGCCGTCATTTTGTGACTGGTTTTTCATAATTCGGTACAGCGTGACATGACAGATTTGCAATTCATTTGCAACAGAGCGACATGGCTCATTTCCATTAGTAACTCTATTTGCCCCTTCATGCACTGTTTCCAGAGGGGTCATACCTTTTTGTACTCTTATGCTTGTAATTCCTCGTTTTTAAGAGAAGACTCTTCCATGTAATATTAAATAAAATTATTCATTCATAAAACTACAATCATACTAGTACTATAACCAGTTAAACCTACATTGGGGTTTGCTGTAGCATACATAGGGGGCAGGTTGTAACATGTTACAACTAACCCCAGTTGATTTGGTACATTCAACCCCGCTACTACATGGGTCTAGTTTTTATTTTATATCTTTGGGAAGCATTAACTTACGGCAATACCGCTTACAGAGACGCTGCTTGAATGACAACTCTTCTTATCACGGCAATCCTTAAAAATGTAAAACGTGAATACAGTGAGCCATGAGAAAAATAAGAAAAGGGGCAGAAACTCACTTTCATGGACAAAAATTTTGTTTTCTTTATAAAAAATTTATTTCTTTGAATCCTGCGCAGAAATTTTGTTGACCTTAATTTTTCTAGTTGATCTACATTTGTATCAATATAAGCTGGTTCCCTGCTCTCCAGTAACGGCGCTGCGATGCTTGTTACATTCAACCCGTGTTACTTTCATCCCCAGTCTCCCCTACATTATACATAGCGAGCTACCCAGCCAAATTACAGACGAATCAGTTGTTTTAGAATTGCAGGGGAAGTATCATTTGCTAGGCCTTATATATATATATATATATATATATATATATATATATATATATCATATAATATATATATAGGCCTGCCGCCTACTTTATTTCGCTCAAAGCAGAAACACGAAGATTACAAAATATCGCAAAACGAGAAGCAATAGTGCGAAAATACAAAAAAAACTATGAAGACTTCAATTAACAATGTCCAAAAAAAACAAAAAACCGTTAAAATCTTTACGCAGTTGCGTAATTGCGTAATGCTAGTTACGCGCCTGGTAATTGGTAATGTACTATTGTATGGTAAAAGACCTAGCCATTTGAATAGAAAGTTACCGTTAAAAGCAAGGGTCCCTAAGGGCTCGGTGGCTGACTTACTAATAGGCTCAATCGAGGTTATGCCCAATGGCCTTTCTTACTATAAGATGTCGTTAAACTCTGGATCCATCCAACTTTGCCTCTACCCTACCTGTGGTAGTGCCAGTCCGAAGCATACAGAGAGGAGGATGGCGACGCTCAATCAATCAATCAATATTCGTTTATTGCAATAATTCCCGTTGACATAAACGCAACGGGATTACACAGACTTTAAAACATTGACAGTAAATGCGGTTAAATCAGATCTCAATTAGGTTTCATTGACTAGTTAATAAATGTTTCCATAAAGCATACGGGATATAAAGTTTTTGTCGTTCTTTCCAGGCAATGTGAAATTGTGAGTTCGCACTCGGAGATTGTGGGGAATATTTCGGTCAGCAGGGAAATAGGGTCGCAGAACATGGCCTGGGTCAGCAACGGCTGCATTGAATAGGCGTTCATCAGCCTGCCTAGCCAGTTCTGAAGCGCTTTGGATGGATGGGGAAAGTGACAAAGTTCGGCGGATTTTTTCTAAGTAGTTGCTCAATCCTCTCCCTGTCTCCAGCCCGGATGTAACCCCACCATGCAGGGGATGCATACATCAGGGAAGATACGGTGGTGGCCCTTGCTATGTCATGTAAGACATTTGGTGGAAATCCGTGGGACCTTAGGACTCGGAGGGCGTGGAGTGAAGAGGAAGATTTCGATAGAACCTCTTCTAGATGAGGCCCCATCCCCAGGTCAGAGGAGATGGTGACACCTAGGACACGCAGGGAAGTAACGCGGATGGCCCCCGGGATAATAAGGGGAATGGATGGGATTGCTTTCCTTCTGGTGAAGATAATTAATCAACGTTTTTAAGTAAAAATAAATAAGTATGTTCTTTAATAAACCACATGCAAACGCACTGTGGCTGACAAACAGGTTAATACAAAAGAAGTGCATGAAACATGATATAAAAACTTATAACCGTGTTAAATAGGATATGGAGTTGGGTAAAAGAGATAATGCAATAGTGTTGTTAAACAGCAACTAACTAGATAAGTAATTAACCAATCGACGGTTGCTGCTCTGCCAGCCATACGATGTCGCTAAACACTGCATAATATTAATAGAAATACAAAACTCCTTACATACCTTTAAAACAGTTTCACCTTATGTTATATAGACGATCGACTCAAAGGTCATTACGTGATCCAATGATGCAATGATCTTCTTAGACACCTTTAAAACACTGTTAACCTATTCTATAAAATTAATCATTCTACATTCTATGAATTGTTAGTCTATTCTCAAAGCCTATTAGTGTCAGCGAGCAGTTGAAGCAGACAATAGCGTTACAGTTCTCAGGGAAGCTGGTACGTAAAAGCGTTATTAACGTCTCCAAAAATCCGTATTACCCATACGCTTACTTAAGCAGAAAGTCTTACTTACAAATTTACTAATTTAGTATATTTACTGATTTATCTACATACTTACATAATTTACTGGTTTACTTATTTATATTACTTACTCGTGCATTGACTAGAGGCATCAGTAGTAGTAGTTAGGACTTTCTGTCCAAACAAAGATGATTAGCGTGCCCTCTTCCTTTATTCAGGCTTGGGACTGGCACTACCAGAGTAGCGGCAGTGGCCAAGTAGAGTGCAATGATTGGGTACCAAGAGTTTAACTAGATCTTATGACATCAACATCATACCCAACCTTCTATGATCACCTGAAAACTGCTCTTTTTCGCCGTGCTGGAGTCGGGAGCGCCTCTGAGTAGTTCCCTTGAAGTGGCGCTATATAAATATACGAATGAATGAATGAATGAATGAAATCAAGGGCCTTTGGCTTCCATTGTAAACATTGACTTGCAAGGATTGAAGAAATACGAGTAGTTTCCAGCGTTTAACTGGTTGCAGTGTGCACTTCTGAACGTTGTATGGAGGCCATTAGCAAATAACAACTGCTGTATTGTATTGAATAAAGGTAGTATAGAGTCGATGTCAACGGCTCTGGTAGCGTCGGAAGCAACTACTGCGCTGTGGTTAATGGAAAATGTTGATTGTATGTTCCAAGTTGCGTTGTTGTCAGCTTGCATGTTATGAATAACCGAATATTGATTGATTGATTGAATATTTGTCCAATCAACGTCAATGGCCTTTCATGCCATAAATGCCTTTAAGCTGCTGGAAATGCAATGCTCTCGCTCGGTTGAACAGTTCTGTCACAACCCGTCATTATACATTACCTACTGCAACTCTCTTTAGACACCATAGAAACTTTTAAACTTTTAAACACCTTTAAACTGGCTATATTCTATATTATAATAACCATACATTGAAAATCTTTCTTACTGAAGACAGATTTCTCGGCCATTAATGCCATAAACACTTACATGCACTCAACGTTTGCGCTATGATCGATGTATACTGTTTGCTTTAGGTAAGGTTCCATACATCGCTTGCACGTAGGATTGCAATTCCTATGTTTTTCCATCAAGATCTGTTTTTTATTTCTTGTCTATGTCTCTATGTTTTCTTGCAAAAAATCTATGTTTCTTAAGGGAAGTTTCTGCGTGTTAAAAAAAGTGTTTTCAGCAACTTATTAAACAATACTTAAATTGATTTTAGGCATTTGCACAAAAAAGGCACTCCACACTCTACATATCACTAACACGAATTTTTAGTCCGCGCCACACTTAATTAGGCCTACATTTATAAACACAATCTATGTTGTCAATAAACCGCCGTTCATAATAATAGGTTCTATGATCTATTGTATAAGGTTGACGTAATTTTTCGTAGTTTTGTCATAGGGGGTCGTCCATTACTTAGACCAACAAATTTTAGGCAGTTTCTGACCCGCTACCCATTGTCAACAACTTTCAAACATTCAAGAACGCGCCTAATAAAATTATGTGAAAAAAATGTACCCCCCTCCATCGTAAAATAAGTTGAAATATCAGAATTTCGAAAGGAACCCAGGATATTCGCATTTTAATAAGAGATTATGCAACACATTTTCCCATTTAATCTGGGAACAATAAACAAGATAATTTAAAACGAAGAAAATACCACTTCTGATTAAATTTCAAGAAAGATATAGATCACTCATAAAGACTTAAAATAAATGCGACTCTACGGTTGCTTTTTGATTAAATTATTGTTGACATAAATTGTCTTGAACATCCCTCCCATTACCAAGAATTGTCAAACTTTTTCAGACCCCTCCCCAATTTTTTTTATATAATTAATGGACGACCCTAACCAATCATCAAGTCTTGTTGTCACATATAACTCATACATATTCACATTCTGTATCGTTTTTTCATATACTACAGCGGATGCATGTTCAAAGACACTTAATGATTACTGTGTTTAATAATCACAATAAGATTATTAATTAATGCTTGCCACACCCCACAGTTAAGGTTCCCTCTAGTGCATACCTTTAAAACGACCTCCACGGATTTTATATAGAAGTGAAATTCAGTCAAACGGTCGACTTAGTTATCGTTACCAGTATTATTATCTTCAAAGACGTAAACGACCATTATAGTCATAAGATGTCGTTAAACATCCATCTTCCCTGTGAAAGAAGTGAGGTATGCGAATATAAGGTTGACGTCAAAGACCATGGTAGTCATAATATGAAAGAAGTGAAGTAGGCCTATATTAATATGAGGTTGACGTCAAATACCATGGTTGCGATGAGATGTATGAACTGAAGGCTACTTTATTTCATATTGCATACCACAGCTTGACCATGGTTTTCATTATTCCGCCAATGTCCGTAGTGCCAAGAGTTGCTTACAACATTCTCTCCAATCGACGTCAACGGCCTTCGATGCCATAAAATGCAGTAAAACTGTCGTAAATACAATCGGTTGAACAGTACTCTCAGCCATAAGCTGTCGTTATAAACTACTTAATGCAACACTTTAGAAACCTTAAAATGTTTCATTCCACATTTTAATAATCATAAGCGTATAATTATGTTGCTTGCTTTATATACATTTGATGGCTGCAAGGTGCGACCGTACTTACTGTACGTACGTTATTTTTTCCATAACGTACGTACAGTACGCGCACGTTATTATGCCGTACGTTACCGTACGTTCACATCAATTCATGACGAAAATAAATACATAACATTATGCCCAACAAAAGTCAATAATAGTTGGTGATTGACGGTCGTAACCAATTTTAACCATTACATCAGTCATCTGTGGCTGTTCAATGATCTCTACTTTCAAACTTTTAAAATCCAAATTGGTAATATTCTGTCTAATGTGAAGAATATAAAGATTTTACGGCACACTTTATAGGATGGTCATTTTATTGGTAATACTAAATTTCTAGCCTTGTTGACTTGATAACTCATTTCCATTATGTCTTTAGATACTTAATCGTAACCGTAAACGCCGTATTTCTAAAGATCCACTGTTACAGTAAAGCTAAATGCAGGGCATCAGCTTGTTCACGAGCGCTGTGTCATGTCAGAGGTGTTGTACAGAGATACCAAGTGAAGCTCCGAGTCTGGTTGCCAAGCAGACCAGAGAGAGGACGAAGCTGCGTTTCGCATCGTTGACTCGATTATGGTCAACTGAGTTCGCCACCAGCAGAAAAAGACTTAGAAACAGACGCGATGTCGTAGCTACTTCACTGCCACGGAGAGGTGGTGCGAGTCCACAGACTTGATAATGAGGAGGGCAACGCTAATCGTCTTTCTTATTACACCGCGTGTGTGTGGGTTATCTTTAACGAGGCTACATGATAGAAAGAATGAAAAGGCAAGTATCGGTGTATTGCTAGTAGCGCTGTCAGATTTATTTTATTTATATTAAGCATTTACATTCCTAAACAGGTGTCTAACTTTTACCAAATATTTCGACTGCTTTTGTATTGCTTTCAAATAAAATGTCATGTGTGAAGTCGAAACTATATAGTTTCGACTTCACACATGACATTTTATTTGAAAGCAATACAAAATACTACTTATGTTTAATTTGTTTCAGTTACATTTATGTAACATTTACAATTACAATAACGCTTTTTCATTCATTCATTCATTCATTTTTAAAATTTAATATAGCGCCCCCTCAAGGTACCTACTCAGAAGCGCTCCCAACCACGGCAATATAAACTGGACTTAAGTAACTTATAAAAAACAAGCGAACTATTCTTAGGCAACAGGCGTATCTGCAATGGGAGTTTATTCCAGATGGAGGGGCCAACCACAGAGAAAGCACGACGCTGCCTAGTTGCAGTGGTAGAACGAGGAACCAAGAGCTCACCAGCAGAAGAAGAGGGAAGGGCTCGGCGGCCAGTCACATGAGAAACAGGACAGCAAAGCTCACGTAAGTAAACCGGGGCACAGCCAAGTAGGCATCGCCAGATCAATGCAGCTATTCTATAGTTGATGCGTTAATGATTATCCATAAGTCGATTTTGGCGACACTTCAATGCATTTCTTACCTCGCCTTAAGATCCTCTTTTTTGAAGACATTATCTTTTTTTAAACAGTACTGACCCCATGAAATCGACATGATTATAGGATTGGCATTGAAACACGGCCACTACCTTTAACTCGGTTCGATCCAGGCCTGAAAGTTGATAAGGAAGGGGGCGACTCTAATCATGTTATGACAATGCGTAGTTAAATAGAAGCTTTTCACGTGATCGCCAGTTACAAAGTCGAGACAAAATAGATTTTATTGATTAAAAGGTAAAATAAGTTCGCTGTCAACGACCTTGAGAGTCAAAAAACGTCTTTGAAGGGACTAACAGTGGCTAAAATAATGCGCTTTCGGATACCTTTAAAACGTTGTCCATCATTCTATATATTTATCAGCTGCTTTTAGCGTTTAATTGACATAAAGTGATTAGCAAGAACTATTGGAAAACGGCATTTGTTGCTATAAGATGTCATTCAACTTTGGATCCATCAAACCGGTTAAGTTACAGGCATATGTTTGTGGCTTACTCTTAACTGTGAAGAAACTGAATTGAAATGTAAAAGATCAAAGATACGCCGACACCTTAGCCACCTGCCGGATAAAAGAATTTCCTGAGGGGAGGGGTAGAGTAATGGTAGCACTCATGGCCAGGAGAGCAAAAGGTACGCGGATCGATTCCCGTAACCCCTTTCCCGCTAGGGCGACGCCCTGCATGGCTGCCAAACCGTGTGTTCAATTAAGATATTGATTGTACTTTCATGTTTCAATGTAATCTTACTGGGTCTGTCGGTTTGAAATAATAAGAATATAATTATTAGTATTATTTATTTTTCGAGAAAGTTTGTCTCTACTAACACCATGAACCAATAATCCTCTGAAATGAATGCATGCAAATCAATAACGACCTGGAATGAAGAAAATGAACTGATACACAATTTAAAGCTAACTTTGCAGAACTTTCCCAGTGGGCAACTATGCGACTTTGGACCATCACTCTATCAAGAATTGCTTGGACGTGTATGTGTTTTTTTATTCTTCTTCCCGGGTCTTGTTGTATCTGTGAATAGCTTGGTCTGTTACTGTGTGTGTTTGTTTGTGTAGCTTCGTGTATCGGTTTCTATTTTATCTGTGTATTATTTTTATATGGGTTGGCGTTTGTTTCACTGTGGGTCTTGGTGCATGTGTACTTACGTCTGAACTGATCTGTTTGTCACATACATACATACATACATACATACATACATACATACATACATACATACATACATACATACATACATACATACATACATACATACATACATACATACATACATACATACATACATACATACATACATACATACATACATACATACATACATGCATACATAATTATAAACATTATAATGTGAATGGACTGCATTAAGACGAGTTTTGTACGATTATAGAATGCGGTTTAACTTGAAAAGGTCGTTGGTTGTTTTTCCCTCTACATTATTATAACAGTTTACCCTGCGTTACCTTGACTTACCTTCATTTACCTTCCCCTTTGTATTGTTAGCTTACCTGTTAGTTCACCTTGCCTTCATCTTGTCGCTTACGTTGTCATGTTTCTTTCCTACCTATCTTACCTTCTCTCTTTTACCGTCACTTTTAACTGTCATATTTGGACTGGCTTTTGCCTGAGCCACCATCCTCCGTGTTGCTCCCAACCCTGACCCTCCTCTGATTCTCTTCTCATGGATATCGGCGTCATTATGTTAATACAAACGAAACCATCTCCAACCAGTAGTTATTATGGTTATTTCGTTATTTTATTTATTCCACAGTTTACCGATATCCTACGGCAGCAAAAGCCGTTGACGTTTTCAAAGTTAATTATATTTGTTTCCGTTGAATCATGGTGATTTTTTATGGGGAGGGGATTGAGTAATGGTAACACTCATGGCCAGGAGAGCGTTAGGTTCGCGGATCGATTCCCATAATCCCCCTTTCGGGCGGCGTCTTTTATGGCTGCCAAACCGTGTGTTTAATTAAGATTTGATAGTGCTGTCATGTTTCAATGTAATCTTACTGCGTCTGTCAGTTTGAATTAATTTAATAAAGAAAAGAATTAATATCATTTTGGACACATCGTTTAAAGAACTTCCTTTTTTATAAGTAATCGTCAAAGCGAAAATTATTATATCGAAACATGCTTGTGATGCTCATTCATAGGAGTCTGTGTGTGCGTACAAAGGCCCAGTTTCAGCATTTCTGAACCGTGTAGGGTTATTATCAAGTTACAATTTCCCTGCCTCCTCTCTGTTCTCTCTAGCAACCGGACCCGGTTTCCATAGGACCACCCCTCTGGCACGACGCTATATATGCGGCTCCAGCATGGTGGGGATTTGCAGGTCAAAAAGATAGGAATAAGCTGGACTCGGTAATAAATAAACTCATTCACCTGAGATACCTCCCCAGCAACAATCCGACATACGAACAGTTATGTGAACAAGCTGACACCCGGCTGTTTTCCGATGTCTTGGACTGTCCAGGGCATGCTTTGTAGGGGTTCTTACATGCAAGAAAGAAAACTGTATATAACCTTCGACGAAGAACACATGACCGGATTTTACCCAAAGCTGCGATAGCTCAATGAGAAAGACTTTCTCGATTAGGATGTTGAATTTAAATTAAACCGGAATCTGTAACTTGCACACTGATAATTTGCATGTAAAGTAGTCAAAGCTTGGGACTGGCACTACCACAGATAGAGTAGTGGAGGAGTTTTACGATCTCGTGAATGTTGATTTCTTTCTTTCTGCTCAAGGTGTCGTTATTTATTTGCAACACTCCTTCAACACCTTTAACATGGCTTTAGTGTAAATTACATAAACTGACAAATCGCTTGACATTCAAGTTAATTGAGTGCTGAAAAGTTTGATAGGTAGCTAACTGCATTACGCCAAATGAATGCTGAGAATTGTTAAAAAATAATTTCTATTGACGTCAACGTTCTTTGGTACCAAAAGATGCCGTTAAACTCTGAATCCATCCTCTGTTACTTACTTGAAACGTAAAAAAACCTTCGAACAGTAAGAGCAATACAAATTGTATACTCTCTACCGACCTCAATGGCGCCTCTGATACTTGCATCTTCTCATGACGAGGATGCCCTGATAGTCCCGTCTTTGGAGGCGGGTCCACAGTCTGTAGCGAGGCACGCTGTTTCTGAAGCCTTTGAATCATAACCGTAAATAAGTAAGTATATTCTTTATTAAGAAGGACTTGAAAACACAAAGGGTATGCATACTTCACCTGCATGACCTTAAAACTTAATCGTTATCGTAAAAACCAAATTTCTAATATGCTATTCTAAAGCTAATCGCAGGGCACCAGCTTATTCACGAGCGCTATGTCAAGCCAGTCCAGAGATTCCAAGTGAAGATCCGAGTCAGCTTGCCAGAGATATCAGAGGGAAGCGGCAGCTTCGCTTCGCATTGTTAAATCGGCTACGGTCAGCTAAGTTCACCATCAGCAGAAAAAGACTCATAAACAGACGCTGCGCAATTACTACTTCACTGCTACTAACAGTTGGTTCCAGTACGAAGCATTGATAATGAAGAGAGCGACGCTAATCATCTTTCTTTGGACACGTAGTGCGTGTAGTGTCTGTTTAAATAGGTTGTGTCATGACAAAGATTATTATAGTCGCCCTCCTCATTCTCCGGGCTTTGGACTGCCACTACTAGAGTAATGGCTGTGGTAGATTGCGGTTAGTGGCAGCTCCGATTACTAAAGCAAGAGTGATCCCATTTGTGGTATTGCCAGATATTCCACTTATTTTAGGAAATCGAACTCTTAAAAGAGGTGTCTATAAATTTCCATCTATGCCGACTTTAGTTGCTTATTTTAGTTCGGCTTCACACATAAGATTTCACTTAAATGCAAAACAAAATATTACTTTTTCCGTTTTACTGCACCTATACCTAATTTAATAATACATTTACACTTTTTACTCTGTGAGTTTACATTGGCTACTCTTCAATGTATTTCTTACATCGACTTAAAATCCTCTTCTTTGAAGACGGAATCTTTTTTAATCAGTATGTCAATCAGACCAAGAAAAGCGACTTAATTACCGACTACACATTGTAACGCCGCCACTGCTTCGTATGCCCGCGTAGTGTTACTCTGAGGCCTGGATAAATGAAGAGGGTGACGCTAATTATCTTTGGACTGACAGATTTGTAAAACAGAAAATATCTACATAATGGCCAGTAATGGAGACGAAGCAGGTTCTATTTTAGATTTTGTGCATTAAAATGTAAGGACAAAGTCAACCGTCTTCACAGTCAGAAGATGTTTCTAAAGGGCTCAAAGAGTGGGAAAACAATGCGTTTTATTGGACACCTTTAACGCGCTGTCAATCAGTCCTTATATAATGCAGCTGTTCGATCACTGCTGTCTGATTTTATTGCAAGCTAGTAAAGTCATTAGCGATAGGAAGCGAGAGGATGAAACAGAGAAGAATATAAGGAAGAGAAGATTATAATCGATGGGACACGTGGTTCGTATGGACAAAGATAGAAGATCCAACCAAGCGATGAGCTGGATCCATGGGGAAATGGAAATAGAGAAGACCACGAAATCTTGAACTGGTCGGAGACCACTAGAGGCGACTTGGCATTCTTGGAGAGGTCGTCAGACGAGACTGAAAGACTGTCAATGGACAGAGGCGAATGGAGAGGATGCGATGTCTGATGTGCAGACTTTGCATGGGAAGGACTAAGTAGGGCCTACTAACCTATTGTTGTAAGCAAGGAAGTAAGCACGCAAGCAAATACGTAAGCAAGTTCTATTGGCCATCGATTGTCGTTTTGTACGTCATCACAACGGCGCTGTAGATATAGTTAATTTGAAATCCAATTTTAAATATGTGATATAAAATAGCGGTAATCACATTATGGCTAAATGTTAGTTGAAGGTTGATGTGATCGAATAATATTTATTGTGATAGTGTTTGAACAAGTTTTTCTGTCGAATAAAGGTGAACGAAAAAATCATGATCATTGAGAAGCCAGCAATTAGGCGAAGACTAATTAAGTAAACACACGATTCCAGGGAAATAAAAATCGTTTAATCTTGTATTATAATCTAAAGTAAATACTTTTATAGCGATATTGTTATTGGTTATGTACAATGTATGAAAAAGGACCTAGCCATTTGAATTTGGAGCCTTGGGTGCGAATGCACCAGAGAGAAAGTTCAGTGAATTCGGGCCTTAAATTCAATTTTTTTACACCTAAGTAATCTCACAACTCGAGAAGTACAACTACAACACAAATACCCAACATTGCATGATTGCAGTCACAGCCCGTACATAAATAATTAATTTGTTATTTTAAATATTTAATAATTAATAACACTGGCGATGTCAACGACCCTGGCATCCATAGGATATCGTTAAACACTGCATACACAGGGTGGATAGAGTAGTGGTAACACTCATGGCCAGGAGAGCATAAGGTACGCGGATCGACTCCAGTAACCCCCCCCTCTAGGGCGGCGCCTTGCATGGTGGCCAAACCGTGTGTTAATTAAAATCTTGATTGTACTTTCATGTTTCAATGTAATCTTACTGTGTCTCTCGGTTTTAAATAATAAAAAGAATATAATTACACAACACCTTTAAAAAGGATTTATCTTATGGTATATATAGGCGCGACGTCAAAATGAATGGCAGCTATAAAAATAAGATTTTGGTACATAATGCATGCTATTCTTAGACACCTTTAAAGTGATGCTAACCTATTCTATATAATGAATTATGCAGCATGCTGATCATGATCGTCTTATATTCTTTGCTTTTTAGCTTGTGTGGAAAAGGGTAAAGTACATATTACATTGCTTCACGAGCGCAAAATCACCGTCCACTTGATGAAATAGTCATCTGTTTTCTATATTTCTAATGAGTCCAATTATAGGTTGTAGAATCGCAGATTGTTTCCCTTTCGGCGTGTAGAAATGGATGAAACGAAGAACATCGAAGAACATCGAAGGCCACGTACCAGCACAAGATAAATCTCTATCGTTCACACGTAGACCATCTTCAGCAATCGAAACAATCAATAACTAACATCTCAACATCAAAATACCGTTGATGGTGAAACTACACGACGGTTAAGCACAGTTCCGAACGTCCAATCAATTCTACGATTATCTTATGACTTCTCGAGCGATGTTATCCAAGTATACTTTAATTTGACGCATTAAATATAAATAACTTAAAAAAATTTGTGGAGTTGTATGCATGCAAAGTCGGTTCATTTATGCTGGCCCACCCTGTATATATGTTTGTATGCGCTTTAAATATCTATTTACAAAATATGGACCAACGTTTATGCCTTGGTATCTTTCCTCAAATTTATTCATTTATCAATTAGTTCATTCATCCATTCATCCATCTATTCATTAGTTCATTATTTCAGATAAACATTCATTCATTCTATCGTTAATTCGTTCGTTCGTTCACAATTCCATCTATTCTTTCCGTCCGTCCATCCATTCAGTCATTATTTTATAGCGCACCTAATAGAACAACCAAAGTTGTGTTCTAGGTATAAGATCAACTCTGAACTAGACAATTATTAGGACAACCAATTGCAATATTCTTATCTGAAGAAATACCAATCGCAATCGCAAATTCCAACAGATGGCGCCACCTCGTGAAGAGAGTCAATCGTAATCTTAAACACAAAATTTCTAAAGCGATTCTTTTAAGCACCAGCTTATTCAAATTACAGCCATCCTCTGCCCCCTTGTCCTCCTCATGGGCTCTGTAGCAACCGTAGCCGGTTTTCCACTGAAAAACCTCTATGACATGACGTTGCGCTCGTGATAAAGCTGGTTCCCCGCGCTTAGCTTTAGAGTAGGGTCTTCGCAAACTTTGCGTTCACGATGACAGTTACAACCACCGGCTATTTCGGGCGAACAGTCACGCCAGATGTTATGCTTATTTATATTAAAGTAGTTCCTGTAAATGAGGTGTCTAAAATATGTGTCATGTTTTCGGTGTACAGTAAGCGCGTTTGTAGATATCCTTAAAGCCCATATAAATACCCATACGGTTACCTAAGAAGAAAGTCACACTTACTTATTTACATAATTAACTAATTACTTGCTTACTTAATTATTTATTTAATTATTTACTAATCACGTGGTGTAGACCTTGGTTTTGCAAGCTGCTGGCTCTGTGTGTGACTGTGTGTAGTTGCTGTTTAACGACGCTGTTTAGTGCTTCTCCTTTCTCCAGAGTACAAGCAGTGGCATAGTGCGCCATCGGTTTCACGGACATATAGCGTCGGCTGAATCCACAATAAAGGTATCTAAATAGTGTTGAATTTAATTATGTACTACGACAGCTTGTGGCTGCCCAGAGCTTTGACGTCCAACGTAACTTAACCTCCACATGTGGAAACAAGGCATAGGATTGGAAGAATGCAGAGTTTGACGAATTCTTATGACCAGACTAAAGACTTCACTTCGCATGTAGCCTACACCAAGCTAGGCACTAATGTTAAGTGCTAACTTGAATAATTTAAACTCACCTCTTTATGTACTGCAGGTATTTCCTTTTTCACAGTGAGCCACATTCAAGCTTGGATAAAAATGCTGTCGAGAGTTGCGCGTGAGTTACTTGCTGTTCAAGCCACAGGCTGCTCGTCAGAGAGAGTTAATTCAGATTGATTGAGTTGTTGGCTTTACTATAGGTACAAATGAGGCCATACCTTGGGGCGTCACGCTCCAGAGGTGGAAAAGCTTTAATGATAAACAATCAAGATTGGAGCATTACATAATAATTTCAAATAAAGCGTCAAGTCAAAGGTAAAAGTCTATCCTCGGTCGTTCTTTGAGGACAGTTCATGAGTTGGTTTCATACAAAGATAATGCGCAGAGAATCCAATCCGGAAGATCTGCCAATTAAATATACAGGGTGGCGCAGAAAAAGTGGGACCGCCTAGTATAATATCAAGTAATAAATTTCTGTGTAAGTTTTTCTTCTAAGAAAAACAAGTAAATTGTTGCCAAATGATAATTTATACAAAATCAGAAATCAAATTCAATGTGTACTCCTCGGTTCTCAATATTTTTTTATAAACGTCTGCGCTACTGGTCAATGCTTCTGTTTATAAACCGCTGAGAGAGTTTTTGCCACTCTTCAACAATGGCTAGTTTCAATTGATCTATTGTTTCAAATTTACGATGAAGGTAGACTTTTTGTTGAAGAGCACCCCAAATAGCATAATCTACAGGGTTTAGGTCCGGGCTATTTTGGGGCCACATGCCTGGTTCGATGAAGATGACATTCTCCCGAAGAAGGAAGTTGATCGTGTTTCTTGCCGTGTGCAAAGGAGCTCCGTCCTGTTGCAGTGGCCAGCTTTGACGATTACATCTCGCTCGAATGTCCGGAAGCAACCCTCGTCTTAAGACGTGATCACAGTAATACTCACTATTCACTTTCGCTCCAGGTTCAACAAAGTCCACACTGGCTTTTCCCACCCGAGACACGTGCACCGACTGAGAATACGATCTTCTGCTGTTATTTTTGTCATTTTATAAACACCGTTAAAATGGCATAAACTATAAAGATGGCGACCGGATGTTCACGAAATAGTGACGTCACACGTTGAGTTAGTGAGTATGGATATTTTTCCAGTGAAAAAACCGCCCAAAAGATAATTTGAAATATATTGCACAAAATATATTGCACAAAATTTCATGAGGCGGTCCCACTTTTTTTGCACCACCCTGTAAATATATTCGTTAATTTATTAATTTTTATATTCTGTTTATTACTTAACAGAATTGCTGCTAGAGAAAATAAATTTACAAAAATAAAAGAACGACGGACTGAATATCTTCATGAAGATCCGCAGAAGGAATGGAGAACGTACACAACTTTAAAACGATTTACTCGACTACTATGTTAAATTAAATTCGTTCAGTCGATGGAGATAGCTAAAGGTTACAAATAAAATTTTATTATCTTAAAGACGTCAACGGCCATTGTTGGCATAAGATACAACTTTGGAACCAGTAATCGATCGAGTAAATTTTATTGTGCCATAGGAACGGTTAGAACTGTTGAAAGTAATTTCTGTCGACGTCAACTGCCTTTGTTGTCATAAGATGTCGTTATAACTATGGATCCATCCATCCATCCATCCAATCAGTGATTGACATTCGTTTCACTCTCAGCGAAGTAAGATATGTTAATAAAAGGTTCACCTCAAATACTGTGGTAGCGATGACATTTCCGAACCATAGGCGCCGACACTTCGGGAACCTCGTGTGCGAATGCACCAGAGAGAAAGTTAAGTGAATTCGAACCTTAAATCAATTTTTTACACCTAAGTAATCTCACAACTTGAGAAGTACAACTACAACACAAATACCCAACATTGCATGATCCCAGTCACATCCCGTACATAAATTATTTATTTATTATTAAAATTTTTAAATAATTAATAACACTGGCGATGTCAACGGCCCTGGCAGCCATACGATATCGTTAAACACTGCACACACAACACCTTTAATACGGTGTTATCTTAGGGTATATACCAGCGACGTACATAATTAATCATGCTCTGAAGCATTATGATAATATGGACTAGTTGCTTCTAGCTTGCCTGAAAAAAGGTAGAGAAGTACATAATACATTACATCGCCAGCACTAAATGACCGTCCTCGTGGTGAAAATAACAGTGCTCTTACATATTGGTTATTTGAGAACCTATATAACCGTTTCTTTTCAATTGCAAGTATATAATGAGAGTGTGATGCTAGTAAATTACATATATAATACATTGATTAATGAGTATCTATATTACAACCATCCAACATTTGGTTCTTGGATGTCGCATATGGTTTGATTTGGTTTATGTATTGGAGTAAAATCAATATTATATTATATAGTGCTGTATTATTGTGTTGCAATAAAGGAAATATACATGTAATTGTAACTTGAATGCATTGAAATCAAACTTGAGACAATTATGCTCATATATGCTTTGTTAATTAATAAAACTTATAGTTGAATGTGTTAGATACCTGAACAATTTCTTTAAAAAAGGAACTTGGTATAACCATATGTTTCATTTAATGTGCATGATGTATGTGAAATTTATTACTATTTCATACATGATATGATTGTAGTGGCAGATATTGAACTGAGGAATAAGAAATAATCAATTAAACATTTCAAAGATAAAATAAGAATATAATGTAATTATTATAATTATATGTACTGTGCATCTGAAGTTGTTTAAATATTTCTTGCGAGTGACAATAGTTGGGAAGTACTGTTTGATTTGTATCAAAACAGTTTAGAGCTATGTGTTTTATGGATAGCATTAGATATATTGCTTTAAATGATGTGACAATATTGATATTGTAAGCTTATGTTTGACACCTTTAAATGGTGTCTTTCGGACAGTATAAGTTTATCGTTTTCTGTAAATTGTATTTCTAAATTGTCGTCAACGGCCTTTGGTGTCATAAGACGACGTTAAACTGTGGAATAATAATAATAATAACATGGCTTCTATAAGAATACGGTTTGGAAATTATATTGCGTGCTATTCTTAGACACCTTTAAAATGCTATTAACGGAATCTATATAATTAATCATGCTCTGAAGCATTATGATAATATGGACTAGTTGCTTCTAGCTTGCCTGAAAAAAGGTAGAGAAGTACATAATACATTACATCGCCAGCACTAAATGACCGTCCTCGTGGTGAAAATAACAGTGCTCTATTTTCTGTATTTCTAATGAGTCCAATTACAGTTTCTAGAATCGCAGATTTTCACCCTTTCGGCGTGTAGAAATGGATGAAACGAAGAACATCGAAGAACATCAAAGGTCACGTACCAGCACAAGATAAAGCTATATCATTCACACGTAGACCATCTTCAGCAATCGAAACAATCCATAACTAACATCTCAACATCAAAAGTCCGTTGATGGTGACACTAGACAACGGTTAAGCACAGTTCGAAAGCCCTATCACTTCTACGATTACCAACGAGTTCTTATGACTTCTATTATCAAAAGATCCTATGGCTTTATGATTAAGCTCAATGACTTCATTAAATAAATCCGAAGATTTACAGGAAAAAATTGTATTCTTTAACTTAAATAAATCCTTTAAAAATATTTCAACATTGGCTTTCCTGTCCAGCATCAAAGACTACTCCGCGAACGGTTATTGTTTGGCGTCTTTGGTCGTTATAGCAACCGATCGGCCATAACTGATTACGTGATATCTCATCAACTTTTTATCAACGGCTCTCTCCTTAAGCGTAACTTTTATTTCTATAGCGCCACTCTTTCTATTTAAACGCCGCCGTAAATTAACTATCTTATTCTAGGTCTATATTAATTACTAAACCATGTAGACAAGTCACTTGACAAATATTTCGCTGCACAGCTGTATTAAGCCAAAATAATTTCTGTCGAGTGAACAGCCTTAGATGGCATAAGATGCTAATCTCAGGATCCATCCATCCATACGCTGATGTTCTTCAGTCTTCTTCACACACACACAGATAGACAGCAACAGAGACGGAGAGACTAGGTAAAGAACTTTGACTCAACCTTAATCGTCCTGAATGCCAAAGTAGAGCTGAAAGATGAACATTTTGGGAATCGTAGACCCAAAAAGTATGGATGGTTCTAATTACCGATTGGATGGATCCACAGTTTAACATCTTAAGGGAACGAAGGCTGTTAACGTTGACGGAAGTAATTATTATTATTCAGAACAGTTCTTACCGTTCGTGTGACACAGTGCATCAATGTGTGTTGTAGTTGCCGGTCAAACGCACTTGACGCTTATATAGTGTCGGTTAAAAGCGTTGAAAAGGTGTCGATCTTGATCGTTATTTAGCGTATTTTTATCGACAACTTGCGGCCGCCATGGATTTCAAAGTTGTTTGTTATTTAAAACAAACGTCAAACGTCTCTTGCAATTGATTTTTAATAGATATTTCGTTAGTTGATTGATTCTAAAGTTCATCGATATTTTATTATCATCATCATTATTGTTGTTGTTGTTGTTGTTGTTGTTGTTATTATTATTATTATTACTATTAAATGACGTCAAAGTCTTTAAAGTTTATTGTATTTCAGTTGCGTATGATAATAGTTAGACACCTCATTTAAAGTACTAAGTTTTCGATATATAATCATGAAATGGCTATAGTAAAAATCTAAAAAATAGAAAGAATAAAAATAAAAAATTTAGACCTTTACCATATTGGAGTGATAAATGCAGTGAAGTCATTTATAAAAGAAATCAGTTTAGGAATAAAATGAATAAAACAAGGGAGTTAAATGATTATTTGGAATACAAGAAACAAGAGGCTATAGTTAAACAGACACTTAAAACAGAAGCAAAAACTTGTTGGCAAACATATTGCTCTGAACTTACGGATCAGACAAAATTGGGCTCTGTATGGACATGGGCAAGAAAAATGAATGGTATTGCAACCTATAGTTCCATTCCTACTCTGAATCGTAATGAATTAATAGCTGAAACAAACCTTGAAAAAGCAAATCTTTTAGCTAACAATTATGCAAGTACTAGTAGTACCCAAAATTATAGTAAAAAATTCTTAAATTATATCAAAGATAATAATTTACAAAATAACCCTAATAGAATTGACAGTAGTCCTGTTCATGAAATGGAAATCTTAAATGAGAGGTTTTATCTTAATGAATTGAAACAAGCTATAAGATCAGCAAAAAATAATAAGTCACCGGGTGATGACAAATTACCTTATGAGTTGTTAAAACATCTTCATAAAAATGCTCTTAAAACCCTATTAATATTTTATAATGAAATCTGGGAGGAAGGGAAATTGCCAACTGACTGGCATCATGCCATTATTCTACCATTATTAAAACCAAATAAAGACGCCTCGTTTCCAGAATCTTATCGACCTATATCATTGACTCCAACGATTTGTAAAGTAATGGAAACAATGGTAACAAAACGTCTCCAATGGTTTTTGGAAAAAAATAACCTTATTTCAAAAAATCAGTCTGGCTTTCGAAAATATAGAAGTACAAATGATCAAATCCTTAAACTTCAGGATAATATTCTTAAAAAAATTAAAAATAAAGAACATGTTTTGCCTATTTTCATTGACTTTGAAAGAGCATATGACATGTTACATGTACCTACCCTTTTAAATAAAATTCAGAATTTGGGAATAGTGGGTAATACATTTAACTGGATTGAAAACTTTCTTTCAAATAGAACTTTTCAGGTGAAAGTTGGGGCAGAACTTTCTGATAAATGTATACAACAGAATGGTACACCCCAGGGTTCGGTAATATCTCCTATTTTATTCTTGCTAATGATAAATGATATTGCTGCAGGTGTGGATGGTGTAGAGATGTTACTGTTTGCTGATGATAGTGCTATTTACTTAGGACATAGAAATGTTAAAATATTACAAAATAAAATTCAATTATCGATCAATTTAATACAAAATTGGTGTAATAGAAATGGTTTTAAAATATCTATTAATAAAACCACTGGAGTCCTTTTCTCCAAAAGAAATAATTTGTCAAGGATTACTATTAAAATTGATAAAGAACAAATTAAAATGGAAAATGAAGTCAAATTCTTGGGAGTAATTTTTGACAGTAAATTGAGTTGGAAACCACATATTGATTATATCATTGAAAAATGCAAAAAGAGGTTAAATCTCATAAGAGCCATCAGTGGCTATGGTTGGGGAGCTTGTAAGAAAACTCTCCTAACCATATATAGGGCATTAATTAGGTCTATTTTAGATTATGGTGACGTTGCTTATTCTTCTGCTTGTAAATCGCACCTAGATAAACTCTCTTGTATCCAAACTGAGGCACTTAGATTATGTTGTGGAGCCCCTAAGGGTACTGCAGCTTCAGCACTTCAAAATGAATGTGGAGAGTTGCCTCTTCATTTAAGACGACTCCAAAATTCAATAAAATGTGGGACTAAAATTTTGGGTAATAAATTTCACATAAATACAGCAACAATGGAGAACCACTGGACAAATGTTTTTAGGACACCTGAGAGTAGGGAGCATTCCATTTATACTCGTACTTCTGAATTCTTTTCTTCACTTAATACATCTATTATTGGCCCTTCTTTCCCATCTGAACCTCCTTGGTGTAACAAACAAGTAGAGGTTGACTTAACTTTGAATAAATTAATAAATAAGAAAACTGATCATCCAGAATATTTAAAGCAATCTGCTTTGGAATTAGTTTCTAAGTACAACTCTTACATACATATCTATACTGATGGGTCAAAGGTAGATGAATTTGTTTCTGCTGCCTTTACAGTACCAAGTTTAAATATAGATAAAAAATTTAGATTATGTAATAGCTCCAGTATTTATGCAGCAGAGTTGACTGCAATTATAGAAACTGTAAAATGGATTTTAAACTCCGAATGTTATAAGAATTGTCAATTTGCATTGTTTTCTGATTCATTGAGTGTTCTTACGTCAATTAAGGAGTCTTATTCTCAGTCTAGACCTAATTTATTGAATGAACTATTGTCTCTGATTAACAGACTAAATTCCAATCAAATAAGATTTATTTGGATCCCAAGTCACATTGACCTGACAGGTAATGATCGAGCAGATACTTTGGCTAAAGAAGCCCTGAGTATTGATCATATTAATTCTACTAATTATCTTGAACTTTCAGAAATTTTTACTTTAATGAAACTGTATATAGTAAATAAATGGCAATTAGAATATACTAACGATAATAGAGGTCATTTTTATAAATCTATTTGTCCAATTGTAAGTACAGATATTAAATATTTAGAACCCTATAGGCATAAGGAAGTCCAAATTTCTAGGTTACGTCTGGGAGTCGCGAATACTAATCAAAGGCTGTTTATTATAAAACGACATTCAAGTGGTTTATGTGATACCTGTCAGGTCAAGGAGACTATTCATCACTTACTACTTGAGTGTAAAAAAGAAGATATATCGAAGTTGTTGGGAGATAAGTGTCAATTGTATAAAAGGGACATTTCTATTTCAACCCTTTTAACAGTAAATATATTACAAAATGAAGTGTATAGGGTACTTAAACTAATTACTAAAGGTCAAATTCTGTAAAGAGATATGCTAAGTTTGCTAATGTAAATAGTTTTATTTTATTTTTATTTATTTTATTTTTTTTTATTTTTTTATCTGTAATTTTAATTAGTCTTTTCCTTGTGCATTTTATTTTATTGTATTAATTATTACATTATTATAATGCAATCTTGAATGCATTAATATCAAACTTGAAACAATTGTAATTATTATGCTCATATAATTTTATGCTTTGTTGGTTGATGAGATTTGTACTTGAGTGTGTTTAGTACCTGAGCAGTTTCTTTGAGGAAAGGTACTTGGTATAACCATACATTTCATTTAATATGCATGATGTATGTGAGATTGGTACTATTTCATACATGATATGATTGTAGTGGTACATATTGCTATAAGATCTCATTGAACTGAGGAATAAGAAATGATCAATTAAACATTTCAATAATAGAATGGGAATATAATGTCATAATTATAATCATATGTGCTGTGCATTTATGTCTGAAGTTGTTTAAATATTTCTAGCGAGTGACAATAGTTGCGAAGTACTGTTTGGTTTGCGTCGGAACATTTTATAGCTATGTGTATTATAAATAACATTAGATATGTTGCTTTGGGTTATGTGACATTACTGACATTGTAAGCTTATGTTTGACACCTTTACATGGTGTTATACGGACACTATAAGTTTATCGTTTTCTAGAAATTGTATTTGTGAATTGTCGTCAACGGCCATTGTTGCCAAAGGACGACGTTAAACTTTGGAATAATAATAATAATAGGAGTTGTTCCATAATTAGTGGCGGTCAGTATTTATAAGAAAAGAAGACCCGAAATTGAGGTGTCTAAAATATTACCATTAAATAATGAAAACTGCCACCGTTGTCTTTGCTCTGTACCAGGCACGTAACTAGGATTTTTCGTTTGGGGGGGCTTAAACCTTGAACATGGCAACATTTATACAGTGTTCATACGAATTTTAGCCGTAAGCATACAACGGCTTGACTTGTTTGGGGGGCTTCAACTCCGTTTGGGGGGGGGGCTTAAGCCCCCCCAAGCCCAACGCTAGTTACGTCCCTGCTCTGTACAAAACATCACTTTGAGGAATATTCTCGGCAGTTAGGCTATTGCCGTTATATTTAGTTGAATCGAGAATTAACTACGTGATATAGCAGATACGATTTCCCACCAACCTTTTCGTTCCTTTCCGCAGCTTTCTAACAACTAACAGGAAATTAAGATACCCGAAGTATTAATTAATAACATTGTTATCGTTATTAGTATCAACGCTACGACTTTCTTTCACCTATTGCTCTGGCTTGGCTTAGAATTTCTATTCCAATCTTCGCAATTCGATACGCCGTACTGGGTCGTGTCAAAGTTCACGATAGTCGTGACATAGTTGCGATTTTATCATTCAGAGGCCTCTGTCCGTTCAACAGATAGAGTGAGTTGTGTTCTGGGTCTGTAGTGAACAGAGAAATGTTCCTAGAACGCCTCTAATCGCTCTAACCACTTCCAATAACGTATTCGCCTGTTGCTAGCGTGTGCGTTGCGTATGCGACGTAGAATGTGTTGTCGCTCTGGCTTATCGCAACTGCACGTGTTTTTGTTTATGGGCGCCCGTTAATGCAAGCATGTACTTGTGCATGTATGTATGTATGTATGTATGTATGTATGTATGTATGTATGTATGTATGTATGTATGTATGTATGTATGTAGGTATGTATGTATGTATGTATGCATGTATGCATGCATGCATGCATGCATGCATGCATGCATGTAGGTATGTATGTATGTATGCATGTATGTAGGCCTATGTATGTATGTATGTATGTATGTATGACCATTCAGACCATTTACCGATTTATGCGCAATTTTCATTTGAGATTAGCCCTAAGAATGATCCTCCCGATAATGAGAGTAGGCCTATTACTCAAAAGGGTTTGGAACAATTTAAAAAGATTCTTACTGGTCTGAATTGGGACCAAGTTTTAAGTCTCAGTGCTCAAGGACTAACTAATGAAGCATATGATCTTTTTTTCTCAAGCTATATCCAGGCGTATAACTCTGCATTTCCTCTAAAATTGGATCCTAAAAGACCAAAACCTAAATATTCCCAACCCTGGATGTCAGCTGGGTTACTAAAATCATGTCGGAAAAAAAATCAACTATATGTTAAATACCTAAAAAATCCTAATTCATGCAATAAACAAAAATTCACTCTTTATAGAAATAAATTTAAGTCTACTAGGATCAGCGCAGAAAGACAGTGTTATGCAGCCGAATTCCTTAAACATCATGGCGATTTAAAAATGACATGGAAACTAATTCGATCTGCCATGCATCTAGAAAATAAACATCCACTAGTCGAAGCTCTGATAATTAACGGGGAAAAAATCCTCGACCCAGATCAAATTGCAAATGGATTTAACATGTATTTTATCAACATAGCCAATGACCTAGCCAGTAAGATTCAAAATCCCCCTTGCTCTTTTATAGATTACTTGCCCCCATCTAATTTAAATTCAATGGGATTATCCCTTACCTCCCCAGAAGAACTCATGGAAATTGGGGTAAACCTAAAAAAAACGCACACTAAGGGAGTTGACGGCATCGACCCCTATATTGCCACTCCTAACCTATCCTTTGTACTCAGTTCCTTATCCGCTATTATTAACTCCTCCTTAAAATTTGGAATTGTTCCTGACCAGCTCAAAATTGCAAAAGTAGTACCAATTTTTAAAAAAGGAGATAAAGAATGTCTAGCAAATTATCGACCGATCTCGGTCCTCCCTTATTTTGCCAAGTTTTTGGAAAAAATTATGTATGAAAGGCTTAGTTCGTATATTATTAAAGCAAATTTTTTACATTCTTCCCAACACGGATTTCGGCCGGGTCATTCCACTTTCATGGCTTTGTTGGATATGGAAGACAAAATTTCGAAAGCAATTGACAATAATGAATATTCTGTCGGGATTTTTATCGACCTGGCCAAGGCTTTCGATACGGTCGACCACTCTATCCTCCTTAAAAAATGTCTAATTATGGCGTTAGAGGTTTGCAATTAAAATGGTTTGAAAGCTACTTCATAAATCGTAATCAGAAAGTTCTTTGTAACGGGGTCCTATCCGCAATAGGTTCCATTACATATGGCGTTCCACAAGGCTCGAACCTCGGGCCACTGTTATTTCTACTATACATTAACGACTTGGCTAAAGTGTCCTCGACTCTTTACTTCATCCTATTTGCGGATGACACCAATATATTTTACTATAATCATTCTTGGACTGATCTTATGGAAATTGTCAACCTTGAGCTGTCTCAAGTTAGTAATTGGTTTGCTGCCAACAGGCTCACATTAAATATTGAAAAAACAAATTTCATAATATTTAAATCTCATAGGAAAATAAAACCGATAAAAATAGATTTAGCGTTTGAAGGGAGGCCCATCTCTCAGGTGGACTCCGTTAAGTTTTTGGGGGTTTTTCTTGACCAACATCTAACATGGAAAACTCACATTAACTACATCTCAACGAAAATAGCTAAAAATATAGGAATAATATCTAGAATTTCATACCTCCTCCCTAAAACAGTTAGATTAAACCTGTATTATTCATTAATTTACCCATACCTAAATTACTGTAATTTAATGTGGACCTCTAATTATGAATCCCGCCTCCAAAAACTAGTGATTTTACAAAAGAAAGCAGTCAGACTAATTCAGGGAGCCCGAAGACGCGAACATACCTCCCCTATATTCAAGACCTGGAACCTGCTAGATTTAAAGCAGATAGGTTTCGCACAAATAGGAGACTTCCTTTACCGTTATGAGCACAATCTACTACCTGCCTCATTCATGGGATACTTCACTCTCACCTCCCAAATCCATGACCATTTTACTAGGAAAGCCACTTCGTATCGACCAGAAAAAGCGCGCACTAACACGCGAGAATTTTGCATTAAAACAGCTGGACCACTACTTTGGGATACCATTCCAATAGAAATCCGCTCCTCTTCTACTCGATATCAGTTTAAAAAACGTTTACGGTCATTTATTATGCAATCCTAGAATTCGCCTTGACTAGACTCCTCCTCATATAAGTTCTGTTATAATTTGGGAGCGCAGGCTCCGCGCACTGGCCCTTGAGTTCCTTAGTTAAGGTTTAGATAAGATTAGTTAAGCTTTGTTTAATTTCTTTCTACTGCACTGAGCATCCCTATCCCGTTTAACGCCCAGACTATTCTTGTCTTTTTCTACTCGCGTCGGGAAGGATTACTTATATATGCCATACACTGAATGATGTTACTTGATCTGTCGGGTGTCCCCGCATAGCGGGATAATTATCCCTTTGGGGCCACCCATTGCTTCCATCACCGACTGTTCTTTCTCACCTTATTTAAGGAAACAGTATTAAATGTACCTGAATTGTTATTCTTATGTAATTGTTATTTACTGATTGGTTGCAATAAAAGATATTGATTGATTGATTGATTGATGTATGTATGTATGTATATATGTATGTATGCATGTATGTATGTATGTATGTATGTATGTATGTATGTATGTATGTATGTATGTATGTATGTATATATGTATGTATGTATGTATGTATGTATGTATGTATGTATGTATGTATGTATGTATATATGTATGTGTTATGTGTGTTTCTATGTATATATGTTTGTATGCGCTTTAAATATCTATTTTAAAAAATGCGGACCAACGTTAATGCCTTGAACTAGTTCATCCATCCATCCATTCATCCATCCAATCATTAATTCATTCTATCGTTAATTCTTACGTTAGTTCACACGTCCGTCCGTCCATCCATTCAGTCATTATTTTTATAGCGTACATCATAGAACAACCCAAGGTGTGTTCCAGGTAATAAGATCAACTCTGAAGTAGACAATAATTAGGACAACTAATGCCAACTCATCCAACTTTCATAGTAATGCGGTCTGTCATTTAGGATTTCAATAAACAAAATATATTAGGCCAAAGTCAACCGTTTTGACAGTCATAGCCGCTGTGCGTTTGCTGGCGGATCATTAAAGTACATACATACTTACTTACTTATTAGATGTCCTTAAAGAGCTTAAGCCGTACTAGAGCAATGCGTATTATTGGACACCTTTAAAGTCAGTTAGCTAAGCCTTATATAAACCAGTTGCATAAAATGTGGTTCAATCAGTGCGTATGTGAAACTGGAGTTCAATATTGAAACTAAGATACGGTTGGTGTCTGAATTTTAACAAACGAATAAAATCATTAGAGAACGGACAGGATAACACTGTCAGGAAGAGAAGATAAGAATGGATGGGTGAACTTAGCCGTGTGAATTTAGCAATAGATTGTACAGTCATAAAATACATGCGACTGGACTATCTGACAATTGCAATATTCGGGAAACCATTCCACACGTGATTCGTATGTGCCAGGATAGAAGGATAGAAGAGCCAACCAAGTGATGAGCTGGATCACCGTGAAAAAGGAAAAGGGGGATCACGGAACCTTGAACTGGTCGGAGACCATTAGGAAGACTTGAGGAGACTATCAGAGACGACTTTGGGTGCCTGGAGATGTCGTGGGACGAGACTGAAAAACTTTCAATGGACAGAGACGAATGGAGAAGACGCCATGCCCTATATGCACACCTGCATGGGAAGGACTAAGGACTAAGTAAGTAAGAAAGAAAGTAAGTAAGCAAGTAGATATAGATTTGAAATCCAAGTTTAGATATGTGATATAAAAAGTGGTTACACCTTATTATGGTTTAATAGACATATTTTATAAAAAGAAATGAACCATGTCATTGTTTATTTTTAATTGAAAGTTATGTGATCCAATAACGTTTAGTTCGACAGTGTTTGTGGTGTGTTTCAATCGAATAAAGGTGAAGGGAAAAATCAGGATCATTGTGATATCAACAATTAGATGAACAATGATAAAGTAAGCAAACGATTCTAGGAAAATAAAAATCGCTTAATTATCTGAGGTGAATACCTTATTAGCGCCATTGTTATTTGTAATGAACGATATATGGCAAAGACCTAACCATTTGAATTAAAGTTTTAAAGTGTGGCACCCTTGGGTTCAATGGTGGATTTACTGTAGGAAGCCTACAAGCGATGCGTTAGAGAATGGTTTTTGAGATGGTATCATAAACAAAAATTGCGCAGAGAATCCAATCTGCAGTATCTGCGAATTATATGTAAATATTCGTTTATCTATTAATATTTACACTCCGCAATAATCCATAACCTTAATAACTTTATTTATATTATTTACATTATCTATTCTCTTGTTCCTGGTTTTGCCTAATAAACGAATATACATGCAGACATATTTATATTCTGTTGAGTAATTAAGAGAACTGCTTCTAGTGAAAATAAATTTACGAAGCTTGGCAGTGGAAAGGAAAGTAAAAAGGATGAATAAAGGAGCGACGGACTGAATAGGTCTACCAGGTAGTAAGTAGATCGACGGATGGACCGACACCTTTAAAACAATTCGCACAGATATTATATAAGACTCAACTTAGGTCTGTAATGTGCCAAACTTAATTTCTGTCGATGTCAACAGCCTTTGTAGATAAGCTCTGGATCCATCCATCCGATCGGTGAAGTAAAACTTGCTATGGAGGGAAATGCAATCATCATTTATATGACGTGTAGACCTGTAATTGAGGTGTCGAAAATATCACGATTTAATTGAAGACTGCTACCGTCGTCTTTGTTGTGTACAAAACATTACTTTAGAGAATATACTCAACAGTTACTGCTGCTATGTTTAGTGTAACCGAGAATTGACAACGTAATATATCAGATACGATTTTCTTCCAATATAATCGTTATTAGATTGATTCCAGAGTTCATTAATATTTTTATGGCAGCAAATGCCGTCGACGTCTATAAATATTATTGTATTTCAGTTTATTTTTATGTTTGTTTGCGTTACGTAAGGTATTATTTTATACACCTCGTGTAAAGGTCTTGCTTTCCTATAAACAGTCATAAAATGGTCTTTTATTTGCCTTGGAGAAAGATGTAATAGGTATTTATGTGAGGAGAAGCCCTGTAATTGAGGTGTCTAACATTTAATGAAGAGTGCTAACGATGTCTGCTCTGTATGAGGATTACTTCAGAGAATGTACCCTGCATAATTACTGGTGTTATATTTAGTTCAATCCCGCGGATTGACAACGTGATATGATTTTTTCCTAACATTTCGTTCCTTTCCGCAGCTTTCTAACAAACAGCAGGATATTAAGACACACGGGGTGAAACATCTCAAACAGTAATACATAATTCCGAAGTTCCTATTAATTGTAATATTGTAACTAGCATTAACGCTTTGACTTTTCTACCTAATTACTCCCGCTTGGCTTAAAATTTCTATTCCGGTCTTCGCAATTCGATGCGTCGTAACTGGGTCGTGTCAAAGTTCACGTGAGTGAGTTGTGTTCTGGGTCCTTAGTGAACAGGGAAAAGTTCTTAGAACGCCTCTAATATCACTAAACTCTTCTGATAACGCAGGCTCCTTTTACTTGTGTGTGCGTTGCGCATGCGGCGTAGAATGCGGCTTATGCGACTGCAAGTGTTTGGGTGTATGGGCGACCGTTTGTGCAAGCATGTAGTTATGCTGTTTTTATTCATGTATGTAAGTATGTATACATGTATGTATGTATTATGTGTGTTTATTTGGATGTAGGTTTTTATGCGCTTTAAATATCTATTTACAAAATGCGGACCAACTTGTTTGCCTTGGTGTCTTTCCTCATATTTATTCATTCATCAATTATAGTTTATCCATCTATTCATCCGTCTGTTCACTAATTCATTAATTCAGATTAGCATTCATTCATTCTATCGTTCGTTAATTCTTTCGTTCCTTGACACGTCCATCTATCCGTCCATCGTTTCAGCAATTATTTTGTAGCGCACGTCACAGAACAATCTCAGATGTTCTAAGTATGAGATCAAGTCTGAAGTAGACAAATTGTTAGGACAAGCAATTGCAAAATTCTTAATTGCAAAAAAACTAATCGTATAATCGCATTCGTAAACTCCAACAGATTTAGAACTCTGGCGCCACCTCGTTAAGATGGTGAATCGTAATCGCAAACTCCACATTTCTAAAGCCCTCTTACACGTAGCTGCGCTTGTGAGTAAGCTGGAGCCCTTCGCTTTTGAGCAGCACTTTCGCATAATTTTGAGTTTACGATTAAGATTGCAACTCTGGGCTAGTGCTAAAGAAGTAATGATCCACTGAGGTCAATTAGTGGGTTGAAAGATACTTAGGTTGCAGCGCAAGAATGCAGATTTGGAGCTCACACACGGTGCTGCGCTCTTAAGTAAGTTGGAGGCCTTCGCTAAGCTTTTGAGTTTACGATTACAACACAATTATTTCTGTATATATAAATCCTATTTGCCTATGTCCTCACATTGTAAGTTGGTCGCATTTTACGTTACGCTTATTTATAGGAAAGTAAATCCTTTAAAAGAGGTGTCTAAAATATATGCATGTTTTCGGCTTAGAGTATGAACGTTTGTAGATTTCCTAAAAGACCTGTTAAATATCCATACGCTTACTTAAGAAGAAACCGCACTTACTTATTTACTTAATTTTCTATAGCTGACATTGTCTAAGATACACTTACTGTGATAAAATGGTTTGATCAAAATTAAACAATAGTTTGCAGCAATTGTCTGATAGAAGAAACTTGAGAAGAATACAGAAACTTCTCAATAAACATTCTTAATGCACAAGAGATTCTTAATCTAGTTATTCTAATTTTAATACAGCTTTGATTACAAATTTACAATATATACGTGTATATATAATTATGACAAGGGATATTCTACATTTACCTTAAGCTAAAAATTTTAACGGTGTTTAAGAAGAGATGCGGTTTTCACTTTAGTGTATCCTTGTATATAATAGAATAGAATAGAATATTCTTTATTGGAACCAATTGCAAACCGCATTTTGGTGTACAGCAACGTAAACATGTTTATACAGATAATATACTAATAATATGTTAATATTAGCTACTAATATTTGTCTAAATTATCCCCAATTTATATTGTTTTTTACCCATAGCGTAAACTAAGCAGCTTCATAAAGCATCCTGATGATAAACGTTTTTCTGGACAAGCTATCAGCGGTCGGGATTTCTAGGTCGTGAGCTCGTGGGTGCAGAAAGTGGCCTGTGCGTTTGATAGGTGGCAGCAGATCATGTAGGACATGTCCCTGAATATTCCGTACTGCGGCGAAGAGTCGAGAATCGGCCAAGCGGCAGTACTGTTCTTCTGGGAGGTAGCGTCCCTGATGAGACGCCGTAGGACCCCACCCAGTCTATCACGGTCCCCTTGGGTTGTAAATTCCGACCATGCAGGTGAGGCATAGAGTATCCTGGATAATGTTGTGGCTCTCACCACGTCATAAAGGCACGGTCCTCGCAGACAACAGCGGCCGTTGGCGTTGATCTTTCTATTATCAGAACTGAGATCTGGTAAGACTTGTAATAAGCAACTAGAAAGAGTGACGTTTATATAGCATCGGTGTATAAAGTTTTAAAGGTGTGTAAATTTCTGCGGTTTTCACTTTAATGTATCCTCGTTTCTTATGGCAACTAAAGCCATTGACGTCGACCGTCCAATAATATTGGAAGCTTACCAGCGATTAACGGCGATTAGACGAAGTGATTATTATATAGCATCTGTGTAAACCAATTTAAAGGTGTGAATGCCGTCGTCTATCTTCGTGAATCTTTGCGCTACTTTCCAATGTCTGATTCTTCTACCAATCTACGACATGAGGTCAAGTTCATTCTGTGGGCAATCCCTCGAAGGTACTCCTCGAAAGGCATAGTACCATGTCTCCCCGCAACAGTTGCTATCCTGTCTTCTCTTTGAAGTTGCTCTTTCTTCTTCTTTCCTGGAATGTTCCTTGCAGTCAGCCTCTCGACTTCTTGATCTCTGCGGTGCCTCCTTTTTAATGAATTCCCAAATTATTGAAAATACACCCAAGTGTAACGTTCCACTACAGTTTCGAATCTCCTGTGCCAAGCTTCCAAGCTTTTGTTTGTTCTTGGGAGGTTATGAACATTCAATTATTATCTCCGAAATATTTCTGTCGCTCGTATAAAATTGCTCTCCGATTTGTCGTTTTTCGTTATGTCACTCTTTTCGATACTAACCTTTGAAGATGAAATGCACAGTCTTCAATGCTATAAATACGTAGTTGATAGTATTTCCATTGCTTAACGACATCTTTTGTTGCGGGACTGTTCACGGTAACATTGTACATATAGATAGCCTGGATGGATGGATCCAGAGTTTAACGACATCTCATTGCATTATTTCTGTGCAATAAGTTTTCCTGTTCGGGTGAACGACATATGATGTCACTAGATGTCGCTAAACAATCAGATTCAATCCATAACCAGTATGTGGCTGAAAAGGCTAAGGTGCGCCTCAATATATCGTTAGCAATTATGACTACTAAATGAAAGTAACAACTATTAAAACTACTAGATCGCCTCTCTGCAGCTGGCTAATTAAGTAATTAAGCTAATTAAGAGAGAGATGGTGTCAAAGACTCTGGTAGCCACAAGATCTCGTTAAAGAAGTCTGAATATTTTTTCAACTCCATTGAAATTTCCGTTGGCCATTGATTGTCGCCTTTCTGCGTCCTTAAAAGAGCAGGAAGAATTTGGGGCACGGAAAAAGTAGGGGAATTTTTCCTGCATTTGAAATCGAAATTTAAAAATGTAGAATAATATAGCGATAGGTTTATATGTTATTTAATCGTTGATGTAATCCAATGATGTTTCGTGTGACAATGTTTAAGATTATCTTAATTTAATTAAACACCTTTAAGTGGAGAGCAACAAAAGGCATATTTATTCGTCATACTTATTTCTAGTATCTTCTGCGCCGATCAGACTGTTAATGCAAGTAATTCTGGGATAATAGAAACTGTTAAAGCTTATTTAATTGTCCAATTATCTAATTGTCTAAATATCTAATTGTCTAATTATCTAATAATCTGCATTGACTAGGTGCGAAATGAAACATTGAAGTCAAGAAGAATGAAGCAAAGAGATGAGGAGCTTACAACTAACGAAATACGAGAAAAAGAAACTTAACGAGAAACAGATATAGATATAGATACACAACACACACACACACACACACACACACACACACACACACACACACACACACACACACACACACACACACACACACACACACACACACACACACACACACACACACACACACACACACACACACACACACACACACACACACACACACACACACACACACACACACACACACACACACACACACACACACACACACACACACACACACACACACACACACACACACAGAGAAAAAGATATAGAAGTAGATACAAGAAAATTCACAAACATATACAGCCACAGAAACAGATACACAAGAAGATGCACAAGAAGATACAGACATATACATATACAGAAATAGATACAGAAACAGACACAGAAACAGATACAGAAGTAGACACCAGCGGATAAAGAACCCTATACAGCCAGAGAAACAGAAACGATCTTCCTCCGCTAATTGGTCTGTCTGGAATCGTGTCGTTCTGTGTGTTCTTCTGTAGGTCTGTGTGAATCGGTGCCTATCTCTGGAATTGTACGTCTTTCTGTATGCTCCTTTGTTGGGCTGGGTGGATTGGTATCGTTGTCTGTATTTATTTGTTTATAATTGTAGGGTGGAGGGGGTGTATGTTCTTTCTAGGTCTTATTGTGTCTGTTTGTATCTGTGAATTGTTTGGTATGTTACTGTGTTTGTTTGTTTGTGTATCTTCGTGGATCGGTAACTATGGCTGACTTTGCGTATTACTATAATTTATATAGGCATGCGTCTGTTTCGCTGTATTTAGTTCTGAATTGTTATTGTATGTCTTTGTGGATATTCTTTTATATCTGGATATGTTGTTGCCTCTCTCTCTGAATTGGTGTTTACGGAAATGCCCTGGTAAAAGAGCCTTTGCACTGGTCTTTACCCTACCAGAATTTTGGCCCTACCGAAAATTTGTTCGTGCATAAAATAATGGCTCCTCACTGCTCACTTCATCGTCTCCTTCGACCAGTTCTCTTCCTTCCACTCTGTTCTGCTGATGGTATTCTACTTATGTTAAGAAATTTAATTCTTAAAAGAGGTGTCTAAATATTTTCAAATATGCCTGTCTTTAGTTACTTATTTGGGTTCGGCGCCACAGTTTTCAGCTTGACGCATCAGATTTCACTTAACGGCAGAATAATATATTACTTTCTTCGATTTCACTGCACTTACACTTAAGTAACATTTACTATTACACTTAGCACTTCTTACTCGATCAGTTTACATTGGCAACTCCTCAGTGTATATCTCACATCGACTCTTATTTGAAAGCGTTATCTTTTATTATTAGTTTTTCAATCAAACCCAAGGAAAGCGACTACATCAGAGGATACGCCCTGAAACGCCGCCACTGCTTCATACCCGGGTAGCCCTACTCCAAAGTCTGGATAAATGAGGAGGGCGACACTAATCATCTTTGTTGTGACGGCTTTGTTAAACAGAGTAGAAGCAAGTTAATTTTTTTCGATTAAAAGGAAATTACAAAGTCAACCGCCTTGACAGTCGTAAGATGTCCTTACAGGCTTAAGCCGCGCTATAGCATTGCGTTTCATTGGACACCTTTAAAGCTAAGTCAACTAATATTATATTAAAATATTATATATACAGAAGCTCCATTAAGAGGTTCATTGTTTCAATTTAACTGAAGTCCTTAGACAGCGGACGGGAGAAGACGAAATAGAGTAAACTATCAGAAAGAGAAGATTAAAATGGATGGGATATGTGGTTCGTATGGATAAGGAGTAGGCCTAGTAGTAGTTTCAGTTCAACGACACTGTGCGATAACAAAGATCATTAGCGTCGCCCTCCTCCTTTATATAGGCTTCGGACTGGCACTGTCAGAGTACGAGCAGTGGCGAAGTTCATGGATAGGAATAGAAGAGCAGACCAAGTGATGATCCGGAGGAAGAAGAGAAGGGGAAGACCACGGGATGTTGAACTGGTCGGTGGCCATCAGGGACGACTTGAGGTTCTCTAGATGTCGTGGAACAAGGCTGAAAGAATGGAGAAGATGCGCTGCCCGATGCGATGTGCAGACCTGCTTGGGAAGGACTAACGATTAAGTGCGTAAGTAAGCATGTTCTATTGCGCATCATTGTTACTTTGTGCGTCATCATAACTCCGCTGTAGGCATAGTGGATATGAAATCCCATTTTTAATATGTGTTAAAAAAGGATTTGAGTAATGGTAAAAAGCTGTGCATTAAGTTTTCCTGTTGGGGTGAACGACATTTATGTTACTACACGTAGATGTCGCTAAACAATCAGATTCAATCCATAGTCACTGTGTGGCTGATCAGGCTAAGGTGATCCGCAAGATGTCGTTATCAATAGAAACAACTAAATTAAGACATAAACTACTACAACTACTAAATTGCCAATGTTCAGCTGGAGAATTCAGTAATTAAGCTAATTAAGATACTATTAGTGTAAACGGACCTCGAAGCCAGAAGTGTGAATGTTTTTACAACTCTATTGAAATTTCTGTCGTCCATCAAGTTTCGCTTTCTGCGTCCTTAAAATGGCACGTATATTTCACTGCATTTTAAATCCAAATTTAAATATGTATTTTAATGTTTTTGATCAAATCAAATCAAATCAAATCAAATCATTTTATTGCTTCCATCAAAACAAAACAAAAACAAAAACATGTTATGTAACAAACTATAAGTAGTCGGATTGTGGTTCTGTCTCAGATAGAGCAAAAGGTGGCCCTAAAGGGAGGTAACTCCCGCTAAGCAGGGACACCTACTAGTGTTGCACATAACTTAAGTGACTGTCAAGTCATGGAAAGCCAGAGGGAGTAGATAGTTGAGGTCTGGTGTGGAAACATGAGAGAAAGCAAAATAAATCATTGTTAAACTTAACTAATCATTTATATATACTTAACTAAACGTCAACAAAAGAAACAAAGAAACAGAGAATAGGACTATCAGTCCTATAAGAAAAGAATAAGTAGGAGAAAAAATGAATGAATGGGGAGAAGAGCAGCACGTAACCCGGCGCGGCGCGCCCACCGAGCAGCATTGGCCAAACCCTGTGGTCGTTCCAAGGTCCGTTAACAACCATTCAAGATAAATGATTTCAGACGAGATTTGAATAAGTTTATATTTGGAGAGTGACGGATATCGGGAGGTATAGTTTTCCATACTTTGGGCCCATACGCCTTTAAACTAAATAGTCGTGAGTTGGTACGAGCCTTGACTGGTCTGAGGGCAGCGGCGTTCCTAGTGTGATGGGTGTGGATCCGAGATCCTGGGATAAAATAGTCACAGAATGAGGAGGGAAGGTTATTGTGTTCAAACCGATAGAAAAATTTACCAATTTGTGTTAGCCTAAGTTGACTTATATTTAATAGTCTAAGTCTGCTGAAGATTGGGGCAGTATGGGTCCCAAAAGGCACTCCTGCCACCATCCGAACTGCCTTTTTTTGAAGAATTATTAATTTATTCAATCTAGATTCGTACGTGGAGGCCCAAATAATATTGCAATAATTTAGATACGGTAAAATTAAAGAATAATATAAATTTAGCCTAATCACTTCAGGAAGTAGGTGGGCAATCCTATTGATTATACCTATGTTTTTCGCTATTTTTTGTGCGACAAAGTTAATATGGTCTCTCCAGGAGAGATGTTTATCCACAACCACCCCCAGGAATTTGGTAGACTCCACTTGGTCCAAGGGGGTTTCTGCGATTTCAAGGGTAATATCTATGGGCACAATTTTTCTGTGGGATTTAAAAATAATGAAATTAGATTTGTCAACATTGAGGGTGAGTTTATTTGCTGAGAACCAGTGATTGATGAGTTTCAATTCTGAATTCACTATTTCCATTAGAGTTTGCCAAGAAGGGTGTGCAAAAAAAATATTTGTGTCATCCGCAAATAAAATGAAGTGGAGGGTTTTAGATATTGTGGCTAGATCATTTATGTACAAGAGAAAAAGTAAAGGGCCGAGATTTGATCCCTGGGGTACACCAAATAAAATAGATCGACTGTCAGACAGCACGCCATTGCATAATACTTTTTGAGTGCGGTCCTGAAAGTAGCTGTGGAACCATTTTAACATTGGGCCCCTAATACCAAAGTTATCTAATTTTTTTAACAAGATAGGATGGTTGACCGTGTCGAAGGCCTTCGCTAAATCGACGAAGACCCCCACAGAATATTCGTTTGCATCAATTGCTTTAGTGATTCGGTCTTCCATCTCTATTAGGGCCATATAGGTGGAATGCCCAGATCGGAAGCCATATTGCGCTTGGTGTATTAAATTAAAGGTAGTTAGATAATTACTTAATCTATCGTATACTATTTTTTCGAAGTACTTAGCGAAATAAGGAAGTATTGAGATAGGCCTAAAATTGGCAGGGTTGTCAGTATCACCTTTTTTATAGATTGGAACAACTTTAGCCATTTTGATCTTAAGAGGGACTATTCCATTAAGGAGGGAACAATTGATGATCGCCATTAAAGGTACAACTATGAGTTTTAAATTAGGAGTGGCAATATAGGGGTCGATTTCATCTAAACCTGTGGTGTGTGTTTTTTTAGAAGACTACTGATTTTCAGAAGCTCGTCTACGGAGGTCGGGAGTAGGCCCATGGAAGATGTTTTGGACGGTGGAAGAAATTTTTCAAATGAGTCTGGAGAATCAATAATTTTCTTTGATAATTCACTAGCTATACCCGCAAAATAATTATTGAATTTATTTGCTACTGTCTCTGGGTCTTCCACTAAGACTCCGTTTATTTTAAGAGAAATCTGTCTGTCTCTTTTATCTTCAATTTGCATGGCTTCCCGGATCAGCCTCCAAGTGGCTTTTAAATCATTGTGATGCTTGTAGAATTCAGTGGTATAATAGTTTCGCTCCGCATTAATTCTAACAGATTTAAATCTGTTCCTATACTCAATAAATTTTGTTTTATTCTGCAAGGTTGGAGTTTTAAGATATCTTACATATAATAAATTTTTCTTCTTGCAGGATTTTAAAATTCCTAGTGACATCCAAGGCTGTTTAAATTTCTCCTTCGAAGATCCAGCTTCTTTAACGAGTGGGAATGCTGAGTTATAAGCTTGGGTGTATTTGTCGGAGAAAAGTTCGTATGCCTCATTAGCGCTCCCCAGTTCGCAAGCCCTCATAATAGGGTCCCAGTTCTCCTCTTCGAGGGTTTTCTGGAATTTTTTTAGATTTACCTCGTTGACTTTTCGGAATTCCTTATAACGATGGGTATTATTAGGAGTGGTTTCCAAAGAAAATCGGGCATAGATTGGGAGGTGGTCAGAAATGTCCGAAATGATGACAAAAGCCTCAATTAACTTAGACCAAGCATTACAGAATATGTTGTCAATTAAAGTCCGGCTAGTTGGAGTAATCCTAGTGGGCCTAGTGATAGTGGGAAGGAAATGGTGTGCTGTAAGACCGTTATAAAAAGCATTCGAGTCGTTGTGCTCATTTATTTTCAGAAGATCAATATTAAAATCTCCCATTAACAATACCTCTTTTGAGTTCTTTTTTAGTCTCGCTATTAATTCATCAAATTCGTCGTTAAACTCTTTTAGCTGTAGTCCTGGTGGCCTGTAAATTACACCCAGTATTGGTGAAGTTGTTTTTAGGGCTACGCGGATAAAAAGACTCTCATAGGATCTGTGATCTACAGTGCCACCCTTTAGAGTGAACAATTGAAATTTTAGATCATCCTTTATAAGCAATCCCACACCACCACCCCCTCCACCCGGTCTAGAATTGCCCACAAAGTTGAACCCCTTAACCCGAATGGTGTCCTCCAGATTAGAGTCTAGCCAAGTCTCAGTTAAAGCTATGATCGAAGCGTGAAATGTATTTGCCAGCTCGCTGATCGCTCCCAGTTTGTACGCCATACTACGACAATTAATGTGCATTACTGTTAGGGACTGTTCAGCTTGGAGGCTTCGTGATTGGCTGTATTTAATAAATGCTTCTGGAGCTATATAGTCACTAGACCAGGTGGGGTTCCTATAGAAGTTTTGATCGGGATCAGCGTTAACGTTGTCTGGTTCTGACTTAGTTTCCTCTTCCTCTGGAAATACCTCAAACTCAACTAAAATATTCGACCCGTCAGGACTTTTGTTACCAGGTCTTCTTCTAACCGCTGCCTCCTCATCTAATTCCATTTCTAAACATGATGGGCTCTTAGGAGTATTCTTACGTGATATCTCCTCTGGTCCTATAGTAAGCCCTGGAATGCCGGGCTGGTTATGAATCCCCCCACACCCAGAGCATCCACCTAGCCCTGTGGGTGAGGCCGCTGATCGGCAGCATCCGCCGGGACACGGGCTCCGTCTAACTGCCTCCATGGTCTTCTGGCGCCAATTGGCGCGCTGCCGCCGCTCCATGGAAATTAAACAACATTAACTTAACTTGGGCAGTATTAAGTAAGTAAGAGATAAAAGGGGAGAAAAGTGTTGAAGAAAAGTAAGCAAAAAACACAAGAATAAACTAGGGGAAGAAATCCCTGATCAGAGAGCGTGTTGGCCCTGAAGGAACCCCAAAGTCACCATTGGATGTCCTAAGAGCATAATCAGTTCTATAGTAAGAGAAGAAAAGAATACCAACAAAACAGTTCGTCAAAATCTACCATAAACTAGACTAGATTAACTGAAACCATACATCAATAAAGCAAAACTGAGAAACACAACAATAGGGTGCGAGCAGAACATAGTTTTGTACTAACATTAACAAACAATATTAACAAACAAGAACTGAGTGTCCCATCAATGGAGTGCCAGCAGAGCATTGTGCCTGCACTAACATTAACAAACAATATTAACAAACAAAAACTGAGTGTCACATCAATAGAGTGCCAGCAGAGTATTGTGCCTGCACTAACCTTAACCAACTATATTAACAAACAAGAACTGAGTGTCACATCAAAAGAGTGCCAGCAGAGCATTGTGCCTGCACTAACATTAACAAACAATTTTAACAAACTGAGTGACACAGCAATGGAGTGCTCATTGTGCTTGCACTAGCATTGACAACAATATTAGCAAACAAGAACCTAGTGTCACATCAATGGGGCGCCAGCAGAGCATTGTGCCTGCACTAACATTAACAAACAATTTTAACAAACTGAGTCACACGGTTTACTATCAGAAGGGCGAGTTCGGAAGGGCGACTATCAGAAAGGCGACTTCGGAAGGGCGAACTCCTTTACGTACCTTTACGTACCTAGCAATGGGCGGATATTTTTGCGACCTTTTGATAGTCGCCCTTTTGATCTTCGCCCTTGTGAACGCGCGCTCTTCTGATAGCGCGCTCTTCTGAGCGGCGCTTTTGTGAACAGGCGCCCTTTAGGAGTTCGCCCTTCCGAAGTCGCCTTTCTGATAGTCGCCCTTCCGAACTCGCCCTTCTGATTGGATACCGAGTCACACAGCAATGGAGTGCTCATTGTGCTTGCGCTAGCATTGACAACAATATTAGCAAACAAGAACCTAGTGTCACATCAAAGGAATACCAGCAGAGCATTGTACCTGCACTTACAAATCATCAACCGAAGTTCGTTGAGTATCACACATAAGCAACATCAGCCGAAGTTCATTGAGTGTCACCCATAATCAACATCAACCGAAGTTCATTGAGTATCACCCATAATCAACATCAACCGAAGTTCATTGAGTATCACCCATAGGCAACATCGATCGTCGCAAAGAAAAGCATACATCTCACATGGTGGGTATTTATAAGCAGTATGCAATAAAATAGAATGAGCCTCAACCGAAGCCCCGGTTATCACCTGACTTCACTATCTATGAACTATGGTGGGAGATCCAGTATACTCAACCTACAGATAACTGACTTAACTGTAACTGAAAGAGAGGTAACTTGCAAAACATACATACGATTGTTTCAAACTGTGATGGTATCCTTAAGCAAAATGAGGTTGATAGGAATCCGAGATTATCCTTCGTACTTTTAAGTAATAATCTTTGGATGGACTCAAAAAAAAAGATCTTGAGTAGGCGTAGGCAATCACGTGGGAGAAGAATGAGGAGAATAGCGAAAGGCAAGCATCGAACGTCAGACAGTCAGGCTACGGCAGTGCTGGGGAGTATTTGAAATACAAAGTATTTGAAATAGTATTTGAAAGACATTTGAGTATTTATGTATTTGTATTTCAAATACATTTAAAATGATGTATTTTGTATTTGTATTTGAAATACTTTTCAGAGTATTTTGTATTTGAAATATCAAATACTTTGTTAAAATACTATTTATTACCTACTTACTTTCATAATATTATTATGTCTCGTGCAACAATTGTTCTCAGTAATAATAACTCAGTGGTCTTCTAACTTACGATATTTTAGTAAAAGATGGATGCAAAGATGGATTGTGTGGTGCAGGTTGTAAATAGTAATAATAAGCGAAGCTTTCCATCAATTTTGGACGGTAAATTTTTTAAAGTAGTTAGGCATAAAGACTCATTGACATTTTTAACTACGCATCTAGGCTAGGGTGCATTTAATTTGTATTTCAAATACAAAATACAACAATGTATTTGTATTTTGTATTTCAAATACATTTTGAAAAATGTATTTTGTATTTGTATTTCAAATACTTTTGAAAAGTGTATTTGTATTTTGTATTTCAAATACATTTACAGAGTATTTTACCCAGCACTGGGCTACGGATACGTTGACAGCCTGCTGGGCGAAGTACAATGTTCTTTAAGGACTTGTCGTAGGTGATCCAGTAGGTGGCATGCTGACCTGGGCAAATAACTTGTCCAACTCTTGTAGATTGAAGATACGTGTGGGTTTGATCCCCGGCTCCTCGGATAAGCGGAGAAATATTGACCCACCAAAGGACCAAGTAGAAACGGCCTTGCCCTCCTTGACAAGGCGCCGAGTCTTCGCATAGATCAAGGCGTTGCTGGCTGACAGGTGCTCATTGATATATATTTGTGTTTTTTTCAGTGCAGAGCGGGCGCTGAAAACCATTCTGCGTATTCTATGGCTTATGAACTTTACTAAGACCGGTCTGTGCTTCTCTTTCCCTTTTCTTTGTAGACGGAACACCGCCGAGATGTGATGTCATCGATGTCATCGAATGATGTTTCGTGCGATAATGTTTGCGATTGTTTTAATCCTTAAATTAGACACCTCTAAATGGAAAGCAGCAGACGATGTATTAATTCTTGGGCCGTTCACTTGTAGTAAATGCTGCGTAATTCGGAAGAATTAGACTAAAGCAAGTAATTCTAGGAAAATATCAATCTTTTCCAATTGTCTAATTATCTGCCTTGAACAGTTCAATGGTGCCTTTATTATTGCGAAATGAAACGGCAAGTCAAGAAGAATGGAGCAAAGAAAAGAGGAGCTTAAAACTTGCAAAAAATACCAGAAACAGAAACTTAACGAGAAACAGAAACAGAAACAGATACAGCCTCAGAAACAGAAACGACCTTCCTCCGCTAATAATTATTGGTCTGTCTGGAATCGTAAGTCTATCGGTGTGTTCTTCTGTAGGTCTGGGTGGATTTGTACCTATCTCTGAATTGATTTGTCTATAGTTATATGTCTTTCTGTATGCTCCTGTGTAGGTCTGGGTGGGTCGGTTCCTATCTCTGAATTTATTGGTTTATAACTGTATGGATGTGTGTATGTTCTTTTCTACGCCTCGTTGTATCGGTTTGTATCTGTCAATTGTTCGGTCTGTTACTGTGTATGTTTGTCTGTGTATCTTCGTGGATCGGTGTCTGTGACTGAATTTATCTGCGTATTATGATATATAGGTTCGCGTTTGTTTAACTGTATTTGTACTTGCGTCTAAACTGATCTGTTTGTCACTTTGTGCCTTTGTGGATATTCTTTTTATGTCTGGATGCGTTGTTACCTCTCTCTGAATTGGTGTATATGGAATTCAGCGTCTTTATGAATTATCAATCTCGGTCTGTGTGTATCGGTATCTTTGTCTGAATCGTTCTGTGTGTGATTCGATGTCCTTCTGAATGTTCTCTTGCATGTCTGGGTGGACTGGTATATTTGAACTGGTTGTGTTTGTTATTGATCATTGATATTTAGATTGCTTTTCTACACACCCTTTAATCACTTTAAAGCGTTTCATTATAAACGAAACGATTATCTGTCAAGTGAATTGTAACTAGTTTACGTTAACGTCAACGGCCCTGGCAGCCGTAAGATGCTGTTAAGCACTGGAAATACGCAGCTACATCTAACTAAGCCACTGCCCGTACTCTGGTAGCGCCAGTCCAAAGCCTGGATAAAGGAGGAGGGCTGCATTAATCATGTGCATTACTGTAACAACAGACCCCTCGTTAAAACATAACTACCAAAATACAGCATAACTTGGGAACTTTATTAACCCTCTGAAGTACCCCTGGGGGTATTTTTGACCCCCACATATATTTCTTATTATATATTTCCTCAACTATGCAATGCATGCGTATTAACTTCTAAGACATTGATTCTATGTTTCTGCTCAACAGATTCATTCAATTTAGTACGTCATTCTTGAAGCAGGGAACCAGTATTGGTGTTTGACAGAGAAAGTAAACAAATAGTAGTGCAAACATGGCGACCTATTCTCATAGCGCGGTGATGAAACATATTAATGAGTGGTTAGACAATGAAAACGACGTATCTGACTTGAGTGATGGTTCAGATCCATCAAGTGATGAAGAAGATCAGTTGGAAGTACAAAATGTACAGCCGTCAGATGAAGATATAGACATAGCCGGAGATGCTCATGACGATGATGACACGGACCTTTACAGCGTTGATGAACACGAACCCGTGGACACTGTGTTGGATGTTATCAATTCTGTGGCCAGTGGTAGTGGCTTCATTGAAGAAAATACTTCCGGACTTTGTTCTTCTCGAGACGGGAATGTGTGGTCTGACACTGCTCCTGTTCAGGACGACTAATTGAATATTTTCGAACACGCTTCCTTGTCAAGAAGATCGATACGAACCACAGACCTATATCTTCTTATGATATATTATAATTTGGATGCTATGACTTCAGATATTATATCTACTATGTTGATATTGTGCATTAGTTGTTTCATTGGAAATATTACACTCAAAACATGCTTAAAATAGTGGGGGTCCTTTTGACCCCCAGGGGTACTGAAACGTGTTTTTCAAAAAGGGGTGCCACCGAGGGTTAAGTGATTTCCTACCTATGAGTCGTTAAACTGCTGGAATTCAACATTCTTACTCTCAAGTGTCTTCGACTGCAACGTTTGTAAGGTAAGGTAAGGTTGGTATCACGTCATCGACCCAGGAAGCCATAGACGAAGTATAAGAGAAGAGCAGATCCTGTCACACCCTTTTAAAGGCCTACAATGACCCTATAAATAGAAGTAGAAGACGCGCGTGTACCTTAAGCAAGCCCTTAATCAGCCTTGAGAATGAAGTGCTAGAGACTTCATTTACTTAGACTCGGCGTATGAGGGAGGCGCCCAGTCCTCTACCTCGCCGTCTCATCTTCCCACCGACAGTGTACAGTCAGTGTACTCATCAAAGCGGATTTGGTTACGGGAGCAGGTGCTTAATTGGACCTCACCTGGTTGGTTCTACAGTCGAAAACGAAAAATCTCGAACACACTGGTTTGCTTAATTGAAATATCTTGTTCCAATTAATTTGTTTCAAAGTTGATTTTTGGATATGTTCTTTCTAAATGTGTTAATCGAATTGAAGATCGCGACTAATTGTGCGTTTTGAATTACTTTTCGCCATGAAAATTAACGCTATCAGTTTTGGCGTCGATAGGTCATAGATATATTATAAATACGTCCTATGAACGTCATGTATTCTCGAAGCTGCATTATAAATATTAATTATGTAAATATGGTCCCAAAGCAATAGAAGTTTCCAGGGACTACGCTCGTTTCAAAGGGAGGCATCACAAGACGCAACAGCTAAGTCTAGACATCTTTTAATTGCGTGCTCACGTCACCATAAGAATTCAACATATCAGTCAAATTAGGTAGTATCTGAGTAGGCCTACTGAACTTGCAAATTCTACTAATTATCTTGAATTTCAGGAAATTTTTTACGTTAGTGAAACTTTATGTAGTTAATTAATAGCAATTGGAATAGAATAATGATAATGTCGGTGATTTTATAAATCTATTTGTCCAATTGTAATTACAGATATTAAATATTTAGAACCTTATAGGCATAAGGAAATCCAAATTTCTAGATTAAAGTTATCTTCTGGTACGGGCAGTGGGCAATTAAAGCGCAATGCTTGGATCACCTTGTCACCTTGTGCTGTCGATTCGTTGAATCCTAGCGACTGTCATGGTCAACCTTCTCCATGTGCTCCGATTTCTCGTTGCCTCTCTCAGCTCCGAGATGTTCATCTTCAATGCCTCCTGTATCTCGTCCATCCATCTCCTCCTTGGTCGTCCTCTCCTCCTTCTGCCCTCCCCACACGCCAACATCATCTCCTTTTCCAGCCCATCTGCACGCATCACGTGTCCAAAGTATGACATCTTCTGCCTGGACGCTCTCTGCCCCAACGTCAAACTCCCTCTCCAGTGTCCTATTTCTTCCAGGATATCCTCGTTAGTTCTCTTCTCAGTCCAAGAAACCCTCAACATTTTCCTCCAGATCCACATTTCACATGCCTCAATTTTCTTCTCCAATGCCTTGGTTTTTGTCCATGTTTCGCATCCGTAAAGCACCACTGGTAAGATCATTGCTTTAACAATTCTTGTCTTCGTTCCCAAACTCACTGATTTGTCCTTCCATATTTTTTCCAGTCCCTGCGTTGCCGTCTTCCCCAATGTAATTCTCCGTCGTATTTCTCGTTCGCATCCACCTTCACTCTCCATCATGGCCCCCAAGAAACATAAGCTTGATACCACCTCTATCTCCTCTCCATCTACCTCAAAATAACTCCATTTCTCAGTGGTCATTATCTTCGTCTTTTTTATATTAAAGTACATTCCTGCTTTCTCGCTAGCACATTTTAGCCTTCTGATGTTATCCTTCAGTTTCTCCTTTTTTTCCGCCAGCAGTGTTGTGTCGTCCGCATACCTTAAATTGTTCACTATCCTTCCAGCTATCCTCACACCCTCCGCCTCATCATCAAAACCTGCCTCCCTCATTATCCTTTCTGCATATAGAATGAATAGGTATGGTGATAGTATACATCCCTGTCTGACCCCTTTCTTTATTCGAAAACTTGAAGTGTCGCCATGTTCTGTCCTGACCACCGCCACCTGATTGCCATACAGGTTCTTGAGGAGAGTTATCAGATGCATGGGTATGCCCATTTCACTCAGTGTTTTCCACAGCAGAGCATGATCAACGCAGTCGAATGCCTTGCTGTAATCTATAAAACAAAGATGTACCTCTTGTCCATATTCCCTCTGCCTTTCCATTATCCATCTTAGGTTTGCAATATGGTCTCTTGTGCCTCTCCCTTTTCTAAATCCTGCTTGATTTGCCGGCAGCTCTCTCTCTCTATCGTGTCTTCCATCCTTTTGTGGATAATCTTTAGGAGTATCTTGCTCGTATGAGATATTAGCGCAATGGTTCTGTAGTTCTCGCATTCCTTAGCATCTCCTTTTTTAAAGATGGGTATAAAGATCGATGTTTGCCAGTCCTTCGGCCACTCCTCAGTCTCCCAAATCAGATTACACAGAATTGTTATCTCTCTTATCACTCCATCTCCAGCTGCTTTGATCAGCTCAATAGGGATTTCGTCTGCTCCTGGGGTCTTGTTATCTCTGATTTGTGTAATTGCCCATTCCACCTCTGCTTCCATGATCTTTGGTTCCTTGACGTAATCAGTTGTGATCGCTTCTTCGTTTTCCTCCACTCTGTCATCGATCTTGTAGAGATTTTCCGTATATTCTCTCCACCTGTTCTTTGCTTCCTCTTTATCGCATATTATTCCGCCATTCCCGTTTCTTAATGAGCCGTTCCGTGGTGTGAACTTGCCAGTGATTTTCCTCATTTCCGCAAACATCTCTCTAGTTCTTCCCTTTTTTCTTTGTTCTTCCATTTCTTTGCATCGATCGTTCAAGTATCTTTCCTTATCCTTCCTTGCCTGCTTCTGAAATCTCCCGTTCAGCACCTTGACTAGGTCTTTGTTTCCTGCTGTTCTCACACTTCTCCTTTCTTCTGCTATCTTGATTGCATCCGACGATAACCACGGTGATATCTTCTTCTTTTGTCTTTTTGGTACGTGAATGTTCGCTTCCTCCTGTATCACCTTCTTCATTCCTTCCCACATATCATCAGCACTAGTCGCTTCAACCAAAATCAGTGCCTCAAATCGGTTCTTTATCTCGTCCCTGTACTCAGGAATGATCCCTTTGCACTCGTATCTAGTCAGGCGTTCCCCCAATTTGAGTCTCTTAAGTTTCAACTTAAGGGTAGCCACCAGCAGTTCATGATCCGATCCACAATCCGCTCCCGGTCTCGTTTGTACATCCCTCACCATGCTCTTCCATCTCTGTTTTACCATCACATAGTCTATTTGATTTTTGTGTTTCCCATCCGGCGAAGTCCAGGTGTATAATCTTCTCTTTGTCTTCTCAAAGCATGTGTTCATGATCCTCAGTTCATTTGTCTCACAAAAGTCGATGAGCCTTTCTCCTGCATCGTTCCGTTTTCCCAGCCCATGTCTTCCAATCGCTGACTCGATCTTGTCCGATCTCCCTACCTTTGCATTGAAGTCCCCCATGATCACCAAAGTGTCGCCTTTTGGAACTCCATCTATCTTCCTCTGTAGCTCATTGTAGAAACTTTCTCGATCTTTCTCGTCCGCCGTCGACGTAGGTGCATACACCTGGATGACAGTAGTGTTAATCACTTTCCCTCTGAACCTTACGCTCATGATTCGATCATTAACCGTGTCGTAGCCCAGTATTGCTGCTGCACTCCTCTTGTCGCAGACCATTGCCACACCATTCCTTCTGCTATCGCTTGGTCCTGACATCATCACTCTGTACTCCCCAGAATTAAAGTGTCCCTGCCCCTGCCATCGAGTCTCACTCAGGCCCAGCACCGCCAGCTTGGATACCAACAGTTTAACTAGATCTTATGACATCAGAGGCCGTTGATGTCGATACGAAAAGCTAGAGTTGCAAGGACAGTACAAAGATAAGTATTTTCACGTTGTAGGGAGGCTAATAGCAAATAACAGTTGTATTATATTTAGGGCTGCGGAAGTTAACGATTAATTTAATCGTTAACGATTAATGAATTTTAACTATTAAAATTTTTCTTAACGATTAATCAAAATTATTTTTTACTTACTTACTTGCCATATATTTCTCTGTGTCCCGGCGACATCAGTACCTTGTGAGAGATTGTTTAGCTCGTCTGGTTACATTATAAACAAGAAACGTTCTTCGCTTGATCCAAACACAGTGAACATGCTGGTGTGCCTGCGTGACTGGTGTCGCTGAATTCCTAGTTTAACTTTAAATTAGCGCTAATTCGCTAATTTTCCAAATGACTGTCTTATTGATAATTTGATATGTGATGATAAATAACTAAAATTAACTATTAATTAATCGTTAATTTTCATAAAGTTAACTATTAAAAATTTTTTTATCGTTACCAGCACTAATTATATTGCATAGATATAGTATAAAAAAGTCGTTGTCAACGGTTCTGGCAGCCACAAGATGTCGTTAAACATCCGAAGCTCCTACTGCCCTGTGGTAACTGGAAAAATAACTTTTCAACATTTTATCCAATCTACTTCAAAGGCCTTTGATGTCATAAAATGCTGTCAAGCTGCTGGAAATGCAACCCTATCGCTCAGTCATAAACTGTTGTTTTACATTGCTTAACCCTCAGGCTACCAAGGTTTTTTTGCGACATCGGCTACCAAGGGGGGGGGTGGTTACCACCCCCCCCGGAATTTCGTGTTTGGTTTCAAATATCATATAATGTAATACAGCATTTGATTCAGCATTCATTTCTGACAAGAATGGTATATTTAGTTGTAAAATATATGAATGCATCTCGAAATTATATACTTTTTAACAAAGGCACCGTCCATTTAACGATATCTGCTATTATCCCACACATTTTGTACTTGTTGGATAAAAAAAATTAAATGATGTGGGTTTTGAAAATGAACTATGTATCCAAGAATATTCTACATATATTGAGGCTTAATTTTCAACAATACAAACTATTCCAAAGTCTGTTTTAGTTTCAGGCAAAATCTAAAGGCATGCAGCTATCAACATGAAACAAGAAATTATGTTATTGTTCCCGGCAGTCAAATACGTCAGTGGTCCTTGTAGTTATTGCAAGTTACTTCCATTGTTTTGTGCAAATGCTTCCTTCAAACCGGCTTCTTGAACGCTTCACAGCACTGCTTTACTTTGTTAGCAATCTGCTTCGAATGTTTATAGCCCTTCCCCATACCCAACCATACCGGTTTACGTTGTGATGTCATAATATTATATATAATATAATTTCATATGTTATTTCACTTTACTTGTAGTTGACCCGCATGCATATCTTATGGCTACCACTGGGTCTACAGCTTAACTAAATCTATGTCAACGTAGGTCATTAACGTCAACAGAACTATTTTCGCATAGTACGGCTACCACGCCCGTTGACGTCGACCTTATAATTACTACAACTGTGTTCAAGTAGATTGAAATTAACGAATATCCGAAGTGACATTTATATAGCTCTGTGGTAACCATTTTCAAGGTGTTTAAACAACTATTGACGTCGACCTTATATTACTAAATTTTACCCGAATATATGCCAGAAACTGTAAACGAATATACGAAGTGACGGTTATAATTATAGCATCTGTATAAATTGTTTTAAACCTGTGCTCTTCGTGGATCTTTGCGCTATTTTCTTTCGATCCGGATCTCGTGACTTTCCAGTCGATATGAGAACTTATTCAATTTTTATTTATATTCAATGGCAGAAATCTAGCTCTCGCAGACTATCCTAGCGTAGCTGATTGGATTAGGCCTATCTGAGAAGCTTCTTTGAATTTATTAAACTGCATCAAATACTTATTTATTGTACAGCTTCAAACAACACTTAAACAATCACCTTGAGTACAGATCGCTGTGTCTATACACATGTATATGCACAACTTGACTTAACAATTATCAATAGCTTAATTGACACACGTCTTGGTAGCCTGAAGGTGACCGCTCTAGAGGGGCTTACGGTTATCGAACCGCGACTTTTCAGGACCCAATGCTCTTCTGGCTAGACGTTATCATCGGATAGCGTCGAATATCGCTTCAAGAGCTGAGCCACACCGCATTAGACAGACTCCAGTGGAAGAACATAGTGAAAATGGCAACGGACACCTATGGACGATGAGTCCACGGTTAATGATGATGATGATGATTGCTCTTCTGGCCAGAGTGTTACCAGTCATCAATCCGCCCGCGGTTGGAAATTCAATCTGCTCTATCTCTCCCCTCGAAGCAATGAATGAGTTAACTGCTTGAAAGGTTACTTGCCGGGGAAAGGTCTGATAGTTGCATCTTATCGTGGGGAGGATGCCCTGCTGGTCCCGTCTTAGGACGCGGGGCGAGAGTCTGTAGTGAGGCTCGCAAGGCTGATTACGTGGATTGAAGGCCTGTGTCAAAATCGTTTGCATCGTAATCGTAAACTCCGATTTCTAAGCGCTACTCTAAAGCTAAGAGCATGGCACCAGCGTATTCACATGCGCTGTGTCAAGTCAGAAGGAGTGTCCAGAGATTGCAAGTGAAGATCCGAGTCAGCTTGCCAGGGAGACCAGAGAGAGAAGGCAGCTTGGCTTCGCATCGTTGACTCGGCTACGGTCGACTGAGTTCGCCACCAGCAGAAAAAGATTAAGAAGCAGACGCTGTACCATAACTACTTCACTGCCACGAACAGTTGGTGCCAGTCCGAAGCCTTGATGAGCAGGAATGCGATGCAAATCGTCTTTCTTATGACAAATAGCGTGTGTAGTTTCTATTTAAAGAGGCTATGTCATAGCAAAGGCGATTAGTGTCACCCTCCTGGTTTATCCTTGCTTTGGACTAGCACTACCAGAGTAAAGACTGTGATTGATGGCGGAATGAGTAGTATAGTTGCGATTATTAAAGCAGAGGAAACGATTTCATAGCTGTATCATCGCGAGATTTATTCTACTTATGTTAAGATATTTAATTCGTAAAAGAGGTGTCTAAATATTTCCAACTATGCCAACTTTAGTACTAGCTACTTATTTAGTTTCGGTTTCAAACATCAGATTTCACTAAAAGGCCGTATAATATATTACTTTTATCGATTTTACTGCACTTACACCTACGTAACATTTAATATTACACTTAATACGTCGAAGTCGATCAGTTTACACCAGCGACTCTTCAATGTATTTCTTACATTTACATAAAATCCTCTTCTTTAAAGGCGTAATCTTTTTAAAGCACTATTTCAATCACAAAAAGCGGCTTGATTAAAAGATATATATTGAAACGCCGCCACTGCTTCACAATCGAGTAGCGCCAGTCGGAGGCCTGGAGAAAAGAGGAGGGTTACACTAATTTCTTATCATCGTATAAGAGCTTTAATCGCCAGTTAGAGAGAAGAAGCAAGCTGTATTTTTTGGATTAAAAGGGAACTTTAAACATAGCTTTAAAATCCCGGTCAAAGACGATATAAATTTTATTTCCCATATTCTGTTCGACATATAAATACCTAACTCATCCAACTTTCATGATTAGGTTTAACGCGACATTGCTCTAAATCCTTTCAGTAATAACATTAATTATAATTCATTTCCAATAATTAATATTAATTATAATTAAATATTGTAAATAAAAAATGATTAGTTAAATAATTAATATTAATCGTTATTAAAATTAACAATATTAATTATTAGTTACATTATATTAATTCTAATAGAACTATCGACGTCAACGGCCTCACATGCCATAAGATGTGTGGTTAAAACTGTTGGACATTCATACGATTGTTACAACGTTATCTTTAGACACCTTTTAAATGTTGTTGATCCGTTCTATATAAGCATGACACATCGTTTTCGAACTGCTATGTTTGATCCCTTATTTTAAATCGCTTATGTTTAGACACCTTTAATCACTTGTTAATCCGTGTTATGTAGCATAGGAATGGGATTATCCTAAAGGTGCCAAGAGCTGCAATATGCCAAAACAATTTCTGTCGACGTCAACAGCCTTTGTTGCTATAAGATGTCGTTAAACTTTGGATCCATCCATCCATCCTGAAGGTTCCAACCCCAGTTCATGGCATCCATACCCTCTACTTTTCCCATTCATTTATTATCTGGAGTACACTCTGCGACAATTAAAGCTTAGTAGCAGATTCGGTTTGGGGACTTTCTGGTGTTCTGGAGATGATCAGCTTGACTCTCCTGCTTTATTCAAGCTTTGGACTGGCATTACCAGAGTAACGACTGTGGTGGATGGCGAAGTTAGTAGTAGTTTCCATTACTAAAGCACGAGAGAAAAGTCCGATTTGTAGCTTCAACGATAGATTTTCTATATATGTTAAACTTTAAATCCTTAAAAAAGGTGTCTAAATATTTTGAACTGTGCCGACTTTAGTTACTTGTTTAATTTCGGTTTCACACATCAGATTTCACTTAAATGCGGAATAACATAGTCCCTTTTAGATTTACTGCACTTATACTTTCATTCATTCATTTGAGCATTTATATAGCGCCCCTTCAAGGAGGCTACTCAGAGGCGCTCCCGCTGGTACGCTCCCGTTGGAACGCCAGCACGGATATACAGAATAGTTTTTAGCATAGTGTAGAAAGACTCAGGTTGAGTTTTAGGAAGGAAACGCAGCTCCAGAGGTAGCCCGTTGCATGCCACAGGGCCAGCCACCAGAAAGGCTCGATTTTCCATAGAGTAGTACAGGTAAAATGGCACCGCAAGCACCCCTCTCTCTGCAGAGCGGAGTGAGCGACCATGTGTTCCCCAACAGGCTGGCAGAGGGACCTCCGATATGCCGGAGCGAGGCCCAGCTGGCAGCGCCAAACCAAGAAAGCTATCCTATATTGGATGCGCAGTGTAACATTTGATGTAACATTTTAATTTATATTTACACTTCTTACTCGGCCAGTTAACACTGGCGACTCTTCAATGTCTTTCTTACATCGCCATAAAATCCTCTTGTTATTTTTTAAAAAGTATTTCAATCAGACCCCAAGAAAGCGACTTTTGATTAGAGGATACAAAAAAGTAAACATTGAGACGCGGCCACTGCTTCAAACTCGGGTAGCGCCAGTTTGAAGCTTGGATAAATGAAGAGGGTGACACTTATTACCTTTGTTATGACAAATTTGCTAACCAGAAAATATCTACATAAGAAGAAGGATGTTAAATATTTTCGATTTAAAAGTAAGGACAAAGTCAAGACTTAGTGTTTCGACAGCCATAAGATGATTTGAAAGGGCTAAGCCGTACTACAGAAGTGCGTTTCATTGGACACCTTTAAAGCTGTGTCAGCTAATCTATATGGATCAGCTGCGTAATGTGGATTATTTGTTTCAACTTTCAATTGCGAATTTAATATTGAACTAAGATACGGTTGGTGTCTGAATTTATTAGAACCGAATAAAATCATTAAACAACGGATGGGCGAAGATTAAACGTAGAACACTATCGGAAAGAGAAGATTAAAGTGGATGGGATACGTGGTTCGTATGGATAATGATAGAAGAGCCAACCAAGTGATGAACTGGATCCATGGGGAAAGGGAAAAGGGAACGACTGCGGAAGAACTGGTTGGAGACCATCAAGGACGATTTAAGTGTTTGGAGATGAGGTCGTGGGACGAGACTGAAAGACTGGAAATGGACACAGGCGAATGGAAAAGACGCGTTGCTTGATGGGTAGGACTAAGGACTAAGTAAGTAAGTTGACAGAAGCAATCTTATTCAAAGCAGTTCTCACCATTCGTGAGGCATAATACACCCGTGTGCCTTATAGCTGCCAGTTATTATTATTAATCCAAAGTTTAACGTCGTCTTATGACATCAATGGCCGTTGAGGCGTTGAGGACAATTCACAAGTGCAATTCACAGAAAACGAGATACTTATAGTGTCCTAAGGACACCATTAAAGGTGTCACACAGAGCACTAATGTCACATCATTTTAAGTAACATACCTAACATTGTTTTTGATACACATGATTGTGTCTCAAATTCTCAATGTTTATGAGAGTCTGGCGCAACAACTCGGTGTCTATTTAATATATTGTTTGTGACATTGTAATAAAATGTGCTGAATGGTTTCTCCAACACATGTCACACAGACCAGTTGGATGTATTTCATGAGTGTACAATCAATTGTTTAAATTTACACAAGTTCAGAGTTTTAAGTAGCCTACTTAATATCTGTGATTACAAGAGTGGTGGATCAGAAATCAGCACGTGTGGTTTTCTTTTACTTATGAAAAGATATATGCAATGTTATAAAAGAGGTGTCTAAATATAGCCAACTCTTCCGACCATTCTTGTTTACTTAGTTTCAGCTTCACGCATCAGATTTTACTAGAAGGCAAAATAAAAATCCCGCCTTTAGATTTTTCTGCACTTACAGCTATGTAACATTAAAAATTACAATTACGCTTCTTTCTTCATAAGTCGACATTGGCGACTCTTCAACGTATGTCTTGCCTCGCTTTGAGATCTTTTCTGTTTCTGAAGCCTTTGAATCATAATCGTAAATAAGTAAGTATATTCCTTATTAAGAAGGACTTTCAAAGACAGAGGATATGCATACTTCACCTGCATGTCCTCACAAATTAATCGTTATCGTAAAAGCAAAATTTCTAATACCCTATTCTAAGGCTAAGCGCAGGGCACCAACTTATTAACGAGCGCTGAGCCAAGTCAGAGGGGTTGTTCAGAGATTCAAAGTGAAGATCTGAGTCAGGTTGCCAGAGAGACCAGAGAGAAGAGGCCATTCGCAGAAAAACATTTAGAAACAGACGCTGTGCCACGCTAATAATCTTTCTTAAGACACGTAGTGAGTGTAGTGCCTGCTTAAAGAGGTTTTGTCATAACAAAGATTATTATCGTCGCCCTCCTCCTTCTCCAGGCTTTGGACTGGCACTACCAGAGGTCCAGAGTAATATATGTGGTAGATTTCGGAGTTAGTGGCAATATCCTTAGTAGTTGTGGCATCGCCAGATTTATTCTATTTATATTAAAACTTTAATCCTTAAAAGAGGTGTCTAAAAATTTTCAACTATGCCGACTTTAGTTGCTTACTTAGTTTCGGCTTCACACATAAGATTTTACTTAAAGGCAAAACAATATATTACTTTTTTTATTTTGCTGCACTTACACTTATACACTTACACTTATTACATTTACACTTCTTACTCGATTAGTTTACATTGGCAACTCTTCAATGTATCTCTTACATCGACTTAAAATCCAGTGCGGCGCCAGACAGTTTTTGTAACCAGGGCATGGCCAGGGCAGTCATACAAGTAACCAATGAAGAGGGCGATTTATCGAGAACGCGGTAGCGCGAGGTTAAATGGGGACCATAATTTATTTTTTTTAAGATCGCGCTTGCCATTATTCGCCATTCGCCCTCAGCGTAATTATATTTTTTGTCTATAGTCAGATGGGTGAAGCCCCCCCCCCCAGGAAGCTGAACGCTTTTTGGCACTTGTAAAGGAAATTTTAACATATCGGTGAATTAAGTGAATTTATATCACAGGATATAACAGATGTGCGCGAACAAATTCTGGACAGGGCAAAAATTCTGGCAGGGTATCGACCAGGGCAAAGGCTTTTTTACCAGGGCATTTGCCCTGCCGTGCCCTGGTGTAGCGCCGCCCCTGTTAAAATCCTCATCTTTGAAGACGGAATCGTTTTTAATCAGCATGTCAATCAGACCAAGAAAAGCGACTAAATTAGCGAATACACATTGTAACGCCGCCACTGCTTCGTATGCCCGGGTTGCGCTACTCCGAGGCCTGGATAAATGAAGAGGGTGACGCTAATTATCTTTGGTCTGACAGATTTGTTAAACAGAAAATATCTACATAATGGCCAGTAACAGAGACGAAGCAGGTTAGGTTCTGTGTATTAAATGTAAGAACAAAGTCAGCCGTCATCACAGTCAGAAGGTGTTTCTAAAGGTCTCAAAGAATGCTAAAACTATGCGTTTTATTGGACACCTTTAAAGCGCTGTCAATCTGTCCTTATATAATGCAGCTGCGCGAAAATGTTCTATCTCTGCTGTATGATATTTTTAGGAAGCGAGAGGATGAAACAGAGAAGAATATCAGGAAGAGAAGATTATAATTGATGGGACACGTGGTTCGTATGGACAAGGATAGAACAGACAACCAAGTGATGAGCTGGACCTATGAAGTGAAAAGGAAAAGGAGAAGGCCACGAAATCTTGAACTGGTCGGAAACCATAAGAGCTGATGAATTCAGTAATTAAGCTAATTAATATCGAGTTAATGTCAAAGGCCTGGTAGCCAGAAGATCTCGTTAATCCTAAAGTCTGAATATTTTTTACAACTCTATTGAAATTTCTGTCGGCCAACGATTGTCACTTTCCGCGACGGTAAAATGGCACGGAAAAAGAGAACAATTCAATGCATTTGAAATCGAAATTTAAATATATATTTTAATACTTCTTAATAGTTGATGTCATCTAATGATGTTTCGTGCGATGATGTTTACGATTGTTTTAATCTTTGAATTAGACACCTTTAAGTGTTGTCAAAAAATGATATATTAATTCGTCGTACCGTAAAATAATAGCTACAATTTGCGTACATCCACTGACTTTAGCAAGTAATAATTATTATATGAAAACGAGAACGGATAAAGCTGATCTAATTGTCTAGTTATCTAATTATCTGCTTTGAATACTTTAATTTATTATTGCGAAATGAAACGGTAAAGTCAAGAAGAATAAAACAAAGAGATGAGGAACTTAAAACCTACACAAAACAAAAAAATTCAGAAACAGCAACAGAAATAGATACAGATATAGAAACAGATTCCGAAACACATACAGCCGCAGAAGCAGAAGCGATATTCTTCCGTTATTATAGATCTTTCTGGAATCGTAAGTCATTCTGTGTGTTCTTCCGTAGGTCTGAGTGGATCGTTGCCTACCTCTGAATACATTTTTTTTATAATTGTATGGTTGTGTGTATAATTATGTTCTTTTCTAAGTCTTATTGTATCGGTTTCTATCTGTGAATTGTTTGGTCTGTTACTGTGTAGGCCTATGTTTGTTTGTGTATCTTCGTGTATCAGTATTTATTTATCTGTGTATTATTATATGGGTTGGCGTTTGTTTCACTGTGGGTCTTGGTGTATGTGTGCTTACGTCTGAACTGATCTGTTTGTCACTGTGTGTCCGTTTGGATATTCTTCTCATGTCCAGATGTGTTGTTGCCTCTCTTTGAATTAGTGTTTATGGAATTCAGTGTCTTTATGGATTATCATTTGGCAGTCTGTGTGTATCGGTATCTTTTGTCTGAATCGTTCTGTGTGTGATTCGATGTCCTTGTGGATGTTCTCCGATGTCCTTCTGGATGTGTTCTTGTATGTCTGGGTGGACTGGTATATTTGAACTGGTTTGTTTGTTATTGATCATTGATATTAAGATTGCTCTTTCTGCACACCCTTAAAACACCTTCTTGCATTTCATTATAAACGTAACGATCATACGTTAAGTGAATTTTAAACTGTTCGCCATAAGATGTTGTTAAGCACTGGAAATAACGCAACTGCATTTCACTCCGCCACTCCCGTACTCTGGTAGCGCCAGTCCCAAGCCTGGGAAAATTAGGAGAGCTACGTTAATCATTTGTGTTACGACAGACCCCTCGATAAATCGTAGCTACAAAAATACAGCATAACTTGGGAATTTTATTCAGTGATTTCCTATATATATGAGTCGTTAAACTGGTGGAATCCATCCTGCTCACTCTCAAGTGTCTTCGACTGCAACGTTTGTAAGGTGATGGAAGGTTTACGTCAGCGACCCAGGCAGCCATAGACGAAGTATAAGAGAAGAGCAGATCCTTTCACACCCTTTTAAAGTCTTGCACTAACCCTATAAATACTAGTAGAAGGCGCGCGTGTACCTTAAGCTAGCCATGAAGCAGCCATGGTTACGAAGTGCTAGCGACTTCATTTTCTTAGACTCGGAGTATGAGTGCGGCGCCCAGTCCTCTACCTCGCGGTCTCATCTTCCCACCAACAGTGTATGGTCAGTGTGCACATCAAAGCGGAGTTGGTTAGAAGAGCAGGTGTTGCAGATATCTCGAAACAAATTTCTGCCTTGGCGGAGATTTGAACTCCCGACCTCTCGATTGACGGTCCAGCACGCTAACCAGTTACCTATCGTGCAGCCAAAAGATGTCGTTAAACTTGCGGAGTCCTTAATTGGACCTCACCTGGTTGGATCTACAGTCGAAAACGAAAAATCCCGAAAACACTAGAGCTGTAATATGCCTAACCAATTTCTGTCGACGTCAACAGCCTTTGTTGCTATAAGATGTCGCTAAACCCTGGATCCATCCATCAAATTGTAGGTTATGTCAGGAATAGAAGAGCCAACGAAGTGATGAGCTGGATCCATGGGGAAAACGAAAAGGGGAAGATCGCGGAATATTGAGACCATCAGGTACGACTTGAGGTATTTGGAGATGCTGTGCGTCGAGACTGAAAGACAATAGTCAAAGACAATGGAGAAGATGTGTTGCCCAATGTGCAGACCTGCATAGGAAGGACTAAGGACTAAGTAAGTAAGCAAGTAAGTAAGCAAGTTCTATTGGCTATCGATTGTGATGTAAAAAGTGGTTATACCATTTTATGGTTTTAAAGAGATATATTATAAAAGAATTCAACCATATTATGGTTTAATGTTATTTTAAACTCCATAAAATTATGATCCAATAATGTTTAGTGCGACAGTGTGAGATAGATTTTCAATCGAATAAAGGTGACCAAAATTAGGATCATTGAGAAAAATCAACAATTAGGCGAAGACCGATTAAGTAAGCACACGATTATAGGAAAGTCCATTAATCTTGTATAATTATCTGAGGTAAATGCTTTTATAGAGCTATCGTTATTGGCAAATGTACGATGTATGTCAAAGGGCCTAACCATTTGAATTGAAGGTTAGCATTTAAAGCGTGGAACTATAAGGATCAGTGGCGGGTATGTCATAGGCACAGGCACATAGCGTCACGATTCAGGGGTGGAAAAACGTAAACGTTAAACCATTAAGAATGGATCATTAAATTCAATTTAAAGCAAGCTTTAAATAAATATATTTAGAGAAACATAAAGTTAGATCTTTAGAACATAGATATTATAATTAGACGACAAAACTTGGCCTGAGACGGCAGATTGGTGCACCTGTCTCTGCTCGGGCGCTCTTAGATGATAGTCTTTAAGTTGGTTTTATAAAAAGAATACATTGTCTCAGAGAATCCAATCCTACGAAACTGCGAATTAAATATACATAATTATATTTCGCTTATTTATTAATATTTATATTCTGTTTATTAACAGACTTGCTGCTAAAGAAAATTAAAAGGCTAAGGCCGAAATAACGGAGCGATGGACTGAATATCAAAGGCCAACTTCGGTCAATCGATCGAGTAGAAACATACTGTAGGGCCTATATACTCTTTCGCCGGGTTGGACTTGGAGCGCCTCTTAATCGTTTTCTTGAAGGTTGCTATATAAATGCTTAGTTGATTGATTGATTGATTGATTGATTGATTGATTGATTGATTGATTGATTGATTGATTGATTGATTGATTGATTGATTGATTGATTGATTGATTGATTGATTGATTGATTGATTGATTGATTGATTGATTGATTGATTGATTGACTAGAGCATGTTCTAAAATTCTCAGGGCAAGCTTCGACGTAAACGTGTTTTTAAGTCTCCAAAATTCCCTAATTAACACCCATACCCACCCTTCAACCTTCTTTAAGAAGAAAGTCGTGACCACAAAGACCGTTTTCGAATAGTTCTCACGGATCACAGTCAACCCTTTAAAAACCTAGCGCAACTGCTAAATACATAGATTGGTGAAAAGCGTTTTAAAGGTGTCCAATAAGCGCATTATTTATAGCCCCAGTTTAGTCGCTTCGTGGCTCTTATGGCTGCTGACGTCGATCTTAAATTGCCTTTTAGTCTATATGAAAATGAACTGATTACATTTAATTTGTTGAAACGGTAAAGCCAAGAAGAATGAAGCAAAGAGATTAAACTTACACAAAAGGTGACGTTACACTTTTTGGTTATATGTTTATTGTGATTTGAGTACCTGTAAAGAGCTGTGCAATAAATTTTTCTGTTAGGGTTAACGGCATTTGATGTCACTAGATGTCGCTAAACAATCAGATCAATTCATTGTCACTGTGTAACTGATAAGGCTAAGGTGTGAGCCTCAATATTTCGTTACCAATTGTAACTACTAAATTAAACTAACAACTACTTAAAACTGCTAAATCACCATTGTTCAGCTGGCGAATTAAGTAATTAAGCTAATTAAGATATGGGTGATGTCAAAGGCCTTGGTAGTCACAAGATCTCGTTAAATTTTATATTTTGTAGAACTCTATTGAAATTTATGTCGATTATAGCTTTCTGAGTCCTTAAAAGGGACAAGACAGAAGTAGGGTTATTTTACTGCATTTGAAATCGAAATATTAAAATGTGACATAAAACAGTGATAGGGTTATGCGTTATTTAATAGTTGATGGCATCCAATGATGTTTCGTGCGATAATGTTTAAGATCATCTTAATTCTTTAATTAAACACCTTTAAGTGGTTGAATACAAATGATATATTTATTCGTCGTAACTTTAATTTCTAAATTGCTCCATTTTAACAGACCTAAGCAAGTAATTCTAGGAAAATAAAACTGCTAAACCTTATCTAATTATCCAATCATCTGTCAGTTTAATTACCTAATTATCTGTCAGTTTAATTACCTAATTATCTGTCAGTTTAATTACCTAATTATCTGTCAGTTTAATTACCTAATTATCTGTCAGTTTAATTACCTAATTATCTGTCAGTTTAATTACCTAATTATCTGTCAGTTTAATTACCTAATTATCTGTCAGTTTAATTACCTAATTATCTGTCAGTTTAATTACCTAATTATCTGCCTTGACTAGTTGCGAAATGAAAAGGTGAAGTCAAGAAGAATGAAGCAAAGAGATGAGGAGCTTTAGACTTGCACGAAAGACGAGATAAAGAAACTTAAGGAAAAACAGAAACAGATACATAGAGAAGTAGATGCTCTAACAGAAACATAATGCAGAACCAGAAATAAAATAGATACAGAAAAAGATAGGCCTACAGAAAAACACAAGAAGATACAAGCACATACAGAAACATATACAGAAACAGATAGGCCTACAGAAACAGATACACAAGAAGATACAAGCACATAGAGAAACAGATACAGGAACAGATACAGATCTTCCCTCCGCTAACTGGTCTGTCTGTAATTGTCTTTCTGTAGTTTGTCTGTAGTTACATGACTTTCTGTATGCTTCTGTGTATGTCTGAGTGGATCGGTGCCTATATCTGAATTTATTTATTTATAACTCTCTCTCTCTCTTTGTGTGTGTGTTTGTGTGTGTGTGTGTGTGTGTGTGTGTGTGTGTGTGTGTGTGTGTGTGTGTGTGTGTGTGTGTGTGTGTGTTCACTGTGGGTGTTCCTGTATGTGTAGTTATGTCTGGACTGATCTGTTTGTCACTGTGTGTCTCCTTGTATATTCTTTTTATGTCTGGATGTGTTGTTGCCTCTCTACATACATACATACATACATACATGCATACACATCAAGATTATTTTGGGACTGGTTTAGGTTAGGACGAGTTTTGTACGATTATTGAATGTGGTTTAACTCAAACTGGCATTGGTTGATGGCTCTCTCTGCAATATTATAACAGTTTACCCAGCTTTACCCTGCGTTACCTTGACTTACTTTCAATTACCTTAACATTCTCTCACTGAAGTGACTCTCAATATCAGAAAAACGAAGTTGACCTTTATATAATTTGGTTGAATGCGTTGAAAAGGTGTCGAAAATGACCGTTATTTAATATAATTTTAGCGGCATCTTACGGGCCTCAGGGATATCAACGTTGTTATGTTATTTAACCCTCGAGTGCCCAAGGTATTTTTGGTACACGAATGCACAACGGGGGGGGGGTCCGACCGGACCCCAATGTTATCAGTGTGATATCTGGAGAATGGATTGGAATATTTTAACAGAATTTGGCTTGTTATAATCCAAATTCAATTTGCATTCGACGGATATATGGTATTTCACAATAGCGCCACCTGGTGAAACTTTATTTGAACTTTAATACTCGTTTGTAGTGTTTTGCAGTTTCGCGATTTTCGCAGGCATTCAATTGTACGCATGTAGTTGTTACCTGGTTGTGGGGTACAGGATTGGAATATTTTAACGGGGTTTGGCTTGATATAATCCAAATTCAATTTGCATTCGACTGATATATGGTATTTCACAATAACTTGCGTTACAAATTATATTTCTGGGATGGTAAACCATGTGCCATTATGACCATCAGCCGCATATCTTGGGGGTGTATTTGGTATATGCTATGGTTGTGGGGTACAGGGTGGTAGAATAATCACGAAAAATATATCATACGAAGCCCAATTGAAGGTTTTAGAATGTCCTAAAACCATTTTTACAAATTCGCTGCCGTTCTAAAGTTATCCGTGAAAAGCGGGTCTGGGGTCTGGTCGGACCCCCTTGGGCATTTGAGGGTTAATAAAAAAAAGAACCAATTTTTACTATTTTTTTATTTTTGTTATTTCGCTATTTGGTTGATCCCAGAATTTTCTCGTGGCAGCGAAAGCCGTTGGCGTCTTTAGAGTTTATTGTATTTAACTTAATTTTTATTTTTGTCTACCATTGACTTTTAGACACCTCGTTTAAAGTAATTACTTTCTAATAAATACTTATTGAAGAACAGGTGATTTGCTTGTTTCCTGTGATATCCAGACGCAGGAGAAGAAACGTGAATTAGGTGTCTAAATTAATTATTACCATGTAATCAGGGTGAGAATTGTCGCGGGGCGTTGGGGGTCCAACCTCCTAGTCTATCTTAGGACCACAATAGCTAACCCTTCATTGCAAACCCGAACTCCACATGAATGAAAGTCTAACCCCTCAGTCTTTTTTCTACAATTCTCATACTGCATGTAATTGAAATTCAGGATTTAACAACTAGGCCTATTACTAATGCTGCTATGTGTAAAATATGGAAATTGTTGGAAATTGGGCTACGTGCAAGCGGAGCACTTTTTTGTTCCTTTTATACTGGGCAATTGTTGGCTACAAGTCATTGCTACTGTATACCGTGAACTACTGAAATGTATTGAATTAATTCAATTGTCGGCTACTTGAATATAGGTGCTTGGTGTCAATAAACATCTTGTCTTCTCTTGTCTACCATGACATCCACAAATATCAAAGTTAATCTTGTGGCTGCTCCTAACAAAGCATTACCTAAGAGAATATACCCGGAAATTACTGCTGCTATATTATTTTAGTTCACCCTAACCCTTCAAATCCGAGAATTGACAACGTGATATATCAGATATGATTTTTCCAACATTTTAGTTCTTTTCCGCAGCTTTCTAACAACCAGCAGGACATTAAGATACACGCTATGATGCATTTCCAACAGTAATCCATTATTCCGACGTCCAAATTAATAATATAATTATCGTAATTAGTATTAACGCTACGACTTTTCTACCTATTACCCCCTTGGCTTAGAATTAGCAGTTCGATACGTTGAAACTGGGTCGTGTCAAAGTTCTCTATAATCGTGACATACGCGTAGTTCCGATTCTACCATTCAAAGTCCTCTGAATATCAGGTACCTCACAATGTAACCAGACGTCTTGTCTTTCGGGAATCCGCATCTCTGCATACATATTGTACCTTTATTAACCTCTGAAAGACAAAGAAACATGACCACTGTCCAGTTATGTGGACATTGCCCTTTCAAATCTAAAACCCAATCACCAGATCACTTCACGAATTAATAGGAAACCGCTCGGCCATCTAGCGTCGAATGGACGCTTAATGTTTGTGGTCAAAGTGATAACCTTCTGACATATATAGTCACCGGTTGCCATGCCGAAGAAGACAATCGCACGTGACAGGATTAGGTGCACTTGATAGGGTAAAATTTCAATTAAAAGATAAAACTGGGTTAAAGTTAGTGTTACACGAGTAATGATCCACTGAGGTCAATTAATGCTCTCTACATAATGAGGAGACAATACCTTCCCACGAAGTCGTTTAAATGTGACGATTAGTAATCGGACTCGGTTCTCCACAGGACAACCCCTCTGACACGACGCTGCAGTCGTGAAAAAGCTGGTGCCTTGCTCATAACTTTCGAGTAGCGCCTTGGCGAAATTCTTAGTCTACGATTACGATTACAACCATGGGTTAGTGGTTCGCACCTACACTTGTTTGTGGCACATATCAAATAATATTACTCGTTCAAGTAAATCGCGTTTAAAGCTTATGCTTATTTATTAAACGTAAGCATTTTAAATGAGGTGTCTAAAGTATACGCAATGTTTTTTTTATAAACAACTCCCGCTTTATATTATGTCTATTTATATTTTATTTTTCGGCGCTAGTAAACGCATTACCTAGGCCCCTACAAGTCGCAAAGCTTACCATACGCTTACTTAAGAAGTAAGTCATACTTATTTATTTATTTAGTTACTGACTTACTTAATTAAATAACTAACTAAGTATTAATTAAATAGAAAGACCTGGGTATTTGTGAGCTGCAGGCTGTGTGTGTGCGTGTGTGTGCGCGTGTGTGTGTGTGTGTGTGTGTGTGTGTGTGTGTGTGTGTGTGTGTGTGTGTGTGTGTGTGTGTGTGTGTGTGTGTGTGTGTGTGTGTGTGTGTGTGTGTGTGTGTGTGTGTGTGTGTGTGTGTGTGTGTGTATGTGTGTGTGTGTGTGTGTTTGTGTGTGTGTGTGTGTGTGTGCGTGCGTGCGTGTGCGTGTGCGTTTGTGTGTGTGTGTAGTTGCTGTTTATATCCTATCTTGGGACCTGCACTCCGACATGAAGCCGAAGGATAGTAGCGGAGTTAAGGAAACCTTTCGTTGTATTGTAGAAGAAGAGCAGAGGCTCAAGGGCAATGGTTGAAAGATCCAAGGTTTAACGTCGTCTTATGACATCATAGACCGTTGACAATGATTCGAAAGTGTAAATAATGCAATAAAAAGAAGATTTTTGCGTCCGAAAAACACCATTAATAGGAGTCAAAGCTGAACTTAACGACATAAAGCAATACAATTGACATTGTCCAGTATACACATTATTGTGATATGATGTTTTGAGGCAAATCAAATAATATTTTTAACAGCAAATAAGTAAATTTAAAAGTGAAGAAATCCGTAATACACATTCGTAATGTTCACAAAATTCTGAAACTATTTAATCTAATTATAAAACAGCTTTGATTAAAAATTTAAGATATACACACACACATATATATATATATATATATATATATATATATATATATATATATATATATATATATATATATATATATATATATATATATATATACTTATTAGATTTGCCCGTCATTATGACGGGAGAGGTAGGCATGGAGAGATGGAGGGAGGGACAGAGGTAGGGCGGGAGTCGGCATAGGCAGACTTAATATATCCACTGTTTGTCTGTGTGTCAATTTGTCTGTCTGACCGTCCGTCTGTCTGTCTGTCTGGCTTTTCGTCAACAGAAACTAGTTTGGCATATTATGGCCACCACGGCCGTTGACATCGACCTTAACTACTAGGACTCTCAAGAACTGTAAAGTTCAAGGAAAGGAAATAAACAAATTGCCGATGTGACATTTATATAGCATCCTTCTAAACCATTTTCAAGGTGTTTAATGGAACTAATGGCGTCGACCTCATATTACTCAAATTCAACGGAACATTTGCAAAAAATTGTAAACGAAAAGAGAAAGTGACGGTTGTAATTATAGCATCCGTATAAACTGTTTTAATTACGTTATAAACGTTTCAAGCTAGGCTAAATTTAGAATGAGAATCCCGTTTCATAAATTATTATACAATTTGAATATACATATTGTATATGCATATATACATATTGTAATTTTTTGTCAAAGCTGTTTTAAATTTAGCATAAGTCGCTAATCATCTTAGCTACGAACAGCGTCATTAAACTGCAAGTACTCACGCCAAGCCAGCAGCTTACAAATGCCAAGGTCTATGCCATTTTTCAAATAAATAATTAAGTAAGCAATTAATTAGTTAATTAAGTAGATAAGTAAGCATGACTGTCTTCTTAAGGCGGCTTTTAGGAAATGACCTGGAAATTGGGTTTTAGATTTCAAAGGTCGATGTTCAGTTTTTGTCCACATAACTGGACAGTGGCCATGTTTCTGTGCCTTTCAAAAGTTACTAAAGGCGCACTATAAATGTGATATATCTGATAGGGGCTATACAAACAGCCATAAGCACGTATCCATTCATACATTTGCTGTCAATGTTCTTAAAGACTTTGTAATCCTGTTGCGTTTGTGTCAACGGGAATTATTGCAATAAACGAATAGTGATTGATTGATTGATCTGTAGTTAGTGTTTTGTGCAGGTTATAAGTCATAATTTCTCATGTTTTCAGCTCCTCATCTCTTTATTGCATTCTTCTTGACTTACCGTTTCATTTCGTAATAATAAAGGCGCCATTGAAGTATTCAAAGCAGGTAATTAGATAATTAGACAATTAGATAATTAGACAATTAGATAATTAAACAATTAGATAATTAGACATTTAGATAATTAGACAATTAGATAAGCTTTAGCGGTTTTTATTTTACTAGAGTTACTTGCTCAAGTCAATTGCTTCACATAGGTTATGATAATGAACGGTACGACGAGTTAATATATGGTTTTGTGAACATCATTTAAAGGTGTCTAATTAAAGGCTTTGTAAAATTTTAAACATTATCGAACGAAACGTCATTGGATGACATCAACTATTAAGAAGCATCAAGATACATATTTAAATTTCGATTTCAAATGCATTAAAATACCCTTCTTTTCCGATCCCTTTCTAAAGACGCAGTGACAATCGTTGGCCGAGAGTAATTGTAATAGAGTTGTAAAAAATATTCAGACTTTAACGAGATCTTCCGTTTACCATGGCCTATGACACCAACAGTGACTTAATTAGCTTAATTACTGAATTCGCCAGCTGAACAATGGCGATTTAGTAGTTCTAGTAATTAATTGTTTAATTTAGTAGTTTCTATTGCTACCGACATCTTGCGGATCACCTTAGCATTATCAGCCACACAGTGACTATGGATTGAATCTGATTGTTTAGCGACATCTCGTGACATCAAATGTTGTTAACCCAACAGGAAAACTTATTGCACAACTATTTGCAGGTACTTAAATCGTCCTCTGCATTAAACATGCCAAAATTCAACAAGTTTAACGACATCTTATGTGTGCTATGGTCGTTAACGTCTTTACGTGTATGGAGTTGTATCCAATGCGAATTATTTGTTAATCGTGATGAGTAGGTAAGTTGCACGGGAAGCTAGTGAGGGGTGACGCCTTGAACTAAGCCTACACACTTGTTTAGACATAGCGATGTATAATCAGTGTGATTGTTTAATCGTTGTTTGAAAGGTCCGGGCCTAAAGAAAATAGCGGAAAGATCCACAAATTAAACCGACGACACTCACACCTTTAAAACGGTTTGCATTGATGCTACATAAACGCCTACACCCAATTTGCATTCATTCTTTCTATTTTTTAGATTTTTACTAGGAATTGATTGATTCGCTATAGAAGTAATACAATCTACTAAATTATTGAAATTAGCGTCAAAATTTTTATCAACTAAAATATCTCTTGTTATTGAAAATTTACTTAGTTCTTCATAATTCTTCCAATCCGCTTTTTTTAATTTCCATAGATGCATACTTAAATTATACTCTATTGTGATTTCTTCATTAATAGTAGTTATAGTAGCATAATGATCCGAGCTCATGTTGCTATTGGTGACATTATGTCTAGCATTAAGAGCTACATCTTGTGAACATATGCTCAAATCTATAACAGAATTCAAATTTGATTGGTTTGATGTGATACGTGTAGCTTGACCTGTATTAAGCACAACTAAATTCTTTTCTGTTAATATTTCTTCTATAATTTCCCCTCTTTTATTTGTCTTAGAACAACCACATAATTTATTATGAGCATTAAAATCACCAACAATAATTAATCTTTTATGTGGAAAAATACTCTGAATATCTTCTTTTTTAAATGTATATGAAGGTGTGAAATAAGAATTAAATATTTTTAAATGACCACTTAAAGTTTTAATTTCAATACCTTGAATTTCAATGTTTGTAACTTCGTCCACATCTAGTACATTAAAGTTTAGGCCCTCTTTTAAGTAAATAGCTAAACCCCTTTTCATTACTTGAGCAATCTTTTCGTATAATATTGTAGCCATCCAATTTTGGTGATTTAGTTGGATTTTTCAAAAAGGTCTCTTGCAGACATATCACATCCGGTGGAATGTACGACTTCAATATATAATTCTTAAGTTGGTCTTTATGACCTCGAAAACCACGTGCATTCCATTGAAGAATGGTCAACGCCATAGTGGACAAAAAAATGAAACTACTGTTCTTTATATCTAAATTCTATATCATTATCAAAAAGTAATTTAGACGCTGCATGGCTGATTACAAACTGTGCCTGTTTTTTTGACTCAGCCTTTGCAATAGTTGCCAATACGCCAAGAACAAAGGACACTTTTATCTTCATAATTGGGTCATAATCTTCTACTGTGTTATTCTCTGGCTTGCTGTGATATACTGCCTTGTAATCTTTGTCATTGAATGACAAAAACCTTTTGACTACATCATCAGAAGAGGTTTGTACAGTAGAATTAATTTGCACATCAGTTGGTGTTTGTATATCTAATGAAGTATTTATTACTCTTGTTTGGGTTTCTAGTCCAGTTTTAACTTTTGAAGAATAGGTGGAATTGTTTTTTTTAAGAGCATTGACAGGAACATTCTGATGCTGGACCTCATCAACCTTGACAATAGCATCAGCAAGAGTAACGTTCTGCTCTGCTCTTATTTTCATAGAAAGAATAAAAAAAAAAAATTTAGACCTTTACCATATTGGAGTGATAAATGCAGTGAAGTCATTTATAAAAGAAATCTGTTTAGGAATAAAATGAATAAAACAAGGGAGTTAAATGATTATTTGGAATACAAGAAACAAGAGGCTATAGTTAAACAGACACTTAAAACAGAAGCAAAAACTTGTTGGCAAACATATTGCTCTGAACTTACGGATCAGACAAAATTGGGCTCTGTATGGACATGGGCAAGAAAAATGAATGGTATTGCAACCTATAGTTCCATTCCTACTCTGAATCGTAATGAATTAATAGCTGAAACAAACCTTGAAAAAGCAAATCTTTTAGCTAACAATTATGCAAGTACTAGTAGTACCCAAAATTATAGTAAACAATTCTTAAATTATATCAAAGATAATAATTTACAAAATAACCCTAATAGAATTGACAGTAGTCCTGTTCATGAAATGGAAATCTTAAATGAGAGGTTTTATCTTAATGAATTGAAACAAGCTATAAGATCAGCAAAAACTAATAAGTCACCGGGTGATGACAAATTACCTTATGAGTTGTTAAAACATCTTCATAAAAATGCTCTTAAAACCCTATTAATATTTTATAATGAAATCTGGGAGGAAGGGAAATTGCCAACTGACTGGCATCATGCCATTATTCTACCATTATTAAAACCAAATAAAGACGCCTCGGTTCCAGAATCTTATCGACCTATATCATTGACTCCAACGATTTGTAAAGTAATGGAAACAATGGTAACAAAACGTCTCCAATGGTTTTTGGAAAAAAATAACCTTATTTCAAAAAATCAGTCTGGCTTTCGAAAATATAGAAGTACAAATGATCAAATCCTTAAACTTCAGGATAATATTCTTAAAAAAATTAAAAATAAAGAACATGTTTTGGCTATTTTCATTGACTTTGAAAGAGCATATGACATGTTACATGTACCTACCCTTTTAAATAAAATTCAGAATTTGGGAATAGTGGGTAATACATTTAACTGGATTGAAAACTTTCTTTCAAATAGAACTTTTCAGGTGAAAGTTGGGGCAGAACTTTCTGATAAATGTATACAACAGAATGGTACACCCCAGGGTTCGGTAATATCTCCTATTTTATTCTTGCTAATGATAAATGATATTGCTGCAGGTGTGGATGGTGTAGAGATGTCACTGTTTGCTGATGATAGTGCTATTTACTTAGGACATAGAAATGTTAAAATATTACAAAATAAAATTCAATTATCGATCAATTTAATACAAAATTGGTGTAATAGAAATGGTTTTAAAATATCTATTAATAAAACCACTGGAGTCCTTTTCTCCAAAAGAAATAATTTGTCAAGGATTACTATTAAAATTGATAAAGAACAAATTAAAATGGAAAATGAAGTCAAATTCTTGGGAGTAATTTTTGACAGTAAATTGAGTTGGAAACCACATATTGATTATATCATTGAAAAATGCAAAAAGAGGTTAAATCTCATAAGAGCCATCAGTGGCTATGGTTGGGGAGCTTGTAAGAAAACTCTCCTAACCATATATAGGGCATTAATTAGGTCTATTTTAGATTATGGTGACGTTGCTTATTCTTCTGCTTGTAAATCGCACCTAGATAAACTCTCTTGTATCCAAACTGAGGCACTTAGATTATGTTGTGGAGCCCCTAAGGGTACTGCAGCTGCAGCACTTCAAAATGAATGTGGAGAGTTGCCTCTTCATTTAAGACGACTCCAAAATTCAATAAAATGTGGGACTAAAATTTTGGGTAATAAATTTCACATAAATACAGCAACAATGGAGAACCACTGGACAAATGTTTTTAGGACACCTGAGAGTAGGGAGCATTCCATTTATACTCGTACTTCTGAATTCTTTTCTTCACTTAATACATCTATTATTGGCCCTTCTTTCCCATCTGAACCTCCTTGGTGTAACAAACAAGTAGAGGTTGACTTAACTTTGAATAAATTAATAAATAAGAAAACTGATCATCCAGAATATTTAAAGCAATCTGCTTTGGAATTAGTTTCTAAGTACAACTCTTACATACATATCTATACTGATGGGTCAAAGGTAGATGAATTTGTTTCTGCTGCCTTTACAGTACCAAGTTTAAATATAGATAAAAAATTTAGATTATGTAATAGCTCCAGTATTTATGCAGCAGAGTTGACTGCAATTATAGAAACTGTAAAATGGATTTTAAACTCCGAATGTTATAAGAATTGTCAATTTGCATTGTTTTCTGATTCATTGAGTGTTCTTACGTCAATTAAGGAGTCTTATTCTCAGTCTAGACCTAATTTATTGAATGAACTATTGTCTCTGATTAACAGACTAAATTCCAATCAAATAAGATTTATTTGGATCCCAAGTCACATTGACCTGACAGGTAATGATCGAGCAGATACTTTGGCTAAAGAAGCCCAGAGTATTGATCATATTAATTCTACTAATTATCTTGAACTTTCAGAAATTTTTACTTTAATGAAACTGTATATAGTAAATAAATGGCAATTAGAATATACTAACGATAATAGAGGTCATTTTTATAAATCTATTTGTCCAATTGTAAGTACAGATATTAAATATTTAGAACCCTATAGGCATAAGGAAGTCCAAATTTCTAGGTTACGTCTGGGAGTCGCGAATACTAATCAAAGGCTGTTTATTATAAAACGACATTCAAGTGGTTTATGTGATACCTGTCAGGTCAAGGAGACTATTCATCACTTACTACTTGAGTGTAAAAAAGAAGATATATCGAAGTTGTTGGGAGATAAATGTCAATTGTATAAAAGGGACATTTCTATTTCAACCCTTTTAACAGTAAATATATTACAAAATGAAGTGTATAGGGTACTTAAACTAATTACTAAAGGTCAAATTCTGTAAAGAGATATGCTAAGTTTGCTAATGTAAATAGTTTTATTTTATTTTTATTTATTTTATTTTTTTTTATTTTTTTATCTGTAATTTTAATTAGTCTTTTCCTTGTGCATTTTATTTTATTGTATTAATTATTACATTATTATAATGCAATCTTGAATGCATTAATATCAAACTTGAAACAATTGTAATTATTATGCTCATATAATTTTATGCTTTGTTGGTTGATGAGATTTGTACTTGAGTGTGTTTAGTACCTGAGCAGTTTCTTTGAGGAAAGGTACTTGGTATAACCATACGTTTCATTTAATATGCATGATGTATGTGAGATTGGTACTATTTCATACATGATATGATTGTAGTGGTACATATTGCTATAAGATCTCATTGAACTGAGGAATAAGAAATGATCAATTAAACATTTCAATAATAGAATGGGAATATAATGTCATAATTATAATCATATGTGCTGTGCATTTATGTCTGAAGTTGTTTAAATATTTCTAGCGAGTGACAATAGTTGCGAAGTACTGTTTGGTTTGCGTCGGAACATTTTATAGCTATGTGTATTATAAATAACATTAGATATGTTGCTTTGGGTTATGTGACATTACTGACATTGTAAGCTTATGTTTGACACCTTTACATGGTGTTATACGGACATTATAAGTTTATCGTTTTCTAGAAATTGTATTTGTGAATTGTCGTCAACGGCCATTGTTGCCAAAGGACGACGTTAAACTTTGGAATAATAATAATAATTGCATTCATTCATTGCTTAACACCGAGTTATAGGACTATTAACAGAAAGGTCGACGTCAATGACATAAGACGTCAATGGCATAAGATATAAGGCCTAGATCCCATGACAGGGCTTTACCGCAAGCCAACACCAGCAAGAGAAAAACCTTTATTGTCATAATGCTGTATACTTACTAACCAACTGGACCTATGTTATATAGTAATATATATATACATATATATATATATATGTGTGTGTGTGTGTGTGTGTGTGTGTGTGTGTGTGTGTGTGTGTGTGTGTGTGTGTGTGTGTGTGTGTGTGTGTGTGTGTGTGTGTGTGTGTGTGTGTGTGTGTGTGTGTGTGTGTGTGTGTGTGTGTGTGTGTGTGTGTGTGTGTGTGTGTGTGTGTGTGTGTGTGTGTGTGTGTGTGTGTGTGTGTGTGTGTGTGTGTATACATATTATGGTTAATGCTATGTATATATATACCAATGTATGTTTGTTTATTAACTTTAGAAGATCTATTCAAGAGACGTTGTTCACCAGAGTGCTGTTTGGCAGCTGGTTTAATAAAGAATATACTTACTTACTTATACTTATACTTACTTACTTACTAACGTGTAACCCACATCTCTTCTTAGACACCTTTGAAACATTAGTAATTTAGACACCTCAATAACACTTCTTATTTTCCTGTAAATACGCCTTACCAAAGTCCAAGGCAATGAAATCCTGTCTGTGTATGGGAAAGTAACTCCTTGAAATGAGGTGTCGAAATAATAGGTCAAGCGCTGGGCACCAGCCTGTTCACGAGCGCTACGTCTGATCAGAGCGGGTTTCCAGAGAGTAGTGTAAAAGAGGTCAGAGTCAGGCTTCTAGTGGAAAAGAACAAGAGAGAAGGCAGAGCAGCTGTGAAATCGGGTGTCGTTTAGGGCGAGCAGAATAATTATTGGAAGGCTTTTGTCGGCGCGCATTTGTCCTGTGCGCTTTTGTCAGGTCACAGACAGACACACAGGCAGACGCACAGACGGACACAAAGACAAACACTAATGATCACATGCATGTTTGATAGATTGTTAGCTGCATTATGCCAAATGAATGGTGGGAACTGTTTAAAAATTATTTCTATTGGCGTCGACGACTTTGCTGCCATAAGATGTCGTTAAACAGCCTTTGTAACTTAGTTGAAACTTCAAAAGCCTTCATACAGCGAGAGCAATACAATTTGTATACTCTCTACCCTAAGTCAACGGTCTTTGTAGCTAAAAGATGTCGTTAAACGGTTGGAAATTCAGTCTGCTCTATCGTTCCCTTCGAAGCGCTGGATGGGTCAACTGCTTGAAAGGTTACCCGCCAAGGAAAGGTCTCTTGCTTGAATCTGTTCGTGGCGATGATACATGTACCGTGCTGGTCCAGTCTTTGGAGGTGAGGTACATAAGGTTGATTGCCTGGACGGAAGACCCGTTCCGAATTTCTAAAGCGCTACTTTTAGGCTAAGCGCAGGACACCAGCTTATTCATGAGTGCTGTGTCAAGTCAGAGGGGTTGTCCAGAGATTCCAAGAGAAGATCAGAGAGAGGAAGCAGCTTCGCTTCGCATCGTTGACCCGGCTACGGTCAACTGAGTTCGCGACCAGCAGAAAAAGATTAAGAAACAGACGCTGTGCCATAAATAATTCATTGCCACGAACCGGTCGGACCCCCCTTGGGCATTGGAGGTTTAACGTGTCTAGCCCTGAGATTCAATCGGGAAAAACTTGGAATTATATATACATATATATATATATATATATTCGTTTATTTATTAATATTTATACTCTGTTTACTAACAGAATTGCTGCTAGTGAAAATAAATTTACGAAGCTAGGCAGTCGAAAGAAAGCTAAAAGTCCATGACCGAAGTAATGGAGTGACGGACTGAATACCAAATAGTACACACATGACGGTAGTAGATCGACGGAGCGAACGGATAATGTTCACACCTTTAAAATATTCGCACGGGCAATATATAAATGTCAAATTCGGTAATTATATCGAGTTGGTAATTTTTATAAGTAAAAGCATAGGCCTACTCTTTCGCCGGGGTTGGCCTGGGAACGCCTCTGAATAGTTTCCTGAAGGGGCGATATATTAATGCTTAGTTGATTGATTGATTGATCGATTGATTGATTGACTATAGCATGTTCTAAAATTCTCAAATCAAGCTTCGGCGTTTTTAAGTCTTCTAAATTACGTAATTAACACCCATACGCTTACTTAAAAAGAAAGTCGTGCTTACTTAATTAATAATTTACTACATTAATTGATAAACTGATTAACGTATTTAGTTTACTTACTTCCTTATTTATTTATGTATTAACTAAAAGCATCAGTAGTAGAAGTGACTGCTGAGCGACGCACTGCCCTAAAAAATTATTAGCGTCGTCGTCCTCCTTAAGGCCTATCCAGGCTTGGGACTGGCACTACCAGAGTTCGGGCAGTAGCCAATTAAAGCGCAATGATTGGGTACCAACATTTTAATTAGATCTTATGAAATCAAAGGCCGTTGATATCTAAACAAAAACCTTGAGTTGCAGGGATTGAACAAAGATGAGTAGTCTCAGTGTTTAATTGGCTTCAGTGTGACTTTCTCAATGTTGCAAGAAGGCCATTAACAAATAACAGTTGTATTGTATTGTATGGATGGGTGTAATAGAATAAAAACAAGTCGATGTCAACAGCGTTGGCAGCCACAAGATGTCGTTAAACATCAAAGCTACTGCTGCCTTTGGTGACTGTAAAAAGAACTTGACAACAGGTTTTCCAATCCACCTCAAAGGCTTTTGACGCTATAAATGCCGTTACGCTGTCGTTTTACATTGCTTAACGCAAGACTTTTAGACACCTTTAAAATGGGTTCATTTCACATTATAATAATCATGAACCGTATAAGTTTGATACTTTATACTATATATACAGTGATCTGTAAGAGATAACCATTAATGCCATGAATACATAGATGCAACTCTTAACAGTTGAGCCGACATAATATGTAACCATATCTGGGAAAAGGGACCTAATGTGGGATATGGAGTTATTGGAATCCTCAAATGCAGTTGGAAACAAGCTTTCAGACAGAAGAAACTGCACTAAGTTTGGTCCATAAATGATGAAGTTATTAAAAATTTAGGAGTGTAATAGATGAAACCATCATTTCGAGAATATCAAGTTTAAAGATTTAGCAACATGGCACTCAGAAAAGCCAATCACAAACAACAAATGTTAAGTTATTCACCATGCCAAAATCATTGCGCTATGTGTACTCTATAAAATGACACATAAAACACAAGAATGCATTGCAATTTAATTCCAGAAATCACTTGTTAACTCCTACAACAATTCTGTAGTCTCACAATAAAAATTCGACAACCAGCAACTATCTAAAATGGGCTGTAACTCCGAAAATAGAACCCCACTTTAGGTCCCTTTTCCAAGATATGGTCACATATTATGGTCGATGTATGTTATTTAGGTAATGCTATACATTCTTCACTTTCCTGTCCTTAAATACTTAGTAGAATCGTAAATTAATTTCTAAAGCGCTACTCCAGAGCTAAGCGCTGGTCATCAGCTTATTGACGAGCGCTGTGTTGAGTAAGAGAGGTTGACCAGAGATACCAAGTGAAGATCCGAGTTTCTCTTTGATCTTATTAATTTAAATTCAGTCGATAATGTGACTGGTTTGATGGATCCAGAGTTTAACGACATCTTATGACAACAAAGGCCGTTGACGTCGACAGAAATTATGTTGAACAGTTCTCAGAGCTTCTATTGCATATCTCACGATCAGGTGGTTCTTTAGTTGCTGTTTAACGACACAGAGTCATAACAAAGATGACTAGCGTCACCCTCCTCCTTTTTCCAATCTAGGTACTGGCACTACCACAGTTAGAGTAGTGGCGGATTTTTACGATCTGGTGAATGTTGATTTATTTATTTCTTCACAGGCTGTCCTTAAACTTGATTTAATTCAACACTCCTTCGACACCTTTAAGATGGTTTCACTAGAAATTACATATACCCATGTCGCAATACATTTACGTTCGGAAAATGACATTATATTATGTTTGCTAGACAGTTAGTTGTATTATGCCAAATGAATGGTGAGGACTGTTCAAAAATAATTTCTAATGACGTTAACTGCCTTTGGGGCCATAAGTGTTTGATTCGTAATACGTAACGCCAAATTTCTATTGCGCTAATCTAAAGCTAAACTCAGGGAACCAGTTCATTAACGAGCGCTGCGTCAAGTCAGAGGGATTGTCCAGAGATATGAAGCGAAGATCCGACCCAGCTGGCCAGAGAGACCAGAGAAAGGAGGACGATTCGCGTTGCATTGTTGACTCAGCTACGGTCACCACCAGAAAGAGATTAAGAAGCAGATATAGATATACTTCACAGCAACGTAGAGATGGTTCGAGTCCGAAGCCTTGATTATGAGGAGAGCGATGTCAATCTGAGGGGTTGTTCTTACGACACATAGTGTGTGTAGTTCTTGTTTGAATACGCTGTGTCATAACAAAGATGATTAGCGTCGCTCTCCTCTTTATCGGGACTTTGGACTGGCACTACCACAGTAACGGCTGTTGATGATTGTGGAGTTGTTTCAATTAGGGCCTACTAAAGCAGAAAAGACAAGTCCCTTGCTGATACCACACAGAGCGTAGTTCTATAAATTATTCTACTTATGTGAAAAAATGAAGTTATTAAAAGAGGTGTCTAAATATTTCCAACTATTCCTACGTTAGTTGCTTATTAAGTTTCGGTTTCACACGTCAGATTTCACTTAAAGGCAGTAGAATATATTACTTTTTTATATTACTGCACTTACACTTATGTAATATTTCATATTGCCTTTACAATTCTTACTCGATCAGTTAATTGATTAGAGGATACACACTGAAACGCAGCCAGTGCTTCATACCCGGGTAGCGCCAGTCAGAGGCCTGGATAAATGAGGAGGATGACGCATAGTTCATGTTTCCACTCAAATTCAAATAGTCTTCAATCACTTAAAGACATCACAGGATGAGTTGAAGCACATCTCAACGTGGGCCAAAGAGAAGAACCTGCATAGAAACAAGAATAAAACACACGAATTGGTCATCGTGTGCCGCAAAGTGCGATAACTCTCTGAAGAACCTTCCATCACCGGAATCAGCCGATCCTCTTCCATAAAGACCTTAGGAATCTCCATCGTGAAAAATTCTTAGTGACACAGACCGAACACATCAACAAGATACTGCTCTCAAGCTCTGCCTCTCTTTACGCAACCAGAGCACTTAAAGCACATGGGACCCATTCAGCATTATCTTTGTTATAACATCTTCGTAAAACAAATTATCGCCAGTTACAGAGAAGAAGCAAGTTAGATTTGTTTCGATTAATAGTAAAAGACAAATTCAACAGCCTTGAAAATCAAAAAGATGGCTTTAAAGGGTTTAAGCCGCGCAAGAGCAATTCGTTTTATTGGACACCTTAAAAAGTGTGTCAATTATTCTATATATAAGTCAACAGCGTTAAATTGTACAATAAAGTTTTTACCATCAGATAAATTCGTTAGAGATGAAACAGAGAACATTATCAGAAAGAGAAGATTATAATAGGATCTTTAGAAATCAAAAATTACTCCCATTCTTAAGCATGTACACGATTCTAGGGGAATAAAAATTGCTTAATCTTGTATAATTATTTGAGTTAAATATTTGTATAGAGCCATTATTATTGATAATGTACGATGTATGGCAAAACACCTAACCATTTGAATAGAAAGTTACCGTTAAAAGTATGAGTTCCTTGGGCTCAGTGGCGGATTTACTAACAGGTGCAAACGAGGAAATGGCCTATGGGCGTCACGATCCAATGGCCTTTCTTACCGTAAAATGTCGTTTAGCTCTGGATCCGTTCTGCATTATTCCATACGAACGGCGAGGACTGTTCAAAATAATTGCTGTCAACGTCAACGGCCATTGTGTCATAAGATGTCGTTAAACTCTGGATCCACCCAACTTTACCTCTGCCCTATCTGTAGTAATGCCAGTCCGAAGCCTGAAGAAAGAGGATGGTGACGCTAATCAACTTTTTATGACATAGTGTCGATAAACAGCAACTAAGTAAATAAGTAACTAACTAATCGACGTTTACGCCTCTGCCAACAATACGATGTCGTTAAACACTGCATTATATTCTTAAAAATACGAACCTCTTTGCACCTTAATGTCATATAGAATATCGAAGTAAACAGGCATTATATGACTAAATGTTGCTATCCTCTTCTTAGACACCTTTAAAACACTGTTAATCTAATATATAAAATTGATCACACTACAACGTAACTTAGTATTCTCAAACCAAAGCCTGTATCGGTCAGCAAGCTGTAAAAGCATACATTAGCATTATAGTTCTCAGGGCCAGCTTGGGCTTAATTAAACACGTTTTTAAGTTTCCTAAAATACGTAACACCCGTACGCTAATTTAAGAACAAAGTCTTACTTACTTATTAACTTACTAATTTAGTATATTTACTAATCTATTTTTACTTAATTTACTGGTGTAGCTATTTGCAGTACTTACATACTTGTGTACTGACTAGGAGCATCAGTAGTATGCCTGGGAGTTAGTGCTAAACGACGCTCTGTCCAAGAAAGATGATTGTATGTTCTAAGTTGAGTTGGTGTCAACATGCGTGTTTCAAATAAACGAATATTGATTAATTGATTGAAGATTTTTTCCATTCAGCGTCAATGGCCTTTGATTCCATAAAATGCCATTGAAATGTTGGAAGTGTTATCCGATTGCTTGGTTGCACGGTTCTCTCATAATCCGTGGTTATACATCGCGTGCTGCAATACTTTTTAGACACCTTTAAACTGGATTTATTCAACATTATAATTATCAGAAAATGCGCATCTTACTTAAGTTTGATAGCATGGCGACTAATGCTATATTTACATCCATGTAACTGTTAACATTTGCACTATGATCGAAGCATGATTATGTAAGTGACGTTAGACATACATGACTTGCATGCAGCGTTGCCATTCCTATGTTTTCCATAAAGATCTGTTTTTCGTCCTTGTCTATGTTTCTATGTTTTCTGGCATACAATCTATGTTTTTTCTCATGGAATTTTTTCATGTTCAACAAGTAAGTGTTCAGCAATTTCTAGAACATTACTCAAATATATTTTATGCATTTTTTTCACACAATAGGCACTCCACACTCTGCACATCACCAAAACTAACAACTCGTCCGCGCAACACTTGATTAGGTTTACATTTATAAACACAATCTATGCTGTCTATAAACTGCCGTTCATAATAATAGGTTCAATGATCTAATGTCCAAGGATGACGTCATTTTTGGTAGTTCTGTCATAATGGGTCATCCATTAATTAAGTCAACAAATTTCATGTAGTATTTGACCCCTTCCCATGTTAACAATTGTCAGACATTCGAGAAAGCGCCTAATAAAATTATGTGAAAAAATTAACCCACCCATCGGAAAGAAACTTTAAATATTAAGACATTCTCATTTTTAGTGAGAGTTTATGCAGCGCATTTTTTCAAATCATCTGAGAACAATAAAAAAATAATTTAAAACAAAGAAATACCGCGTTTGATTAAATTACAAAGAGAAATAGATAGACTTTTTAAAAAGCGAATCTATGGTTGCTTTTTGATTAAATTATTTTTGACGTCAATTTACCTTGAACACTCCCTGAAATTATTGTTGACGTCAATTTACCTTGAAAACTCCCTTAAATTATTGTTGACGTTACTTTACCTTGTCAAGAATTGTCAAACTTTTTCAGACCATCTCCTCCAATTTTATTGACATAATTAATGGATGACCCCTAAACTTTACTCCGAGAAACTGGAAAAGTATGAGCATGAAAAAAGTTCAAGTTGTCAACTTCAGTGACATCTTTCTAACTGTTGTATTGATCCTAAGCTATTATTGCAGATCAATAATATTTGTGACAAGTTGGTGTTTTTTTTTTACTTCTAGCCACTTAATTTACGACGCAGACTGTGGCACTGATTTGTTTCATTAGTTATTTGCAATAATTTTCAGGTAATTCCCAGGTATTCTTTAAAATACACCTATCTATGTTTTTCTGTGTTTTTTCGAGGGAAGGTCTATGTTTCTCAAAATACTTAGAGTGGCATCCATGCTTACATGTCCCTAAATAATTTATCGTAAACGTAAACTCCAAAATTCTAAAGCGCTCCTGTAAATCCAAGCACTGGGCACCAGCTTGTTCACGAGCGCTGTATGCAGTAATAGGGGTTGGCCAGCGACATCAAGTGAAGTTCCGAGTGTGGTTGCCAGAGAGACTTCGCTTCGCATCGTTGACCCCGCAACCGGTCAACTGAGTTTTGCCACCAGCAGAAAAATACTAAGAAGCAGACGTATTCCATTATTACTTCACTGCCACGTAGAGTTGGTGCCAGTCCAAAGCCTTGATAATGAGGAGGGGACGCTAATCATCTTTCATATGTGTGTGTGTAGTTTCTAATTAACGACGTTGTTTCGTAACAAAGATAAGTTTCAAACAATAAACGGATGTAATTATTATTATTTATTATTCCACTTCTTTCCTGTACATCACCCGAACATCTTTTTAATTTGCCTTGTGTTGACATAAACTATGAACGCAGTTCTGTCACTTATTTAAAGAATTCAATTATTAAAAGGGGTATCTAATTTTTTACCAACTGTTCCGACTCGTCTTGCTTAGTTAGTTTCAGCTTCAAACATTAGAATTTACTTTAAGGTAAAATATTATAGTACTTTTTCAAAAATTTACTGCACTTACATTTATGTAGCATTTCCAGTTACAATTACAATTGCGCATCTTTCTCCATAAGTCGACATTGGCGACACTATAATGTATTTCATACCTCGCTTTAGGATCCTCTTCTTTGGAAACGTTACCCCCAAAACTGACTTGACTAGAGGATACATATTGTAACACGGCCACTGCCTTAAACTTGGGTAGCGCCAGACCCAAGAAAGGGTATGTAAGGGGAACGTTTATAATCTTAAGGCCCAGCGTCGTTAAATATAAGCTTTTCACATGATCGCCAGTTACAAACACGAGACAAAATACGTTTTATTGACTTAAAGGTAAGGTAAGTTCGATGCCAACGATCTCGACAGCCATAAGGCGTCCTGTTGAATGTGCTTTATTAGACACCTTTAAAATATGATAAACAAATCTATATATTCGGTATAATTTGACAACTTTCATCTGGATCAAACAAAGCTTCGCTTGTGGGCATCACATTCATATGAGTTGTCTAACATCATAGGAATGGTGAGAACTGTTCATAATAATTTTACACCTCTTTTGAGTGTGATTTTTGGCGTATGAGTAAACGCAGCATTTTTGCTTTGTAATTAAAATGCATTGCATCAATTATTTCAACAGATTTTACAATAGAACCCACCTTGAGTTATATTGATATAATTGTTCATGTCTCTAAATAGTAATTAAATACTTTCCTTGCTATGTTCTTAATGAATATTGAAGCAGTCTTTACAATTATGAACTATTAATTAATGTGTTTCAAACAATGACTATTAGTGATATTGTAAAGCTCTGCTTCGACACCTTTAATTGGTGTCTTTCTTACGCAATAAATATTTCTATTTAAATTTTACAATACATATTTTATTGTTAACATCTGCTTATCATTGTATTATGTACAGCACCTCTGAGTATAAGAGGGTCTATATAAAATACTCGAAATAATAACCGGCACTGCACGTCTGTTCCTTCGTGCCGTGGGCAGTGCCAGTCCAGAGGCAAAAGAGAAGGGCGGCGCTAATAATCATTGTTAGCACACAGTGTCGTTAAACACTATGTCCTTCTGGATGTTCTCTTGTATGTCTGGTTGGATTGGTAGGCTATATTTCAACTGATTTGTTAAAAATAGCTGTTTTTTCAGTTTACTTGTAGTTGACCTAAAATATCTTATGGCTACCATGGGTCCACAGTTTAACAATATCCATGTCAAAGTAGGCCGTTGACATAAAAAGAAACTATTTCTGGATATTATGGCCACTATAGCCGTTGAGGTCGATCTTACATTACTAGAACTCTAGCGCAAGAGAAGAAAATTAACGAATCGCCGAAGTGACACTTATATAGCATCCAAAAACTCGTTTTAAAGGTTTGTAAAGGAACTATTGACGTCTACCTTACGTTACTAAAATTCACAGGAACATGCCAGAAACTGTAAACGAATATGCGAATTGAAGTTTATATAGCAACTCTATAAACTGTTTTAAAAGGGTGTGCCTCTCGACAGTCACCTTCGTGAATCTTTGCGATGTTTTCATTGAAACTTAGAAACATGACGGTACAATTGTCAATATCTTAATTAACACTTGTCCTTGCAGTCTGTAAGGCGTCCGCTCTAGAGGGGCTTACGGGTATCGAACCGAGACTTTTCAAGATCTAATGCTGTTCTGGCTAGACAATATCATCGGATGGCGTGGAATCATGGAATATCGCTTCAAGAGCTGAGCAACACCGCATTAGACAGACTACAGTGGAAGAACATAGTGAAAATGGTAACAGACACGGTCGATGAGCTCACGGTTACTAATGATATTGAATGCTCTTTAGCCAGAGTCATACCATTCATCTATCCCTCCTCGATTGGAAATTCAATCAGCTCTATTGTCCCCCTCGAAGAGTGTGAACCTCAAGACCAAGACCAAGACCAAGACTTTTGGTCTCAAGATCAAGACCAAGAATTTTGGTCTCAAGACCAAGACTTTTAAAACGAACTCGAGTGCACTCGAAACCAAAACCTTGGTCTCGAGGATCACAAGACTGCCAGGAAGTGAAGTTCCCAAGCCTGGTAAAAGAGGGTGACTTAGGGCAGCCATGAGGTGTCGTTAAATACCCGAAACAACTACTTACTGCCCTGAGGTAACTGCAAACAGAACTTTACAGAATTTCTTCCAATCAACATCAATGGCGTTTGATGCCATTAAATGCCGTTAAACTGCTCCAATGCAATCCTTTCGCTCAGTTGAACGGTACTCTCAACCATAAGAAGTCGCTAACCATTATTTAACGCGAAACCTTTAGACACCTTTAGAATGGTTTAATTCCACAGTATAATAAGCAATACTCTAAACCGTACATGTTTGTCACAGCAGTTAAAATCTAGGAGCCTTTAATACCATTACTACTTAATCGTAATTGTAAACTAATTTCTAAAGAGCTACTCTATAGCTAAGCGAAGGGCAACAGCTTTTCACATGCGCTGCGTCGAGTTAGAGGGGTTGTCCAGAGATTCCAAGTGAAGATCCGAGCTTGCCAGAGAGACAAGAGAGAGGAAGCAGCTGCACTTCGCATCGTTGACCTGGCTATTATGGTCAACTGAGTTTGCCACCAACAGAAAAATACTAGGAAACAAACTCTGTGCCTTAACTCCTTCACTGCCACGTACAGTTGGTGCCAGTCCAAACACCTTTAAAATGAGGAGGGCGACAGAATCGCTTATACTGCGCCTTCTAGCTGAAGTATTTCAAGCCTTTGATCGTGGCCAGGTCACTTTACTTGCTCTTTATGATATCAGCGCTGCCTTTGATACTGTAGACCATACCATCCTCTTAGACCGTTTATCTAAATCTTTTGGCATTTCTGACTCTGCTCTTCTTTGGTTTCGCTCATTCCTTACTGATCGCTCTGTTTCTGTTGTTTTTGGACCTACCCGCTCTCCTTGGACCCACATCCCGTATGGACTACCTCAGGGCTCTGTCCTCGCCCCCCTTCTGTTCATTTTGTATACCTCGGATCTAGCTGGGGTTCTTGGTCCAATGGGTGTTTTGTCTCACCAATACGCTGATGACACACAGGAATACCTCCATGGTCCAGCCAACTCAGCTGCTCTTATGGTTGAACGCATCCTGGAGGCTTCCTCTGCTCTTGATCTCTGGTTGTCCTCAAATCGCCTTCGTCTTAACTATGTTTAACGACGTTGTGTTATACAACGACGAATAGCGCCACCCCTACAGTACCCATGTTTTGGACTGGCACTATCAGAGTACAAGCTGCGGCGGATCGCGCAGTTATTGGTAGTTTCCATTGTTTAAGGACATCTTTTGCTGATAGGGCCTTTGCAGTCAACACTCTATGGATAGTTAGCATAGATTTACACGGTCTGTTTAAATATATCCATTGTGACCAATTAATAAAAGGTGTGGGATTGTTTTCAAAATTTTGCACAAGTCACATCGTCCAGCTGTATCTACTTGAAGATTGTACTATCTATTTTTTATATTCACACAGCCCAGTCTTGGTCTGGTTAATTGAACTTTTTTCGAATATTAAGTAATTTTAATATCCGTGCTTATAGCAGCTTATGTAAATCCGAACGCTAGCGCCGCCGGATTTATTTCACATAATTATATAAAGAACCTTCATTCTTAAAAATGGTGTCTAAATATAGCCGACTGCTACTGTTTACTTGTTTTGCTGCATTTGAAATCGAAATGTAACCACGTCACGTATATACATGTATATAATTTCGACACGCGATTTTTCTGCATTTAGGTTAGGTTAAAACTATTTTAAAATGTTTAGGCACAGCTGTTGTTTCTACTTTACTTGCAGTGGATCCTTATGTTTTGTGGCTAACATGGGTCGACAATTTAATGACACTCGTATCAACTTAGGCCGTTAACGCCAACAGAAGCTATTTTTGGCATATTATTATGGCTAACAAGGCGGTTGACGTTGACCTCATATTACTAAAGCTACATCAAAGAAGGGACTAAAATCTACAAATAAACGAAATGACATTAAATCATCTGTTCAAACAATTTGAAGGTGTTTAAGAGAACTATTAACGTCGACCATACATTACTAAAACTGACGAAAGCAATGGGCGGAAGTAAACAAATGAATGAATGTCCCACTGCGAAAAGTAGCAGATCTGAACGAAACTAATAATTTATGTGAAGTGACTTTTTTTATAGCATCTATTGAAACCATTTTAAAGGTGTGCTTGTTGTAAGTTGGCTTCGTCGATCTTTCGAAACGGATCTTTCGTGAATTTCCTTTTGATAGGAAAATTTAGTAAATTTTATTTATATTCAATGGCAGAAAATCTCGCTCTCACAGACTCTCCTGACTGGATTATCTGAGCAGATTCTTTAAATTTCTTTAAACGAACTGAAACACTTCTTTATTTTACAGCTTCAAACAACACTTAAACAATCACATTGAGTATACCTCACTATGTAGATACATTAATTGAACTGCACAGAGGATCGTCACACATCACTAACTTCCCGTGCAACTTACCTAATTAACATGAATAGCCAATAATTCGCATTGAATGCAGATCCATACACATATATTGTCTGTGCAATCAGGCCTGTAGACTATACAATACATGTAATAAATGGTATTTTACAAGAAATATACATTGTTTAACAATATCTTGACGTTGACGTCGACCTCTTTGATGATTGATCCATTCGCTTTTATTACGATCCGGTGGATGCAAAGTTTAACGACATTTTATGACAACAAAGGCCGTTGACGTCGACAAATTATTTTGAACAGTTCTCACCGTTCCTATGAGATAATACAGTCTACGATCTGGCGAATATTGATTTCGTCATTTCAGCACAGGTATGGTATGGTATGATTTGGTATCTGGGAATTTTAGAATTGCCTCTGACACAGTTGAAAGAATATATAGAATATCTAAGAACAGTTTGAAAGGTGTTCTTGTAGTCCGTTAGCGTCGTGGATCTTAGTGCTGTTTCTTATGGCCCGGGCATTTCTTGACTTTTCTTTCAATAGCAGAATTTAGGAATTTCTTATTTAAATTCAATGGCAGAAAATGTAGTTCTCATGAAAGAGCGCAAACGATAGATGGCGTGTTTCTCTTCATTCCTAAGTCTGGTGGTCTCCTCAAGTATTTCAAACTGTGAAAACTGTTTAAAAAATCTTCTATAGACGTCTATGGCCTCTGATGTCATAAGATGCCATTAAACGGTTCTGGCAGTCATAGGTTGTCGCTAAACTTTATCGAAAAACGACACTCTTTCGACACCTTTAACATGGCTTCATCAAAAATTATATTATAAACAAATTGCATACAATTTGTATTCGGTACCTGTATACAGCATATAGCGTGTAGGTCAATCGAACGGTGAGAACTATTCAATTAATTTCTAACGACGTCAACGGCTTTTCTCAACTGTTGGAAATTCAATATCTTCTATCGTTCCCTCGAAACACTGGATGAGTTAACTGCTTCAATTTCAAAGGTTCCTCGCGTGGATGCTGGTCCCGTCTTTGGAGGCGGGGCGAGAGTCTGTAGCGAGGTACACAAGGAAGACCTGTTTCAAAAGTGTTTGATTCGTAATACGTAGCGCCAAATTTCCACTGCGCTAATCTATTGCTAAACTTAGGGAACCAGTTCATTCTCGAGCGCTGCATCGAGTCAGAAGGGTTGTCCAGAGATACAAAGTGAAGATCCTCCCCAGCTGGCCAGAGAGACCAGAGAAAGGACGTCTCTTCGCTTCGCATCGTTGACCTCTTCGCTTCGCATCGTTGACTCGGCTACGGTCACCAGCAGAAAGAGGTTAAGAAGCAGATATAGATATACTTCACAGCAACGTTGTTGATTGTGGAGTTAATCGTAGTTTCAACTACTAAAGCAGATCCATGGCAGATATCAAATGTAGCATCGTCCTATTTATTCTACTTATGTTCAGAGATGAAATTCTAAAAAGAGGTGTCTAAATATTTCCAACCATTCCGACGTTAGTTGCTTATTAAGTTTCGGTTTCACACATCAGATTTCACTTAAAGGCAGAATACTATAGTCTGGATACACGAGGAGGCTGACGCGTGGTTCAAGGTTAGCTGCTGAGCCAACCCAAATTTATAGTGGGTACCTCCGATTTTCAGCCGGTGCACACCCAGAACCGTCTCATCAAAAAATATGCAGATGATTCATAAATTTCAAACCTTCTCATAGGTTCCAATCACTTATATCGACATCGCAGAACGAGTTGAAGTACATCTCAAAATAGACCAAAGAGAAAAATCTGCGTATAAACACGGATGAAACACGCGAAATCGTCATCGTGGGCGGCAATATGCGATGACTTTCTGAAGAACCCTCCATCACCGGAATCATCCAATCCTTATCCTTCAACAGTGCTTCACGATATCACCTAGGTTACGATCATTGCTCCAATGCTCCACGCGTCACCTTCATTGTAGGGTACACAAGTGCAGGTGACAGGTCCCGTCTTAGCGGTTGACGTCGACCTTACCTTAGATGATAGATCCATCCGCCATTATTACGATCCGGAATGGATGCAGAGTTTAACAACATCTTATGACAACAAAGGCCGTTGAAATCGACATAAATTATTTTGAACAGTTCTCACCGTTTCTATGCCATAGCAGAGAATAATTATCTTACGATCCGGTGGTTCAATATATGCTGTTTAACGACAGTTGATCATAACAAAGAAGACTAGCGTCGCCCTCCTTTTTTCCAAGCTTGGGAATGGCAAAGGGATACAGTAGTGGCGGAGTGTTACGATCTGGTGAGTTTTGATTTAATTTATTTCTGTACAGACTGTCGTTAAACTTCATTTAATGCAACACTCTTTCGACACCTTTAACATGGTTTTTCCTAGTTTATATATAGACAAATCGCACAATATTTGCGTTGGACTCCTTCGGTAGTTGTTTGAAAGGTAGTTAGTTGTATTATATCAACTGAACGGTGAGAACTGTTCACAAATAATTTCTATTCACGAAAACGAACTTTGTAGCCAAAAGATATCGTTAAACGGTTGGAAATTCAATCTGCTCTATCGTCCCCTCAACGCGCTGGTTGAGTTAACTGCTTGAAAGGTTACTCGCCGAGAAAATGTCCAATACTTGCGCCTTATCGTGGTGAGGATGCTCTCCTGGATGCATACAGAGTTTAACGACATCAAACATAACCTCCGAAAGATAAAGAAACGTTGTCACTGTCCAGTTATGTGGACATTGCCCTTGCAGTTCTAAGCTCACTTTCCACATGATGTCATGAATTAATAGCGTCTAATTTTCGACTGGACTCTTAGTGGCTCAGGTCCAAGTGATAATCTCCTGATCCATAGCTACCGGTTGCCTCTAAGAAAAAGACAATCGTACTTGATAGGGTAAGATGCACTTGATAGGGTAAGATGTCAGTTAAAAGATTGAACTGGGTTTAGGTTAAGATATGACCTTACTGATGAACTAATTGACTCTTTAACTTAATCGCATATTACGTTAAGCCTATTTATGGGAAAATAAAGTACTTTAAACGAGGTGTCTAAAATATATTAAGCAGAAGTAATACTTTAAAGTATCTACTTAATTAACTAAGTAATTATTTACTCACTTAATTATTTAATTGTTAATTTTCCAAAAGAACAAGAAGAACAAGAAGAACAAGAAGAACAGGAAGAACAAGAAGAACAAGAACAAGAACAAGAACAAGAACAAGAAGAACAAGAAGAAAAAGAAGAAGAAAAAGAACAAGGACAAGGACAAGGACAAGAACAAGAACAAGCACAAGAAGAAAAGCATTGACGCCGACCTTATATTACTATAACTAATCCAAACATTGTCCAGAAATTAAAAACGCAGTAGTAGTGGTAGTAGGAGTTATCAGTTTAACGACACTGTGTGATAACAAAGATAATTGGCGTCACCCTTCTTAACAAATATCATTACCATCACCCTTCCCTTCTTAGCAAATATCATTACCGTCGCCCTTCTTCTTTATCCAGGCTTGGGACTGGCACTTCAAGAGTACAAGCAGTGGCGGAGTTTTGAAGTTTAGTGGAAGCGACGGTTGCAAACTGTATAAACTCACCCAATCGTAGACGAAGTGAAGTTTATATAGCCGGTGTAAAAATTGTTTTAAAGGTGTGCCTGTGGACGGTTAACGTCGCAGATCTTTGCGCTATTTTCTTTCGACCCGGACCATTCGTGACTCACCTTTCGATAGCAGAACTTAGTAATTTTTTCTTTATATTCAATCGCAGGAAATTTAGCGCTCACAGACTCTCCTGATTGAATTATCCGAGCAGATTCTTTGAAATTTTTAAGCTAACTCAATGACAGCTTCGTTGTATAGCTTCAAAGAACACTTCAACAATCACATTGAGTATGCATCATTATATATATGCAAATGTGTACTGCACAGCGGAGTCACGCCTCAATTACTTCCCTTGTAACTTATCTAATCAACATGAATTACAAATAATTTGAATCGGATGCAAATCCTTACACATAAATTGTCTGTGCAATCAGGCCTAGGGACTATGAGGTGATAAAAAGGTGTTTTACAACAAGTATGCACTGCTTACCCGCATCTTATGCTGACGTTCCGGTTGGCGTCGACCTTACCTTAGATGAATGATTCATCCTCCTTTCTTACGATCCGATGGATGGATGCGGAGAGTTTAACGACGTCGACAGAAATTAGTTTGAACAGTTCTCACGGCTTTCTCATATAGTTCGAGAGATATTGATTATAGAGACAAGGAAGAGGATCTTAATACGGATGTGTGCGGCAATAGAAAGCCAGAACAGGAAATCAAGCATATAAGTAGAGATATGGGCAAAGCGGAGGAGAGTTGAGCGATGAGCCTAGCAGAAGCATTTAGAACAGATTGAAGGGGAGAGACGCTGCTTAGGGAGACCCATGATCCATACTCGATCAAGAGTTAACTTTCCTGCCGCAGCTTCGCCGCTTAACCCGCGACTGCTTCTATCAGTTGCGCCATCTCCGCACTATTGCTCGCGCCCGTTCTCCATCGGCTACGTCCACTCTGGTCCATGCTCATATCACGGCCCGAGTAGACTACTGCTCCTCTCTGTCTAGATTGGCCTACCTGCTGTGCGTTTGACCTGTCTTGAACGCGTCATGCGTGCTAATGCCCGACTTATTGGTCGGATATCCAAGTTTGACCATGTGTCCCACTTGATGCTCCGGAACTTGCATTGGCTACCGGTTCCCCTGCGCATCCAGTATAGGATTGCCTCCTTGGTCTGGCGCTGCCAGCTGGGCATCGCTCCAGGCTATCTGAGGTCCCTCTGCCTGCCGGTGAGACCCGTGGTCGCTCACTCCGCTCTGCGAAGAGGGGGTGCTCGTTGTGCCATGTGCTCGTACTGCCACCATGCAAAATCGGGCCTTTTGGTGGTTGGTCCTGTGGTATGGAACGGGCTCCCACTGGAGCTGCGTCTCCTCCCGAAAACCCAGCCCGAGTCTTTCTACACTGCGCTAAAAACTGTTCTTTATGTTCGTGCTGAAGTCGGGAGCACCTCTGAGTAGTCCCCTAGAAGACGCGCTATATAAGTGTTCAAATGAATGAATGAATGAATGAATGAATGAATGAATGAATGAATGAATGAATGAATGAATGAATAGCATGGCTTTAAACTTTAAAGGGTTTAAGCCGCGCAAGAGCAATTCGTTTTATTGGACACCTTTAAAACAATATCAACTATTCTATATATAAGTCAGCTCGTCAAACGCTACAATCAGCGACGCGGGTATTGCATTTAAACTATATAATATAAGATACAGTTTTTACCACCAAATAAATTCGTTAGAGAACGGACGGGAGAAGATGAAACAGAGAACATTATGAGAAAGAGAAGATTATAATAGCGTCTTTAGAAATCAAAAATTAGGCCCATACTTAAGCAAGCTTACTTAATAATTTACTAATTTAGTATATTTACTAATTTTTTTACTCACATAATTAATTTACTGGTTTACCTATTTACAGTACTTACTTGTGTATTAACTAGAAGCATTAATAGCAACAAAGATGATTAGCGTTGCCCTCTTCTTTTATCCAAGCTTGGGACTGGCACTAACAGAGTACTGGCAGTGTCCAAGTAAAACAAAATGATTGGGTACCAACGGTTTAACCAGATATTATGGCATCAAAGGCCGTTGATGTCGATAAAAACATTAAGTGCAAGGATTGAACAAATACGAATAGTTTCCAAAGGAGTGGTATAGAGTAATGGTAACACTCATGGCCAGGAGAGCATTAGGTTCGCGGATCTATTCCCGTAACCCCCATATAGGGCGCGCCTTGCTTGGCTGCCAAACCGTGTGCTTAATTAAGATCTTGATTATACTTTTATATTTCAATGTAATCTTACTGCGTCTGTCAGTTTGAGATAATAAATAATATTTTTATAAAAATAACTGGCTTCATTGTCTACTTCTCAGCGTTGTAAGGAGGCCATTGAAAAAACAGTTCTAACAGTGGCGGCGCCACGATTTAAAAAGTAGTACGGCAAATTAGAGGGTCTGGGTAAAAGTGTACGGCAAAATTATGTTTTTGCCGTAAAACCTTAAAAAGTGGTACGGCAAAAGCCGTACAACAAACACAGGCGGCGGCGCCACTGAGTTCTAATGTATTGTGCAGAGTGATAAAGCTTCGACAACAAGGATAAAGGATAAAATCGATGTCAACGGCTGTGGCAGCCATAAGATGTCGTTAAAAACCCGAAGATACTACTGCCGTGTGGTAAGTGGAAAATGTTGATTGTATGTTCCAAGTTGCGTTGTTGTAGCTTATAATGTTACTAATAAACGCACATTAATTTATTGATTGATTTAGGATTTTATCCTATCGAAAGCAGGTGCCATTGATGTCATTAAATGCCATTAAACATCTGGAAATAAATCCAATCGTTCGGCTGAACATTCCTCTTGTAATCCGTCGTTATACGTTATCTAATACAACACTTTTAGACACCTTAACAACGGTTTTCTACCAAATTATAATATCCAATGAAACGAAAAAGTTTGTTAATGCACACTGCGTTCAGATACGTTAATGCAATAAATACAGACATTGAAATCTTAAAATTTGCACTGACATGATTGTGTTCGAGGTATGATAATTTTTATATAGGTCACATCACTTGCATGCAGGGTTGCCATTCCTATGTTATTCCATCGAGGTCTATGTTTTTCATTCTTGTCTACGTTTCTATGTTAGTAGTACAAACGGGGGCTGACTGGGCCAATTAGGTTAATTAGTAGGTAATTAATTAACAGGTAATTAATTAATTAACAAACAGTGGAAATGGCCATCACATGCTTCGTTCAGGAGCTTCAGGAGTTTCAGCAGCAGGAGCAGCAGCAGCAGCAGCTGCAGCAGCAGCTTCAGGTTTTACTTAGTAAGACCGTACATGTATACATACATGTATGCATACATGTATACACACACACAGTGTGTGTATGTGTATGTGTGTGTGCAATAGGCCTAAGTGTCTTTCACGGGCCAAGATCATCCGGTGCGTTGGGATGAACGACTTTATTAACAACTGTTCTCGCAACAGGGAGCAATGCTCCTGAAATTGATGCTTGCGCATCAATGATCTGGTATCTGTGCCAGAGAAATCCGGGGTGACGGACTTGCTGTGTGTGAACTTATGATCACTTATTATAATTCCCCGATTTTAAGTATCGTATACATATAATTGTAGGACTTCTACCCCTACCACAGTGTGACTGGGGTTGCTTGTTACTGTAAGTCTGTAAAACTGGTACGCAGTCGGAGTCGTTGTAAGATTAAAAAATGACGGAGCAGCTTCGGTGTTTAATAATGCCTGCGTCGATCTTAGTAATTGGGTAAACGTTGATCCATCGTTACTTCCGTTTAAAATCCAGTTTGTAATCTGGTATGTGCCTCTGTTGTGTCTTATCGCTTTCAACGCAATTCTCCAAATTTTAACCGGCTCAGGACATTTTATCTGCAGCCAGACATTTAGGATTGATCTACTATCCGCGATCCATGTTCCGTTTGAACCATCTGCATTTAGACTATTGAAAGCTCCATACGCTTGATACTTGTCAGTAACAGTTGAACTAGCACTTGCCATAAATCCGGTAACACTTTCGTCAGCCTCCAAAATAGGTATGTATCCGATATGACATTTTTTATTATCCGCTCTACTAAGAACGTTATCTACATAATTTTTAGTGGAGGCATCTTGAGGATTAACGGGTTTTTTTAAAATCTGTTATAGATTTTTGTCTCATAACGATATCTTGGTAAACATCGATTTTATGGTCGCTGGACGATTTACCGAATCGAATTATATTTTCCGTTCCCACTTTGCACAAGAAACCTTCGATCGATTGCAACGTTATAGGTTGGTTTAAATAACCTTCTATTTTGTTTAACAGATTACCCAGTATCAAAGCAAACAGTTTGTTTCCGCGTAGATCCTTACACCCCATATTACGTTGACGATCCGAGCCCACACTTAAAAATAGATTGCCGGTCATAACGTCACCAGTCTTAGAAACTTTGTTTACACCGCTATTAATATCTACGTAATTTTTGGTAGCGCCATCTTGGGAATTAGTAGGTTCTAACACGTTGACCAGTTTATGAGAATCTAAATTAATATTCTCGATCGCGGCGTTTGTTCCATCCATACGAAGGAAAGTAGCATTTCCTTGAGACAATGTAACTCCTCCGGCAATTATTCTTTCCGAGTATCCAACATCAGTATGTCCGAATTTATCCACAGGCATTTTTAGTATATATTAATACAATGTATATATATTTTATTTATAATAAAATAAGCCGTCTGGTGAGCTCAAAGGAGGCTGAATAGCCTACCACGATTTAAGTATCGTATATGTATAATTGTATGCTATGAAGTCCTACGTTAATCTGACCGAAAATAGTCCCACCGGGAATATGTGTTTTCGTAAATCTGTAATACTGATACGCAGTATTCGTTGAAATATTGAAAAATGACGGGGCAGTTGCGGTTCTCAATAGGCCAAACGGAGTCGTGATCGTAAATAACGTCGTAAATGTCGAATCGCCGTCGTTACGCCCTGATATGGTCCAAAAGACACTGTGTATTCTATGTACATTATCGATGGCTTTCAACGCGATTCTCCAAATTTTAACCGGCTCAGGACATTTTATCTGTATCCAGGTATTCAAAGAATCATTAGAAACCCAAGATCCGTTCAAACCATCCGCGTTTAGACTATTGAACGCTCCGTACGCTCGATATCCGTCTATGTGTGAACTGGCACTAGCGACGAATCCGGTACTACTCTCGTCGGTTTCTAAATTAGGTATATATCCGAGATAACATTTCTTATGAGCATTATCTACGTAATATTTGGTAGCACCATCTTGGGGGTTAGTAGGATCTGACACGTTGACAAGTTTATGAGAATCCAAATTAATATTCTCGGTCGCAGCGTTTGTTCCATCCATACGAAGGAAAGTAGCATTTGCTTGAGACAATGTAACTCCTCCGGCAATTACTCTTTCTGAATATCCAACATCAGTATGTCCGAATTTATCCACAGGCATTTTATAATATATATATATATATATATATATATATATATATATATATATATATATATATATATATATATATATATATATATATATATTAAAACAAACCGTTTATAACTTCTTGAAAATTCGCGCCATCGTCCATCATCTTCAACACGTACAAGCACAGATGACCGCAAAACACTTCGTTATCGGGCTGTATTCGTTCGCTGTTATAATAAACCGGACGACGTAAATATTTCAGTAGCTCGGTATTTGGAGGGAGACCATAGCCATCGAAATATTTCGCCGAAATTTCGCCTTTTTTCTTGATCCAACACACCCAATGAGTCCCACTTCCACTAGATTTATCTAGGTTAAGAATGCCGCTTTCGTTAGTAGGCCTACTCGGTCTCTCGGGCAGCTCGTCTCGTAGGAACACTCCTCTGAAGTTTGTGATATTTAGTTTCTTCTTAGCGGCGTCTAGCAGTTGTATATTCGTCAAAGGAACATTCGGTAACGCGACTCCACAAACGTCGATTTCTGTAACACTTCTAAAACTCATTTTATAATCAACGAATAGATTCTTTATGTGCGCAGCGTAACGAGTAATGTCCGTACGCTAATGTATGAATACCGTCTTCCATTATTACTCGTTTGTCATCATCCGCGGATAATGCAACTTTATTTACCTGCTCGGTATAAATATCGTGATGATACGATCTAAAAACGTTCATTTTTCTTAGTCGTTCTCTCTTGGTAAACAGACAGTTTTTGTAATCATCGTGAGTTATCGTTTTCTTCACGACATTTTGCTTAATGCCTTTACACTTCTTATGTTCTTCGCCATCGATTCTATACGAGTACAACTTGGCCCTTAAACCTACGAACTCGGAAATCTGTTTTCCTGCTGATTCGTCTTTGAACATACCGATAACTTTCTTGTTCATTCCGCTTCTTAAACCCGATGGGTGATCTTCTGGGTAATCACTCGTATCGAATCGAACCGCAACGTCTTGAGCGATATCGTCGTAAAAATCTTCTGTTTGTATTTCATATGCCAACGAATCTGTATCGGTGAATAACAATTTAGCTCTGTCGCCGTATTTTTGCCGTATAAAATTGTAATGGAAATCGTACATCAAAGTTTTACTTAAGTCTAATATACACATGCCTAGATATATCGGTTTATTATAAAACAACCTCGGTCTTTCCATGTGAACGGCGATTAGATTCTCGTCGAAAATCGTCAGGCGGTCATAATTAGTTTTTGCAGCTAACTTAATAGCTTCCTTCTCGTGACATACCAATTTTATATCTACATGATTTTCGATCCTTTCAAGAGTTTTTCCAAAGACGCTATTGTTCATCAATTTGAAAAAGTCTTTCTCAAAGTTATTAGTGGCACTCGTTCTCAAGTTTGTGTTCAAATCTACATAATATTTCAACCAAGGGCTTTCTTCGAATAGTATCCCTCTTTGAATTTTCGCGATTTTCAACCCGAGACTTTCGTACAACTTCAAATTTTCGTAATGTACCACGTACTTCTTTTTATCGTTCAAGTTTGGAATTAGTTTTGGTATATTATATGTAAATTCCGACGAGATGCTCTCGGGAGCCAGAGGATAGTCGTTGTGGAGATCGTGCAATTTTTCAGAATATTCCAAATCCACTTCCAATATACACGATCCCGTTACATTCCAATTATTTAGCTCGTCGTCGCTCATCCATTTAAATCCACGAGTCGGTAAAGGCTTGCTCATCGCCCAACCGTATAAATTATTAGCGTCTAGATAAGTTATATATGACGAAGGCTCGCTGCTATCGAATTTATCCGCCGTCATATACTTATTGTTGGCTTTCCCATAACGATTCGAAATTGTGCTGATTCCTCCTCTTATTCCTTGCTTAATCATCAGAATCATATCGTAATCGCTCAACAACTCCAACTTTATACCGGTCAACTTCAAAGCAGCATCCCAGGCCAGTCCCGGAGAAGTGTAATACCATGCGGGATCTAGGCGATAATTCTTCATACATACGTCTCTAAAGTTTTCGAAAACATCGGCTAAGAGTAGAACATCCGAAACATTGTACAGGTCGTGGTATTCTCTAAACGTTTTACATCCGAATGCATTCCATACATTTTTGGCGTGATCGTAATCTTCGTCGCTAATATCTGAATCATTGAGCCTCGAATAAAATGCGAACTTGGGAGGTAGTTCGGTTTCGTTAAATCTATCGACGGAAGTAACGTAATCGTACGGGTAAATTCCTTTTTTAAGTAAAAGATCGAGCTGTTTCCCAGAATACAATGCACCAAGATTTTTACATTGTTCTTTCGTCAGATTCTTCGATAAAGCTTCAAGACTCGATGCCATGAATCTATAACTGTCGATGAATCGCAATTCACGTTTAACGTTAATTTCTTTCCCTTCATTGTTTAGAAACTTATCGACGATCACTTCTCTGCTAAACGATATGTACTTCTCTTCGTTATTAGGAATGCATTTAATTTTCTCATTCTGATCACCTCGCAATTTTTTTACGAACAGATGGCTATCGTATCCGGACAGATTATGAAATACTACTGGAAAAAACTTCGGAACTTTATAGTCTAAATTACAACCATTATGAGCGGCCCCTCTGAATTTACCGCTCAAATGACAGTGGTCTCGAACCCGATCTGTACCCAACGCCCCTCCACAGATATGACATAAAGTAGTTTCCTTAAACTTTTTTCGGTCATCTGGAGTAAATATCATCTTCTTCGGAAATTTAAACTGATTGTAGATTCGTTTTATAGTCTCTTCGAGACTATCTACGAATATTTGACCGATATCATCGTCTTCGCTTTCGGCCGTGTACGTTACAGGATCTTGTTGATATAATATATCATCGAAGCATTTTACGTAATAACAAAACGAGCTAGGCGTGTGTTTTTGGTATTTATCGGTATAAGACACGCGAGGATCTGGCTGGCATGTGGCTATAGGTTTGATGAAAGATTCGAAATCTGCATAAACGATAAAGGGAACTCTCATCGACCTATTATAATTTTTAAAACCTATCGTAGTTCCCGGTTCTGGGACTTCTATTTTTTGAGCGGCGTTCTGCGAACAGTACTCGGAATGTTTATTAAACGCTTCTATTTTTGTATAACCGTTTAAACATCTTCTACAATAGTGCATTGAAGTATGGGATTTTTCTGTACGTGATGCCATCAATCTGTTGAAATTCTTTATCCAACAATAATGTTTCTTATCTCCGTCTGAAATTAGCAATAGTTCAACGATAGAAACTTTATCGTCCCGTTGATTCGACACATAAATTGGGAATACTATCTTATTTTCAAAACCGAATACGTCAACGCTGATATTATTATTTCTCTCAAACTTGCTTATTATATTAGCATCCGCAGCAACCGGAAATTCGATACCGCTCCAATCGAGTTGCTTCGATTGTTTGATTAATTCTTTCGTAATTCTTTCGGGATGATTATCAGTTGGATTTAATGCTCTAGTAATGCACCACTTGAAACATTGCTCGTCATTATTCTTCATATTGATAATAGCCTTTTTGCTAGATAGTTCTGTAGGCAACGGAACGTAAGAACTGCCTTTCAATGGTTTATAAACAGCAGTATTGACATCTAACTTTACAACATTCACGAATCTCCAATTACTTCCCCGCATCTGGAAACTTGCCATAGTCTCTGGGATCTTGTTTATTGCATTATCGTATATTTCGTTAATATCGGTAGCATCTAAAATAACTTCAGTTTTCGAGACGAATGGAACATTCGCGGATTCTTCTTCTCCAGATTTCATATCAACGCGCTCCATGGTACATGTAAGAACGAGTTGAACCTTAACCTGACGATTTCTTGACAACATACTAACCACCTGCGGTCTAACGGCGCTAAGAAAAGACACGGCATCTATTCCAGAAGAACCATCGATAGTGTATTGTTTAGTGAATCCTTTAATAGCCGATGCAGTCTTTCGAATTTCAAACTTCTTTGTATTGATTTTAGCAAAGAGACTCTTTATTTTCGATTTGAACGATTCCAATCTTTCGTTCACAGGTTTCTTCACTTTAGGAGGTATGTAACTAACTAACCAATCCGCAAAAGAATTAATATTCGACCTAACCTTAGTTTTCAACTCACTGAGAACTTTATTTGGCTGGGAAACGAACTTGGTCGGAGTAAGAATTGGCGCTCGAATATTGGGAACTGGAGAGTCGAGCAAGTTTTTATCTTTGCTCATAGCAGCAATCAGATCCGCTTTTCGCAGTTTCCAATATCCGACCATGCCGCTCCGTTTTGCCATGACTCTCAATTCTTTTACAGTTTTCAACTTGTAGTCCATTCCTTTATATATACATATATATATATATTCATTTCTTTAAGTGTTGTTTAAGAAAAACACAAATATTTATTTATGTTCAGGAAAAAATTACATTTCTTTATCTCACAGCTCATTCACAACGGAATCGATAGTTTTGTCGTTAATGCTATCGTACACCTTAATTTTGTATCTATTTCGCCATACTTTCCCATTATACCATTGTATTATTGGTGCGTTTTGCCCGTGCGCCTTAGCTGCTTTGTACATCGACGGATACACGACAACATCACCGGTTTCTAGGTCTAAGATTTCTACTTTTCTCGGCTGATTTCTGATATACCTCGTTCTATCATACGCGCCTTCCTGGTAGTTTCTTTTAAGTATTCGTTCTTTCCGATATTCTTTCCAGTATCCTTTCTGATATTCTATCTGATATGCTTTCCGATATTCTTTCTGCTGCTCTTTCTGCAGTTCTTGCCTTTGTCGTCTCTTTAGTTTCTCTAGTTTCTCTTTTTCTGAGTTATCTTGAACACAAATCTCCATTGCGCTCAATAGAGCTATAAGCTCGGGCTTGTCGAGATGAGCACAACCCTTAACGTTGTGCTGGACCAGTAAGCTTCTCAGCTCTGGAAATTTCATCTTCTTATTACTAATATAAGTAAACATCTCTTTATGTATGTTTAAGAAAAAAAAGAAATTTTATTCATAGCCTTCACCCTTAGCATTTAGCATTTAAATCGCGGCGATTTAAGACGAGCTCCTACCGTAGACGACGTTTAGCTTCTGCCCGTCCGATTGAAACTCTAGCAACTTGTCCGAAATTACGATAGCATAAGCTTCGGTTTCGGCCGGCACTGCCGTATTAAATATAGCTTTGATCTGAATATCGACGACCGACGCCTTTAATCGCTCAGATTGTTTGCTAACGCCGAAAATCATTAGCGGATATAGTTCTTTATAATCACTCGGTGTTATATTACTCTGCGTTATCAACTGATCCATTCCGTAGAATTTTTCGCTAAACGTTTCCGCTGCTCGGTACGCTCTCGAGAATTGTTGATTAGGAAACGATAGGTTGTAGTCCACAGCCGGGTATCTTTCCTGATTCATCATTACGTATATGTTCTTAAGATCGCAATGGTCGAAGATCGACGGATTATGTTCTTGATTACCGTCACGACTTGTCTGAAATCCTACGATTATATACCTCGGTTTTTCCGGAGATGTCTTGACACTAAGTCTCCAACTGAAAGTAGTCGACTGAAAAACAGTTATGGTGTCGCATTGACGAGCGCGATAGGCGACGGCCAACGATGCTTTCGATTCGATCGTTTTATATAACTGCATTTTTTCCATATCGGATGGAATAACGTGAGGCATAAACCACGATATCTTTTCAATTGCAACTTTTCCAGCCGCTGCATCGTGACCTCTAAAAATAGCATCGTCGTCGGCTTTGCGCACTAACGTTAGCGTATGTTTCAAACCGTAAACAATCTTGTCGTAATCATCGCAAAAACCGAAGATATGCTTTAATGCAACTATAAAGCTGAACGTTCCCTTAGCAGTCGGTTTTCGAATAAGATACTGTTGTCTGACCGCAAACCCCGTGTTATCGGCGACAACGGCCGTTGCACCACTGTCTTTGTACCACAGCTGATTTAAACCTTGTGCCAGTTGAAAATCGTTTGGGTATTTAAGCAGTCCGAGCATCGTGGTAGCTTGACCTGGGTGAAATAACGTTTCTATTTCTTGATTCGACAGAGAATACGATATTTGGCTAAATAGATGCATTAGCCCGTTATTCGTAACAGCCACTGCATCGGCATTAACGTACGCGGTGTTATCCGCTTTTGTCAGTCTTCCTTCGAATAGCAAATAAGATTCTGAAGGGTGGCTGAACAAGTCTTGGAGTTCAATATTGATACGAATCTCGCCCGTTGTGTTTAGATTCGTTCTCGCAGTAGGTTCATACTCGTGAAATTCGTATCGTTCGATACTCTCGTCCGTCAAAGGTTGTTCCGTGAATCTTAGTATATCTGATTGCATTTTTTAAAATTAATAATATATGATTTTATTTTATTTAAATATAAATAACCTACGCAACTTTCAATCCAGCTCCGTTTAAACGTCTAACGAGATCTTGAATTCTAATAGCGCTCTTTGCATTGGAATTCATACCGTGCCCCATCATTAAATTATTTATATTTGTACTCATCGAACGCGTTCCGTCGTTAATAAGTCTAGTTAGCACGTCTTTACTTTCTTGAGTTAGCAAGTCCTTACTTTCGTTCAGCTGCGGTTGGAACGTTGGAAGCGCTGGAAGCGCTGAAAGCGCCTGTGAAACGAGTTCCGTAGCAACAGGTCTTGTAGTCGGTAAATTTTTGGGACTCATAATTTTAGCAATCGCTTTATCGACTAATCGTTTCCCAGCGTCAGCAGCGACAGTTTTACCAACATCCAGCGCTTTTTGCCCGATGTCTTTAGCCGCATCTTTTCCTACGCTGAGAGCGGTGGACGCTATTTGTTTAGCCGCATTTGACGTAAATAGATTCTTGAAAAAACCCGCAACGACATCGAATATTCCCGCCCCTCCGATAACATATTGTTTCTTATACCTTCTTTTAGCAACTACTAACATTTTTATATTAATAGCATTATATTTTTATATTCATTTTTATTTATCGCTCCTTGTCTTAGTAACTCGTCGCATATACCAACTATCTCATTTCTCACACCCGTATTGCCCGCCTCGAAGCTGGCCATTCGCAGAGATAACATTTCTATTAATGCATTAGGATCTTGAGGAATAACGATACGCTGTAGGCCTATTCCTTTACCTTGCGCCTTTGACATCATCGCGTCCCATATCGGTTTAATAATATTTTTATATTTTAAGCTCTTAGAGGATTTTGGTTTACTTGGATTTTTCGGCTGCCTCATAGCATTCGTTACCTTCAGAATTTCGGCATATTCTTCCCGATCATTTGCATTGAAAATCGACTCGTCCGGTTTGGCCATCGTTAATAATTCCCAAAGTCCTGGAGTTCCTTCGTATATCTTAGGCCTATCGCCTACCGTCACGTTATTGCCGTTGATCGATATAGGGCTGTCGCCTATATAAAATTGACCACCTTTAGAGTTTATTCCGAACGTTGTGTCTACCATCTTTTTATCGGACGCGTATTGTTGCAGGTACTTCACCGCAATATCTCCTAGTTCTAAGGTTTTTATATCTTCTAGGCCTACCGGGTCTTCTCCGTAAGCCTGTATCGAAGGGTATTGAGGAAACTGAATGGCTTTTAACGATGTCGAAATAGAAGCGGGAAGCGCTTTTAAAGCGTTAGCTGTCTCTGCAGAGTTTTCTTTTATAGTAGATAACAAAGCCTTTTGTTCTTTTGAAATTGTTGATTGCGAGTCGACTATTGGTTTGTACAATCTCGTTAATTCTCGTTGTAGTCCGATGTCTCCTAATCTCTCGGATAAAAAGTTTTGTCGAATATTCTTCTTCGATTTCAGAAACTCCTCAACGATAAAATCTCTTTTTGCGGGATCGGTTATCTTTAGAAACGACATTATATTTTACTTATATAAGCTTATAGCTATATTTTTTAAACGTAAATTCGAACGTAAATTCGAACGTATTTTTTCACGTTCAATTTACGTTCCAGTTAAAACGTTCTCGTTAAACGTTAATTTTTCTGTGCTAACTTTGGTTTTATTTTTAATTTTTTCTTTCATATCGTTGAATTTCGCAAACTCGCTTAGAATTAGCGAATATTCAACGTCTGAAATATTGTCGTCCACAAGAGCTTTTGAAATAAGGCTACTGATTGTGTTTAGTTTTGCTTCGGCTAACGTTTTAATCTTTTCGTGCTTTGTCAATTTCAGTGCAAGCTTCTTACTAACTTGTCCTCCGATAATAATTAACAATCCTACAGCTACTGCCGTACCTGTTGCTATCGCTATGGCCGGAGTTGCAATAACAGTAGCCAGAGCTGCCAGACCCGAGCTGCTGAGCCCCATCGCAGTTACTATTAGAGCGTTGTCGATAATGCTAATCATTCTTATGTTCTTACGATACTTTGTACTTAAGGCGGTCCTTTTATCGCGTTCTTGTTCGATTTCTTTTTGAATTTCGTTAATTTTTTTAAAACGATACGATTGCGCTGAATTTTCCATTTGTTTATATTCCATTATTATTATTATTATTAAGATTTTTTAAATTTAAACGTGGTAATTAATGTAGCATAGCGAATCTTTTTCGTTAATGATTACTACGGAATCGGAATTGTTTTGAATAGTAATAACAATGTCTTCTACATCTTCGCAAATGGTTGAATCTTGCAAGCTACATTTCTTTTCTTTAATCGCCTGTCTAAGCGAGACTAGACAGACTCCCCTAGTTAGTCGAACGCCAAATCCTAGCTCTTGCGAGACCGACGATCTGGGTTGAATTGTGATCGCTCGTTGTGCGAAAATCTCCCAACGCTGTGAGCCCGGTTGTCTTATAGCCCGACGCGTTACTTCTTTAGGCAACCAAAATACTGATTCTGGTCGAGTTCTAACTCTGCTCGGAGAATTGCGTTTTGTTATAAACTTGTGCATTGGCATACCGTATCGCGACATTATATATATTTCTATATATTTATATATATATTAAAACCTTTACAGAATCATTCCAAGAAGCGGACCAAGGATTGGGATGTTAGAAAGTACTTTTGAAATAGGATTGTCGTTTCCAAGAATTAATCCTGCACCATTGACAAATCCAGAACCTCTGCGCATGTACAGTCCTTCTCCTACACCGTCTAATCCCGACCCTGACCATGGTTTCAGGTAAAGACCTGCTGCGTGCGGAACCATCTTGTAGCTTCTTCCTCCTTTTTTTATGTATAAAGCACCTCCATTAACACCCGATCCCATTATCTTGCTAACACCTGTACTCGCTAATCCGCTTAAAGCTCCAGTTGCAAGACTTGGCAGAACGCTAGAAAGAAGAAATTTTCCAGCTGTAGCTAGAAGTGGTAATAACGCTGGAAGAAAACCACCTTCGACTTTCATATTATGGTCTATTTGCGTTTTACTCATTTTGAGCGTAGTACCAGTTCCATTCTGATATGCTTTCGCCATTTTATTAATTTGTGCTCGTGTAAGAGCTAAAACGTGTTCCCCGGATAGATCTCCGTGAGTTAGTCTTATACTCGTTCCTGTCCCTGCTTCAACTGCGCGTTTAATTTTGTCTTTTTGTCCATCCGAAACATTGACTTTTGTATTCGTATATCGACTCATTTTATATATATAATTGAAATTAAAAACTTTAATACCACGATAATTAATTTTCACACTTCTCTAATTTTAAACCTCATCGACAACTCCTCTCCTCGAAGGTTGATTAGTTTTCCATTTTGATCTGTAAGTTTTGTTTCCATAGCTGAAATCGTAAATAGCGTAATAGGAAGATATACTAAATTAACGGGCACTTCTATAATCTTGTATCCGGGGCCTACATTCGGGAAAAAGGAATATATAATGTTTTCCGTTGTTCCGTTAGAGTACGAAGATCCGATTACGTCACTGGTTACTCTCAAACTATTTACGTTCATAATATTTACTATGTTCTCCGATTCGTTATATCCTTCTGAATACACTCGGCTATTAAATCCTAAAACAGTTCTAATCGAGTTCTCGATTGTCATATTGACCTGATAGTTAGCACCGATATCTAACACCGACTTTAACGTATTGTTGTTCGCTTGTAACGTTATACAGTACGCGTCTCCCGTTTCGTCATAATGTCCTGATTGTTTCATGATTCTTTGAATGTGTTCGTTTATATCTACGATTTCGTAACTTCCTTCTGGGATTTCTATAACAAACCACGTTTTACCATTATCCGGCGAATAAACAAAGTTGTTGTTTCCAGAATATATATTCGGGAAGGAATTATACGTCTCAAGATTAACAAGACACATTTCATACTTTTTGTTTTTGTCAAGTTGAATCAGAGGATTAAATTTAGTTCTAATTTGCGTGCTCCTTTCGCTCACCAAAATGCTGAATGACTCTTTAGGCTCTGTGTTACGAGCGATCTTTTCTGTGTTCAGAACTATCTTTTCCAACCGCGCTTCCATTATATATATAATATATATCTTATGAAGATTATTTTTATGCTGAAGGCATATAAAATGTATCCAACGCGCTCCTATACTTACCGTTGTTTTTTTTACTGGTTAAATCTATCACTACAAATCCGTGCGGACGCTCCCACGCAGTTTTGCACAGTTTTACAAATTCGTCTTTAGGCATATCATCTACGCCTACGTGATCGTTGTATATATTATTAATATTTTTAAGGTCTTGAAGAAATAAACAGATAAAGTTTGAATTCTCTCTGATGGTCTGTCTAGGCAGTTTGAAGTAGTTTTGTGCGAGGTAAAAGCAATCAACATTACTATGTCTTCCTCTGATGTAATACGATTCACATTTGTTTTGTTTTTCTAATTGTAAATCGTCGAAAATCATCAGGTTCTTTTTATGCTGATTCAAGTCTCTCGGATCGGGCACTTCTTCCGAAGTTTCAAAGAATCGACAGTTCATATCGGATTTTTTAACTGTGCTTTTAGCCATTTCTTCAACGACTAATGCTGGCGATACATTTAACCTTGCAATCTCGTCTTGACAACCAAACAAATTGACGATTGCTTCTTTCGATAACTTTTCTTCGAATGCTTTTTTAAGTATTTTATATTCTGGTTGAAAGAGAGATCTTCCAAATACCTGTAAGCTGTCGTAATCTAACCATCCTGGATTCAAAAGTAAATTTAATAATAGCGTAGTCTTACCACATCCAGACTTCCCAACGATCAGACCCCTTATACTTCTAGGTAATAACGGGTTATTAAATCTTTTAGATGTCTCGTCGTTCCAAGATAAATCTTTAACTTCCATTTCTTTTTTAATTATAAAAATAGTTTTATATTAAAATGTATATGGAACAGATGTATTGCGTAAAGTGCAAGAGAGAAACCGAATCGAGAAATATTCAAAATATTATCAGTAAAAATAAAAGACCTATGATTAGAGCCGTATGTTCCGACTGCGGAAAAACTAAAACTCGATTTGTTTCCGCTGCCAAAACAGGAGGCGATCTAGTTGGGTCTTTAAATTCAGCTACGAAAAATATAAAACTGCCGTGGTCAAAATTTCCTGGAGAATTGCATCTCCCAGGACATTCGTTTACGGGACCAGGAACTAGATTAGATTTAAGATTGAATCCTGACGGCTCCCCCAAAGACTGGAGTAAACCAGTTGACAGAGTCGATAGAGCAGCATACTCTCATGATTTAGCTTATGACCAGTATTCGGATACCGCTGCTAGAAATGCCGCCGACAGAGTAATGGTAAATGAATTAAATAATATATCTAATCCTACATTACGTGAGCGTGTCGAAAGAGCGATAGTTAAACCTATTTTAGCGACAAAAGCCAATCTTGGTTTAGGTTTAACTTCATACGATTCAAAGCCAGCTGTTAAAGCCTCTCAAAAATGGACGGATGAACTCGCTGACGAATTACATAAACCGGTAATACGACATTTTACAAAAAGGAAGGTTTACGTTAAAGGTGTTGACGACACTTGGGCTGCAGACCTCATAGACATTCAATCTTTCGCGAAATATAACAATGGCGTTAAATATTTATTAACCCTCGGGCTACCAAGGGGGGGGTGGTTACCACCCCCCCCTACGTTTTTCTGGAAAAACTTTTTTTGCACATGGAATATAATTTTGACATTTTAGGTAGCTGTAGGGGGTCCATTTGCGCAAATTTTGAGGTAAAAGTCATGATGATATCCCACGCCATAAAAAAGTTATACCCGATATAGCCTAGGTACCACTTATGAAATCAGGAATTTCTCTCGTCAGCTGTTAGCTGTTGTCGACTATAAAGGTATTCATTATTCTTTCTGGAAGAGAAACAACTATGCCATTCTTTAGAGGGAATTTAGGGTTATATTTACTTGCTTAGTTATTTGTCTTTTGATAACCGGAAGTGATCATAATGAATAATAATACGCTTTTTCAGTGTGAAAATCACTGATGCAATATCACAACGTAAACCGATATGGTTGGGTATGGGGAAGGGCTATAAACAGTTGAAGCAGAATACTAACAGAGTAAAGTAGTGCTGTGAAGTGTTCAAGAAGCCGGTTTGCAGGAAGCATTCGCACAAAACAATGAAAGTAACTTGCAACAACTGCAAGGACCACTGACGTATTTGACTGGCGGGAAAAATTACATAATTTCTTGTTTCATGTTGATATAGCTGCACACCTTTAGGTTTTGCCTGTAACTAAAACAGACTTTGGAATAGTTTGTATTGTTGAAAATTAAGCCTCATTATATTTATTATATTTAGAATATTCTTGGATACATAGTTCATTTTCAAAACCCACATCATTTATATATTTTTGTCCAGGTATTTACGTAACAATCGTAATTGTCTATGGGCATATATATATACACACACATATACCGGTAATAATGTGTGTGCATATATATATATATATATATATATATATATATATATATATATATATATATATATCAGTCTTGCGTGTCGATGTAGGGCCTTACGTCATAATATTAATTGATCAATAGTACAAATTGTGTATGATAATATCAGATATCGTTAAATGGACCGGTGCCTTTGTTAAAAACTATATAATTTCGAGATGCATTCATATATTTTACAACTAAATATACCATTCTTTTCAGAAATGAATGCTGAATCAAATACTGTATTACATGATATGATATCTTAAACCAAACACGAAATTCCGGGGGGGGGGGTGGTAACCACCCCCCCCTTGGTAGCCGATGTCGCAAAAAAACCTTGGTAGCCTGAGGGTTAAGTGTTATCGATATATTTTCAAAATACGGGTGGCTTGTTCCAATGAAAAATAAGAGAGGAAAATCTGTGTTCGATGCTTTCACCAAAATATTTTCCAGTAGCGGACGAAAACCTGAAGAACTCTGGGTCGATAAAGGTAAGGAGTTTTACAATAAAGACGTGAAATCAATTGGAATCCAGATTTACTCTATTGAAAATGAAGAAAAATCATCCGTTATCGAACGATGGAATCGAACTATGAAGGAGAAAATGTTCAAATATTTCACTGCTAATTCGACTAGAAAATATATCGATGTTTTAGAAAATATGGTTTCTCGTTATAACAACACTAGACATTCTTCCATAAAAATGACTCCAATAAAAGCGAGTATAAAAATAAATGAGACTATTGTATGGAAAAATTTATATGGCGGTTTACACCCAAAACCACTTGATAAACCGAAATTTTCAATAGGAGATAAGGTTCGAATTTCTAAAAAGAAGAAATTCTTTGAAGCGGGTTTTACACCTAGATGGACGGAAGAGATCTTTACTGTGACACAAGTTCAATACACCGATCCTCCGACCTATAAGATAACAGATTTAAACGGAGAACAGATTCAAGGATCATTTTACGAGCAAGAATTACAAAAGACGACTCAGGAAGTCTATAGGATCGAAAAAATCATAAAAAAACGCGGAAAGAAAACTTTTGTAAAGTGTTTCGGGTACCCCGAATCTTTTAATTCATGGGTTGATAATCAAGCATTGATAAATTTACATTAGAATCTCCATTCGAAACAGTGAGAAATCTCCATTTGCAACCTAATGTTACTACTTACTTATCATACCGGCACAGCTTCCTACTTGTGTTACTACTTATTACACCGTTCCAGAAGCTTAATGTTACTACTACTTGTATTACAAATTGTGGGAAAGCAATTCTTAAGAACAAGCCATATAATCTAGCAGCTCAATTTGCTGTTAAGATGGGTTCCACTGGTATGTTAAATACTAATGCTAAATCTACTGTTCCTTGACTCGAATATTGTCTATGTATGTATGTATGTATATTGTATATGTAAGTATGAAATAAGTATGAACAGTACTGCATTTATGTATATTGTGTATGTATATGTAAGTATGTGTGGATGGATGGATGGATGGATGGATGGATGGATGGATGGATGGATGGATGGATGGATGGATGGATGGATGGATGGATGGATGGATGGATGGATGGATGGATGGATGGATGGATGTGTGTGTGGATGGATGGATGGATGGATGGATGGATGGATGGATGGATGGATGGATGGATGGATGGATGGATATACGATTAAACAGGAAGATGAATTGAATGGACATTGGAACTCTGTATCTAGAAAGTTACATGGTTTCAATAAATGGGAATCTGTTAAAGAGGTCATTCCATGTGAGATCAACCAGACCCTCCAACCTTCAACCTTAGATTTGGCTGAAACTTTTTGCATCTGTTTGCCCACCATTTTTACATCTGTTTTACTACATGTTCAAGCTCTACAACACTAAGTTAAAAGCATTAACTGTTGTCCCACATGCGCATAGGCCTACTTGCAGCCCAAGATATGCTCCAGTTTACCTGACAGACCAACTTTGAAGACCTTATCACCATGAAGGCATAAAGTAATAATGGAATAAGATTTGTTACATACAGAGTGAACTATATGCAGATAACAGAAATTTAAAATTTTTGCAATTGCTTTTACTGTCTTCAATGCTACCATGCCATGAATATTACAGATTTAAATTGACAACTGCGTTATGTGGTCACTTTTCACCAATATTATTGGGAAACTATTTGTTTCAATTCAGAATGATTTGCAGAATCAGAAAGTACAGAGAACGTTGTACAAAATCACAACATTTTGCAGGGTTATGTGGATCTGTTCCAGAGATACTGGCCTCTGAACATGTCACCAAGTTCAAAATGTGTCGTGAGTGCTTCAAACCACCCCTCCATTACCCTCAGCCATACAATGCAGATACATGGTGATAGGCTTATGACAATTTCTATATGATGTAGGCCTACCAACGTATCAAACTACCAAAATAGCTAAATTACAGCCAAATCTGAGATAGACCACATACAGGCCCTCTGTGATTTCACATGGACTGACCCTTCTGAGACCTCGAAAAATAGCTAATATTCAGCAGAGCATCACTGCTGATTGCTTCTGATTACCAACACCAAATTTATATAACCAGACAGCTTATGGCATGCACTTTTCAGAAATATGAAGCACAGATAAATTCCAGTTCTCCATATTCCCATATCTGCTGGTGAAGTTGACCCCCGTTCATCAGTTTGACCAAGATTAGCATGTCAGTATGAATTCATTTGCAAATTAACAAATTGTAAAGTACATCCAGTGGAAGCCCATTACTTGCTATTTCAAAATATTAAGCGATTAAAATGTTGTTACTACTGCTTTTCCTCATATTGGTCTGGCAAATTCAAGAAAATAGAGTTTGCGATTTCTGAGACGGCATATTGACAGCTGTACTGTAAAGTCTGTACTGAAGACACAGTCATCATAACAGGCCCATTAGGTCGCCAACAACTTTCTGAATACAACAGTGAAAACCTCAAGCCTCTATCTGCTCTACTTCTTGACTTATTTCATGTTGAATATGGCTTCAGAGAACATTTCGCGAAATCAGATCCAAATTTTCGACTATCCCAACTCACTTTTAGATGGTATATCTCGGTCAAATATTTGAATATTTGAATATTTGAATATTTGAATAAACTTTGGCATTTGGGCCTCAATGTGGTGGCCAAACAGAAGGAAAAAATTGCAGCCAAATCTAAAGTTGAAGGCGAGAAAATGTTAAAAAAACTGGTTGATTTCACACGGAATGACCTAAAGGCTTCATATGTGGCTTGACAGACTGGACTTACATCACATTATTAAGAAACGTCGCATGATGTTCTATTGGCGAATAGCTCGTTCAACATCTAAACTTCTTCAAAATATTTTATGGTGTTACTTTGGAGAGCATTTCCTTCATGATTCCGAACTCCTTGTCATTTCGAACAGCAAATATAGTCTCACAACTGCCATTTACACCACAGTAGTTTTCTTAGTTTGTGCGTTTGGAATTGTGTTTAATTTTCGTAGTTTGTGCTTTTGAGGTTGTGTTTATTTTTCATAGTTTGTGCTTTTTAAAATTCGGTTTATGCAGCGTGTATGTTTTACTACTGTGTAATTTGACTTGTTTATTTTGTCTTCGAGCGTAATAAAGTGCTCATCGGATTTTTCACAACGGTTGTATGTATCACAACAATCTATGTATAATGCAACATTTGCACGGACCCAACTTCCGCTCCAGATAAAATGCCTCCGGGGCTTTGTTCCGGTCCAGAATAAAAATTCTGAACGCTAACTTCCTGTGAACAAAATATTTTAAGGACAAAAGCAAACATATCCAGACAGACGCAGACGGACTGTCATTTAGCGTGGTTTGCATAAAGAAACAGTGGCGTCCACTGGCGAAAGCCTTGGGAACAGTTTGGACACGCTAGATAAACGATATATAATCTGAGTCTACCGATGGTCTTGGTGGACCAACGGTGAAGCTGGATAACTTCGAACCAAACAGTCTCGGGTTCAAACCCTCTTAACGCTGGTATTTTTTAAATTTCTTTATTAAACACACAGTCTCTCTCTGTGTGTATACATGTATGTTTACATGTATGTTTACATGTCTGGTCTTAAAAACACCATCGCCAACGACTGCTTATTAAATGAGATCTGAGCTGCTGCTCCTGCTAATCCAGCTGCCGCTCCTGCTAATCCAGCTTCAGCTGATGCAGCTGCAGCTGCTCCTGCTGCTGAAGCTCCTGAAGCTCCTGAACGAAGCATGTGATGGCCATTTCCACTGTTTGTTAATTAATTAATTACCTGTTAATTAATTACCTACTAATTAACCTAATTGGCGCAGTCGGCCCCCGTTTGTACTACTTATGTTTTCTGGCACACAATCTACGTTTTTTTCATGGAAGTTTGTGCGTGTTAATGAAGTACGTTTTCAGCAAATTTCGAAAAACATTGCTTACATTTATTTGTTAAACAGATATACGTATCAAGAGAAGTCCGAGTGTGGTTGCAAGAGAGACCAGGGAGGAGGCCGCTACGCTTCGCATCGTTGACCCGGCTACGAACAACTGAGTTCGCCAGGAGCAGAAAAAGATTAAGAAAGAGACGCACGCCATTATTATTTCACTGCCACGTAGAGTCGGTGCCATTTCAAAGCTTTGATAATGAGGAGGGCGACGCTAATCATCTTTCTTATGTGTGTATAGTTTCTGCTTAACGACGCTGTGTTGTAACAAAGATGATTAGCGTCGTCGTCCTCCTCTACACATTGTTTGGACTGGCACTACCAGAGTACAGAAAGTGGCGTATGGCGCAGGTAGCAGTTTAACGATATTTTATAGACAACATACAAAATATCTGTTTAATACACTCTAATGTACAATATAATAAAAGGTGTGCTTTGGTTTAAAAAAATTGCACATTTCACATAGACCAGTTGGATGTATTATAATATTGTACAACAGATGTTCAATTTCACACGGCCAATCTTAATCTGGTTAATTGAACTTTTTTCCGAGTATTAAGCAGTGTTGAAAAGTAACGAAGTAAATGTAACGCGTTGCTGTACTTATGCAAAAGTGTTAGTACTTTTACTTGTAACGAAGTTTCACAAAACGAAAATACCTTTACTTTTAGCGAAGTAAAATTTAACCCACTTTCAGTACTCTTACTTCGTTAGAATCTACCTAATATTCGTTACAGCAGAGGTGGGCAAACTTTTGGCACATGGGGCCACATAAAACGCCAATACAATTCGGAGGGCCGGATAAAAAAATTTTTACTTTTAATTACGACTAACATGAAAAGAAGTTTACTTATTTATAATATATTAAATACACTTTGGCTGTTACTAATGAGATGTATGCGACTGTGAACATGCATTTTATTAACAAGTTTCCCATGATCCGCAGTGATTTCACTGGTTGCAATTCACAGTTTAAGTTCAAGTTTAGGTCACTTAACTGAAACTTGTACTTGGATTTGGTTATGTCATAGTTGAAAATCTTTGTTGACGGATGTTAGCGGATGCGAATAACACAGCATTTTTAAAACTAAAGGTTGTAGATTTGAGAATATTTCTTTTCTGAGCGAAGAAAAAATGTTATCAGTTCTGATCCTTTGAGCTGCTGTTTGAGAACAATGTCACGTTGTGGGTCGGCTAACTCTGCAGCTGAAGTTCCGTATATGAGCTAATTGTCAATGTCAAATGTGAACGGTATAGTAAGCAGAGTAAATTCAGTCTCAATTGGTTTAAAATCCTCAAATCGTCTGGAGATCTTTTCTGTCAAACTTGACAGCAGAAGGCTATATTTTTCATCAGACTCTATACTGTGACAGTTTGCAACTGCATACTTGTGCATAGTGGGAAAGTACCCATAGTTTTGTTCTGTCATCTGCTTTGAAAGCACCAATGGCTTAACTTGAACGGATTTCACTTCTGCATATAATACATATCATATGCAGAAACCTCTGCATGCAGGGAAGTGGGGCAGTTAATGCAGAGTTAATGCAGAGAGTTATTGTTAGTAAGTACGAGAGCAGCGCCACTTGAGCAAAAACGAAGAAAATTTCTCACGGTCTGAATTTTTTTAAATTTTCTGAAGAGTTGTGGGGGCCGGATAAAAAGTGTTCGCGGGCCGGATCCGGCCCGCGGGCCGTAGTTTGCCCACCTCTGGTTTATTGTATTTCAGTTGCGTATGATAATAGTTAGACACCTCATTTAAACTACTGAATTTTCGATATATAATCATCAAATGGCCTTATAAGTTGTTTCATAACTAGTGTCAGTCATTATTTATAAGAGAAGAAGACCCGTAATTGAGGTGTCTAAAATATTACCATGAAATAATGAAAACTGCCACCGTTGTCTTTGCTCTGTACAAAACATCACTTTGAGGAATATTCTCGGCAGTTATATTTAGTTCAGTCGAGAATTGACTACGTGATATATCAGATATGATTTCCCACCAACCTTTTCGTTCCTTTCCGCAGCTTTCTAATAACTAACAGGAAATTAAGATACTCGAAGAATTAATTAATAACATTGTTATCGTTATTAGTATCAACACTACCACTTTTTTTCACCTATTACTCTGGCTTGGCTTAGAATTCCTATTCCAATCTTCGCAATTCGATATGCCGTACTGGGTCGTGTCAAAGTTCACGATAGTCGTGACATCGTTGCGATTCCACCATTCAAAGGCCTCTCTCCGGTCAACAGATAGAGTTAGTTGTGTTCTGGGTCCGTAGTGAACAGAGAAATGTTCCTAGAACGCCTCTAATCGCTCTAACCACTTCCAATAACGTATTCGCCTGTTGCTAGCGTGTGCGTTGCATATGCGACGTAAAATGTGTTGTCGCTCTGGCTTATCGCAACTGCACGTGTTTTTGTTTATGGGCGCCCGTTTGTGCAAGCATGTACTTGTGCATGTATGTATGTATGTATGTATGTATGTATGTATGTATGTATGTATGTATGTATGTATATATGTATGTATGTATGTATGTATGTATGTATATATGTATGTATGTATGTATGTATGTATATATGTATGTATGTATGTATCTATGTATGTATATATGTATGTATGTATGTATGCATGTATGTATGTATGTATGTATGTATGTATGTATATATGTTTGTATGCGCTTTAAATATCTTTTTTTTTAATGCGGACCAACGTTAATGCCTTGAACTAGTTCATCCATCCATCCATTCATCCATCCAATCATTAATTCATTCTATCGTTAATTCTTACGTTAGTTCACACGTCCTTCCGTCCGTCCATCCATTCAGTCATTATTTTTATAGCGCACATCATAGAACAACCCAAGGTGTGTTCCAGATAATAAGATCAACTCTGAGTAGACAATAATTAGGACAACTAATGCCAACTCATCCAACTTTCATAATAATGCGGTCTGTCATTTAGGATTTCAATAAACAAAATATATTAGGCCAAAGTCAACCGTTTTGACAGTCATAGCCGCCGTGCGTTTGCAGGCGGATCATTAAAGTACATACATACTTACTTACTTATTAGATGTCCTTAAAGAGCTTAAGCCGTACTAGAGCAATGCGTATTATTGGACACCTTTAAAGTCAGTTAGCTAAGCCTTATATAAACTAGTTGCATAAAAATGTGGTTTAATCAGTGCGTGTGTGAAACTGGAGTTCAATATTGAAACTAAGATACGGTTGGTGTCTGAATTTTAACAAACGAATAAAATCATTAGAGAACGGACAGGATAACACTGTCAGGAAGAGAAGATAAGAATGGATGGTGAACTTAGCCGTGTGAACTTAGCAATAGATTGTACAGTCATAAAATACATGCGACTGGACTATCTGACAATTGCAATATTCGGGAAACCATTCCACACGTGGTTCGTATGTGCCAGGATAGAAGGACAGAAGAGCCAACCAAGTGATGAGCTGGATCACCGTGAAAAAGGAAAAGGGGGAGATCACGGAACCTTGAACTGGTCGGAGACCATTAGGGAGACTTGAGGAGACTATCAGAGACGACTTTGGGTGCCTGGAGATGTCGTGGGACGAGACTGAAAAACTTTCAATGGACAGAGACGAATGGAGAAGACGCCATGCCCTATATGCACACCTGCATGGGAAGGACTAAGGACTAAGTAAGTAAGAAAGTAAGTAAGCAGGTAGATATAGTAGATTTGAAATCCAATTTTAAATATGTGATATAAAAGGTGGTTACACCATTGAGGATGGGATTGGGCTGGGATGATGCGGAGGATGCTGCTGGTGACCGCGTGGAATGGCGAAGACTTGTCGACCAATGCTCCGATCGGAACAGGAGGAACTAAGTCTAAGTAAGACACCATGTTATGGTTTAATAGACATATTTTATAAAAAGAAATAAACCATATCATGGTTTATTTTTAATTGAAAGTTATGTGATCCAATAACGTTTAGTTCGACAGTGTTTGTGGTGTGTTTCAATCGAATAAAGGTGAACGAAAAAACCAGGATCATTGTGAATGATAAAGTTAGCAAACGAATCTGGGAAAATAAAAAAATCGCTTAGTACTGTATAATCATCTGAGGTAAATTACCTTATTAGCGCTATTGTTATTGGTAATGAACGATATATGGCAAAGACCTAACCATTTGATTTAAAGTTTTAAGGTGTCGTACCCTTGGGGTCAGTGGTGGATTTACTGTAGGTAGCCTACAAGCGAGGCCTTAGAGAAAAATTGCGCAGAGAATCCAATCCGCAGTATCTGCGAATAATATGTAAATATTCGTTTATTTATTAATATTTACAATCCGCAATAACCCATAACCTTAATAACTTTATTTATATTATTTACATTATCTATACCATTGTTCCTGGTTTTGCCTAATAAACGAATATACATACAGACATATTTATATTTTGTTGAGTAATTAACAGAATTGCTTCTAGTGAAAATAAATTTACGAAGCTTGGCAGTGGAAAGGAAAGGAAAAGGGATGAAATAAAGGAGCGACGGACTGAATAGGTCTACCAGGTAGTAAGTAGATCGACGGATGGACAGACACCTTTAAAACGATTCGCACTGATATTATATAAGACTCAACTTAGGTTATCGGTCGCGCTAAAATTGGCCTATATTATTATTATTCCACAGTTTAACGTCGTCTTATGACACCAAAAGCCGTTGACGACAATTTAGAAATACAGTTTACAGAAAACGATAAACTTATAGTGCCCGAAAGACACCATTTAAAGGTGTCAAACATAAGCTTACAATATCAATAATGTCACATCATTTAAAGCAATATATCTTATGTTATTTATAAAACACATAGCTCTAAACTGTTTTTATACAAATTAAACAGTTGGCCTATAGATGGATGGATCCACATTTTAACGACATCTTATAGCAACAAAGGCTGTTGACGTCGACAGAAATTAGTTTGGCATATTACAGCTCTCTTGGCCTATATTATTATTATTATTCCACAGTTTAACGTCGTCTTATGACACCAAAGGCCGTTGACGACAATTTAGAAATACAGTTTACAGAAAACGATAAACTTATACTGTCCGAAAGACACCATTTAAAGGTGTCAAACATAAGCTTACAATATCAATATTGTCACATCATTTAAAGCAATATATCTAATGCTATCCATAAAACACATAGCTCTAAACTGTTTTGATACAAATCAAACAGTACTTCCCAACTATTGTCACTCGCAAGAAATATCTAAACAACTTCAGATGCACAGTACATATAATTATAATAATTACATTATATTCTAATTTTATCTTTGAAATGTTTAATTGATTATTTCTTATTCCTCAGTTCAATATCTGCCACTACAATCATATCATGTATGAAATAGTAATAAATTTCACATACATCATGCACATTAAATGAAACATATGATTATACCAAGTTCCTTTTTTAAAGAAATTGTTCAGGTATCTAACACATTCAACTATAAGTTTTATTAATTAACAAAGCATATATGAGCATAATTGTCTCAAGTTTGATTTCAATGCATTCAAGTTACAATTACATGTATATTTCCTTTATTGCAACACAATAATACAGCACTATATAATATAATATTGATTTTACTCCAATACATAAACCAAATCAAACCATATGCGACATCCAAGAACCAAATGTTGGATGGTTGTAATATAGATACTCATTAATCAATGTATTATATATGTAATTTACTAGCATCACACTCTCATTATATACTTGCAATTGAAAAGAAACGGTTATATAGGTTCTCAAATAACCAATATGTAATGGATATAACTAAGGTTAATACACAAGAGCATCATTACAAAATTTGACCTTTAGTAATTTGTTTAACTACCCTATACACTTCGTTTTGTAATACATTTATTGTCAAAATGGTTGAAATAGAAATGTCCCTTTTATACAGTTGACATTTATCTCGCAACAACTTCGATATATCTTCGTTTTTACATTCGAGTAGGAGGTGGTGAATAGTCTCCTTGACCTGACAGGTATCACATAAACCACTAAAATGTCGTTTTATGATAAACAACCTTTGATTAGTATTCGCCACTCCCAGACGTAGTCTAGAAATTTGGACTTCTTTATGTCTATAAGGTTCCAAATATTTAATATCTGTACTTACAATTGGACATATAGATTTATAAAAATGTCCTCTGTTATCGTTAGTATATTCTAATTGCCATTTATTTACTATACATGTATACAGTTTCATTAAAGTAAAAATTTCTGAAAGTTCAAGATAATTAGTAGAATTAATATGATCAATACTCAGGGCTTCTTTAGCCAAAGTATCTGCTCGATCATTACCCGTCAGGTCAATGTGACTTGGGATCCAAATAAATCTTATTTGATTGGAATTTAGTCTGTTAATCAGAGACAATAGTTCATTCAATAAATTAGGTCTAGACTAAGAATAAGACTCCTTAATTGACGTAAGAACACTCAATGAATCAGAAAACAATGCAAATTGACAATTCTTATAACATTCGGAGTTTAAAATCCATTTTACAGTTTCTATAATTGCAGTCAACTCTGCTGCATAAATACTGGAGTTATTACATAATCTAAATTTTTTATCTATATTTAAACTTGGTACTGTAAAGGCAGCAGAAACACTATGATCTACCTTTGACCCATCAGTATAGATATGTACATAAGAGTCGTACTTAGAAACTAATTCTAAAGCAGATTGCTTTAAAAATTCTGGATGATCAATTTTCTTATTTATTAACTTACTCAGTGTTAAGTCAACCTCTACTTGTTTGTTACACCAAGGAGGTTCAGAAGGGAAAGAAGGGCCAATAATAGATGTATTAAGTGAAGAAAAGAATTCAGAAGTACGAGTATAAAATAATAGAATGCTCCCTACTCTCAGGTGTCCTAAAAACATTTGTCCAGTGGTTCTCCATTGTTGCTGTATTTATGTGAAATTTATTACCCAAAATTTTAGTCCCACATTTTATTGAATTTTGGAGTCGTCTTAAATGAAGAGGCAACTCTCCACATTCATTTTGAAGTGCTGCAGCTGCAGTACCCTTAGGGGCTCCACAACATAATCTAAGTGCCTCAGTTTGGATACAAGAGAGTTTATCTAGGTGCGATTTACAAGCAGAAGAATAAGCAACGTCACCATAATCCAAAATAGACCTAATTAATGCCCTGTATATGGTTAGGAGAGTTTTCTTACAAGCTCCCCAACCATAACCACTGATGGCTCTTATGAGATTTAACCTCTTTTTGCATTTTTCAATTATATAATCAATATGTGGTTTCCAACTCAATTTACTGTCAAAAATTACTCCCAAGAATTTGACCTCATTTTCCATTTTAATTTGCTCTTTATCAATTTTAATAGTAATCCTTGACAAATTATTTCTTTTGGAGAAAAGGACTCCAGTGGTTTTATTAATAGATATTTTAAAACCATTTTTATTACACCAATTTTGTATTAAATTGATCGATAATTGAATTTTATTTTGTAATATTTTAACATTTCTATGTCCTAAGTAAATAGCACTATCATCAGCAAACAGTGACATCTCTACACTGTCCTCATAAGAAAGAACCACGTAACTGAAAATTTGGCCGTTTTTAGTTAGATGCAGTTTCTGCATGTATTAGTGGTCTTACACCTTGGTAGGAAGTAAGAACCTCCTATCTTGATGCGATCATAGAGAACCAGCGTTTGTTAATACCACGTATCTGCACACTTCGTATCAAATACTAAGTAAGAACCACGCATCTCACATGCGTGGTTTTTTGCTAGTAACAGAGAGAGTTTTCTGCAGATCCGTGTTCACGCGCATGCGCAGTCACCACTTCCCGACAATGTTTACATTTAAGTTTACGAATCTGAGCGATAATTAATTATTTTTTAAGACTCTAATTTTAGTCCGTCTTGGTGGTTTTCATCATTCATCACGCCGTGAGATAAAGTGAAATTGGGGAAACAATAAATATAGTAATTTCAAACGTTTTAAATGTGTTTGAATGATTTTTCATGGCTTTGTTTGTTACTACGGGTGATTGTTTTGCGTGCGTAGCGAATTCCAGACACCCTAATTCCCGAAACAGAATTTCGTCGGATCTCCGAAATCTATTTTCTAAGTTACAACAAAGTTATTTGCGCAAATCTAACTCTTAGAGACATTTTCGAATATACTTTTCAGGATATTGGCCGGCTAATCCATACTAGTTTTCAGGATTGGAGCGCTTATGGAATTCGACCAATTTTGCATTTCCATATTTTATTTGATTTCGGGGATTCGGGTATACCCAGATTGTTTTGTAGGCTTAGGCCTACAGGGTTGATGATTGTATGATTTAACTTGAAAGAGTCAGATAGACGATATGATAAAATGTATGGAAAGGATAAGTACAGAGGGTGTGGGATGCGTCTGGCTGTTTTTTTAGTCGATCACACATTGTTTCATTTCATCCAACCATATCACACTATCGTCGGGAGCATGCCCAAACAGGCGTAGGCCTACTTCCATCAGATATTTCTATTACAGAAATGTATAATGACTTTACAGCGAAACATTAAGTTGTAGTCTACTGTTAAGATCGCTAGATCATAATGTGATAAAGCAGATGAACATTTCATTTGCAAACTGGGTAACGAGCGGCGTGAAGAATTTTCTTTACATAATTGTTCATGGAGTAAAGATAATCTTTATTGCACGTAGGGCCTATATACAAATTAGGCGTTCAAAACCCAGATGCAAGAACTTTGGCGAGAAAAAAGATGACATTATTTCTAAACTGACCGTTCTGATGCCAGAAAATAGAAGAAAATTCTGGCAAGATATTAAGACATCAGATGTTGTGGACTTAAGATGCAGATTAGTATACGCCTAAGTGTGGTTCTTCTTCATCTGTCGTGTGACATGTTCACTATCCCAGACTGTTTTGATAGTCGAATATGATCAAATATAAGCGATATCAATATTTTTAAAGCTGTATATAACTGGTTTCATATCTTTAAAATTACGGTTGACAAGGGGCGTAACTTTGGTCTAAAAAGTGGGGGTACCAATTTCTTACATGTATACACGAAGCAAGGCAGAGACTCCGATTTCTGGGAAGGCTCAATAATGAAATATTGATTGGCATGGTTTAAAAAGTAGGGGGTATGGTACCCCCGGTAAAAAAAGTAGGGGGTACGCGTACTTCTCGTACTCCAAGGGGCGTAACTTTGGTCTTAAAAGTGGGATACCAATTTCTTGCATACACGAAGCAAGGCAGAGACTCAGATTTCTGGGAAGGCTCAATAATAAAATATTGATTGACATTGTTTGAAAAGTAGGGGGTACGGTAACCCCAGTAAAAAACGTAGGGGGTACGCGTACCACTCGTACCCCAAGGGGCGTAACTTTGGTCTAGAAAGTGGGTACCAATTTCTCACATACACAAAGCAAGGCAGAGACTGCGATTTCTGGGAAGGCTCAATAATAAAATATTAATTGGCATTGTTTAAAAAATGGGGGGTACGTATACCCCTAGTACCCCCAGAGGCGTAACTTTGGTCTAAAAAGTGAGAATACCAATTTCTTACATACGCGAAGCAAGGCAGAGACTGCGATTTCTGGGAAGGCTCAATAATAAAATATTTATTGGCATTGTTTAAAAAATTGGGGGTGCGGATTCCCCTAGTATCCCCAGAGGCGTAACATTGGTCTAAAAAGTGAGAATACCAATTTCTTACATACACGAAGCAGGCCGGAGACTGCGATCTCTGAGAAGGCTCATTAATAAAATATTGATTGGCATTGTTTAAAAAGTGGGGGTACGGTGCCCCCGTGTAAAAAATAGTGGGGGTACGCGTACCCCTCGTACCCCCACAAATTACGCCTATGTTGTTTGATATAATTGACCTGAAATATGAGACAATTGTTGAATTGTTCCAGACTAAAACACGATTTTATGCAGATGCGTTGTTCTTAACAATTATTGGGTTCTGTCGTCGGCCTTCAAAGCTAAGTAAAAACACATTTACTGACATTTAAAATATTTATGAGATAAAATATTTAAAATTCATTTCCCCCTAAAAATGGTAGCTTTTTGTTGCATATGTTGGTTAAAAGCAAAAATGAATATGAATATAGGATCTACTTGGCAACAACCAATTTATGTTTTTTGCATTTATCTCAAAATCAACTTTTTGCAGATGCGTGGTTCTTTCTTATGAGGGCAGTACACCATCCACACCTGCAGCAATATCATTTATCATTAGCAAGAATAAAATAGGAGATATTACCGAACCCTGGGGTGTACCATTCTGTTGTATACATTTATCAGAAAGTTCTGCCCCAACTTTCACCTGGAAAGTTCTATTTGAAAGAAAGTTTTCAATCCAGTTAAATGTATTACCCACTATTCCCAAATTCTGAATTTTATTTAAAAGGGTAGGTACATGTAACATGTCATATGCTCTTTCAAAGTCAATGAAAATAGCCAAAACATGTTCTTTATTTTTAATTTTTTTAAGAATATTATCCTGAAGTTTAAGGATTTGATCATTTGTACTTCTATATTTTCGAAAGCCAGACTGATTTTTTGAAATAAGGTTATTTTTTTCCAAAAACCATTGGAGACGTTTTGTTACCATTGTTTCCATTACTTTACAAATCGTTGGAGTCAATGATATAGGTCGATAAGATTCTGGAACCGAGGCGTCTTTATTTGGCTTTAATAATGGTAGAATAATGGCATGATGCCAGTCAGTTGGCAATTTCCCTTCCTCCCAAATTTCATTATAAAATATTAATAGGGTTTTAAGAGCATTTTTATGAAGATGTTTTAACAACTCATAAGGTAATTTGTCATCACCCGGTGACTTATTATTTTTTGCTGATCTTATAGCTTGTTTCAATTCATTAAGATAAAACCTCTCATTTAAGATTTCCATTTCATGAACAGGACTACTGTCAATTCTATTAGGGTTATTTTGTAAATTATTAACTTTGATATAATTTAATTTTTTTCTTTTATAATTTAATTAAATTTTTTATAATTTTATAATTTTTATAATTTTTTTATAATTTTTATAATTTTTTATATTTTAATTTTTTTTATAATTTAATTTAATTTAATTTAATTTTTTATAATTTAATTTTTTTCTTGGCCTATATTAAGATGCAATCCTAATTTATACGACGAGAAGACCTGTAATTGAGGTGTCTAAATTTCACGAATTAATTGTAGACTACTACCGTCGTCTTTGCTGTGTACAAAACATTGCTTTAGAGAATATACTCGGCAATTACTGCTGCTATGTTTAGTTCAACCGAGAATTGACAACGTAATATATCAGATACGATTTTTTCCAATATTTCGTTATGAGATTGATTCCAGAGTTCATTCATATTTTATGACAGCAAATGCCGTCGACGTCTTTAAAGTTCATTTTTTCAGTTTATTTTTATGTTTGTTTCCGTTACGTGTGGTATTATTTGTAAACCTCATTTAAAGGTCTTGTTTTCTTTCCTATAAAATATAGTCATCAAAATAAGTGATCTATGACTTGCTTCGGAGGAAGATGTAATAGGTATTTATTTGAGGAGAAGACCTGTAATTGAGGTGTCTAACATTTATTTGAAGAGTGCTACCGATGTCTGCTCTATATGAACATAACTTTAGAGAAAAAACCCGGCATTATTACTGCTGTTATATTTGGTTCAATTCTACGAATTGACAACGTGATATGATTTTTCCCCAACATTTCGTTCCTTTCCGCAGTTTCTAACAAACAGCAGGATATTAAGATACACGGCATGAAACATCTCTAACAGTACAACATAATTCCTAAGTTCCAATTAATTGTAATAACGTAATTAATATTAACGCTTCGACTTTTCTACCTATTACTCCCGCTTGGCTTAGAATTTCTATTCCGGTTTTCGCAATTCGATGCGTCGTAACTGGGTCGTGTCAAAGTTCGCGTGAATGAGTTGTGTTCTGTGCCCGTAGTGAACAGAGAAATGTTCTTAGAACGCCTCTAATCGCTCTAACCACTTCCGATAACGCAGGCGTCTGTTGTACGTTTCGTATGCGGCGTAGAATGCGGTTTATCGCAACTGCAAGTGTTAGGGTGTATGGGCGACCGTTTGTGCAAGCATGCAGTTATGCTGTTTATATGAATGTATGTATTATGTGTGTTTGCATGTATGTAGGTTTTACAAATGCGGACCAACTTTTATGCCTTGGTGTCTTTCCTCATATTTATTCATTCATCAATTATAGTTTATCCATCTATTCATCCATCGTTTCATCCATCTATCCTTCCATCGTTTCATCCATCTATCCTTCCATCGTTTCATCCATCTATCCTTCCATCGTTTCATCCATCTATCCTTCCATCGTTTCATCCATCTATCCCTCCATCGTTTCATCCATCTATCCTTCCATCGTTTCATCCATCTATCCTTCCATCGTTTCATCCATCTATCCTTCCATCGTTTCATCCATCTATCCTTCCATCGTTTCATCCATCTATCCTTCCATCGTTTCATCCATCTATCCTTCCATTGTTTCATCCGTCCGTCCATCCATTCAGCCATTATTTTATAGCGCACGTCATAGAACAATCCAAGATGTTTCAGGTATGAGATCAAGTCTGAACTAGACAAATTTTTAGGACAATCAATTGCAAAATTCTTAATTGCAAAAAGCTAATCGCAATCACAATCGTAAACTCTAACAGGTTTAGAACTATGGCGCCACCTCGTGAAGAGGGTGAATCGTAATCGCAAACTCCACATTTCTAAAGCGGTACTTTAAAGCTAAGCACAGGGCACCAGCTTATTCACGAGCGTTTATACGCTGAAATGAAAATGTTTCCCTTATAGCCTCTGTGTGCTTCCAAAGACCCAGTTTCAGCATTTTAAATTAAAGTTGCTCAGCCTTCTAGACGGACAGTTTCTGCCTCCTCTCCCTGGTTTCTATGGCAACCCGACTCGGATCTACACTAATCAACCCCTCTTACACGGTTCTGCGCTCGTGAGTAAGCTGGAGCCCTTCGCTTTTGAGCAGCGCCTTCGCATAGTTTTGAGTTTACGATTAAGATTACAACTCTGGGCTAGTGGGTCACCCTCTCACGTTATAACTTAGTCACATTCTACGTTACGCATATATATAGTAAAGTAAGTCCTTTAAACGAGGTGTCTAAAATAAATGCCATGTTTTCGGCTTAGAGTATGAGCATTTCTAGATTTCCTAACAGACGGATTAAATATCCATACGCTTACTTAAGAAGAAGCCGCACTTACTTATTTACTTAATTATCTATAGCTAACATTGTCTAAGATCACATATTGTGATAAAATGGTTTGATGAAAATTAAGCAATAGTGTGCAGCAATTATCTCATAAAAGAAATCTAAAAAGTAAACAAAAACTTTTCAATAAACATTGTTAATGTACAAAAAATTATTAATCTAGTTATTCTATTTATAAAACAGCTTTGATGAAAAATTTACAATGTATATTGTTCATATATAACTATGGCACTGGATCACTATTCTACATTTACCTTAAGTTAGAATTTGTAGCGGTGTTTAAGAAAAGAAGAGGTTTTCACTTTAGTGTATTGTTATATATTATAACTACGGCCGTTCACGATGACCTTTTTTATATTTTTAGAACTTAAATCTGGCAAAGACTATTATAAGCGAATAGAAAAGTGACGACTATATAGCGTCTGTGTTCAACTTTTTAAAGGTGTGTATATAGAGGCGGTTTTCGCTTTAATGTATCCTCGTTTCTTATGGCAAATAGGACCATTCACGTCGACTTTCCGATGAGTAAACTTTTTAGTGATTAACAGCGATTAGACGAAGTGATATTTATATATCATCTGTGTAAACCATTTTAAAGGTGTGAATGTCGTCGATTATCTTCGTGGATCTTTGCACTATTTTCTTTTGACCTGGACTTTTGCCACTTTCCTTTCGATATCAGAACTTAGTAAATTTTATTTATATGCAACGGCAGAAAACCTTGCTGTCACGGACCCTCCAGGTTGGATTTTCTGAGCAGGTTCTTTGAATTATACAACCAGCTGAAAGATATCTTTATGGTATAGCCTCAAACAACGGTTAAACAATCACATTGAGTAGGCCTATACATCGCTATGTCTATACAGATGTATATTGCACAGCGTATCATCACGCCTCACAAACTTCCCATTTACCTTAGTAATCGTCTATTGATTATGTCAACGAAATGGGGGGGGGGGTTTAACAAAGTTTGACAATTCTTGACAAGGAAAGGGGTGTTCATGATAAATTGACGTCAACAACAATTTAATCAAAAAGCAGACATAGATTCGGAAAGTCTTTATGAGTGATATATTTCTGTTTTGTTTGTAATTAAATCAAGCGCGATGTGTTCTTCTTTTCAAATTATCTTGTTTATTGCTTCCAGATTAAATGAGAAAATGTGCTGCACAATATCTTAAATTAAAATATTCAGATTTTGATTCGAATATCTCATATTTCGAGTTTCTTTTGATGGAAATGTGATTATTTCTTTCGATTGTTAACGAATAGACGGTGATATAATTTGATTATATAGCATCTAAACAAACCAGTTTAAAGGTGTTTAAGAGAACTATTGACGTCGACCCTATATTAGGCCTACCAATACTCACCCACACATTGGACAGAAATTATAAATGCATAGACGAAGTGACGCGGCTACGCTCAACAGAGTTCGCCACCAGCAGAAAAAGTCTAAGAAACAGACGCTGTGATATAGCTACTTCACTGCCACGAACAGTTGGTGCAAGTCCGAAGCCTTGATAGTGAGGAGGGCGATGCCAATCGTCCTTCTTATGACAAATAGAGTGTGTAGTTCATGTTTGAAGAGGCTGTGTCATAACAAAGATGATTAGCGTCTTCCTCCTCCTTTATTCAGACTTTGGACTGGCGATATCAGAGTAACTGCCGTGGTGCAATGCGGAGTTATTACTACTTTCCATTACTAAAGCAAAGAACTGTGATCCCACTTGTAGGCCTAGCTTGGCCACGTTTATTCTACTTATGCTAAGAGTTTTAATTTTTAAAAGAGGTGTCCAAATATTTCCAACTATGCCGACGTTGGTTGCTTATTTAGTTTCAGCTTAATAGTTTTCGGCTTCACACATCAGATTTCACTTAAAGGCATTAAAATATATTATTTTTATCGATTTCACTGCACTTACCCTTACATAACATTTTTAATATCACAGTTCTTCCTCGATCAGTTTTACATTGGTGACTCTTCAATGTATTTCTCACATTGACTTAAAATCCTCTTCTGTGAAGGCGTTCTCTTTTAAAATCAGTTTTTCAACCAGACCCAGGAAAGAGACTTCATTCATTCATTCATTCATTCATTCATTCATTTGAGCACTTATATAGCGCTTCTTCAAGGGGACTACTCGGAGGCGTAGCCCCACTCCATGAGGAACATAGAGAACCGTTTTTAGCGCAGTTTAGAAAGACTCGAGTTGGGTTTTAGGGAGGAGACGCAGCTCGAGAGGGAACCCATTCCATACCACAGGACCAACCACCAAAAGCCCCGATTTTGCATGGTGGCAGTACGAGCAAATGACACAGCGAGCACCCCTTCTCCGGAGAGAGGAGAGAGCGACCACAGGTCTCACCGGCAGGCTGGCAGAGGGATCTCAGATAAGCTGGAGCGAGGCCCAGCTGGCAGCGCCAGACCAAGGAAGAAATCCTATACTGGATGCGTAGGGGAACCGGTAGCCAATGCAAGTCCCAGAGCATGAAGTCGGACACATTGTCAAACTTGGATATCCGACCAATATATAATGAATCGTTCAAGACAGGCCAAACGCCTGATTAGTGCATACGCACTGAAACGCCGTCTCTGCTTCATACCCGGGTAGCGTCATTCCGAGCCCTGAATAAATTATAAAGATGACGCTAATTATCTTTGTTATGACAGCTTTGTGAAACATAAAATATCTACATAATCGCCAAATAGAGAGAAGAAACCAAGTTAGACTTCTTTCCATTAAAAGGAAATTACAAAGTCAACCGCCTTGACAGTTGTAAGATGTGCTTAAAGCATAGATGTTAAAACCGTTTTTTTCGTTTTTTATTTTTTCCCAAAAAACGTCGTTTTTTCGTTTTTTATTTTTCTTATCGTTTTTTTTCCGTTTTTTTATGTAACATTATTTATTTACTGTCTGTCAATCTTTTTCAGTTTCTGTTTAATTTTTTGTCTGATGTCCCTTACGTTGTTTCCATACTTTCAAGGATTCAGCTAATTTACCTCACTAGGCTATTTACGTCATCATTTGAGAAACAAATATTTGATGAAATAGCACAGTACAAGAAATAAAATTTTATAAACTTATTTCTAAGTTATCTAAAATGCCAGAAGAAAAGGTGCGGAATGGATTCACGTTACTTTGATAAACGAGAAAGACAAAAGCTCAGCATTGGCTAAATTGAAATGCATTTACTGTGAGAAGGTTTACACTACATAGTCTATACCTCCAAAGTAATATTTGTAATTTCTCAATTTCTTATTAAACCAAACTTATAAGAAATAAAATAATTGTTGTAGATTGATGTTACTTAGTGTTTACTAATGAAGTTGTGTTATTTGCTAATTAAATTCTGTGAATAAGGTTTTTAATTTTAAATTGCAGTAGCGCCTTCAAGATGCGAGAAAGTCAAATTATTTTCTTTTGTGGTTTTTTTCCGTTTTTTTCCCGTTTTTTATTTTTTGGAATAAAACGACGTTTTTTCCCGTTTTTTTATTTTGTTTCTATCGTTTTTAACAACTATGGCTTAAAGGACTTAAGCCGTGCTAGAACATTGCGTTTCATTAGACACCTTTAAAGCTATGTCAACTAATCTACATATAGAGAACGGTTGCATAAATTTGTTCGTGATTGCACGTTGAGCTCCAGTAAAGAAAGTAGACAGGATAAGATTAAAGAGAGAGAACTATCAGAATGAGAAGGTTAAAATTGACGGGACATCTGATTCGTGTGGACAATGATAAAAGAGCCAATTAAGTGATGATCTGGAGTCCTGAAGGGAAAAGGAGAAGGGGAAGAAAACGGAATGTTGAACTGTTCGGAGACCATCAGATACGACTTTAGGTTCTCTAGATGTCGTGAAACGAGGCTGAAAGACTGGCAATGGAGAGAGACGAATGGAGAAGATGCGTTGCTCGATGTGCAGGCCTGCTTGGGAAGGACTAAGTAAATAAGTAAGCAAGTTCTATTGGTCGTTGTGCGTCATCATAACGCCGTTGTAGACATAGTGGATTTGAAATCTAATTTTAAATAAATATTATGTGATATAAAAAGTGGTTATACCTTATTATGGCTTAATAGACACATTTTATAAAATGAATTAGCTATATTATGGTTATTTTTTTTAATGTTGATGGAGATCCAATAATGTTTAGTGGAAATAGTGTTTGAGATAGTTTTTCAATTGAATACGGGAAACTGAACAAATCAAAATCACGGAGGAATAAAAACTTAGGCCTAGACTTAAGCAAGCACACGATTCTAGGAAATAAAAGTCGCTTAATCTTGTGTAATTATTATATAAGACAAACACTTTTATAGCGCTATCTTATTGGTAAGGTAAGATAGACATAGTGGATTTGAAATCTAATTTTAAATAAATATTATGTGATATAAAAAGTGGTTATACCTTATTATGGCTTAATAGACACATTTTATAAAATGAATTAGCTATATTATGGTTATTTTTTTTAATGTTGATGGAGATCCAATAATGTTTAGTGGAAATAGTGTTTGAGATAGTTTTTCAATTGAATACGGGAAACTGAACAAATCAAAATCACGGAGGAATAAAAACTTAGGCCTAGACTTAAGCAAGCACACGATTCTAGGAAATAAAAGTCGCTTAATCTTGTGTAATTATTATATAAGACAAACACTTTTATAGCGCTATCTTATTGGTAAGGTAAGATATATTGCAAAGGACCTAGCCTTTTGAATTTGATCTTTGTGAGAGTTTAAGTACTTACAAAAATCGCTGTCCACCATTCTATGTATTTAGGAGCTGCGTTTAGTGTTTAATGTATTAGTTGTGATCGGTGAGAGCGATGCGAAAACACTCGTTGTTGCCATAAGATGTCGTTAAACTCGGGATCCATCCATTCAGTCAAATTATAGACAGCTATTTTACTCTTAAATGGGAAGAAAATGAATTGAAATTCGGAAAGACCAAAGACACGCCTACGCCATAACTACCTGCCGGATAACAGAATTTCTTTTGACTGAATTTGTCTCTACTAACACCAAGAACCCAGAAATCCCTGAAATATACTCATGCAAACTATTTAAGACATGGAGAGAATGATCTGCAAAGAAGAAAATTAACTTATATGCAATAAATTTTGTAACGACTTCAACGACCATAGTAGATATAAGACGTCGTTAAACTTTTGGTGTACGGACTATCGCTCATAGGACGATCGCTCATAGGACTATTGCTCATAGGGAAGATCGCTCATAGGGACTATCGCTCATAGGGACGATCGCTCGTAGGGATTATCGCTCATAGGACGATCGCTCATATGACCATAGAAAAGTACAGTTATCGATAATACACTGAAACCATAGTTTATGGATTCATTTGATGCGATCGATAAGAAAGAAAGAGCACGTAAATGCAAATTATACATAAAAACTTTAGAATTCCAAGTAGCTAACAATTATTAAATAGGCCTAAACTTCAAATTAGCTAGCAATTAGCTTCCAATTAGCTAGCAATTATTAAATAAACTTCCAATTGGCTACCAATTATAAAACTTATCAAATGTTCCAAATGACTTTACAAATATTTATGAAATGTACCTACTTTGATGTGTCTATACTTCAAAAATATCTACTAGTTAATAGGAAGTTAATTGCTCGCGTCCCTACTTTTATGCTTATATGTATGTATGGTCGGTGTGAGCGATAGTCCTATGAGCGATAGTCCCTATGAGCCTGTACATGTAAGTCGTCCGCTCTAGAGGGGCTTACTAGTATTGAACCGCGACATTTCAAGATCGAACGCTGTTGTGGGCAGAGTGTTGCAATTCATTTATCTCCCTTGGTTGGAAACTTGTCCCCCTCGAAGCGTTGGATGAGTTAACTGCTTGACAAGTACTCTTCTAGGAAATACTCGATACTCGCCGGGAAATGTCCAATACTTGCGCCTTGTCGTGGCGATGATGCTCTGCTGGTTCCGTCTTTGGAGGCGGAACGATAGTCTTAGGGTGTGAATCGTAATCGTAAATAAGTAAGTATATTTGTTATTAAGAACAATAGCAAACGAACAGGTTATACATACTTCACCTGCGTGTCCTTTAATTTCAATCGTAATCGTAAACTCCATATTTCTGAAGCGCTAAAGTTGTAATGTATTGTACAGATGTAGGATAAAGTCGTTCTCAACGGCTCTGGCAGCCACGAGATGTCGTTAAACGCCCAAAGCTACTATTGCCCTATGGTAAGTTTGAAAAGAACTTCACAACGTTTCTCCAAACGACGTTAATGGCCTCTGATCCCATTAACCCTCGGGCTACCAAGGGGGGGGGGGGTGGTTACCACCCCCCTACGTTTTTCTGGAAAATTTTTTTTTAGCACATGGAATATAATTTTGACATTTTAGGTAGCTGTAGGGGGTCCATTTGCGCAAATTTTGAGGTAAAAGTCGTGATGATATCCCACGCCATAAAAAAGTTATACCCGATATAGCCTAGGTACCACTTATGAAATCAGGAATTTCTGTCGTCAGCTGTTAGCTGTTGTCGACTATAAAGGTATTCATTATTCTTTCTGGAAGAGAAACAACTATGCCATTCTTTAGAGGGAATTTAGGGCTATATTTACTTGCTTAGTTGTTTGTCTTTTGATAACCGGAAGTGATCATAATGAATAATAATACGCTTTTTCAGTGTGAAAATCACTGATGCAATATCACAACGTAAACCGATATGGTTGAGTATGGGGAAGGGCTATAAACAGTTGAAGCAGAATACTAACAGAGTAAAGCAGTGCTGTGAAGTGTTCAAGAAGCCCGTTTGCAGGAAGCATTCGCACAAAACAATGAAAGTAACTTGCAATAACTGCAAGGACCACTGACGTTTTTGACTGCCTGGAAAAATTACATAATTTCTTGTTTCATGTTGATATATAGCTGCACGCCTTTAGGTTTTGCCTGTAACTAAAACAGACTTTGGAATAGTTTGTATTGTTGAAAATTAAGCCTCATTATATTTATTATATTTAGAATATTCTTGGATACATAGTTCATTTTCAAAACCCACATCATTTATGTCTTTTTATCCAAATAGTACAAATTGTGTGCGATAATATCAGATATCGTTAAATGAACCGGTGCCTTTGTTAAAAACTATATAATTTCGAGATGCATTCATATATTTTACAACTAAATATACCATTCTTTTCAGAAATGAATGCTGAATCAAATGATGTATTACATGATATGATATCTTAAACCAAACACGAAATTCCGGGGGGGGGGTGGTAACCACCCCCCCCCCTTGGTAGCCGATGTCGCAAAAAAACCTTGGTAGCCTGAGGGTTAAATACCGTTGAACTGCTGGAAGTGTAATCCAACGCTCAGTTGAACGGTACTCTCACTCAAAAGCTGTCATTATACTTTACTTACATGTAATGTAACACCGCTAACATCAAGGTTAAGAAAGAGACGATGTCCCATTACTACTTCACTGCAACGAACAGTTGGTGCCAGTTCGAAGTCTTAATGGTGAGGAGGGCGATGCCAATAATCGTCATTATGACACACAGTGTGTGTAGTTCCTGTTTAAAGATTCTGTGTCATAACAACGATGATTAGCGTCGCCCTCCTTCACCTAGGCTTTGGACTGACACTACCAGAGTAACAGCTGTGGTGGATTGCGAAGTTAGTAGTAGTTTCTATTGCTAAAGCAGTTGGGAGAAGATCCCCGAAGTAGCGCCGACGGTTTGTAGACCTACTTATGTTAAAATTGAAATTCTTAAAAGAGGTGTTTAATATTTCCAACTATGCCGACTTTAGTTGCTTATTTAGTTATGGTTTCACATCTCGTTTTCACACATGAGATATCAGTTAGAGGTAAAATAAAATATTACTTTTTCTATTTTACTGCACTTGCACTTATGTAACACTTAATATTACATTTTACACTTCTTACTCAATCACTTTACGTTGGCGACTCTTCAACGTATTTTTTATATCGCCTTGTAACTTAATACTTTTCTTCAAACGCGTTTTCTTTTTAATCAGTAGTTCAATCAGGCCCCAGGAGGTGACTTGATTAGAAGAGACACATTGAAACGAAGCCACTGCTTCATACCCGGGTAATGCCAGTCTGATTTATTTATTTATTTATTTATTCCGGATATTTCTATAGCGCCTCTCGAAGTCAACTACTACTCAGAGGCGCTCCCGACTACAGCATTTGATACTGTGCCGGAATTTTCACGCCGAAGCACCACGAGCAATTGCGAGTGAAGGCCCAAGGTCCGTACGCAGCGGCTAGAGTGGGATTCGAACCTGCAACACTCCGGTCACAAGGCGCCGAACTTACCACTGAGCCACCACTCCCCTTTAAAACCAAGTCAACTAATCTATATATAAATAGCAGATACGTTAATGGGTTTAATCGTCGGCGTTTCCAAATGTGAGTTCAATATTGAAACTAAGATATGGTTTTGTCTGAATTTATTACAACTGATGCCTGGATAAATGAGGAGGGTGACTCTAATTTTCTTTGTCATGACAGCTTTGTTAAACAGAAAATATCTACATAATCGCCAGTTACGGGGAAGAAGCAGGTTAGATTTTGTCGATTAAAAGGGAAAGACAAAGTCAGCAGCCTTGACAGTCGTAAGATGTTGTTAAAGGGCTAAAACCGTGCTAGAGCAATGCGCTTTCTTGGACACCCTTAAAACCAAGTCAACTAATCTATATATAAATAGCAGATACGTTAATGGGTTTAATCGTCGGCGTTTCCAAATGTGAGTTCAATATTGAAACTAAGATATGGTTTTGTCTGAATTTATTACAACTGAGTAAAATCATAAGAGAAGATTGGAGTTCATATGGAGAATTGATATACCTGTAGAGCCTCTTCAAGGTTAGCTATTCTACTCAGAAGAAAAATGGATGAGCCACTTGGTTCGTATGGACAATGATAGAAGAGCCAACCAAGCGATGAGCTGGATCCATGGGATAAAAGAAAACGAGAAGACCATGGAACCTTGAACTGGCGACTTAAGGTGTTTGAAGATGTCGTGGGACGAGACTGAAAGACTGGAAATGAACTGAGACGAATTGAGTAGATGCGCTGTGCAGAACTGCTTGAAAAGAACCAGGGACTAAGTAAGTAAGTAAGTTTTTTTGTAAGCACGTACGTAAGCAAACTGTGTTAGACATCGATTGTCTTTTTTGTGTCATCCTAACGGCGCTGTAGATACAGTGGATTTGTAGATATAGTGGCTTGAAATACAATAATAAATACGTGATATAAAATAGCGGAAATTTCATATATCATTTTAATAGTCATATTTTCTAATATATATATATATATATATATATATATATATATATATATATATATACATATATATATATTTCAATGTTGATGTGATGCAATAATGTTTAGTGGTAATGTACGATGTATGGCAAAGGACCTAACCTAGCTCAGTGGTGTCGCTTTGTACTTCATCATAACGGCGCTGTAGATAGGCTATAGTGGATTTGAAATACAGTTCTATATAGGTGGCGTAAAATAGCGGTAGTATCATTGTTGTGTTTTAAAAGAGATATTTTATAAAAGAAATAAACCGTATTATGCTTTAATGTTACTTTAATGTTGATGTGATGTAATAAAGTTTAGTGCGACAGTGTTTGAGATAGTTTTTCAATCGAATAAAGATGACCAAAAAGTCAGGATCATTGAGAAAAATCAACAATTGGGCGAAGGTTGATTAAGTAAGCACACGATTCTAGGAAATTCCTTTAATCTTGTACAATTATCCGAGGTAAATATTTTTATGGAGCTATTGTTATTTGCAATGTACGATGTATGGCAAAGGACTTAACCATTTGAATTGAAGGTTTGCATTTAAAGCGTGGACCTATCAGGCTCAGTGGCGGATTTATTATAGGGTGCCACGAGCTAGGGGTGGAAGAACTTAAACGTTAAGCCATTAAGAATGGTCATTAAATTAAATTTAAAACAAGGGTAAAGACAGAAATAAATCTATTTAGAAAAAAATAAAGTTAAAACTTTAGAACATATATATTAGAGACAAGAAAAACTTGGCCTGAGGTGACAGATTTGTAAACCCGTCTGTGTTCGGTCGTTCTTAGAACCCTAACCCTAAGTTGGTTTTATTAAAAGTATATAATGGCTCAGAGAATCCAATCCAGAGAAACTACGAATAATATATATATATATGTATATATATATGTATATATATACATTCGTTTATTTATACTTTGTTTATTAACAGAATTGCTGCTTTAGAAAATAAATTAACGAAGTTAGGCAGTCGAAAGAAAAGCTAAAAGGCCATGACCGAAGTATAATAGGAGTGACGGACTGAATACCAAATAGTGCATAGATGTTGTAGATCGATGGAGGGAATGGATAGCGTTCACACCTTTTAAAAGATTTGCACGGGCAATATATATAAAGGTCAACTTGGTCAATCGATCAAGTACATGCATATTGCAGAATCAACTCTTTCGCCGGGGATGGACTTGGAGCGCCTCTTAATAGTTTCCTTGAAAGAGGGCTATATAAATATTTAGTTGATTGATTGATTGAAAGATTGATTGATACCTACTTATTTACTTATTTACCTGCTTGATTACTTAGTTAATTAGTTAATTATTAACAAAGTGAAAAGACCTTGGCATTCTAACCTGCTGGCTCTGTGTAGGTAGTTTAATGACACTGTGTCCTAAGAAAGATGATTATAATGCACAAGCGATTCTTAATCTAATTATTCCAATTTTAAAACAGCATTGGGTAAAAATTTACAATACGGCATAATTCTTTTATAATAATTTATGACACGGTATTCTTATTCTACATTTAGCTTAGGTTGAAACGTTTTTAAACTGCTTTAGAAGAGCTGTTATTTTCACTTTACTTGTAGTGGACCGACATATCCTATGGCTACCACTGGGGTCTACATTTTAACGACATCCTTGTCAACGTAGGACCCTGACGTCAACAACAACTTGGCATATTATGGCACTGACGGCCTCTTACGTTGACCTAATTTTACTAGAGCTCCATTGTCGAGGAATCAAACATTAACGATGGATGGATCCAGAGTTTAACGACATCTTATAGCAACAAAGGCTGTTGACGTCGACAGAAATTAGTTTAGCATATTACAGCGAATAGACGAAGTTACGTTTATATAGCCTCTATATAAACCATTTTAAAGGTGTTTAAGGGAACTATTGACGTCGACATAATGTTACTAAATCCACCGGAGCATTTTGCATCAACTTGTGATTCAATATACCGCTAGTGACGGTTTTAATTATAGCATCTGTATAAACCATTTTGAAGGTGTGCTTCTCGACAGTTATCTTCGAGGATCCGAGTGCTATTTAAATTGAAGCAACTGAATCATGACTATATAATTATCAATATCTTAATTAACACATATCATGGCAGCCTGTAAGGCGCCCGCTCTAGAGGGGCTAACGGGTATCGAACCCCGTTTTTTCAAGATCTAATGCTCTTCTGGCCATTCACAAATCGCCCTCGGTTGGAAATTCAATCTCCTGTATCGACTCCCTCGAATCGCTGGATGAGCTAACTGATTGAAAGGTTAAGTAACTCGCCGGGTCAAGGTCTGATACTTGCATCTTGTCGTGGCGAGGTTGTCCTGCTGGTTCTGTCTTTGGAGGCGGGATGAGAGTCTGTAGCGAAGTACGCAAGGAAGATCTTTTTCAAAAGTGCTTGAATCACAATTCGTAAGTAAGTAAGTAAATTCTTTATTAAGAAGCACTAGCAAACGAACAGCTTATACCTACTTCACCTCAATCGTGATCGTAAACTCGAAATTTCTAAAGCGCTACTCTAAAGCTAAGCGCTTTGTGAAGTCAGAGTGGTTTGTCCAGAAACCCCAAGTGAAGATCCGAATCAGTTTACCACACAGAGTTCGCCACCAGCAGAGGCAGACTAAGAAACATACGCTGTACTATAGCTGTGGTATATTTCACTGCCAGAAACAGTTGGTGCCAGGCCAAAGCCTTGATAATGAAGAGGGCGATGCCAATCGTCTTCTTATGACACACAGTGTATGTAGTCCCTGTTTGAAGAGGCTGTGCCATTACAAAGATGATTAGCGTCGCCCTCCTCTTTATCCAGCTTTGGACCGGTGCTACCAGAGTAACGGCTTTCTTGGATGGCGGAGTTTGTATTAGTTTCCATTACTAAAGCGGAAGGGAGAAGCTTACAGAATCGGGTAAGGTGTTTGATTATACTTATGTTAAGAATTTTAATTTTTAAAAGAGGTGTCTAAATATTTCCAACTTTGCCGACGTAAGTTGTTTAATTAGTTTCTGCTTCACACGTCAGATTTCACTTTAGGGCAGAAAAATATATTATTATATATAAATATATTCGATTTACTGCACCTAAACTTATGTAACATTTAATTTTACATTTACACTTCTTATATTCTTATGAGATGGGGGATAGAGTATAAGGTCAGGAGTGCTTAAGGTACGCGGATCGATTCCCATAACCACATTCTAGGGCGGCGCCTTGCATGGCTGCCAAACCGTGTGTTAATTAAGATCTTGATTGTACTTTCATGTTTCAATGTAATCTTACTGCGTCTGTCGGTTTGAAATAATAAAGAATATAATTTATTATTCGACCAGTTGACATTGGCGACTCTTCCATGTAATTTCTTGCATCGACTCTTCTTTGAAGACGGAATCTTAATCAATCAGTACTGCCCCAAGAAAGTGATTTGATTTGGAGATACAAAAAGAAACGCTGCCACTGCTTTATACTCGGGTAGCGCCAGTCCGCGGCCTGGAAAAATGAGGAGGGTGACGCTAATTATCTTTGTTACGACAGCTTTGTTAAACAAAAATTATCTACATAATCGCCAGTTACAGATGAAAGCAAGTTAGATTTTCTCGATTTAATGGCAAGGACAGAGTCAACCGCCTTGACAGTCGTAATTTGTCCTTAAAGGGCTTAGCCGTGCTAGTGCAATTCGCTTTATTGGACACCTTTAAAGCTTTGTAAACAAATCTATATTTAAGGCAGCTCACTGAAACTAAGATAGGTTGGTGACTGAATTTTGTTACAAGGGAGTAAATTCATTAGAGAGGGGGTGGCAGAAGATGAAACAGAGGACACCAGAAGAAAGAGAAGATTTAAATGGATGGGATGTGATTCGTATGGATAATAATAGAAGAGCCAACCAAGTGATGAGGTGAAAACGGAAAATGGGAAGGTTGCGGAAGAACTTACACCGGAAACCTTCAGAGAGGACTTTAGGTGCTTGGAAATGTCGTGGACAAGTCTGAATTCACTGAAAGACTGGAAATTAACAAAGAGGAATGGAGATTGGAGAATATGTGCAGAGCTGCTTGAGAAGGACTAGATACTTAGTAAGTAAGTAAGTATTGTTGTAAGCAAGTAAGTAAGCGAGTAAACGAGTAAGACAGTTCTATTGGCCATCGATTGTCACTTTGTGCGTTATCACAACGACACTGTAGACAGAGTTGATTTAAAATCCAAATTTAAATATGTGATATAAAATAGTGCTTATAATTATGACATTACTTTTCAACAGACATAATTTATTTTAAAAATAAACCATGTTATGGTTTAGTGTTATTTAAAAAAGTTGATGTGATCCAATAATGTTTAGTGCGATAGCGTTTGAGATAGTTTTTCAATCGAATAAGGATTTTTTTCAGCATCTTTGAGAAATCAAGAATTAGGCGAAGACTGATTAAACAATTGTAATTGACAATGTATTATGTGTGGCCTCACCATTTGGATAGAAAGTTACCTGCAGTTTAATTAATGACATCTGTTGGCATCAAAGGCTGTTGACTTTGATAGAATGGAAACGTGTACTGTTCCCACTACAAGAATTTAGCAAGAAATTGGCAAATTGTAGAGGTTTCCAGTGTTCAACGACATCTTACGGCAGCCAACGCAGTTAACGTCGCTCTCCTCCCTTTTCCAGGGGAGAAGGAAGAGTCAATATAATATGTATTAAATGAAGAAATGAAATCAGAGGTACGAGTATACATGTAGATGGAGTGCTCCCTCCTATTAAGAAGGTTTGCCCAGTGGTTTTCGTTTGCTGGTTTAAATGGGTGAAACTTATTAGGCCTATCGACAATTTTAGTCCCAAAGTTTGTTGATTGAAGCCAGAACAATTACATTTTAAAGCAGTTACGATAAATATAGCTTTGGGTAAAAGCGTAGTAAAGGTGTCGATCATTATAGTTATGTAATATATTGTTGTTGTATTTAATATAAACGTCAATTGTCTCTCACAATTAGCTATACTGGTTATTTTGTTGTTTGATTGATTCGAACGTTTATAGATATCTGATGGCAGCAAAATCCATTGAAGTCTTTAAAGTTTATTGTATTTCAGTTCATTTTTATATTTGTCTTCTGGTGACGTGTAGTAATGTTTTAGACACCTGTTTAAATGAGATAGTTTCCTATAAATATTCATCAAACAAAAACAAAATCGTATGCAGTGTGCTTTTTGTCTCTCTCAATTGTACTTCTGAATTGTCGTCAACGGCCATTGATCTCATAACACGCTGTTTAACCTTGGAATAATAATAAAATGAGTTGGTATGGATACTTATAGGAGAAGAAGTTTTTTAAATGAGGTGTCTAAAATATTACCATATAATTTTAGTCTACCATTGTCAAAGCTACTCTTCTGCTTGCTCTTTACAAATAATTACTACTGAAAACATACTCAGCAATGACTGCTGTTATATTTAGCTCAACCAGGAACTCTTCAAATACAAGAACTGACATATCATATAGGAGTTTTCCAACCTTTTCGTTTCTTTCCACATTTTCTAACAACCAGCAGGAAATTAAGATAAATGCGATGAAGTATTTCCAACAGTAATCCATAATTCCGAAATCCCAACTAATAATATTATTATTGTAAGTAGTATTAACGCTGCGCCTTTGCACTTATTACTTTCGCTTGGCGTAGAATTTTTATTTCTGATTTGGCAATTAATAGGTCGCAATTGGGTCGTGTCAAAGTTCACAATAGTCCCGACGTTGTTGCGATTCCACCATTGAAGGTTTCTGTCCGTTCAAAAGATTGAGTGAGTTGTGTTCTAGATCCGTCGTTTGTAGAGAAATGTTCTTAAAACGCCTATAATCGCTCTAGCCACGTCCGATAACACATGCGCCTGCTGTTGCGTGTGTGAGTTGCGTATGCGACGTAGAATGTGTAACAACCTTGGCTATCCGCAGCTTCGCGTATTTCTGCATATGGTCACCCGTGTTGTTATTCACAAAGTGTCGTTTAACTGAAACTATTACTTATATGAAAGTCAAATTTTTCACTTTATTAACGGCGATTAGACGAAGTGAAATTATATAGCTTATGTGTGAACCGTTTTAAAGGTGTGAATGTCATCGTTTATCTTTGTGGATCTTTCCACTATTTTCATTCGGCCCTGGACCGTTTGCCACTTTCCTTTCGATATCAGAACCTACTAAACAAAATTTACATTCAAAAACAGAAAACCTAGCTCTCACAGAGAGTTCCTGATTCGATTTTCTGAGCAGGTTCTTTGAATTATAACACCAACTGAGAGACATCTTTATTGTACAGCTTCAAAAAACGGTTAAACAATCACATTGAGTATATATCGCTATTTCTATGCAGATGTAGGCCCTATATCGCACAGCGGAGCATCACGCCTCATTAACTTTCCGTTTACCTTAGTTAATCGTGAAAAAAAATAATTCGCATTAGATCCAGCTAAAAGACATACCATATTGTATGTGCAATTAGACCTAAAGCCAATACATAGCCTACTGTAAAAGGTGTTTAGGCAATTATGGCTGACGAGCGCGGATATGGATCTAACAACGGACAAAATAAAAAAAAGAGAAAGGATTTCAGTTCACGGAATGCGAATAAATAACCTTCGCTTTGCAGATAATGTTGATATCTAAGAAGAAATTGAGATGGAGTTAGAACAAACAATACGCCAAGAAATTTTTTTTATTATGAACTTCGTTAATACAAAAACTATGATATTTGGTGACAAGGAAATAAAACGTCAACTTGTGGTAGAGGGCATACAGTTGGAGAATGTGGAGAGGTTTACATAATATTATCTTGCAAGGGACAAAACATACGATTTCGATAGCAAAAAAGTGAACCAAAAAAGCGAATAGCCAATAGAAAAGCCGTGCTTAAAGCAATATATATAATTTGGAAAAGTATGAGGACTAATTTCAGTGCATTAAGAGTAATGTGTTCAGTGGCATGCTCGATGGATGCGAGACATTGGTGCTAACGAAGAATTCGCAAAAGAGTGTTAGCATTCGAACGAAAGTGCTATCGTAAGATCCTCAGAAAAGGATGGACTCAGAAGATCAGCAAAGAGGAATTACACAGAAGAATCAGTCTGACCAAAATTATCATGCAACAAGTTATCCAGAGAAAGCCAGGACTCGGACATATTTGCAGAATGAAGGAGGACAGAAGAATTAAAACTTTGGTGTTTGGAATAATGAAAGGCACAAAACAGAGGAAGACCTCACAGGAAATGGACAGATGACATTGAAGAATGTGCGGAGCAAGTCTTCAGGAGCTGAGCCACTAACTTGGCACTGGACAGAATGGCTTGGAGAGATATTGTCCAGAAGGCATCGGACACCTGCGGGCGCAGAGCCCATAGTCACTGATGATGATGATGATGGTGGTGGTGGTGGTGGTGATGATGATGATGATGATGATGATGATGATGATGATGATGATGATGATGATGATGATGATGATGATGATGATGATGATGATGATGATGATGATGATGATGATGATGATGATGATGATGATGATGATGATGATGGTGATGATGATGATGGTGGTGGTGGTGGTGGTGATGATGAAATGTGGTTTACGTATGCAGTGACTATACATACATGACCTAGGCTGTAGATAAACACAAAGGCCGTTGACGTCGACCTTGCTTAAGATGACCTAATACGATGCGGTGGATGGATCAAGAGTTTAACGACATCAAGTTCTCCAATCGAGCCATATTCAAAACTGTACCACGCCTCTGGAATTATTTCCCTCTGAATTCCGCAGTGCCTCAGTGCCTCCATCATCATTGCAACCTGCCCTTCATCCTCCTCCTCAGGTTCCTCTATCTATCACCCCCCCGGGCTTTCCACTCAAAACTGAAGTCTCACCTTTTCTGATCCTCCGCCTTCCAATTATTCTCGCCGTAAACGACACCCGCCTTGACAGCTGCTCTGCCTCTCCTGATCTGGTATCCTGAAAATCGGACTTGGACCTCTTTTGGAATCATCTCTGGAAACCTCCTCTGATTTGGTTCAAATGGCCTTCTGGAAATCGGACTTGGACCTCTTTTGGACTACTCTCTGGAAACCCCCTCTGAGTTGACGTAGCGCTCGTGAATAGGCGGGTGCCCTGCGCTTGGCCTTCAAGTGTGGGGAGTTGTGGCTCAGTGGTAAGTTCGGCGCCTTGTGACCGGAGGGTTGCATGTTCGAATCCCACTCTAGCCGCTGCGTACGGACCTTGGGAAAGTCCTTCACTCGCAATTGTTCGTGGCGCTTCGGCGTGAAAATTCCGGCACAGTATCAAAAATGCTGTAGTCGGGAGCGCCTCTGAGTAGTAGTTGACTTCGAGAGGCGCTATAGAAATATCCGAAATAAAAATAAATAAAGTGGCGCTTTAGAAGTTCGGAGATTACGATTATGATTACGACGTCGACTTTACCTTAGATGGTAGATTCATCCGCATTTATTACGATCCGGTGGATGGATGCAGAGAGTTTAACGACATCTTATGACAACAAAGGCCGTTGACGTCGACAGAAATTATTTTCAACAGTTCTTATCGTTCCAATGGCATAGGACAGAATATCTTACGATCCGGTGGTTGGGTAGTTGCTGTTTAACGACACTGAGTCATAACAAAGATTCCTAGCGTCGCCCTCCTGTCTCCAAGCTTTGGACTGGCAAAGAGATACAGTAGAGGCTGAGTTTTACGATCTGGTGAATGTTGATTTATTTATTTCTGCACAGGCTGTTTTTAAAGTTTATTTAATGCAACACTCTTTCGACACCTTTATAATGGGTTTATTCCAGGTTATATATATTGACAAATCGCATAAATTTTGTTGTGTGTCGTCTACACGTAAATAGATAGTTAACTGCATTATGCTAAAAGAATTATGAGAACTGTTCAAAAATAATTTCTAGTGACATCATCGTCTTTTGTAGCCATAAGATGTCATTAAACCGTTGGAAATTCAATCGTTCCTCTCGAATCGCTGGATGAGTTAACTGCTTGAAAGTTACTCGTTTACTCGCCGTGGCAATGTCTGATGTTTGCATTTTGTCGTGGGCAGGATGCCCTACTGGTTCCGTCTTTGGGGGCGCAAGGAAGACCTCTTTCAAGAGTGATTGATTCCTAATACGTGACGCCAAATTTCTAAAGCGTTAATCTAAAGCTAAGCGTAGGGAACCACTCATTAACGAGCGCTGCGTCGGGTCAGATGGGTTGTCCAGAGATTAAAAAGTGACGATCCGAGCTAGCCAGAGAGAACAGAGAAAGGAAGCCGCTTCGTTTCGTATTGTTGACTCGGCTACGGTCACCAGAAGAAATAGATTAAGAAGCAGATATAGATATACTTCACTGAAACGTAGAGGTGGTTCGAGTCCGAAGTCTTGATAATGAGGAGAGCGATGTCAATCTGAGGGTTGTTTTTACGACACATAGTGGGTGTAGTTCCTGTTTAAAGACGCTGTGTCATAGCAAAGATTATTACCTTCGCTCTCCTCCTTATCCGGGCTTTGGACTGGCACTACCAGAGTAGCGGCTGTTGTTGATTGTGGAGTTAATCTTAGTTTCAACTACTAAAGCAGATCTATGGCAGATACCAAATGTAGCATCGTCCTATTTATTCTACTTATGTTCAGAAATGAAATTCTTAAAAGAGTTGTCTAAATATTTCCAACCATTCCGATGTTAGTTGCTTATTAAGTTTCGGTTTCACACATCAGATTTCACTTAAATGCAGGAGAATATATTACCTTTTCTTATATTACTGCACTTACACTTATGTAACATTTCATATTACCTTTACAATTCTTACTCGATCAGTTAATTGATTAGAGGATACACACTGAAACGCAGCCACTGCTTCATACCCGGGTATCGCCAGTCCGAGGCCTGGATAAATGAGGAGGGTTACGCGTGGTTCGTGGTTCGGTGCTTCATACCCGGGCAGGGCCAGTCCGTAGCCTGGATACACGAGGAGGGTGACGCGTGGTTCAAGGTTCGCTGCTGAGCCAACCCAAATTTATAGTGGGTACCTCCGACTTTCAGCCGGTGCACACTAGGGTGTTCCCATCTACTATGGAAAATTTTCATATAATTTATTTATCTTTCCCCAACCCGTCATTTTGTGACCCATGATATAGAAACTCTATTGCCAAATTTTTGTTAAGATACAGCAATATTTAGGACTTGCACAAGCCAGTTGAAGTTTTGCCACAATATGTTTTTTCAGATTTTTCAGGAAATATTTGTAAATTATGACTTCATCACGATAACAAAGGTGTATCTTCTGACAGCAACACATCCGATATATCATCAGAATCTGCGGTTGGACCTACAATGCCAAAACTTTCAAAACTAAAGTTTAGAGGAGAGTCAAAGTAGTTAGACCTACACATGAAGAGCTGCACTTAGTGCACTTGATACTAGCCATAGAAAAGCTGCTTACATAATTTCAGCAATAGCTTCGACAGGACAACTCCAGCAAGATGTTGAGGAGCTCATCTTAAGTCCAAGTGCCATTCTCAGAGCACGAAATCTTTTTACTTCAGAAATCCAGGCTTCCTTTCATCCAGTTGTGCCACTTGTCTTGCACTGGGATGGAAAACTAATGGATGATTTCACTGGTTCTGGACGAGAACGGATTGATCTACTTCCAGTTTTTGTATCAGGAAAGAATATGGTAAAGTTACTCCCTGTCCCAAAACTTCACAGTGGAACAGCAGTTACCATGCCAAGAGCAGTTGTGGAAATCATGGATAAGTGGGGATTGCGAAATCGCATTTAAGAACTTTGTTTTGATACTACTGCATCAAATACTGGACTTAAGGGTGGAATTGTATTTGTTTAGAGACTGAGCTTGGCCAAGAACTTCTGAACTTAGCTTGTCGTCATCATGTGTCAGAGATTATGCTAGAAAATGTTTTTAGCCTCCATGATGTTACGCAATCTCCAAACCTGGAACTGTTTGTCCATTTTAAAGACTTCTGGCCAAGGGTAGACCAAGCTTCATTTCGAACAGCGATGGAAGACGAGAGTAGGCCTATGTAAGGTATAATTGGTCCATGAAAAGACAGTGTTATTGAGTTTGTTGTAATCCAACTTTGAGAAATACCAGCCAAGAGATGATCATGGTGAACTGCTGGAGCTGTCGATTTTTTAGGCGGCCTTCCTCCGCGTGTAGTACATTTCAGATATCCAACAGCTACACACCGTGCTCGCTGGATGGCTGGGGCCATTTTGCTGTCTAAAAATGTGGCTATTCCGTAACCAATATGAACCTTTGCAAGCAGGGTCAATCGGATCAAGAAAAACTCGTGGAATCTCTTACAATGACAAACTATAGAAACATCTGAAAGACCCTCAATGAAAATGAAGGATCTGAGGAACTACCAAAATGCATTTTACCTTTGCCTGAAACATCACTAACCGGATTAGGCCTACATGATTTGGTCACAAAATCTACTGTGAGATTTTTAAGATCCTTAGCTAGTCTGAAGACTTCATGCAGTGTGACCCAAGCCAATGGGAACTCCACGAAGTATACAAAAGAGACCAGGATATTGTTCAATCGATCAAAGTAGTTAATGACCTGGCAGAACGAGGAGTCGTTCTTATCCAAGAATTTAACTCTTCCGTAACATGCAATGAAGAACAAAAGCAGTTCTTGCTGCAATTGGTAGAAGATCACAGAAATAAGTTTTCAGAACCAACGAAGGCTAGTGTTTTAGAACGAATCAGGCCAGTTAATGTTGTTTGACTAAAATAACTAACTAGTAACTATAACAAGTATAACAGACTAATAGTATGTCGTAATATACTAAATATAGTACTATATACAATACATTATACAGTGACAGTGTGACACAGTATACTATACAGTATTAATATACAGTATACATTAGACTCACTAGTGTAATATAAACAGTATATTCAATCCATCTATTTAAACGTTTTCTGGTCTAGATTTTCATGCTAATAACGAAATTCAAAAAACTTTTGAGTGGTTTGTGCAAGTCCTAAATATTAAAATAATCTGTTCAAATTTTTACTGCAGTTTTCTAACAGTTTGTATCACGCAATAGTGGGTTGGGGAGTAACCTTTGGACACTTTCACTTTTTGGGAACACCCTAGTGCACACCCATCAAATAATATGCAGATGATTCATAAATTTCAAACCGTGACATTACTGACATTGTAAGCTTATGTTTGACACCTTTACATGGTGTTATACGGACACTATAAGTTTATCGTTTTCTAGAAATTGTATTTGTGAATTGTCGTCAACGGCCATTGTTGCCAAAGGACGACGTTAAACTTCGGATTAATAATAAAGGTTCCAATCACTTATATCGACATCACAGAACGAGTTGAAGTACATCTCAAAATAGGCCAAACAGAAAAATCTGCTTATGAACTCGGATGAAACACGCGAAATGGTCATCGTGGGCGGCAACACGCGATCACTTTCTGAAGAACCTTCCATCACCGGAATCAGCCGATCCTTATCCATAAAGGCCGTAGGAATCTCCATCTCAGTGACGAACACATCAACAAGGCACTCCTCTCAAGCTCTGCCACTCTGTACGCCATCAGAACACTTAGAGCACATGGGACTCCTTCAACAGTGCTTCACGATATCACCTAGGTGACGATCATTGCTCCAATGCTCCACGCGTCACCTTCATTGTAGGGTACACAAGTGCAGGTGACAGGTCCCGTCGACCTTACCTTAGATGATAGATCCATCCGCCATTATTACGATCCGGGAATGGATGCAGAGTTTAACAACATCTTATGACAACAAAGGCCGTTGACATCGACAGAAATTATTTTGAACAGTTCTCACCGTTTCTATGCCATAGCAGAGAATAATTATCTTACGATCCGGTGGTTCAATATATGCTGTTTAACGACAATTGATCGTAACGAAGAAGACTAGCGTCGCCCTACTTTTTTCCAAGCTTGGGAATGGCAAAGGAATACAGTAGTGGCGGAGTGTTACGATCTGGTGAGTTTTGATTTAATTTATTTCTACACAAACTGTCGCCAAACTTCATTTAATGCAACACTCTTTCGACACCTTTAACATGGTTTTTCCTAGTTTATATTATACACAAATCGCAAAACATTTGCGTTGGACTCCTCCTGTAGTTGTTTGAAAGGTAGTTAGTTGTATTATACCAACTGAACGGTGAGAACTGTTCACAAATAATTTCTATTCACGACAACGAACTTTGCAGCCAAAAGATCTCGTTAAACGGTTGGAAATTCAATCTGCTCTATCGTCCCCTCAACGCGCTGGATGAGTTAACTGCTTGAAAGGTTACTCGCCGAGAAAATGTCCAATACTTGCTCCTTATCGTGGTGAGGATGCTCTCCTGGATGCATACAGAGTTTAACGACATCAAACATAACCTCCGAAAGCTAAAGAAACGTTGTCACTGTCCAGTTATGTGGACATTGCCCTTTCAGTTCTAAGCTCACTTTCCACATGATGTCATGAATTAATAGCGTCTAATTTTCGACTGGACTCTTAGTGGCTCAGGTCCAAGTGATAATCTCCTGATCCATAGCTTCCGGTTGCCTCTAAGGAAAAGACAATCGTACTTGATAGGGTAAGATGTCAGTTAGAAGATTGAACTGGGTTTAGGTTAAGATATGACCTTACTACTGAACTAATTGACTCTTTAGCTTAATCGCATATTACGTTAAGCCTATTTATAGGAAAATAAAGTTCTTTAAACAAGGTGTCTAAAATATATTAAGCAGAAAGTCATAAATAGTACTTAAATAACTAAATAATTATTTACTCACTTAATTATTTAATTGTTAATTTTCCAAAAGAAGAAGAAGAAGTAGAAGAAGAAGAAGAAGAAGAAGAAGAAGAAGAAGAAGAACAAGAACAAGAACAAGAAGAACAAGAAGAACAAGAAGAACAAAAAAACAAGAACAAGAACAAGAACAAGAACAAGAACAAGAACAAGAACAAGAAGAAGAAGAACAAGAACAAGAACAAGAACAAGAAGAAGAACAAGAAGAAGAAGAAGAACAAGAAGAACAAGAACAAGAACAAGAACAAGAACAAGAACACGAACAAGAACAAGAACAAGAACAAGAACAAGAACAAGACCAAGAACAAGAAGAACAAGAGGAAGATCAAAAACAAGAACAAGGACAAAGACAAGAACAAGAACAAGCACAAGAAGAAGAGCATTGATGCCGACCTTATATCACTATAACTAATCCAAACATTGTCCAGAAATTAAAAACGCAGTTTTAGTGGTAGTAGTTTTTAGTTTAACGACACTGTGTGATAACAAAGATATGTAGCGTCGCCCTTCTTAACAAATATCATTGCCATCGCCCTTCCCTTCTTAGCAAATATCATTACCGTCGCCCTTCTTCTTTATCCAGGCTTGGGACTGGCACTTCAAGAGTACGAGCAGTGGCGGAGTTTTGAAGTTTAGTGGAATCAACGGTTACAAACTGTGTAAACTCACCCAAACGTAGACGAAGTGAATTTTATATAGCACGTGTAAAAGCTGTTTTAAAGGTGTGCTTGTGAACGGTTAACGTCGCAGATCTTTGCGCTATTTTCTTTCGACCCAGACCTTTCGTGACTCACCTTTCGATAGCAGAACTTAATAAATTTGTCTTTATATTCAATCGCAGGAAATTTATCGCTCACAGACTCTCCTGATTGAATTATCCGAGCAGATTCTTTGAATTTTTTAAGCTAACTCAATGACAGCTTCGTTGTATAGCTTCAAAGAACACTTCAACAATCACATTGAGTATGCATCATTATATATATGCAAATGTGTACTGCACAGCGGAGTCACGCCTCAATTACTTCCCTTGTAACTTATCTAATCAACATGAATTACAAATAATTTGAATCGGATGCAAATCCTTACACATAAATTGTCTGTGCAATCAGGCCTAGGGACTATGAGGTGATAAAAAGGTGTTTTACAACAAGTATGCACTGCTTACCCGCATCTTATGCTGACGTTCCGGTTGGCGTCGACCTTACCTTAGATGAATGATTCATCCTCCTTTCTTACGATCCGATGGATGGATGCGGAGAGTTTAACGACGTCGACAGAAATTAGTTTGAACAGTTCTCACGGCTTTCTCATATAGTTCGAGAGATATTGATTATAGAGACAAGGAAGAGGATCTTAATACGGATGTGTGCGGCAATAGGAAGCCAGAACAGGACATCAAGCATGTAAGTAGATATATGGGCAAAGTGGGGGAGAGTTGAGCGATGAGCCTAGCGGAAGCAGTTAGAACAGATTGAAGGGGAGAGACGCTGCTTAGGGAGACCCATGATCCATACTCGATCAAGAGTTTCCTGCCGCAGCTTCGCCGCTTAACCCGCGACTGCTTCTATCAGTTGCGCCATCTCCGCACTATTGCTCGCGCCCGTTCTCCATCAGCTACGTCCACTCTGGTCCATGCTCATATCACGGCCCGAGTAGACTACTGCTCCTCTCTGTCTAGATTGGCCTACCTGCTGTGCGTTTGACCTGTCTTGAACACGTCATGCGTGCTACTGCCCGACTTATTGGTCGGATATCCAAGTTTGACCATGTGTCCCACTTCATGCTCCGGAACTTGCATTGGCTACCGGTTCCCCTGCGCATCCAGTATAGGATTGCCTCCTTGCAATGGTCTGGCGCTGCCAGCTGGGTTTCGCTCCAGGCTATCTGAGGTCCCTCTGCCTGCCGGTGAGACCCGTGGTCGCTCACTCCGCTCTGCGAAGAGGGGGTGCTCGTTGTACTGCCACCATGCAAAATCGGGCCTTTTGGTGGTTGGTCCTGTGGTATGGAACGGGCTCCCACTGGAGCTGCGTCTCCTCCCGAAAACCCAACCCGAGTCTTTCTACACTGCGCTAAACACTGTTCTTTATGTTCGTGGTGAAGTCGGGAGCACCTCTGAGTAGTCCCCTTGAAGACGCGCTATATAAGTGTTCAAATGAATGAATGAATGAATGAATGAATGAATGAATGAATGAATGAATGAATGAATGAATGAATAGCATGGCTTTAAACTTTAAAGGGTTTAAGCCGCGCAAGAGCAATTCGTTTTATTGGACACCTTTTAAACAATGTCAATTATTCTATATATAAGTCAGCTCGTCAAACGGTACAATCAGCGACGCGGGTATTGCATTTAAACTATATAATATAAGATACTGTTTTTACCTCCAAATAAATTCGTTAGAGAACGGACGGGAGAAGATGAAACAGAGAACATTATGAGAAAGAGAAGATTATAATAGGATCTTTAGAAATCAAAAATTAGGCCCATACTTAAGCAAGCTTACTTAATAATTTACTAATTTAGTATATTTACTAATTTTTTTACTCACATAATTAATTTACTGGTTTACCTATTTACAGTACTTACTTGTGTATTAACTAGAAGCATTAATAGCAACAAAGATGATTAGCGTTGCCCTCTTCTTTTATCCAAGCTTGGGACTGGCACCAACAGAGTACTGGCAGTGTCCAAGTAAAACAAAATGATTGGGTACCAACGGTTTAACCAGATATTATGGCATCAAAGGCCGTTGATGTCGATAAAAACATTAAGTGCAAGGATTGAACAAATACGAATAGTTTCCAAAGAAGTGGTATAGAGTAATGGTAACACTCATGGCCAGGAGAGCATTAGGTTCGGGGATCGATTCCCGTAACCCCCATATAGGGCCCCTTCTTTACATAATCTACACTGCTGACCTGGGGTCCTTGTTAGCGGCTGGGTCAGTTTTCAACCAGTTCTATGCTGATGACCTGCAAGCCTATGTACACTGCCCTGCTGTCCGGGCTGTTGCAGCTGTGGAAACCATGACCCGTGCCATGGAATCCCTGCAGGCCTGGATGTCTGCAAACCGCTTAAGACTTAATCCGGTTAAGACGCAGTTTATATGGCTTGGCACACCCAGCAGCTCTCCAAAATCGATTTGACTTCTCTTGCCTTGCAATTCCCACACCTTACTTTATCGACCTGGGTCCGGGACTTGGGGGTCATCCTGGACCAGGAACATGCATTTACGCGGCACATAAACCTTCTCTCCCGCAGCTGTTATTACCAGCTCCGGCAGCTGAAGGTGATTTCCCGTTCTTTGTCCTCTGGTGCAGCTTCCACACTTGTCCATGCATTTGTTGTTTCTCGACTGGACTACTGCAGTGCCATATATAACGGCCTGCCGGATTGAGCCCCTGAATAGAATCCTGCGTTCTGCTGCCCGCCTTATAGGCCGCATCCCCAAGTTTGGCAGAGTGTCTGCGTATATGAGGGATGTCCTACACTGGCTCCCCTACCCGCAACGCATCACTTATCGAATCTACGCCTTGGTTCGGCGATGCTTTGAAGGCGTGGCCCCTCCATACCTGCGGGAGCTCTGCTGTCCCACTTTATGTTCGCAACGTCGTTGCTCTCTCCGCTCAGCTGCGCAGGCTGAACTTATTGTTCCCCGTGCCCGGACAGCCATACAACAGCGCCGTGCCTTCTCTGTGGCTGGCCCCGTGACCTGGAATGGGCTCCCTACCAAACTCCGCCAAATACCGATTGGTCATTTCACCTTGTTTCTTACTGTTCTCAAAACTGCGTTGTTCGACCGTGGTTGGGCTGGGAGCGCTCCTGAGTAGGCAATCTTGAAGTCTTGAAGGGGCGCTATAAAAAAACTACTTTAATAATAATAATAACTATAACAATTCAACAGACCTTTCAATTTATGTAGTATATCACTGTACTGATCGTGCAAATTATAGTAGGTATCTTGAATTTCAGGAAAATTTACTTTAATCAAACTTTATAATTATAGTACATAAATGGCAATTAGAATATACTATACTATATGACAATAGACAATATACTATACTATATGATAATAGAGGTCGTTTTTATCAATCTATTTGTCCAATTGTAAATACAGTTATTAAATATTTAGAACCCTACAGTATAGGCATAAGGAAATCCAAATTTCTAGATTATAATTATCTTTGGTCTGAGAGATTTGTTACACCGAATATCTACATAATGGCCAGTAATAGAGACGAAGCAGGTTAGATTTTGTGTGTTAAAACGTGTGGACAAAGTCATCCGTCTTGATAGTCATAAGATGTTGTTAAAGGGCATAAACCGTGTAAAGCAATGCGTCTAATTGGACACCTTTAAAGCGTTGCCAACAGTCTATATATACAGCAGCTGTTATAAGCGGTTCGATCACTTGCCCCTTCTTTACGTGTTTAACTCTGAAACTAAAATACGGTTGCTGTCTGAATTTGATATAACTGAGTATAAATAAGTAGGGCTCGAAAGAGAGAAGCTAAAACAGAGAAGACTATCAGGAAGAGAAGAATAAAATGGATGGGACACGTGGCTGGTATGGACAAGGATAAAAGAGCCAACCATGTGATGAGCTGGATCCATGGGGGAAAAGGAAAAGGAGAAGACCACGAAATCTTGAACTGGTCGGAAACCATAAGAGGCGAAACTGGAGATCTTGGAGATGTCGTGAGAAGAGACTGAAAGACTGTCAGACACGAAGCAGGTTAGATTTTGTGTATTAAAATGTAAGAACAAAGTCAGCCGCCTTCACAGTCAGAAGATGTTTCTAAAGGGATCAAAGAGTGCTAAAACAATGCGTTTTATTGGACACCTTTAAAGCGTTTTCAATCAGTCCTTATACACTGCAGCTGCGGGAAGCTGATAGATCTCTGCTGTTTGATTTCTTTGCAACAGAGTCAAGTCATTAGAGATATTAAGCGAGAGGATGAAACAGAGAAGAATATCAGGAAGAGAAGATTATAATCGATGGGACACGTGGTTCGTATGGACAAGGATAGAAGATCCAACCAAGTGATAAGATGGATCTATGAAGTGAAAAGGAAAAGGAGAAGGCCACGAAATCTTGAACTGGTCGGAATCCATGAGAGGCGACTTGGCGTTCTTCCAGATGTCGTGAGACGAGGCTGAAAGACTGTCAGATACGAAGCAGGTTAGATTTTGTGTGTTAAAAGGTTAGGACAAAGTCGTCCATCTTTATAGTCATAAGATGTTGTTAAAAGGCTTAAACCGTGCTGAAGCATTGCGTTTAATTGGACACCTTTAAAACGTACTCAACCAATCCATATATTGTGCAGCTGCGTTATGTGATTCGATCACTGCCTCTTCGATATCGAGTTTCATACTGAAACTAAAATACGGTTGCTCTCTGAATTATTTACAACCGAGTAAAGTCTTAGAGATTGAAAGGGAAAGGATGAAACAGAGAAGACTATCAGAAAGAGAAGATTACAATTGTATTGTATTGTATGAATGGGACACGTGGTTCGTATGGACAAGGATAAAAGAGCCAACTAAGTGATGAACTGAATCCATGGGGAAAAGAAAAAGGAGAAGACCACGGAATCTTTACCTGGTCGAAGACCACGAGAGACGAAACTGGCGTTCTTGGAGATGTCGTGAGACGAGACTGAATTACTGTCAATGGACAGAGACGAATGGATAGGATGCGATGTTCGATGTGCAGACTTGCATGGGAAGGACTAAGTACTAAGTAAGTAAGTAAGTATTGTTGTAAGCAAGGAAGTAAGCACGCAAGCAAATACGTAAGCAAACTCCATTGGCCATCGATTGTCCCTGTGTCCGTCATCACAACGGCGTTGTATACATGTAGTGGATTTGAAAACCAAATTTAAATATGTGATATAAAATAGCGGTAATATCACATATTGTTTAATAGACATATTTTATAAAATTAATAAACCGTAATACGCTATAATTTTATTTTAAAGTTGATATGATCCTATATTTTGGTCACCATCAATCGATTGTAAAACTATCTCAAACACTGTCGCACTAAGAATTCAACAATTATGCGAAGACTGATTAATTAAGCACATGATTTTCGGAAAAGGAAATTCCTTAATCTTGTATAATTATCTGAGGTAAATATTTTTTATATCGCTATTGTTTCTGGTAATGTACGATGTATGACAAATAGCATAACCATTTGAGTTGAATGGTACCATTTAAACTTTCCATCCTGCTTACTCTCAAGTGTCTTCGACTGCAACGTTTGTAAGGTGATGTAGGTCGACGTCAGTGACCCAGGCAGCCATAGACGAAGTATAAGAGAAGAGCAGATCCTTTCATACCCTTTTAAAGTTTTGCAACGATCCTATAAATAGCAGTAGAAGAAGCGCGTGTACCTTAAGCTAGCCCTGAGGCAGCCATGGGTATGAAGTGCTAGCGACTTCATTTTCTTAGACTCGGCGTATGAGGGCGGCGCCCAGTCCTCTACCTCGCCGTCTCATCTTCCTGCCGACAGTGTACGGTCAGTGTGCTGATCAAAGCGGAGTTGCTTAGGGGAGCAGGTGTTGCAGATATCTCGAACCAAATTTCTTCTTGGCCGGAACTTGAACCCTCGACCTATCGATTGACAGCCCAGCATGCTAACCAATAGACTCTCGTGTAGCCAAAAGATATCGTTAAACTTGCGGAGTCCTTAATTGGACCTCACCTATTTGGCTCTATAGTAGAAGACGAAAACTCCCGAAAAACTGGTTTATTTTATTGAAATAACTTGTTCCAACTAATTTATTTCAAAGTTGATTCTTGGGTATGCTCTTTGTAAATGTGTTAATCGAATTGAAAATCGCGACTATTTGTGCGTTTTGAACAACTTATTGCCATGAAAATTAACTGTATCAGTTTCGACGTCTGGGGGTCATATATATCGTATAAACGTCATAATACGTCATATTTTCTCGACGCTGCTTTATAAATATTAATTATGCAAATGCAGACCTAAAGCAATGGAAGTTTCCAGAAATTATGCTCATTTCAAAGGGAGGCATCATAAGACGTGGCAACTAAGTTAAGACACCTTTTAATTGCTTTCTCCAATCACTATAAGTATTCACCATATCAATTAATTGTAGGTTGTAATTAATCTATGACTGATGTTTGACACCTTTAAAATGCGGCCATTCTCGGCTACATATTTACCAATCGCGATCAATCGATAGATATATGAGCTGTAATATGCCAAAGAAATTTCTGTCGACGTCAACAGCCTTTGTTGCTATAAGATGTAGTTAAACTCTGGATCCATCCATCCAATTGTAGGTGGTATCTGATTATATAAGCAGTGACCAGCCAAGAGGGGCTACAGAGAATGATGGACCGCCTGAATTTGATCTCAATAGAATACGAAATGAAAATAAATACCAAGAAGACAAAGGTTATGAAGATAAGCAAAGGAGAAGAACCAGCAGCAAGAATAATCATAAATGAAGAAGATACAGAAGAAGTTGAGAGATTCTGTTAACTGGGAAGTACGGTCACACGGGATACGAAGTGCGATACGGAGATAAAAAGAAGAATAGCCATGAAACGTTGACTATAAGGGGGAAGACACAAGACGGCTGGAAGCCTTCGAAATGTGGATATGGCAGAGAATGGAAAGAATAAGTTGGACAGAGCGTAAGACAAACGAGGAGGTACTGGAAATCAGGCCCGCCGAGAGGGGGGCAGGGGGAAAATGCCCAGGGGCCCGGCGACTTTTTAGGGGCCCTGGCCGGGCCCGCAATCAACTTATGAAAAATATTATACTGAGTTATTCAAAGTTTATGATTTATGCCTTTTTAAATATACTATCTGACGCTTAACTACAATCAGTCTAAACTTCAAGCATCTGAATAAAATCACAGTTGTTTATAATATATATATATATATAAATATAATATTGTACGGTCATACACGCACTTTTATTATTTCAATTTGTGTTTTAAAAAAAATTTCGTACGACCGTACGTTACTATATTTATATAAAGCCTAAAGATACTGTAGTTTAGAGGCCCATAACTGCTCTGCCTAGGGGCCCATAACTGCTCTGCCTAGGGGCCCGTGACTCTTCTGCCTAGGAGCCCGTGACTGCTCTGCCTAGGGGCCCGGAATTTATGTCGGCGGCCCTGCTGGAAATGGTGGGAGAGGAAAGATCCGTGATGAGGACAATTAGAGAGCGTCAAAGAAGATGGATTGGCCATAATAATGAGAGGAAATTATCTGCTACGAAATATCATCGAGGGTAGAATGGAAGGGAAAAAGACAAGAGGAAGACCAAGAACGATCTTCCTAGACTGGATAATGAAGTAGGACGGTTACAAGAAGATTAAAGAATTGGCTCAACACCGAGAAGAATGGCGCCCTTGGACATACTAACCTGTCTAAGGGCGGAGAACCAAAGAAGAAGTATCTGAGTATAGATTAGACAAATTCTACTAATTATCTTGAATTTCAGGAAATTTTTACTTTAATGAAACTTTAAATAGTAAATTAAGGGGCAATTAGAATATAATAATGATAATAGAGGTGATTTTTATAAATCTATTTCTCCAAATGTAAGTACAGATATAACATATTTAGAATCCCATAGACATAAGGAAATCCAAATTTCTAGATTATAATTATCTTTGGTCTGACAGATTTGTTAAACAGAATATCTACATAATGGAGAGCAACAGAGACGAAGCAGGTTCGTTTTTTTAATTAAAAGGTAAGGACAAAGTCATAAGATGTTGTTAAAGGGTTTAAACCGTGATAAAGCAATGCGTTTAATTGGACACCTTTAAAGCGTTGTCAACCAGTCTATAATTAAAAAGAGCCGCTGCGTTAAGCGATGCGGTCTTTCTCCTCTTCAATTTGGAGTCTAATACTGAAACTAAAATACGTTTGGTGTCTGAAATTTTTACAACCCAATGAAATGATTAGAGAACTGACCTGCGAAGATACAACAGAGAACACTATCAGAAAGAGAAGATTAAAATGGATGGGACACGTAGTTAGTATGGACAAGGGCAGAAGAGCCAACTAAGTGATGAGCTGGATCCATATGGGGAAAAGGAAAAGAGGCAGACCGCGGAATCTTGAACTTGTCGGAGACCATTAGGGAAGACTTGAGGTTCTGTTGGAGATGTGGTGGTACGATACTGAAAGACTGCCAATGGACAGAGAAGAATGGAGAAGATGCGTTGCCCGATGTGCATGGGAAGGACTAAGTACTAAGCAAGTAAGCAAGTTCTATTGGCCATCGTTTGTTATATAAAAAAAGTGATTTTACCATATTATGGTTTAGTAGACGTATTTTATAAAAGAAATCAAACACATTATGGTTTAATGCTATTTCAGAGTCTATGTGATCCAACGATGTTTAGTGCGACAGTGTTTGAGATAGTTTTTCAATCGAATAAATGCGACCAAAAAATTAGGGATAAATGAGAAAGCAACAATTAGGCGAAAGAAGTAGGATGAAGTGAGCACACGATTCTAGGAAAATCCCGTAATCTTGTATAATTATCTGAGGTAAATATTTTCATAGCGGTATTGTTATTGGCAATGTACGATGTAAGGCAAAGGACCCAACCATTTCAATTGAAGACTACCATTTAACCCTCAGGCTACCAAGGTTTTTTTGCGACATCGGTTACCAAGGGGGGTGGTTACCACCCCCCCGGAATTTCGTGTTTGGTTTAAAGTATATCGTGTAATACAGCATTTGATTCAGCATTCATTTCTGAAAAGAATGTTATATTTAGTTGTAAAATATATGAATGCATCTCGAAATTATATAGTTTTTAACAAAGGCACCGGTCCATTTAACGATATCTGATATTATCCCACACAATTTGTACTATTTGGATAAAAAATATAAATGATGTGGGTTTTGAAAATGAACTATGTATCCAAGAATATTCTAAATATAATGAGGCTTAATTTTCAACAATACAAACTATCCCAAAGTCTGTTTTAGTTACAGGCAAAACCTAAAGGCGTGCAGCTATATCAACATGAAACAAGAAATTATGTAATTTTTCCCGGCAGTCAAAAACGTCAGTGGTCCTTGCAGTTATTGCAAGTTACTTTCATTGTTTTGTGTGAATGCTTCCTGCAAACCGGCTTCTTGAACACTTCACAGCACTACTTTACTCTGTTAGTATTCTGCTTCAACTGTTTATAGCCCTTCCCCATACCCAACCATATCGGTTTACGTTGTGATGTTGCATCAGTGATTTTCACACTGAAAAAGCGTATTATTATTTATTATGATCACTGCCGGTTATCAAAAGACAAATAACTAAGGTATGTATGTATTTATGAATGTATGTATGTATGTATGTAGGTATGTATGTATGTATGAATGTATGTATGTATGTATGTATGTATGTATGATTGTATGAATGTATGTATGTATGTATGTATGTATGTATGTATGTATGTATGTATGTATGTATGTATGATTGTATGAATGCATGTATGTATGTATGTAGGTATGTATGTATGTATGTATGATTGTATGAATGTATGAATGTATGTATGTATGTATGATTGTATGAATGTATGTGTGTATGTATGTATGATTGTATGAATGTATGTATGTATGTATTTATGTATGTATGTATGTATGTATGTATGTATGTATGATTGTATGTATGTAAATATGTATGCAAATATAGCCCTACATTCCCTCTAAAGAATGGCATAGTTGTTTCTCTTCCAGAAAGAATAATGAATACCTTTATAGTCGACAACAGCTAACAGCTGACGAGAGAAAGTCTTGATTTCAATAGTGGTACGTAGGCTATATCGGGTATAACTTTTTTATGGCGTGGGCTATCATCACGACTTTTACCTCAAAATGTGTGCAAATGGACCCCCTACAGCTACCTAAACTGTCAAAATTATATTCCATGTGCTAAAAAAATTTTTTCAAGAAAAACGTAGGGGGGGTGGTAAACACCCCCCCCCCCTTGGTAGCCCGAGGGTTAAGCTGAACGTCTCTCGGGATCAGTGATGGATTTACTATATGTAGGCCTACAAACAAAGTAGGGTGTCACGATCCAGAGGTGGAAAATTTTAATGTCAAACAGTTAAGAATGAAACAATAAATTCAATTTAAACAAATGTATTTAGAGATAAATAAAGTTAACACTTTAGAACTTAGATAGTAGGGGGAGCAACACTTAGCCTGAGTAAACTTGGTAAACCCGTCGGTGCTCCTTAGAGGATGGTTTATAAGTTGGCATCATGCAAAGAAATTGCGCAGAATTAGGCCTATAAAAAATGGCCTATATTTGTTTATTTGTTAATATTTTTATTCTGATATTAATTAACATAAGTTTAATTGCTGCTAGTGAAAATAAATTTACGAAACTTGGCAGTCCAAACGAAGGCTGAAAGGTCATGGCCGAAGTAAAGGAGTGATGGACTGTATACCGAATATTGCAACCTGTAGATTGACAGAGGGAACAGACAATTCGCGGACAATGCTCACACCTTTAAAACTGTTTTGCACGGGTATTACATGTATATAAAATGTCAAATTCGGTGAATTGATCGAGTTAGTTATTATCATAAATATAATTACTATCTTTAAAGACGTCAACGACCCCTGTAGACATAAGATGTCGTTAAACTAGAGATTTACATTCGTTTTCCTTATGAAAGAAGTTAGATATGCTCATATGAGGTTGACGTGAAAGACCATGGTAGCGATGAGATGTCTCAACTGAAGACTAATCTATTTCAGATTGCTTACGACAGCTTGACCCTGGTTTTAAAAAATATGCCAATACCCGTGTACCCAAGAGGAGGTTGCCAGATTGTGACAGTCCCAAGCGTAGAGAAAGGAGGAGGGCGACTTCAACGGCCCTGGCAGCCATGCGATGTCGTTAAACACTGCATGATACTATTAGAAATACAAAAACTTCTTACAACACATTTAAAACTGTTTTATTTTAAAGTGTATATATAGATGCAATTGATAGGGTAAGACGTCAGTTAAAAAATTGAACTGGGTTTAGGTTAAGATATGACCTCTTACTGTTAAACAAGTAATGATACAATGAGGTCAATTAATGTTCTCTACATAGTGAGGAAACTTTGTCCGGATGAAAGATACTTAGGTTGAAGCGGAAGAGGACAAACAGATTTAGAACTCTGACGCTCCCTCGTGAAGTGAGTTTAGGTTAACCCTCAGGCTACCAAGGTTTTTTTGTGACATCGGCTACCAAGGGGGTGGTTACCACCCCCCCCCGGAATTTCGTGTTTGGTTTCAAATATCATATCATGTAATACAGCATTTGATTCAGCATTCATTTCTGAAAAGAATGGTATATTTAGTGGTAAAATATATGAATGCATCTCGAAATTATATAGTTTTTAACAAAGGCACCGGTCCATTTAACGATATCTGATATTATCCCAAACAATTTGTACTATTTGGATAAAAAAATATAAATGATGTGGGTTTTGAAAATGAACTATGTATCCAAGAATATTGTAAATATAATGAGACTTAATTTTCAACAATACAAACTATTTGAAAGTCTGTTTTAGTTACAGGTGAAACCTAAAGGCGTGCAGCTATATCAACGTGAAACAAGAAATTATGTAATTTTTCCCGGCAGTCAAATACGTCAGTGGTCCTTGCAGTTATTGCAAGTTACTTCCATTGTTTTGTGCGAATGCTTCCTGCAAACCGGCTTCTTGAACACTTCACAGCACTGCTTTACTCTGTTAGCATTCTGCTTTGACTGTTTATAGCCCTTCCCCATACCCAACCATATCGGTTTACGTTGTGATGTTGCATCAGTGATTTTCACACTGATAAAGCGTATTATTATTTATTATGATCACTTCCGGTTTTCAAAAGACAAATAACTAAGCAAGCAAATATAGCCCTACATTCCCTCTAAAGAATGGCATAGTTGTTTCTCTTCCAGGAAGAATAATGAATACCTTTATAGTCGACAACAGCTAACAGCTGACGAGAGAAATTCCTGATTCCATAGGTGGTACCTAGGCTATATCGGGTATAACTTTTTTTATGGCGTGGGATATCATCACGACTTTTACCTTAAAATGTGTGCAAATAGACCCCCTACAGCTACCTAAAATGTCAAAATTATATTCCATGTGCTAAAAACAATTTTGCAGAAAAACGCCCCTTGGTAGCCCGAGGGTTAAGTGGGTGAATCGTAATCGCAAGCACCAAATTTATAAAGCGCTGTTTTAAAGCTAAGTACAGGGCACCAGCTTCTTCACGAGCGTTTCTACGCTGAAATGAAAATGTATCCCTTGCAGTCTGTGTGTTTCCAAAGGTTCGGTTTCAGCATTTCTGAACTTTGTAGGGGTTATTATCAAGTTACAGTTGTTCAGCCTTCTAGACGAGCAGTCCTGCCTCCTCTCCGTAGTCTCTCTATCCACCATTTACATTTAAAAATCGAGTCCTGTAATAACTTGTGATCATTCGTTTATACTGATTTGTAATCATACTGCGTAATTGTCAGTTTGAAAATATTAAACGAAGATTATTATTATTATTTTACAGTCACAAAACATCCTTAAAGGCTTTAAGCCGTGCTAGAGCAGTGCGTTTCATTGGACACCTTTAAATCTATTGTCAACTAATCTATATATAAACAGCAGCCGCGCTGTATGATTTAATCATTCTCTCGAAAAAATACGAGTTAATAATAATATTGAAACTAAGATACGATAATTCTGTGTCTTCATTTGTTTACAACCCAATAAACTTATTAGTGTCTGGTCGGCATCTTCGCATAAGTGTCTGACTCATCACCTCTCAGTTCGTCGGACGATGAGCGCGGCCTGTGCTGCCTACTAGACATCAACTGCCGGTCGTTCAGCCACCGACCGACCGGAAATGTATACGTCATCGAGGACGCGTCGTTTGCCTGGTTCAACAAAGTGGTCTACTGGTGCAAATTGTACCGGCCAACGAAGTGCCTGTTAATATCAGACATTTGGATGTTTTGGCATGAAGTGCTGAAATAAAGTCAGCCTGCTGCAGCCTGCATTCAGACATAATGTACATGCCACTTTTCTTGTTTGACTGGTTAATGTTTGATTAATTAATGATGTCCGCATGCAAAGAAAATGCCAATTCGAATGACGAATTGATTGAAAGATTGACTCTAACTGTTCGACTGATTTATTTAATGACTGATTTATAAATTTATTGACTAATTCACTAATTGATTGATCAACTCACAGAATCATCTTCTTTATTCTCCAACTAATTTATTTATTTATCTATGTATTTATTATTATTTTTAACATATTTGTCGAACTTCTTACGCTCACAAAGTTAGTAATTCTGAATACTAGCCACGGAGTTCTTTAGACAGACTCGATCCCGCAGTCAGTGGAATTTAGACACAACGTGTAACCACGTTAAGTTCACCTTTTCTCAAGACGTTTAGTGGAGAAGGTGTTGAACGTTGGTTAATACAGTGCTCCAATTAGACACCTTTAAAGCGTATATCTTATTTTTAACACCGTGCTCTTATTCAACACCTTTAAGAAGTTTATTAACGAAGCTATATGTAAATCAGCTGCTCTTCAGCGCTAGATGTCTCTCTCCAACTATATTTTAAAAAACCGATACTTTCAAAGACGTTGTAGTATTATTTGCATCATTAGCTAATTAAACTTAACCTAGTGACCTGCGAAGCTTCGATATTCGATTCCAAAACGAATCGGATGGCAGAATTCTATTGGATTCGAAAATGACGTCATGATTCGAAAATTGATTAGCCCGTGACGTGCTTTGAATGCGATGCAAAGTTCACTATATCGACAGAGTGCAGTCAAGTGATGTAAAGATGCCTTTAAACAGTTGCTTCATTCAGTGTTTAATAAAGTGGACAATACGCAGAGAGGACGTTCCAACACTAACATCTAGTCAACCACCGATAAGCAATTTAAGAGTGATGTCAGCGCATATTTGAAGCAGCCTGTAAGTGAATGTGACAGCAGTCCGTTGCAGTACTGGAAGGAGAGCAAAAACATGCTTCAACTGCTGTCGAGAGTAGCGCGTGAGTTACTTGCTGTTCAAGCCACAGGATGTTTGTCAGAGAGAGTTAATTCAGATAGATTGAGTTGTTGTCTTTACTAAAGGTACAAATGAGTCCATTCCCTAGGGCGTCACGCTCCAGAGGCGGAAAAGCTTAAATGACTAACAATCAAGATTGGAGCTTTGCATTTAATTTCAAATATAAAGAGTGAAGTCAAAAGTAAAAGTGTATCCTCGGTCGTTCTTAGAAAACTGTTTATGAGTTAGTTTCATGCAAAGAAATTGTGCAGAGAATCCAATCCGGAAAATTTACGAATTATATATAAATATATTCGTTAATTTATTAATCTTTATATTCTGTTTTTTAATGAACAGAATTGCTGCTAGCGAAAATAAATTTACAAAGCTTGAGAAATAAAGGAACGACGGACTGAATACCAAATAGTGCATACATGTAGATCGACGGAGGAATGGACAACGTTCACACCTTTAAAACGATTTGCTCGGGTACTATATAAAGTGAATTCGGTCAATCGATGGAGATAGTTTAAATTATAGAAATACAGTCATGAGGGTTGCAGGTTCGAATCCCACTGTAGCCGCTGCGTACGGACCTTGGGCAAGTCCTTCACTCACGATTGCTCGTGGCGCTTCGGCGTGAAAATTCCGGCACAGTATCAATGCTGTAGTCGGGAGCGCCTCTGAGTAGTAGTAGACTCGAGGAGGCGCTATAGAAATATCCGAAATTAAAAAAAATAAGAAAATAAATAACCAGGTATGTCTGATTTGTGGAGTTTGGGGAAAAGAGAAATAGCTTCAAAGATTTGACACTCCAAACAGTTTTATCTAAGCCATTTGACGACATATCGACAAGCTGTTTGAAGCACCATGTAAGTTATTATTGTCATTCACGAAATTGTTACATAATGCAAAGCAAAAGATAGCATTAATATTTTTATACGACATTTTACTTCATACCTAAATGGAGGTAATGTAAAATAACTTAATCATATTTTACATTACCTTTATTTATAGGCGAGTAAGTAATTTAAATGAGGTGTCCAAAATATATGCCACGTTTTCGGGTTGAGTAAGCGCGTTTGTAGGTTCCTAACACCGCTACTATCTTAAAACCCGTATTACCGAAGAAGAAACCGTATTTACTTATTTACTTAATTAACTGATTAATTACTTATTTAGTTACTTAATTATTTAATAAGTTAGTAGCCAAATGGTATTGACCTTAGTATTTATAGGCTGTTGGCACAGGGTGATTAGCTGCTGTTTAACGACGCTGTATTGTAGCAAAGATGATTAGCGACGCCCTCATTATACCCAGGCCTGGGACTGGCACTACCACAGTAAGCCTTTCGTTGTAATGTAAAGGAAGAGCAAAGGCTCAAGGGCAATGATTGATATATCCAGAGTTTACCGTCGTCTTATGACATCAAAGGGCGTTGAAATGCGAAAGCGCATACAATGAAATGAAGACAAGGAAGTTTTAGCGTCCGAGAGACACCATTAAAAGGTGTCAAAGCAGAACTTGGCAATGTCACTAATATTAATTGTTTAATGACGTAAAGCAATATAGCTGACATTGTTTACGATACACAATTTGTGATAAAATGCTTTGATGCAAATTAAACAAAAGTCTGGAGCAACTGTCACATAGAAAAAATTTTAAAAGTAAGCAAATACTTCTCAATAAACATTCTTAATGTAGAAAAGATTCTTAATCTAATTATTATAATTATAAAGCAGTTTTGATTATAAATCTACAATATATGTATGCAAAATATATATCTTTGCGTTATTTTCTTATGCCTACATGTAATTATGACACGGGATCCTTATTCTACATTCACCTTAGGATCAAATGTTTTAAAAGTGTTTAAGAAGAGCTGTGGGGTTTCACTTAGTGTATCTTAATGGAATTGATGTTTATGTAGCATATGAGTAAATCTTTTTAAAGGTGTGGACGTCGTCAGTTTACTTCGAGGATCTTTGTGCTGTTTTCTTTAGACCCAGACCTTTCAAACAATGCTTAAGCAATCACATTGAGTATACATCGCCACGTCTATGCAAATGTATAGGCCTATCGCACAGCGTCACGCTTCACTAACTTCCCGTGCAACTTACCTACTCATCACGAATTACAAATAATTCGCATTAGGTGCAAATGCCTACAAATAAAAACGTTGACGGCCATTGTAGCCATAAGAGGTCGTTAAACTTTTGGAATTTTGACATGTTAATGTACAGGAGGATTTAAGAAATGGTATAGAGCTGTGCATTAAGTTTTACTGTTGGGGTGAACGACATTATTTTTGGTGTCATGAGATATCGCTAAACAATCAGATTCAATCCATAGCTACTGTTTGGCTGATAATGGTAAGGGTGATCCGCAAGATGTCGTTAGCAATAGCAACTACTAAATTATACCATGAACTACTAAAACTACTAAATCTCCACTGTCTGGCGGGCGAATTCAGAAATTAGCTAATTAACATACTGTTGGTGTCAACAGCCATGGTTGCCAGAAGATCTTGTTAAAGTCTGAATATTTTTTACAAATCTATTGAAATTACTGTCGGTCAACGATTGTCACTTTCTGCGTCTTTAAAAGGGGAACGGAAGATGAAGGTGTATTTTACTGCATTTGAAATCAAAATTTAAACGCATATTTTAATGTTTTTTAATAGCCGATGTCATCCAATGATGGTTAGTGCGATGTTTACGATTGTTCTAATCTTTTAATTAGACACCTTTAAAAGATGATGATCAAACTATATATTAATTCGTCGCACAGCCTCTAAGTGCTAATATATTCAACATTCAACAATGAGACTTAAGCAAGTTATTCTAGTAAAATAAAAACGGATATGATGTATAATTCTATCCATCTTAGGTCTGTAACCTACTTGGCTGAGGTTAGCTCACGCAACTTTTAAACAGTTTCCGAGCCACTGCTCTTGGCCAAAATCGAAGCATTCAGTCCCGTCCTAACATATACAGACATTCGAACGTTTTGAGATCGTCGTTATAGGCTAACTGACTGCAGAGCTGAAATTTCCTGAAACTAGCGCATTTTAACGCATCTTAATCTTTCCATTTTCACCGTAAAACTGTGAAAAAAAGTATCTACAGCTTCCACTCTGCGAAATCACCAAAAGGCTCATAATTTGCACTGAACTGCAAATCAGGTTAATACGGTAGTTGTGCGTTTACAAAGCATTACGTCATCACATCATGTGGGTCATTTTGTGAAGTAGCCGCAAACATTGTAAGAAAATATTTCATAGTCGAGTCGAGTCGAGGAAACAACGATCGACTCGACATGTCAAAACATATGATCGACTCGACTTGCAAGTCGATCGAGTTGAAGATTTCTCGACCGACTCGACTTGGCCGAGCTTCGATCGACGCTGTCGACTGACTCGATCGATCACGGGGTAGAGTAGCGAGGCACACCAGAGGGAAAGAGTGGACGTAAGACCTGTTTCAGAAGCGTTTGCATCGTAATCGTAAACGCCAAATTTCTAACGCGCTACTCTAAGGCTAAGCTCAGGACACCAGCATATTCATGACTGCTGTGCCAAGTTAGATAGGTTGTCCTGAGATTCTAAGTAACCATCCGATTCAGCTTGCCAGAGAGACCAGAGAGAGGAGGCCGTCGCTTCGCTTCGCATCATTGACTCGGCTACGGGCTACTGAGTTCGCCAACAGCAGAAAAAATACTAAGAAACAGACGCTGTGCCTTAACTACTTGTCTACTTTATCTCACCTGATTGGATATGCTCTGCTTAATGGCCATTTTTCAAACGGTTTAATGACATCTTGTGGTGGCATCAAAGGCCGTTGACTTCGATAAGAAAAATTTACGAACAATTTTCACCAATGGCTGACGTAAAGAAGATGATTATATATTGATAATTAGATTTTTCCAATGTCTACCGTCATCATATGGCTACTAGGGCCGCTAACGTCGCCCTCGTTAATTGTACAGACTTGGGACTACCACAACGTGGCACGACTGCCACTTCGGGTAGTAGCGGAGTTAGACATTGTCAATTGGATGCTGATTTTAACGACATCTTATGGCAAAAAAGGTCACTGACGTTGACAGAAATAATTGCTATTCAGAACAGTTCTCACCGTTCGTACGGCCTAAGACACCTGTTTGCCTTGCATTTTGCTGAATAGTAGTTGAGATCATGTGGCGATTAAACGCAGTTTACATTTATATAGGCGTAGCTCTTGTTGAGAGCTGTCGATCATGATAGTAAAGGCCGTCAGGGATATCAGCATAACTATGATAATAATAATGATGATGATGATGATGATGATGATGATGATGATGATGATGATGATGATGATGATGATGATGATGATGATGATGATCATCATCATCATCATCATCATCATCATCATCATCATCATCATCATCATCATCATCATCATCATCATCATCTTCTGTCCTTCTGCTCATTTTACCGTCGCCATCTAGGGAATGGAAGGCTGAGTCTACCTTGTCGGGTTATCGGTTATCGAAGCCCCGTCCTTCTGGTCTCCTGATCTCATGCCACCATGTTACCATTCAACTATCTCCCAAAACCGTTATTCAATACAAACGTCAACCGTCTCCTACTATTAGGCATTATGGTTAGTTCGGTATTTGATTGGTTCCAGAATTAATCGATATCATATGGCAGCAAAATCCGTCGACGTCTTTAAAGTTAATTGTATTTCAGTTCATATATATATATGTTTTCCGTGGATCCCCCTTAACAGCTACTCTACCTCCTCTGATTTCCTAGCAACCGGGCTCGGACCTCCTTTTGACTACCCTTTGACAACCCCTCTGACTCGACGCAGCGCTCGTGAATAATCTAAAGCTCTCCACCTAGTTTTCAAACGGCGCTTTAGAAATTAACGATTAAGACGTCTTGTTTTATTTAGACACCTCAGTTCAATGAGTTACTTTCCCATTAACAGACAACAGCACGGCAAACGAGGATTGATTGCTTCGCGGTGTCGTAAGTGACTTTTATAGAAGAACAACACGTGTAAGTGAGGTGTCTAAAATATTGCCATGTAATTCAGATAATAATTATAACCGGCAATTACTGCAGTTATATGTAGTTCAAGCGAACCCCTCCAAATCCGAGAATTAACAGCATAATATATGATTTTGTCCATTCTTTTTGTTCCTTTAGCTCCTATCAAGCAACTCACAATTTAACTAGCTACTCTACCTCCTTAAAGGAGAATCCGCAACTGTGCATTCATATTGCACCTTTATTAACCTCTGAAAGACAAAGAAACATGACCACTGTCAGTTATGTGGACAGTGCCCTTTCAATTCTAAAACCCAATTTCCAGATCGTTTCATGAATTAAAAGGAAGGCGTTCGGCCATCTAGCGTCGACTGGACGCCTATTGGCTGAGGCCCAACTGATAATCTCCTGATTTTATGATCACTGGTTTCCTCTGAAGAAAAGGACATTTGCACGTGATAGGATAAGATGCAGTTGATAGGGTAAGATGTCAGTTAAAAGATTGAACTCGGTTTAGGATAAGATATATATAATAATAATTTTGACACGGGAGTCTTATTCTACATTTAGCTTAGGTTAAAACGTTTTTGACTGAGAAGAGCTGTTGTTTTCACTTTACTTGTAGTGGACAGGAACTACTTTGGCATATTATGGCCACAACGGCCGTTGACTAGAACTCTATTCTATGCTATAAAAATTAATGAATGGTCAAGTGACATCTATATAGAATCTGGATAAATATTTTAAAAGTGTTTAAGGGAACTATTGGCTCAACCTCATATCACTAGGACTCACTCAAACATTTGACAAGAAGCATTGTAAAAGCATGGACGAAGTGACATTTATACAGCACTTATAATAAAAATTTCTTTAAAATTTCTTACGGTTACCTTCGTGGATATTTGCGCTATTTACATTGAAACAATAGAAACATGACGGTACAATTATCAGTATCTTAATTGGCAGGACCAGTAAGGCGTCCGCTGCATAGTGGCTAACGGGTATTGAACCTCGTCTAGCCTGTTTCTCTCTGCAAGCAGTAAAAACATACTATGGCACGTTCTACAATTCTCAAAGCGCACTTGGAAGTAAAAGCGTTCAAAAGTCTCCTAAAGGCAGTTATTAACAGCCATACCGAAGAAGAAAGTCTTCACTACTTACTTAATGATTTACTAATTTACTGATAAACTGATTTACTCATTTAGTGTACTTACTTACTTATTTACTTATATATTATCTGAAAGCATAAGTATAGTAGAGGTTACTGCCAAAAAGACGATCTGCCCTAAGAAAGATAATTAGCGTCGCCCTCCTCCTTCATCTGGACCTGGGACTGGCACTACCAGAGTACGGACAGTGGCCAAGTAAAGCGCAATGATTCGTTTAATTAGATCTTATGGCATCATGAGCCGTTGCCTTTGACACAAAAATCTTCAGTTGCAGGGATTGCACAAAGATGAGTATTTTAACGTTGTGAGGAGACTAATAGCAAATAACAGTTGTATTGCACTGTTCAGAGGTAGGATGAAGTCGATGTCAACGGTTCTGGCAACTACAAGATGTCGTTAAACATCCGAAGCTATAGTACTGCGTGTGGTAACTGTAAAAAGAACTTAACAACTTTTTTCAATCTACGTAAACTAGTAGTCTAGCTGACTATATAGAACAAGCCAATAATCTCAAAATAATCGACTAAGAAAAGTCAATTTACTTATATTTATTCAAAAATCAGTTCTAACTTCAATAGTATAAATTTCTCTTATAGCTACAGAAGTATCTCTACTGACAATTTCAGACAAACTCAACGGTGAGAAAAGTCCATCTCACCAAAGACTACCTTCAATTTTGTCCACTCCCTCTTCTTCATTCCCTTCTACATCGCTCAAAATAAGGATGGTTTCTCAACCATCACCCATTCACACATTCCCCATTAAATGCCTTCACCACTCTCTGTCCACGTGTTCTTCCATCACTGCTAAACTTACTCTTTAGTACCCTACCTTGCCGTATACCTATCAGTACCTATTCCCTCAAGACCTACATGCAGCAATATGCACGAATGCACGTCTGTATATGGATATTTTTATAGCGCCCATAAATTTAATGGTGTTTTCAATTTAGTGTATCCTTGTATCTTACAGTTACAACGGCCTATGGAACCAACGAAATTCCATTGATAACGTTGGTCGAAGTGATACTTATATAGTATCCAATGAAACCGTTTTAAAGGTGTGAATAACGTCGATTATTATCTTCATGGTTCTTTGCGCTATTATCTTTAAATGGCAGAAAATCTAGCGATAACAGACTCTCCTGATTGGATTTTCGGGGCTGAATCTTTGAATTTATGAAGCCAACTGAAAGACATTTCATTGTACGCCTCAAACAACGCTTAAGCAATCACATTGAGGACATGATCGGCGCCTTGCATGGCTGCCGCGTACAATTAAAATTCAGATGTGTATTGCAGAGCGGATCATCAGGCCTCACTACCTTCTCGTGCAACTTATCTAAGCAACACGAATATCAAATAATTCGCATTGGATGAAGATCCATACCTATATATTGTCTGCGCAACCAGGGCTAGAAATCTTTGCATGTGATAAAAGGTAATTTAGAAGAAGTAAGCATTGTCTACATCTTATGACTGAAGTGATCGTTTACATCTTATGACTGAAGTGACGTCGACTTTACCTTAGATGATAGATTCATCCGCCTGTATTGCAATCCGGTGGATGGATTCAGAGTTTAACGAGATCTTATGACAACAAAGGTCGTTGACGTCCACAGAAATTATTTTGAATAGTTCTTATCGTTCCTATGGCACAGTACAGCATATCTTATGATCCGGTGGTTGATTAGTTGCTGTTTAACGACACCGGAAAATAACAAAGATTCCTAGCGTCGCCCTCCTCCTTTATCCAAGCTTTGGACTGGCAAAGAGATGGAGTAGTGGCGGAGTTTTACGATCTGGTGAATGTTGATTTATTTATTTCTGCACGGGCTGTTGTTAAAGTTTATTTAATACAACACTCTTTCGACACCTTTATAATGGCTTCATTCAAAATTATATATACTAGCAAATCGCACAGCATTTTTGTTTTGTATCTTGAATATCTGGATAGGTAGTTAACTGCATTATACCAAAAGAATTAAATTAACTGTTCAAAAATCATTTCTGTTGACATCAACGGGCTTTGTGGCCATAAGATGTCATTGAACGGTTGGAAATTCGACCTGTTCTATCGTCCCCTTTGAAGCCATGGATGGGTTAATTGTTTGAAAGTTACTCGGTTACTCGCCGTCTGATGTTTGCATTTTGTCGTGGGCGGGATGCCCTACTGGTTCCGTCTTTGGGGACTGAGCGAGTCTGCAGCGAGTTACGCAAGGAAGACCTGTTTTAAAAAGTGTTTGATTCGTAATACGTAAAGCCAAATTTCTATTGCGCTAATCTAAGGCTAAGCACAGGGCACCAGTTCATTAACGAGCGCTGTGTCGGGTCAGATGGGTTGTCCAGAGATAAAAATTTTGCAGGCGCTTAGTTAAAGAAAAAGATTATTATTATTATTATTATTATTTTTTTTTTTATTATTATTATTATTATTATTATTATTAAATATAGACCCAATTAATGATGATTACTATAGTGATGACGATAATAATGATATTTTTAATAACAATAATTATAATAATAGCAATAGTAATAGTAATAACGGTGATGAGTTTCAAACATGTTGGACATTATCTTTACGCTTCTAATTTGTGTTTATCTTTGTTACCTTAATTATTGTGAAGAGCTATGTACAGACGTGCAAGTCCCAAGACTGGATGAGGAAGGAGGGCGACGCTAAAGATCCTTCTTATCACACAGCATCGTTAAACTGAAGCTACGACTACTTCGGCAAAACTCTCCCAGTGAGGTACGCTGAGTCTTACATAATTTCTGTTGAAAGCGTTGAAAAGGTGTCGATCATGATCGTTATTTAGTATATTTTATCGACAACTAACAGCTGCCGGGGATTTCAACGTTGTATGATATTTAATAAAAACGTCAACCGTCTTTTAACATTAGTTTTTAATAGATATTTCGTTATTTGATTGATTCTAGAATTCATCTATATTTTATGGCAGCAAATGCCGTCGACGTCCTTAAATTGTATTGTATTTCATTTTATTTTGGGGAATGGAGATAGAGTAATGGTAACACTAATGGCCAGAAGAGCATAAGATACGCGGATCGATTCCCGTAACCCCCTCTAGGGCGGCGCCTTGCATGGCTGTCAAACCGTGTGTATAATTGAGATCTTGATTGTACTTTCATGTTTCAATGTAATCTTACTGCGTCTGTCAGTTTGAAATAATAAAGAATATAATAATTGCTATTATTTTTATATTATAGTACTTAGTTTCCTCAAGGTCTTAAATATTACAAGTGTGATGGATCTGGTGAGCCTATGTCTCTTAGATCACGGGCAGAGATTTGATAAAAGAACCGCTAAAAGCCACAGCATAAAACCGTTGGACGGGCACCGATAGTTGTTGGAATAGGAAGCTGGTCCTTCGGGCTTCGCCTGTGGTCTGTCTTTGTATTTGTTTCCGTTGCCTAGGGTAATATTAGACACCTCATTTAAAGTTCTCGCTGTCATAAAAATAAGCACCAAATGATTTCCTCCAGAAATGCGAATTTTATATTTATAAGAGACGTAGTCCTGCAATTAAGGTGTCTAAAATAGGAAGAGACCTACCGATGTCTTTGCTCCATACAAAACATTACTTTAGAGAATATACTCGTTAATTACTGCCGTTATATTTAGTTGAACCGAGAATTGATATATCAGTATATGATTGTTTTCCCAACCCTTTCGTTCCTTTCCGCAGCTTTCTAACAACTAGCATGAAATTAAGATACACACGATGAAACATCTCCAAAAGTAATCCATAATTCACAGTTAATAAAATTATTATCGTACCTATTACTCCCGCTTGGTTTATAATTTCTATTTCGAATTTCACAATTCGATACGTCGTTAGTAGTAATAGTCTCCGTTACTAAAGTAACAGAGAGAAGATCCCAGAAGTATAGTATCGCGAGATTTATACTATGGATGGATGTATCTTATAGCAACAAAGTCTGTTGACGTCGACAGAAATTATTTTGGCTTAATATAGCTCTAATTTATTCTATTATTATTATTCCAAAGTTTAACGTCGTCCTTTGGCAACAATGGCCGTTGACGACAATTCACAAATACAATTTCTAGAAAACGATAAACTTATAGTGTCCGTATAACACCATGTAAAGGTGTCAAACATAAGCTTACAATGTCAGTAATGTCACATCACCCAAAGCAACATATCTAATGTTATTTATAATACACATAGCTATAAAATGTTCCGACGCAAACCAAACAGTACTTCGCAACTATTGTCACTCGCTAGAAATATTTAAACAACTTCAGACATATCAGTATATGATTGTTTTCCCAACCCTTTCGTTCCTTTCCGCAGCTTTCTAACAACTAGCATGAAATTTATTTAATTTATTCTACTGATGGTAATTGACTTATTGTAAGAATTTTAATTCTTATAAGGGGTGTCTAAATAGTTCCAACTATGCCGACTTTAGTAACTTATTTAGGCTCGGCTTCAAACATCAGATTTCACTTAACGGCAGAATAATATATTACTTTTTTAATTTCACTATACTTACCCTTACGTAGCAATAATATTACACTTAAAAATTCTTACCCGATCATTGATGACTCTTCAATGTATTTCTGACATTGACTTAAAATTCTCTTCTTTGAAGGCGTTCTCTTTTAAATAAATTGCGCAAAATCCAAAGAGGCGATTTTTAGGCGCCCTGGATCTAAGTCAATAGTCCTTCCCCGCCAGTACCTGGTATCGCCAGGGTCTCTGAGCTGGTTGTCCTGGGATGACACTATCCGACCGCTTGGGATTTGGCTCCCACGTCCAGCGATTGTGCACCAGGGCTGGCCAATCCCTCTACGTCCTCCGATGCCTTACCGCACACGGTCTCAGTGGGCCTCGCCTGTATGATGTAGTCCGAGCAACTACCTTAGCTAGATTGCCTTATGCCTCTCCTGCCTGGTGGGGCTTCACAAATGTTGAGCAGCGCTCTCGTCTTTGCGCGCTGGTTAAGAGGTTGATACGGCATGGGCATCTACCGCCAGCCTCGAATCCTTCGATATTCTTTGTGCAAGTGCTGATAGAGCTCTCTTTTCAGCGGTGCTCCACAACCCTGGCGACGTTCTCTATCCCTTGCTCCCCCTCCCATAATCCGTACCTATGGCCTGCGTCCCCGCTCGCATAACAGGAAGATTCCTAAGGCAGACGCGCTAACGCGTAAGAATTTCTTAACTAGGATGTTATACCAGTAAAATTCATATCCAATTGTTAGGCCTTAATCTATCTATGCCTAACCTAGTTAGCTGCCTTCCTTTCCAACTTATGTTGTTTCTTGTGTTTCATGCCTCTAACTGCATAACATGTTTGTTAACCACAGTGCTCATGCAGGTGGTTCAATAAAGAATATACTTACTTACTTACTTATTTCAACCAGACCCAGGAAAGAGATTTGATTAGAGGATACGCATTGAAACGCCGCCATTGCTTCATACTCGGTAGCGCCAGTCCGAATGCTGGATAAATGAAGAGGGTGACGCTAATTATCTTTGATATGATAGCTTTATTAAACAGAAATATCTAAATACTCGCCACTTACAGATTAGAATCAAGTTAGATTTTTTCAATTAAAAGGTAATTACAAAGTCAACCGCTTTGACAGTCGTAAGATGTCCTTAAAGGGCTTATTCCGTGTTAGCGCAATGCGTTTTATTGGACACCTTTAAAATTATATTAACTAGTCTATATATAGAGCAGCTACGTTACGTGGTTGAATGGTTGCGGCTGAGCTGAAATGAAGTCCTTAAACAGCAGACGGGAGAAAAAGAGAGAAAACTATCAGAACGAGAAGATAAGATAAGATAAGATAAAGATGAGAATATTCTTTATCAAACCAATTGCTATCCGCATTTTGGTGTACAACCGTTCACATCTTTCCGCTAATCTTATACATTTTCTGCTACCAACAAACATTTATAATCTAGGTCTATATCTAATTATATATATACACAGACATATATGCATTATATATGTTTCCATATAACATCCTAATAATATATGTTTTCCTCATCAAGTTATCGGCAGGTGGGATAACGCGATCGTGGGCCCTTGTTCTCATATGATAGACGGAGTGCTTTATCGGTGGAAGCAGATCATGCAAAATGTGACTCTCATCCACCAAGATTGCTGAGAAGAGGGACATAGCTCTGAGACATAGCTGCTCAAAAGTAGGAAGATAAAAATGGCTGGGACATGTGGTTCGTATAGATGTGGCGTTCTGCGCCCGCCCGGACGCCTGCACTCTCGTTGCGCCGGGCGGGTTTCCTGGTGTGGTGGCGACTCCAGCCAACTACCCTTCTGGAGCCACCCGCCAGAGTCACTGCCTTGTCTACTTTCAACGTAAAATGGCTGGTCTCTATCTCTGCCCATAGTGAACGTTCGTATCAGAGGAGATTCAGGATTGGCCGCTTAAGAAAGGCAACACTATACCGTTCTATCTCGGGGTCTGACTCTGCCACTTCCGCGGTCACCGGGTGGGCAACGTCCTGCAGGATGGCCGTCCTTCAGAACAGGGTTCGTTATCTTACCAGCAGAAGTCTTCCTCTTATGTGTGCCTTCTTAGTTACGGGCTTCCTCCAACTCTCCACATGATCTGAACTTTGACGTACCATTCTACATCTCGTGACTCTTTAACTATCGCCATTTATAAGGGACACCAAACGTTTTCTAAGTATCGGAAACAAGGAATACATGCGACAAGTCTCTGCATCACATCGTCCTAGACACCGGTCTATTGGGCAACTGTCAAAGGTAACTCTCTACGTCGTGTCGTCTAGGCACCTGTCCATTTGACAACTGTCTTCCCACCGTCACGTTTATCTCACTCCATTTCCGTGCAGGGCATACCGGCCTTACACGTATATTGTCATGCACCACATTTACGGAGTAAGTTTCATTACACGTCTTCTGTGTTGGCAATTATCGACCAACACAGTGATAAATTCTGCTTCGAGAGATAACGGTAAGGGTATCTACGGTACTCTGATAGTGAAGGTCTTCTCTCTATAACCTTCCTATCTACACACAGGACTTCGTTCCGACCTACGCACGAGGGGGCCCAGCCTCGCACTTCAGTCGGTCCTCAGAGCTGTGTGCTACGACAAGCAAATATGTTTCTACCTGGGTATCCGACTACCCGGACTTTCACGTATCGCACTCTTGGTCTGCTTTATTATTTCCCTTCATACATGGGATTATCGTACTCCTCACCTGGGGACTCTGACTAGCTGAACTTCGGCTAGCAAAACGCGAACTTGTCTCTTTCGGACCTGGGTACCCGACTACCCGACCCGAACTTTGAGGTTAATCTCTTCCTCTTGGTCTGATTTAATCTCTGTTTACCTGGAACTCGCGTACTCTTCACCTAGGGATCTGGCCCGCTGTATCTTCTCGTTGCGGCGTATCCCTACCCGGTTTACATAACCTTTTACACGGTTGTGTTTTCCCGGGAGCTCACAGACTCGTAGGCTTCATTTCTGAGTAACAGACTCGATTCTACTAACGGTACCAGTGGAGTAACTATCAGTACTGTTACCCCATTATTTCACACAGACCTGTGTTTTCACCTCCCACCACTGCGGGAAGTTTCCTGTCTTCCACGCACCTGAACGAACCACGGTCAGATTGTTCGGGCAGTTCCCCGAACCGAGAAGTTTGCAGTTAGTTTCCGCGAGCCAAGATTTGCGGTAGACCGGAGTTAGGTAGGCCAAAGAAAGATATGCGGGAAAACCGCTGGAGTAACTATGACGGAAGTAAAACATCCAAAGGAAGAAACTTGTGGTAGACCGCGAGTTAAGATTCTGCGTATAACTGTATAATTGTTAATTGTGAATTGTATACTCTAATATGTATAGGCTTTTATGTGTAGTTGAGATATTTCGGTTTGACCGCGAGTTGAGAGATTGCGGTTAGTCCCGCGAGTTAAAAGAAAGGCGGGTAAGTTGCCCGATGTTATCGAACGGAACCAACGGGGTCACCCTCCCCGAACATATCGAACTGTCACCACCGGGGTCTTTCCTTCCCCGTATTTATACAGACCTGTGTATCCGCGGGTCCTTCCCCGTCTTTACCGATACAGACCTGTGAGCCGTTACCTCTCACGATCGGTCTTTCCCCGAATCAGCCTTCCATGATCAGACTCGGTACTGCTCGCGATCTACAACAGAGCGGGCCCTTACTCCGTTGGATCGACGCTTTGCCAGCACTGGTCAGACCGCCTTTGGAGCGGCTGTCACTCGGGAGCGCACTGATTAGCCTTGTACCGGACGCCGTGTCCGTAAAATCATTCGTAACCGAACCGGTAACCAACGACACTAAAGCACCGTGTCGCTGTACATGCAAAGCGCAGTAACGCCGCTCTACGTTATAAGCACTGCACCGTGTGGCAGGCTCTATGTATCTATCTGCATCCTATGGTCTCGCACATAAGACATTTTCTGGCCTCCATGGGGCGGCTACATTCACTGTCTGCGTTGCTATAATTTAGTACGCAAGGTATATTCTGGCCTCCTTACTTATATATTAGCCCACGCACACCTTCTCAAATACGGGTGTCTAAGAGAAATATATCTTAGTTATTACATTAAGCGACGCCTAGCTTTAGGCCTTAATTATTGGACCGAAAAGCGTATTAAATTATACTAATTAATAATTTCAATCATTAAAACGGAAAGAATACGCTAAAACTTAAATATTGGCTATTATTAAATCGCGTTAACGCTACCATCTACGCATCGGCCGCTGGTGCCCTCTGATGCATTATATCACCGGATAACGCGTCAACAACACAGTTATGATTGATAAAACCTACATTCAAGCGCCGTGGCCAGTCCGCCACATAGACAGGGAGAGAAGAGCCGACCAAGTGATGATCTGGTCCCTGAAGGGAAAAGGAGAAGCGGAAGATCACGGAATGTTAAGATCATAAGGGACGACTCGAGGTTCTCTGGATGTCGTGGAAGCTGAAAGACTGGCAATGGACATAGACGAATGGAGAAGAAAATGCATTGCCCAATGTGCAGATATCCTAAGGACTAAGCAAGTAAGTAAGCAAGTTCTATTGGCCATCGATTGTCGCTTTGTTCGTCATCATAACGCCGTTTTAGACATAGTAAATTTGAAATCCAATTTTAAATAAATTATTTTGTGATATAAAAAAAGATTATACCATTATGATTTAATATACATATCTTATTAAATAAATTAAACTCATTATGGTTTAATGGTTTGTAATGTTGACGGAGATGCAACAATGTTTAGTGCAATAGAGTTTGAGATAGTTTTTCAATCGAATACGGGTTACTGAAAAAATCAGAATCACTGAGGAATCAAAAACTAGGCCTAGACTTAAGCAATTACACAATTGCAGGAAATCAAGGTCGCTTAAACTTGTACAGTTATCTAAGACAATCACTTTTTATAGCGTTATCGTATTGGTGAGGTAAGATATATGGCAAAGGACCTAACCTTTTGAATTTGATCTTTGTGCGAGTTTAAGTAGCCTACTTACAAAAAACGCTGTCCACCTCTCTATGTATTTAGGAGCTGCGTTTAGTGTTGAATGTATTAGTTGTGATTGGTGAGAACTATGCGAAAACACTCGTTGTTGCCATAAGATGTCGTTAAACTCGGGATCCATCCATTCAATCAAATTATAGACAGATACTTTACTCTTAAGTGGAAAGGAAATGAATTGAAATTATGAAGATCGAAGAGTCGCGTACGCCACCTGCCGGATAGCAGAATTTCTTTGATTGATTTTGTCTCTACTAACACCATGAACTGAGAGGCCTCTTAAATATACGCATACAAAGATTTTTGACATGGGGAGAACGATCTACAACGAAGAAAATTAAGTGATATGCATTAATATTTTAAAGACATCAACGGTAGATATAAGACGTCGTTAAACCTTTTCGGAATGTTGGCATGTTAATGTAGGCCTACAGGAGGATTGTAGTACTGGTAGAGAGAGCTGTGAATAAGTTTTCCTGTTGAGGTGAACGGCATTTGATGCCACGAGATGTCGCTAAACAATCAGATTCAATCCATAGTCACTGTGTGGCTGATAATGCTAACGTGATCCGCAAGATGTCGTAAGCAATAGAAACTACTAAATTATCTATGAACTACTAAAATTACTAAATCGCCATTGTTCAGCTGGCGAATTCAGTTATTAAGTAGGTAGTGTCGCTGTCAGAAGATCTCGTTAAAGTCTGAATTTTTGTACAACTCGATTGAAATTACAGTCGGCCAACGATTGTCATTTTTTTTAAAAGAGGAACGGAAAAAGTAGGGTTAATTTACGGCATTTGAAACTGAAATTTAAATATATCTTTTAATGTGTTTCAATAGCTGATGTCATCCAATAACGTTTCTTGCGATGATGTTTACGATTGTTTTAATTGTTTTATATTAGACACCTTTAAGTGGTGAGCAACAGAAGATATATTAATTCGTGATACCGTTTATTTTTAATTACTGTAATGGTTGTCAACAATTAGACGTAAGCAAGTAATTATAGGAAATAAAAAGCTTTTCTAATGTATAACTATCTAACTCTCTGTCTTCAATGGTGCCTTTATTATTGCGAAGGGAAACAGCAAGCCAAGAAGAATAAAGCAGACAGAAGAGGAACTTAAAACTTGCACCAAAGACCAGAAACAGAAACTTAACGAGAAAGAGAAACAGAAACAGCCTCAAAAACAGAAACGATATTCTTCCGCTAATTGGTCTGTCTGGAATCGTAAGTCTTTCTGTGTGTTCTTCTGTAGGTCTGGGTGGATCGGTTCCTATCTCTGAATTTATCTGTTTGTAACTATAGGGGTTTGTGTACGTTCTTTTCTATATATGATATATGGTGAATGTTGATTTATTTATTTCTTGACAGGTTTTCTAACGTTAAACTTATATTTAATACAACACTCCTTCGACACATTTAACATGGCTCCATTCTAAATAGCATATGCACAAATGGCATAACGTTTACGTTCCGTCACCCAAAATTTTGATATGTAATCAGCGACCTTTGAGCCAAAAGATGTCGTCAAATGGTTGGAAATTCAATCTGCTGTATTGTCCCACTCGAAGCGCTGGATGAGTTAACTGCTTGAAAGGTAACTCGCTGGGGAAAGGTCTGATACTTGCATCTTATCGTGACGAGGATGCCCTGCTGGTCCAGTCTTTGGGGGCGGGCGAGAGTCTTTCTGTGGCGAGGCATGCAAGGGAGATTGCGTGGAGGGAAGACCTGTTTCAGAAGCGTTTGAATCGTAATACTAAGGTTATAAATACTCAATTTTCAAAAGCGCTGCTCTAAAGTTAAGCGCAGGGCACCAGCTTATTCACGAGAGCTGTGTCAAGTCAGAGCGGTTGGCCAGAGATTCAAGTGAAGATACGAGTCACCTTGCCAGAGAGACCAGAGAGAGGAGGCAGCTTCGCTTCGCATCGTTCACATGGCTACTGTAGAAATCCGGAGATTACGATTACGATTACGATTACGGTTCTCCACCAGGTGACAAAGTTTAAGAAGCAGACGCTCTGTGCCATAACTGTGGTAGACTTTTCTGCCTCGAATAATTGGTGCCAGTCTTGATGTTGGGGAGGGCGATGCCAATTATCGTTATTATCACACAGAGTGTGTGTTATTCCTGTTTAAAGGCGCTGTGTCAAAACAAATATGATTTACGATACCCTCCTCCTTTTCCAATGTTTTCGACTGGCACTACCAGCGTTACTAGTGTGGTGTAGGTTGGTAATAATTTCGATTATTAGAGCAGAAAGGAGTAGATCCCAGAGATGGTGTCGCGAGATTTACCCAAATTATGTTATTCTACTTATGTTAACAATGTGAATTCTTAAGAGAGGTGTCTAAATATTTCCATCTATGCCGACTTTAGTTGCTTGTTTAGTCTCGGTTTCACCCATCGGATTTCACTTACATGCAGATTATAATATTACTTTTTTCGATTTTACTGCAACACTTAATTTTGCATTTACACTTCTTACTCGATAAGTTTGCATTGGCGACTCTAATGTATTTCTCACATCGACTTAACATCTTTTTTGAAGGCGTTATCTTTTATAATCAGTTTTTCAATCAGACTCAAAGAAAGCGACTTCATTAGAACATACACGCTGTAATGTCGCCACTGCTTTATACCCGGGTACCGCCAGTCCGACGCTTGGATAAATTAGGAGGGTGACGCTTATAATCTTTGTTATGACAGCTTTGTTAATCAGAAGATATCTACATAATCGCCAGTTACAGAGTACAAGCAAGTTAGATTTTTTAGATTAAAAGGAAATTGCAAAGTAAACCGCCTTGACAGTTGTAAAAAGTCCTTAGAGAGCTTAAGAGTTGCCAGAGCATTGCCTTTCATTGGACACCTTTAAATGGCAACTAATATTATATATACAGAAGCTCCATTAAGTGATTTATTGATTGAGTTTCACTAAAGTCCTTAGACAGCGGACGGGAGAAGATGAAATAGAGTAAACTATCAGAAAGAGAAGATTAAAATGGATGGGATATGTGGTTCGTATGGATAAGGAGTAGGCCTAGTAGTAGTTTCAGTTCAACGACACTGTGCGATAACAAAGATCATTAGCGTCGCCCTCCTCCTTTATCTAGGCTTGGGACTGGCACTGTCAGAGCACGAGCAGTGGCGAAGTTTATGGACAGGGATAGAAGAGCCGACCAAGTGATGATCTGGAGGAAAAGGAGAAGGGGAAGACCACGGGATGTTGAACTGGTCGGAGACCATCAGGGACGACATTAAGTTCTCTAGATGTTGTGGAACAAGGTGAAAGAATGGAGAAGATGCGCTGTCCGATGTTGAGACCTGCTTGGGAAGGACGAACGATTAAGTGAGTAAGTAAGCATGTTCTATTGCGCATCGTTGTCACGTTGTGCGTCATCATTGCGCCGCTGTAGGCATAGTGGATATGAAATCCCATTTTTGATACATGTTATAAAAAGAGGATTTTTTTAAAGAGCTGTGCATTAAGTTTTCCTGTTGTGGTGAACGACATTTGATGTCATGTGTGGCAGATAATACTAAGGTGATCCGCAAAATATCGCTAGCAATAGAAACTACTAAATTAAGCCATAAACTACTAAAGCTATCAAATCGCTATTGTTCAGCTGGCGAATTCAGTAATTAAACTAATTAAGATGCTGTAAGTGTCAACGGCCCTGGAACCCAGAAGATCTCGCTAAAGTCTGCATAGTCGTAGACTCTTGGGGAGGGGGGCAGCCCCAATTTATTGAGAAGAACTGTACCCCAATGTAATAACTGTAGAATGAATAACCAAATCCCCTCCCACCCCAATATTTTGGATAACTTTACGCCAGGGAAAGCCTGAATATTTTTAAAAAACTTTATTGAAATTTCTATCGTCCATTAAGTGTCGCTCTCTGCGTCCTTAAAATGGCACGTATATTTCACTGCATTTGAAATCGAAATTTAAATATATATTTTAATGGTTTTAATGGCTGAAGTCATCGAATGATGTTTCGTGCGATAATGTTTGCGATTGTTTTATATTAATTCGTGGTACCGTTTACTTTTAATTGGTGCGCCATTCTTAACAAATAGACCAAAGCAAGTAATTCTAGGAAAATATCAATCGCCAAAGCTCATCTAATTGTGTAATTATCTAATTATCTGACTTCAACACTATTTGTCCACTTGTAAATACATGTATTAAATATTTAGAACCCTATAGGCACAAGGAAATCCAAATTTCTAGATTATAACTATCTCTGGTCTGACAGATTTGTTACACAGAATATCTACATAATGGCCAGAAATAGAGACGAAGCAGGTTAGATTTTGTGTGTTAAAAGGTGTGGACAAAGTCATCCGTCTTGATAGTCATAAGATGTTGTTAAAGGGCATAAACCGTGTTGAAGCAATACGTCTAATTGGACACCTTTAAAGCGTTGCCAAGAAGTGTATATATAGAGCAGCTGCTATAAGCGATTCGATCACTTGCCCCTTGTTTACCTGTTTAAGTCTGAAACTAAAATACGGTTGCTGTCTGAATTTGATATAACCCAGCAAAATAAGTCGGCTCGGAAGAGAGAAGCTAAAACAGAGAAGACTACCAGGAAGAGAAGATTAAAATGGATGGGACACGTGGCTGGCATGGACAAGGATGAAAGAGCCAACCATGTGATGAACTGGATCCATGGGGGAAAAGGAAAAGGGGAAGATCGCGGAATCTTGAACTGGTCGGAAACCATGAGAGGCGACTTGGCGTTCTTGGAGATGTCGTGAGACGAGACTGAATTACTGTCAATGGACAGAGACGAATGGAGAGGATGCGATGATCGATGTGCAGACTTGCATGGGAAGGACTAAGTACTAAGTAAGTAAGTAAGTATTGTTGTAAGCAAGGAAGTAAGCACGCAAGCAAATATGTAAGCAAGCTCCATTGTCCATCGATTGTCCCTGTGTCCGTCATCACAACGGCGTTGTACATGTAGTGGATATGAAAACCAAATTTAAATGTGATATAAAATAGCGGTAATATCACATATTGTTTTAATAGACATATTTTATAAAATTAATAAACCGTAATACGCTATAATGTTATTTTAAAGTTGATATGATCCTATATTTTGGTCACCATTAATCGATTGTAAAACTATCTCAAACACTGTCGCACTAAGAATTCAACAATTATGCGAAGACTGATTAATTAAGCACATGATTTTCGGAAAAGGAAATTCCTTAATCTTGTATAATTATCTGAGGTAAATATTTCTTTATATCGCTATTGTTTTTGGTAATGTACGATGTATGACAAATAGCATAACCATTTGAGTTGAATGGTACCATTTAAACTTTCCATCCTGCTTACTCTCAAGTGTCTTCGACTGCAACGTTTGTAAGGTGATGTAAGGTCGACGTCAGCGTCCCAGGCAGCCATGGACGAAGTATAAGAGAACAGCAGATCCGTTCACACCATTTTAAAGTCTTGCAATGACGCTATAAATTCCAGTAGAAGACGCGCGTGTTCCTTAAGCTAGCCCTGAAGCAGCCATGGGTAAGAAGTGCTAGCGACTTCATTTACTTAGACCCGGCGTATGAGGGCGGCGCCAAGTCCTCTACGTCGCCGTCTCATCTTCCCGCCGACAGTGTACGGTCAGTGTGCTGATCAAAGCGGAGTTGGTTAGAAGAGCAGGTGTTGCAGATATCTCGAACCAAGTTTCTGCCTTGGCGGCGATTTGAACCCCCGACCTCTCGCTTGACAGTCCAGCACGCTAACCAGTAACCTATCGTGCAGCCAAAAGATGGCGTAAATTTGCGGAGTCCTTAATTGGACGTCACCTTTGGTTGGCTCTACAGTCTAAAACGAAAAATCCCGAAAACACTGGTTTGTTAAATTGAAATCACTTGTTCGAACTAATTTGCATCAAAGTTGATTCTTGGGTATGCTCTTTCTAAATGTGTTAATTGAATTGAAAATCGCGACTATTTGTGCGTTTTGAATAACTTTTAACCATGAATATTAACGTTATCAGCTTCTGCGTTTATGGGTCATATATATACGTCGTATTAACGTCATAATACATCATAATATTCTCGAAGCTGCATTATAAATACTAATTATGCAAGTACGGTCTTAAAAAAAAGAAGTTTCCAGAAATTATGCTCATTTCAAAGGTAGGGATCACATGACACAGCGGCTAAGTTAAGACACCTTTTAATTCTGCTCTCCAGTCACTATAAGCATTCAACAGTTCATTTAATTGTAGGTATAGTCTTTTCCTTCTGCATTTTATTTTATTGTATTAATTATTACATTATTATAATGCAATCTTGAATGCATTGAAATCAAACTTGAAACAATTGTAATTATCATGTTCATAATTATATGCTTTGTTTATTAATAAAATTTATAGTTGAATGTGTTAGATACCTGAACATTTTCTTAAAAAAGGTACTTGGCATAACCATATGTTTCATTTAATGTGTATGATGTATGTGAAATTGGTACTATTTCATACATGATATGATTGTAGTGGTAGATATTTCCATAAGATCTCATTGAACTGAGGAATAAGAAATAATCAATTAAAATTTCAAAAACAAAATATGAACATAATGCCATAATTATAATTATATGTACTGTGCATTTATATCTGAAGTTGTTTAAATGTTTCTTGAGTCGTGACAATAGTTGCGAAGTACTGTTTAATTGCATCAAAACATTTTATAGCTATGTGTATTATAAATAACATTAGATATATTGCTTTAAATGATGTAACATTATTGACATTGTAAGCTTATGTTTGACACCTTTAAATGGTGTTATATGGACACTATAAGTTCATAGTTTTCTGCAAATTGTTTTTTTTTTGTGAATTGTCGTCAACGACCATTGTTGTCAAAAGACTTCGGATTTAAAAAAAATTGTAGGTTGTATGTCAGGAATAGAAGAGCCAACCAAGTGATGAGCTGGATCCATGGGAAAAACGGAAAGGGAAAGATCGTGGAATTGGTCGAGGACCATCAGGTATGACTTGAGGTATTTGGAGATGCTTTGGGTCGAGACTGAAAGACTGGCAATAGACAGAGACAATGGAGAAGATGCGTTGCCCAATGTGCAGACCTGCATAGGAAGGACTAAGGACTAAGTGTCTAAGCAAGTAAGTAAGCAAGTTCTATTGGCCATCGATTGTGATATAAAGAACTGGTCATACCATTTTATGGTTTAATAGTCATATTTTGTAAAAGAAATCAATCATATTATGGTTTAATGTTATTTTAAAGTCTATGTGATCCAATAATTTTTATTGCGACAGTGGTTGAGATACTTTTTCAATCGAATAAAGGTGACCAAAAACTAGGATCATTCAAAAGTCAACAATTCAGCGAAGAGTGATTAAGTAAACACGTGATTCTAGGAAAATCCCTTAATCTTGTATAATTAATTATCTGAGCGCTATTGTTCTTGGTAATGTACAATGTATGGTAAAGGACCTAACCATTTGAATTGAAGGTTACCATTTAAGCTGTGGGTCTTTTGCGAAAATGGTGGATTTACTGCAGGAGTGCATAAACTGAAATGTTGAACTATTAAGAATGGAGCGATGGCTGAAATTAAGGGAATGAATATCAAATTGTGCCTAGATGTAGATCGACGGAGGGAACGGACATCGTCCACACCTTTAAAACGATATGCACAAGTATTATATAAACGTAAAATTCGGTCAAAGGACCGACTTACTAATCACAATACCGCTGTAATCTATAAAGACGTCAACGACCAATGTCTCTACATGTTTTGGTCTTACTTCTCTGATTTATTCACAGTTTCTCAAGTGATTACGTTACTTTACCTTACCTTGCGTACGTGACCTTGCCTCACCCTACCATACCTTACCTCAGATCACCTCACCTTACCCTACCCTACTTTACCCTACCTTCCATTACCTCAGACCACCCAACCTCACCTTACCTTACTTCAGATCATCTCACTTTACCCTTCCCTATCCTACCTTACTTAACTTACCTTTCCTGTGTCGCATTAGGGACTAGCCATACACCCCAACCAATCAATGGTAGAGGCTAGGTTAATGAGTTTTGACAGAATACTTAGATATCTCTACCGCAGGACCATCTTTGCCTATGAAACTCCAGAATATAATATTTGTTGTTTCCATACCTGAGTTAGCCATAAGATATCCATATTAAACACCATGACTGCTGTAAAGGGATGACTAATCTGCAATCAAGTAAATGTTCTCATTCATTCATTCATTCATTCATTCATTCATTCATTCATTCATTCATTCACTCATTCATTCATTCATTCATTTGAGCACTTATGTAGCGCGTCTTCAAGGGGACTACTCAGAGGCGCTCCCGACTTCAGCACGAACATAAAGAACAGTTTTTAGCGCAGTGTAGACAGACTCGGGCTGGGTTTTCGGGAGGAGACGCAGCACCACATGTATGTATGTATGTGTGTATGTATGTATGCATTTATGTATGAATGTATGTATGAATGTATGTAGGTACGTGCATGTGGGTATGTATGCATGTACATATATATGTATGCATCTATGTATGAATGTATGCATGAATGTGTGTATGTGGGTATGTATGCATGTACGTATATATGTATGTACTTGTGTATGAATGTATGCATGAAAGGTATGTGTGTAAACGGGTATGTATACGTATATACATATATACGTATGTATCTATGTATGAATGTATGAATGTATGTATGCATGTATGTATGTACGTATGTATGTATGTATGCATGCATGCATGTATGTGTCATTATTAAAGTTATTATTATTACAGCAGTTTTATATAGCGCCCCTTCAAACCCAACCACGGTCGAACAAGGCAGTTGTGAGGACAGTAAGAAACGCATATATACATAATTTGGGTTTACGATTAACATTAACTACCAAAGCCAGTGGTTTGCGAGAAGAATTATTTCTGCCCCCAGTCAAAGGCCTATTCACCGTGGTCTTCATAAGTTATTCACTTTTTATTATTAATCCAAAGTTTAACGTCGCCCTATGGGCCTATGACATCAATCATATTTATGGCCGTTGACGAAAATTTATAAGTACAATTCACAGAAAACGATAAACTTATAGTGTCCAAAAGACACCATTTAAAGGTGTCAAACATAAGCTTACAATGTCAATAATGTCACATCATTTAAAGCAATATATCTAATGTTATTTATAATTACACATAGCTATAAAATGTTTTGATGAAAATTAAACAGTACTTCGCAACTATTGTCACTTGCAAGAAATATTTAAACAACTTCAGATGCACAGTACATATAATTATAATTATAATTATGACATTATATTGTTATTTTATTTCTGAAATGTTTAATTGATTATTTCTTATTCCTCAGTTCAATGTACCAATTTCACATACATCATGCACATTAAATAAAACATATGGTTATACCAAGTTCCTTTTTTTTAAAGAAACTGTTCAGGTATCTAACACATTCAACTATAAATTTTATTAATTAACAAAGCATATGCGATCATAATAATTACAATTGTTTGAAGTTTTATTTCAATGCATTCAAGTTTCAATTACTTATAAGTTAATCACATTTTACGTTATGGCTATTTATAGGAAAATGAGTCATTTAAACGAGGTGTCTAAAATATACCCCTTGTTTTTCGTGTAGAGTCACGCGTTTGTAGATTCCTATAAAACTGCATTAAATACCCAAACGCTTACTTAAGAACAATGTCATATATACTTATCTACTTAATTAAAACTAAATAATTACTTACTTAATTACTTAATAACTTAATTATTTATTGGCCAAATGGTATTGACCTTGGTATTCTTAAGCTGCTGTCTGTGTAGTTTCTGTTTAACGACGATGTATCGTAGCAAAGATGATTAGCGTCCTCCTCCTCATCTATCCAGGCTTGGGACTGGCACTACCTCACGACTTATTAACTTCCGGTGCAACTTACCTAATCAACATGAGTAACAAATAATTCGCATTTGATGCCGATCCCAGAAAATGTATTGCATGTGCAATTAGGCCTGTGGTAAAAGGTATTTTACAAGAACCAACATCTTTTGCCTGACGTCGACTTTACCATCCGCCTTAATTACGATTCGTCTGAGAATTTCTAACCCTTCTTATGTCATAGTGTTGGCTATACTTGTTTTTTAACCACACTGTGTCAGGTTTGGAAGTGGCACTATCAGAGTACGAGCAGTGGCGGATTTAATGGCATGTTTCAAAATGAGGTACACGAACATATAGCGTGGGCTGAATCCACTATAAAGGTGTCTAAGCAGCATGGCTGCCAGGGTCTTTGACGTCCACCGTACCTTGCCTTCATAATGTGGAGACAAAGCTTAGGAATGGATGGATGCAGAGTTTAACGATATCTTTTTTCCCCTTTGATTAAGCGCCTGCAAACGCACTGCGCTGTACAGTGAACATACATATAGTAGAAACGGCAGCCACGCAGGGCGCCTTACATTAAGTAGAAGCAGATGATAACAGTTTTACAGGAGTCGAATATAACTGCTTATGCGGCAGCGAACATACGGCGCAAAATCGCGGCCTACTATTCATTTAACCACCGCCGCCGCCTAGCGAGTGGAAGGCAGAGTTAACCTTAAATTAACGGCTGTCTACGGGGTTTGATCTTGGTACCTTCAGCTCTTGACGCCAGTGTGTTACACATTACTCTACGGGGTCCCTTCACTTTGCATGCAGCCCACATCAAGTAAAGTACTAATGTTAAATTCTAACTTGAATAATTTACACTTATCTTTTAATATATTTAAATATTTTCTTTGTTACAGTGTAGTAATGGACGATCTGTACTCAGTCCTGAACATAGTCCTAGATGAAATGTTACTTTGTGCCAATTCCAGTATCAATGCAGCTGAAATGACAGCTATAAAAGAAGCTTTTAGCTGGAGAGTAGGAAATGAAAAATCAGAGCCCTAAAACATTTTTCTGTATTTTCTGATTCTTTAAGTGTGCCTACCTCTCTGAAGAAACCCTTTTTTAACTGCAGACCCACTTTATTGCAAGATGCAATAAAAAAATCTTTAATAAAATATAAATGAATGAAGTACAGTTGATACGTTTCCATAGTCTCATAGATGTACTGGGTAATTTAAGAGCTAACAAAGCAATCATTAGATCTATATCCAAAATTTACTTAGTAAATAAGTAAGTAAGTAAGTACATCCTTTAATGAAACCAATTGCTAGTCGCATTTTTGGTGTACTTCACGAAGAATAAATCATCATAATGATAAATGCTGCAACTCCACAGATAATTTGGAGTTGCAAGGGGTATATTCAATTCTTTAATCTCAATTCATTTCTGGATTATGACCAATATTCTTTGATTGATTTAAGGCAGATAATAATTTGCTATATAAACATGATTAGACGTCAGTGCTGCACAATTCAGTGGATTAGATAACCAGGTACAAAGCAAGATAAACAGACAGACATACACAGAAGTAACTATATATGTGCAAACAGACAAGTATACGGACCAACACAGAGGCAAACACTTACAGGCACATTCACACAGACAAACCATGAACAACGAAATATACACAGACCAAATGAAAAACGAAAGTAAGTATTGATGAAAGACTTATTCTAATGAAGAACCATGATAATGGATTACTCAGTTCCTGTCAAGTCAAAGAAAACCTGGACAAATTCTTCGCAGCGCAAATTTCACTGCAATTGACGTTTATATAGCAACGTTTGTAGACGTTTTAAAGGGGTGTAGTAAGAGGAAATCGCATTATGCAATATTTAACTACATCTTATGGTTGCTGATGTCGACTGTACCTTACATCTTTGTGTATTTTTACAATGCACGGCAGTATAGTTTTACAAATCTGAATGAACTACAGGAAGAACGTGTAGAATATTATTTATGGAAAAGGTGTGGGCTAATTTCCTGAACATTGTACATATCACATAGTCCAGTTGAATGTATTTTACGATTGTATGTTGTTTATATTCACACGGCCCAATCTTAAACTGGTTAATTAAACTTCGTTGCAAGTCTTAAAGCACTAGTTATGCTTTCATTATAGTTTTACTTTTTGGTAACCGTATCAACAACAAATGAGGTGTCGAATGTATAAACGCCAGATTTATTTCACTTCTACAAAGGATTTGAGTTCTTAAAAGGGGTGTTTAGCTATTGCCATTTATGCCGACTGGTCTTACTTATTTAGTTTCAGCACCACACATGAGATTTTTCTTGAAGACAAATAAAATATTACTTTTTTCGATATTAGTACACATACTCTTAGGTAACATTTAATATTACAGTTAACACTTCTTACTCGATGAGTTTGCATAGGCGACACTTCAGTGTATTTCTTTTCTTACATCGGCTTAAAATCCTATTCTTTGAAGGCATGATCTTTTTCAATCAGTACGGGCCCCAAGAAAAAACTTCATTAGAAGATACATAATTAAACGCCGCCACTTCAGACCCGGATAACCCTGTCCAAAGCCTGGATAAATGAGGAGGGTGATGGTAATTATCGCTGGGAATGCCACTACCACAGTAAGCCAACGGACAGTAGTGGAGTTGAGAAATCCTTTAGTTGTAAGGTAAACAAAAGCAGACCATGAAGGGCAATGGTTGAAGGATGCAGTTTAATGACATATTATGGCAACATAAGCCGTTGACGTCGGCAGGAATTATTTTGAACAGTTCGCACCGTTGTACATGGCATAATACAGTTAACAACAATTAGTTTCAAGTGTTTAATGACATCTTGTGGTTGCCGAGGCCGTTGATGTCGTTCTGTCCTTATGAAGTCGTATAAATGTGACGATTATTATCATTATTATTATTCCAAGGTTTAACGTCATCGTATGACATCAAAGATGACAATCGTCGCCCTTCTCCTTTATCCAGCTTGGGACTGGCACTGCCTGAATACGAGCAGTGGTGGAGTCTTATTTTGGGGTAATACATGACCAAGCACACCTTTTAAACGATCTGAACATCTGCTGTATAACAGGAAAGCTACATTATTTTTCGCATAATACATCGTTTTGATCATACAGGATCCTTTTACTTTCAAAGCCGTGCATGTCATCAGTAAGGTTTGCGTTATTTTCTTTCAATCCGGACCTTTCGTGATGCTCTTTCGATAGTAGAACTTAGCAATTTTTTTAAATTTAGACTGAATGACAGGAAATCTATCTCTCCCATGATTGAATTATTCGAGCAAATCCTTTGAATGTACATGACATTGTATTAAACTAACACAAAGACATTATATTGTACATCTTTACCTTAGAAGGCTTAGATGTCTGATCCATCCGCCTTTATTTCGATCCGGTGGATGGATCCAAAGTTTAACGACATATTATGATAACAAAGGCCGTTGACGTCGACAGAAATTATTTTGAACAGTTCTAATCGTTCCTGTGGCATAGAACAGCCTATCTTACAATCCGGTGGTTGGTTAGTTGCTGGTTAACGACACTGAGTCATAGCAAATATGACTAGCGCCACCCTCGTCCTTTCTTGAAGCTTGAGACTGGCACTTCCACAGATAGATTAGTGGCGGAGTTTAACGATCTGGTGAATGTTGATTTGTTTATTTCGGCACAAGCTGTCGTTTAACTTTATTCAACACAACACTCTTTCGACACCTTTAAGATGGTTTCAATGCAAATAATATATTAACAAGTCTAAAATCATTTGCGTTCGACATCCATCAAATGCCTCATAGCTAGTTCGTCATTATTATGCCAAGTGAATGGTGAAAACATTTCAAAAATAATTTCTATTGACGTTAACGGCCTTTGGAGCCATAAGATGTCGTTAAACTCTGCATCCATCCTTTGCTACTTAGTTGAAACGTAAAAGTCTTCTTACAGTCAGAGCCATACAAATTTACTCTCTACCGACGTCAACTGCCTGTGGAGCCGAAAGATTTCGTTAAGCAGTTAGAAACTCAAACGGTAGCGAGGCACGCAAGGGCAATTTGCGTGGACAGAAGACCTGTAACTGAAGCGTTTGAATGTTCGTTATCGTAATCGTAAGTAAGTAAGTAAGTATATAGGTTATACACACTTCACCTGCATGTCCTTAAAACATTATCGTAAGCGTAAACTCCAAATGTCTAAAGCGCTACTCTGAAGCTAAGCGCTGGGCACCTGCATATTCAAGAGCGACGTGTCAAGTCCAGTGATTCCAAGTGAAGATACGAGTCAGCTTTCCAGAGATCAGAGGCTACGGTCAACTGAGTTCGCCACCAGCAGAAAAAGGCTAAGAAACAGACGCATGCCATTATTACTTCACTGCCACGAACAGTTGGTGCTAGTCTAGAGCCTTGATAAAGAGGGGGTATGCCAATTATCGTTATTGTAACACATAGTGTGTGTAGTTCTTGAAGACGCCATTTTGTAGCAAAGATGATCAGCGTCACCCTCTTCCTTTATTCAGGCTTTGGACTGGCACTACCACAGTACCCACTGTGGCATATGGTGGAGTTGGTAGTAGTGTCTATTGCTTAACGACATCTTTTGCTGCTAGAGTCGTTGACATCAACCTCACCTTGAAACTTTTCTTATTCTCGTTGGAGGTATACGGTGCCTGTTCAATATATTTTTGTGACGATGTAATAAAAGGTGTGTATTGGTTTCCCGAATATTGCATATCTCAGATAGTCTAGTTGGATATATTTTATGATTGTACAATCTATTCGTAAGTTCACACGTCCCATCTAATCCTACTCTGGAATTATTATTATTATTCCACAGTTTAACATCGTCCTATGACATCAAAGGCCGTTGACGACAATTCACAAATACCAGAAAATGAACGGTTTCTTTCACTTATGTAAAAATTATCATTCTTAAAAGAGGTGTTTAAGTATCAGCAACTATTCAATCTGTTCTTGCTTATTTAGTTTCGGTTTCACGCATCAGATTTCACATAAAGGCAGAATCACATATTGCTGTTTTCGATTTCACTGCACTGCACTTACAATTATGTATTACATTTACGCTTCTAACTCGATCAGTGTACATTGGCGACTCTTCAAAGTATTTCTTACATCGACATAAAATCCTCTTCTTTGACGGCGTTATCATTTTTAATCTGTATTTCATTCAGACCAAAAGAAAGCGACTTGATTGAGGATACACAATGTGACGCCGCCACTGCTTCATGATACCCGGGAAGCGCCAGTCCGAGGGCTGGATAAAGGAGGATAGTGACACTAATTATCTTTGTTATGACAGCTTTATTAAACAGAATATATCTACATAATCGCCAGTAACAGAGAAGTATCAAGCTAGATTTTTTCGATTTAAAGGTAACTTTAAACATAACGTTGAACTCCCGGTCAAAGACGATGAAATTTTCTTTTCGACCCCTAACTGCCTAACTCATCCAACTTTCATAATAATGTTTAACTCGACATTATTCTTTACCCTAACGAGGTCTCTCATTTTGGATTTCAATAAACGAATATAATATATTAGGACAAAGTCAGCCGCTTTCACAGTCATAAGATACTCTTAAAGGGCTAAAGCCGTACTAGAAAATTGCGTTTTCTTGGACACCTTTAAAGCTGTGTCAGCTAATCTCTATATAGCGCAGCTGCCATGTGTTTTAGTCAGTGCCTCTTTGATACTCGAGGTCAGTATTGAAACTAAGAGTTAAGATACAAACGAATAAAATCATTTAGAGAACGGACGGAGTTGCTTTTTTGGGCGTCACCTCAACTGCGCTGTGGATACAGTATAGTGGATTTGAAATTCAGTTTTAAATATGTGATATAAAAAGCAGACTTGTCAGTGCATATTTTAACTGTATAACTAGTGGGACAAATGTCCCAGTAGTTTTAAGATTTGCCCCATTAGTTTGGGTGATTTATCTCAGGTAAAGTGGCTAAAACGGGCTCCATTTGGCAGCAAATGCTCTAAAATGCACTTTCGTGGCCAACTTTGTCCCAGTAGTCCAAATCCCTTAAAATATGCCCTGAGACTTGTTGTCCTCGAGACCAAGTTCTTGGTCTCGGGTGCACTCGAGTTCGTTTTTAAAGTCTTGGTTTTAGTCTTGGTCTTGAGACCAAAAGTCTTGGTCTTGGTCTTGAGGTCCAAAGTCTTGGTCTTGGTCTTGGTCTTGACCTTGAGGTTCAAAGTCTTGGTCTTGGTCTCGCAAGACCAAGACCGGCTGTCAATATGAACAGTTATTTGACAAAACTCAAGAATTAAAAAAATTATCAAGCCTGTTTGCATCATAGCCTACGACATATACCTACGGACGGATACAAGTTTGATGGCAGGAGACCCAATCGGCAGCAGCAACTAAGTTATGCTGTGTCTGGAGGCCCTGCCGAGACTCAGACCCAAAGGTCTTGGTCTCTTGGTCATCACCTGATGTTGGTGATCCATCCCATCTTCGGTCTCCCCTGTTCTCTTGCTGCTGGTACTGTTTCCTGCACTATCACCTTTCCCAGGCAGTCTCCCTTTTTCCTCATCAGGTGTCCGAAGTAAGAAAGTTTCCTTCTTTAACTTATTTCTTTTCTTCTTTTCTTTTTTTCTTCTTTTTAGTTATAAGATGTCGTTAAACTCTGTATCCATACATTGGATCGGTTGAGTTTGACTCGATCTGGAGAAGATGCAATCCCTATTTATTAGACGAGAAGATCTGTAATTGAGGTGTCTAAAATATAACGATTTAATTGAAGACTGCTATCGTCGTCGTTGTGTACAAAACATTACTTTACATTTACAGAATATACTCGGCAAATACTGCTGTTATGCTTAGTTCAACCGAGATTTAACAACGTAATATTTCAGATTCGATATTTTCCAATATTTCGTTATTAGACTGATTCCAGAGTTCATCAATATTTTATGGCACCAAATGCCGTCGACGTCTTTAAATAGTATTGTATTTCAGTTTATTTCTATGTTAGTTTCCGTTATTATTATTTTGTATTATTATATTATATATTTGTATATTTGTATCATTTGGTATTATTTTGTAAACCTCATATTAAGCTTTTGCTTTCTTTCCTATAAGTAGTTATCTTTGATTTGCTTTGGAGGAAGATGTATACCTATTTATATTTGGATATGACCTGTAATTGAGGTGTCTAACATTTAATTGAAGCGTGCTACCGATGTCTGCTCTGTATGAACATTACTTTAGAGAATATACTCGGCATAATTACTGATGTTATAGTTAGTTAAGTCCCGCGAATTGACAACGTGATATGATTTCCCCAACATTTCGTTCCTTTCCGCACCTTTCTAACAAACAGGAGGATAGTAAGATACACGCGATGAAGGATCTCCAACAGTAATCCATAATTCCGAAGTACCAGTAATATCGTAATTAGTACTAACGCTTCGACTTTTCTACCTATTACTCCTGCTTGGCTTCGAATATCTATTCCGGTCTTCGCAATTCGATACGTCGTAACTGGGTCGTGTCAAAGTTCACGTGAGTGAGTTGTGTTCTGGGTCCTTAGTGAACAGAGAAAAGTTCTCAGAGCGCCTCTAATATCACTAAGCACTTCCGATAACACAGGCTCCTTTTACTTGTGTATGCGTTGCGCATGCGGTGTAGAATCCGACTTATCGCAACTGCAAGTGTTTGGGTGTATGTTCGACCGTTTGTCCAAGCATGCAGTTATGCTGTTTTTATGTATGTATGTAAGTATGGATGCATGTATGTATGTATGTATTATGTGTGTCTGTATGTATGTAGCTTTTATGCGCACTAAATATCTATTTACAAAATGCGGAAGAACATTTTCCCCTTGGTGTCTTTCCTCACATTTGTTAATTCATCAATAATAGTCCACCCATCTATTCTTCCGTCTATTCACTGATTCATTAATTCAGATAAGCATTCATTCGTTCATTCTATCGTTAATTCTTTCGTTCGTTCACACGTCCATCTATCCATCCATCGTTTCATCCGTCTATCCGTTCATCTATCTCTTCTTCCATCTATCCGTCCATCGTTTCATTCCTCCGTCTATCCACTTATATGTGAAGTTGCTTAAATATTTCTTATATGTGACAATTGTTGCGAAGTACTGTATAATTTGCATCAAAGCATTTTATCACGATGTGTATCATAGACAATGTTAGAATATTGCTTTAAATGATGTGACATTATTTAATTGTACGGCTGTATTTGACACCTTTAAATGGTGTTATTCGGATGCTATAAATATCTTGTTTTCTGTTAAATTGTCGTCAACGGCCATTGATGTCATAAGACGACGTTAGACTTTGGATTAATAATAATAATTTGCGTGAATAGAAGACTTATTTCAGAAGCGTTTGATTCATAATCGTAACTAAGTACTCAGGGTTCCGGCTTATTCACAAGCGTTGTGTCAAGTCAGAAAGGTTGTTCAGAGATTCCAAGTGAAGATGCAGTCAGCTTACCAGAGATACCAGAGAGAGGAGGCAGCTTTGCTTCGCATCGTTGACTCGGCTACGGTCAGCTGAGTTCGCCATCAGCAGAAGAAAATTAAGAAGCAGACGCTGTGCCATAACTACTTCACTGCTACGAACAGTTGGTGCCAGTCCGAAGCCTTGATAACGAGGAGGGTGATCGCTATTATGACACATAGTGTGTGTGGTTCCTGTTTAAAGAGCCTGCGTCATAACAAAGATGATTAGCATCGCCTTCCTCTTTATATAGGCTTTGGACTGGCACTACCAGAGTAACGGCTGTGATGGATGGCGGAGTTAGTAGTAGTCTCAATTGGTAAAGCAGGGAAATCGTCACTTCAATAGCCCCGCTACATTTATTCTACTTATGTTAAGGTTCAAACTTCTTGAAAGAGGTGTTTACAAATTTTCAGATATGCCGACTTTACTTGCTTATTTAGTTTTCGGTTTCATACATCAGATTTCACTTTAAGACAAAATAATATATTACTTTTTCGATTTTACCGAACTTACACTTATGAACATTAATCAGTATATTTACAATTCTTACTCGATCAGTTTACATTGACGACTCTTCAATGTATTCTAACACCGACTTTCCTTTGAAGGCGTTATCTTTTAAAATCAGTATTTCAATCACACCCCAAAAAGCGACTTGACTTGACGTTATACATTGAAGCGCCGACACTGCTTCATGCTCGGGTAGTGCCAGTCAGATGCCTGGATAAATGAGGAGGGTGACACTAATTATTCTTGTTAAGACAGCTTTGTTAAGCAGAAAATATTCACATAATCACCACTCACAGAAAAGAAGCATGCCATAGTTTTTTATTAAAGGGTAAGGACAAAGTCAGCAGCTCTTAAAGTCATAATATGTCCTTGAGGGGTTTAACCCTCAAGTGACCAACTGGGGTCCTGGGGGACCCCAGCATAGTTTCGGCTGGTGGTATTTTTTGGCTATCCAATATTTTGTCACAGCATTTTATGAATTTGTCACCTGTTTACGTCTAGTGGAATCCGGTTTTGCTTTTACGGTAATTTTTTAAATAAAAAATATCCATTGGGGTCCCGCAGGACCCCAGTTTCAGCAATGCTTTTCTAGATAACCGAACGCTACTCTATGAAGAGATATTATGACAGCAAGAATTGGTCTGGAGTGATACAATGCAAAAGAAGCCCTACTCTTGAAGAGAGTGCTGATGGAGAATACGATAGCACGGATAATCTAAATTTATATAGCGCCCTTTCAAGAAGTCTATTCAGTATCGCTTCCGATCCAGGCCCGGTCAAAAAGAAAGGTATGGAGAAGGCCATAGAAAATACCTGAGAGGTCCCTAAGGGGACAACGACTCAGGTTCGGAGAATGATGATCATGTAACTGAGAATTCTGAAAACAATGATGTGGAAAGTGCACACGACGAAGTCGACACGGAAACGCAATGCCTATCTGTTCAAGCCACCAACAGTCAAAGCACTATTTCAGTTAGAAAAAGAGGTCGTGGCAATATATGTTGCGTGTGTGGTAGAGAAGTAGGAAGATAGCAAGTAGGAAGATAGCAAGTAGGAAGATAGCAAGGAGATGCAGTTGGAGCATATTCGGCATCAGGTCATCCGATGACTGACAAAAACGGCTTTTGTGGGAAAGACGTACAGCCACCGGCATCAGGCCGTCGGCGAGTTCAAGACGTCATTCAAATACCTGCAGCATGGTGTAAGTGCCGCACCACGGTATGACACAACTTTTTATATGTACCAGCTTTCTTGGCTCCTGAAATTATAGAGGGCATTGTTCTTCAGACGAACAGAGAGGCAAGGAGACGAATACTTGTCTGGAATGAACGAAATCCTCAAGATCAACGTGCTGAATGGAAACTTGTCAATGACAAGGAAATCGTTGCATTCATCGGAGTCTGCATACTCCATGACCAACTTACTCTTGGAATGTTTGTTCCTAGACCAGGCAAAGCTGTATTAGCTATATCCATGCTACACCACAATGCTACCACCGATGCTCAGATGATCAGCAAGCCAGAAATAATCCTCCATTACAGTGGAACCAAAAGCGGTGTTGACAATATGGATCACCTGGCACACCAAAAGAAGAAAAATCAGCCGTTGGCCCATGGTGCTGTTTTCAACATCCTCGACATAGCTGGAAATGCTTCTTATATTATGTGTCTGGCAACAAGGTCGACTGGCAGATTTCGAAGACCACACGGCGGCGACGTATCTTATTGATAGAGCTCGGATATATGCCATAGTAACACCACACATGAAACAACAAGCACTGACTCCTATAATCCTAGCATCAATCAGAGCTGCGATGAAGAACTGTGGTGTAAAAGTTCAACACTGTCAACAAAACTCAGCTTCAATCTCCAGAAGCTCGAAGGCCAAGCGTCGACGATGCACACTGTGCCAACGCGGTAAAACAAGAAGGCAGCGTGACTGTACTTCATGTAACCGGCCTAATTTTATCTTGTCAGACAATTAGATGGTAAGCAAAACCCAGGTAAACAATGAACAGTTAGAACTTGTACTTGTAGCCAAATAAAGTGAAGTTTAAACAAGAGCAGAAAGCACTGAACGTGTCATCGCATATTGGGGTCCCACGGGACCCCAGTTGGTCATATTAAGGAGTAAAATATGTTGGTCGCATGAGGGTTAAGCCTTGCTAGAGCAATGCGTTTTATTGGACACCTTTAAAGCGATATTAACGGAACTATAAATACAGCAGCTGCGTTATGCGGTCTAATCACTGTTACCTTGAAATGCGACTTTGATACTGAATTTTGTACATGAAAAAAGAACAGCGTCAGAAAGACACGTGGTTCGTATGGACAAGGATAGTCTTCTATCCAGAGTTTAACATCTTATGGCAACAAAGGCTGTTGACTTTGACAGAAATAATTATTATTCATACTACGTGTAGTTCTCACCCTCCGTGTGCCATAATGCACCAAACTGCGTCAAAGGTGACGGTTAAACGAAATTGACGCTTATATAATTTCGGTTGAAATCGTTGTAAAGGTGTCGATTATGATCGTTGTTTAGTATTATTTTTATCGACCACATACGGCCGCCTGGGATTTCAACGTTGTATCTAAATATTAATAAAAACGTCAACCATCTCTTAGTTTTTACTAGATATTTCGTTATTTGGTTGATTCCAGAATTCATCATAATTTTATGTCATCGGTGAGGGGGATAGATGCATGGTAACACTCATGGCCAGGAGAGCATTTGAACCTCCTCGTTCCACGTATCAGAACTTCACTAGCTCAATCTAAGTCTTTTGCTTCCATCGGTCCTGCTCTTTGGAACGAGCTTTCTTTGTCCGTTCGTTCTTCTATTCTGTCAGGCATAGGCGTAGACTCTGGGGGGCAGCCGGGGCACGTGCCCCCCAATAATTGAGGAGCCGGGGCAATGCCCCCCCAATAATCGAGATGAAAATAAAAAAATATGAAGGTATATTTAATACGAAATTTGTTCGAGAGGAATCGGTAAATAAAAGTTAACTGACAGTGTGGTGTGAGTGTGAGGACAAAGTTTATGATGGTGTTTAGTGTTTGCTACGAGCTCCTGTCTTTTTAAATTCTGAAATTGTTCGGGAAAATGCCCTACCCCAATATTTGTTAGAAATTTACGCCAGTGCTGTCAGGTAACGTCTCCACCTCTTTTTATTCCTTCTGTCGGGGTCTCTCGCACTGGGAGCGCTTCTGACTGGTCCTCCCTCTAGAAGCGCTTCATAAATGTCCAAATGCAATACAATACAAAACAATTAGATCGCAGTTCGAAACCCGTAACCCCTCTAGAGCTGCACTTTGCATGGCTGCAAGACGTGTGTTTAATTAAGATCTTGATTGTACTGTCATGTTTGAACGTTAACTTACTGCGTACTTGTCAGTTTGAATTAATAAAGAAGATTGTTTTTTTTATTATTGTTATTATTAGATGCCGTCAACGTCTTTAAAGTTTGTTGTATTTCAGCTTATTGTTATATTCGTTTCCGTTGCGTATTGTAATTGTTTAGACACCTCATTTATATGAGTTACTTTCCTATAAATAATCATCAACTAGAATCAAGATTGGCTCAAAAATTAGGCGCAGTAAGTATTTATAAGAGAAGAAGACCTGTAATTGAGGTGTCTAATATATCACGATTTAATTGAAGACTACTACCAACGTCTTTGCTGTGTAAAAAAACATTACTTTAGAGAATAATACTCGGCAAGTAGGCCCTACTGCTGTTATATTTAGTTCAACCGAGAATTGACAGCATGATATATCAGGTATGATTTTCCCAACCATTTCTTTCCTTTCCGCAGCTTTCCAACAACCAGCCGGAAATGAAGATTCACTCGATCAAGCATCTCCAACGGTAATCCATAATTCCGAAGTTCCAATTAATAACATTATTATCGTAATTAGTATTAACGCTACGACTTTTCCACCAATGTATGCTTCGAGTCTGAACACTACATCTAAGCTACGAGTCTAATAAATGTATTGAAGTATTTATTCGATGTCTGATTCTTCTACCAATCTATGACACAAGGTCAAGTTCATGTTGCGGGCAATCCCTCGAAGGTACTCATCGGGAGGAATACTCCTCACAATAGTTGCAACCCTCCCTTCTCTTTGGAATTGTTCTTTCTGCTTCTTTACTGGAATGTTCCCTGCAATCAGCCTCTCGACCTCTTCATCTGTGCGGTGGTTCTCGTTTATGAAATCCCTTATCATCGGAAACACTCCCAGGTGGTAACGTTCGACTACAGTTTCGAACCATCTGTGCCAAGCCTCAAAACTGTTGTTTGTTCTTGGGTGGTTATGGGCATTCAATTATCTCCGAAATATTTCTGTCGCTCTAATAAAATTGCTCTCCGATTTGTCGCTTTTTTGTTATGCCACTCTTTTTTGCTATGTCGCTCCTTCGATACTAACCTTTTTAGATGAACTTCACAGTCCTCAATGCTTTAAAACGTAGTTAGTAGCAGTTTCCATTGTTTAACGACACCTTTTGATGTCAGGCTGTTCACGGTGACAATGCACAAATAGATAGATTGATGGACCCAGAGTTTAACGACGTCTTATGGCATTAATTAAGGCCGTTGACGTATATCCTGGAATTACACGGTGTGTATAGTATATTTGTTCTGACAGTGTAATAAAAGGTGTGGAAGGGTTTCTCGTACACTGCATATGCCACACGCATTAGTAGAATGTACTTTAACATTGTACAATCAGTTGTTAAAATTCACACACTTAATTGAACTTTTTGCGACTTTTAAATACTCTTTATACCCCGGCATACAACAACTTATGTATCAGTACCGGAGTTATTCCATTTATTATAGAGTCAGCATTCCTAACAAAGGTGTCTAAATATTATATTCCGACTGTTTTGTTTATTTAGTTGCAGCTTCACACATCAGATTTTCTTTGAAGGTAAAACAAAACTCCATCTTTACTCTTTGCTGAATTTACATTTATGTAACATTTACAATTACATTTACGATTCTGTCTCTATCAGTCGACATTGGTGGCACTTCAATGTATTTCTTACCTCGCTTTAACATCCTTTTCAAACAGTACGGGCCATATGAAATCAATATGACTAAAGGATAGGCACTGAGACACAGTCATTGCCTTATATTCAGGTAGTGCCAGACCTAAGATAGGGTAAGGAAGGGAGCGAAGCTAATCATCTTATGACACAGCTCGTTAAATAGAAACTTTACATATGAAAAAACACTGATTACATATGTATATGTATGTATGTAGCTGTATATAATCAGTGATGGGCACTAAACTATTTTTTTTAGTTAAACCTAAACTATTTTCCAACTAAAAAGATAGTTTAACTAAAGTTGGCAACTGATTTTGGAAATTAGTTAACTAAACTAAAAAAGTAGTTAAACTTTTTCCAACTTTTTTCCAACTTTTTACGACAAACATTTTCACAATAAAAGAGGTTAAATGAGCTCTAAGAATGCAAAGCGTCAATGACAATTTCACGCTGCGGTCGTAACAAGCTGATGCCCTGCGCTTAGCTTCCAAGTAACGTCTTTGCGAAATTTTGAGTTTACGATTACGATTACAAGCAAACTAGTGGTTCTCACGCACACTTATTTCTGCCATCGAACACCCTGAGTTGAGTCTTAAGTTAATTACGCTTCAGGTTATGGTTACATATAGGAAAGTTAGTTCTTTAAATGAGGTGTCTAAAATATATGCCACGTTTTCTGCGAAAATTAAGCGAGTTTGTAGGTTCAAAAAAATTGCTATAAATACTCATACGCTTACTTAAGAAGATAGTCATACTTAATTATCTACTTACTTACTTACTTAATTGCTTAATTATTAAATTATTTATTTTATTTATTAACTAAATGGCATAGACCTTGGTATTCGTAAACCGCTGGCTGTGCGCGTGTAGTTAAATATTTTTTTGTTTTGGCGGCCATATTGGCCGCCATCTTGGAAAATGAACTCCTCAATTATGAAACTATTAACACTCAATTCCTTGGTAGATTCCACACTTGATTTATGATTGGAAGTCACTTATGAGCTCATATCTTTAAAAAACATATCTGCCCTATGAACGAAAAAATAACGACGTCGAGGACGAAGAGGGGTAAATTTTTACCCCAGGAGACTTTGGATTGAAAAATCTTTTTCCCACCACAAGGCGATGTGGTGGGTATGCGGTCAGAATATGTCATTGGTGGTTACTTGTAAACACACGGAACGACAAATGATACATACCTACAGTGGCTCCGCAATCAACATCCCAACACCCCTGGGGTAATTATTTACCCCTCTTCGTCCTGTGAAGGTTAACAACGCGCCATCTCGCGAATGATATGCTGAGTGGACCTTTAAGAGGGTTGCGGGAAGCAATCCCGCAACCTACTGCTCTTCACTCAAGTGATGTTACCACTACTATATGGATCCCCCCAAACAACATTAGATTTTGAAAAGACACGGTTCAATGCCCGAAATCCCCTTCTCAGCCTTCAACTCGCTTAGGGTTGGCAGTAAAATGAGCGGGCGCCTAACAGGCTGCCAAGACGTGTGTTCGATAAGATCTTGACAATTGTACAGTCGTGTTTCATTGTTGCAATGTTACTTACTGCGGTTTATCAGTGAGCTTGTCAATAAAAGAATATTATTTACTGAAATTTTTCGCTATTAAAGAACTAGCTGGAAAAAAAACTTTAAACATTTTTTCCAATCGACGTCAGCGGCCTTTGATGCCATAAAATGCCGCTAATCTGTTGCAAAGGCACTCCTATCGCTCGGTTGAACGGTACTCTCTGCCATGTGATGATGATTAGATTGGCAAATAGAGATTTTCTATGTTTATCAAAATCTTTTGACTACCAGAGCCGGTGACCTGGCCCCCTCAAATTTCCAGGTTTGAAAGTGGCGCTTCTACCCTAGGGGTCTACTATTATGTCCTTACAAATTTTTGTTCGGTGGTTTCCGTAACTGCTATGAAAACAGGAAAAAAAAACCAAAATACGCGGTTGAGATTTATATAGCCTTCGGCGATTACGTTGAAAAGGTGTCGAATATGATTGTTACGTAATATATTTCTCGCGTCATCTTACCACCGTCAGAGTTATCAGTGTTGTTATTGAAATCTTGCAATTACCTACAGTATAATGGTTATTTCGTTATCTTACTGATTCCAAAGTTGATCGATATCTTATTTCAGCAAAAGCCGTCGACGTCTTTAAACGTAATTGTACTTCAGTTCATTTTTATATTTGTCTTCTATTCGCTAGTTGTAATGTTTTAGACACCTCATTTAAAGGATTTACCTTCCTATAAACAAAAAAGATAGACAAGTTGTTATTAGTTGGACAATTATCGAAGAACAAGAGTTTTAAGTACTTAACCCTCGGGCTACCAAGGGGGGTGGTTACCACCCCCCCCTACGTTTTTCTGCAAAATTATTTTTTAGCACATGGAATATAATTTTGACATTTTAGGTAGCTGTAGGGGGTCCATTTGCACACATTTTGAGGTAAAAGTCGTGATGATATCCCACACCATAAAAAAGTTATACCCAATATAGCCTAGGTACCACCTTGTTGAAATCAGGAATTTCTCAGTTGTTAGCTGTTTGTCGACTATGAAGGTATTCATTATTCTTTCTGGAAGAGAAACAACTATGCCATTCTTTAGAGGGAATGTAGGGCTATATTTGCATGCTTAGTTATTTGTCTTTTGAAAACCGGAAGTGATCATAATTAATAATAATACGCTTTTTCAGTGTGAAAATCACTGATGCAACATCACAACGTAAACCGATATGGTTGGGTATGGGGAAGGGCTATAAACAGTTGAAGCAGAATGCTAACAGAGTAAAAGCAGTGCTGTGAAGTGTTCAACAAGCCGGTTTGCAGGAAGCATTCCCACAAAACAATGAAAGTAACTTGGAATAACTGCAAGGACCACTGACGTATCTGACTGCCGGGAAAAATTACATAATTTCTTGTTTCATGTTGATATAGCTGCACGCCTTTAGGTTTTGCCTGTAACTAAAACAGACTTTGGAATAGTTTGTATTGTTGAAAATTAAGCCTCATTATATTTAGAATATTCTTGGATACATAGTACATTTTCAAAACCCACATCATTTATATTTCTTATCTAAAAAGTACAAATTGTGTGGGATAATATCAGATATCGTTAAATGGACCGGTGCCTTTGTTAAAAACTATAGAATTTCGAGATGCATTCATATATTTCACAACTAAATATACCATTCTTTTCAGAAATGAATGCTGAATCAAATGCTATATTGCATGATATGATATTTGAAACCAAACCCGAAATTGCGGAGGGGCGTGGTAACCACCCCCCTTGGTAGCTGATGTCGCAAAAAACCTTGGTAGCCTGAGGGTTAATATCCGTGATTACAACGGAGTGTTGGTTTAGAACTCCGCATCACCAGTTAATTTTACTTTTTTAACGAAATACACTATCTTAAAAGAGGTGCCAAATAGAACCAACTATTCCAACTGTTATTGTTTACTTAGTTCCATCTTCACACAGTCATCTGATGTTATTTGATTATAAATTTAAAATTTTACTGCACTTACATTACAATATATGTGATAAAAGGTATTTTACAAGAAGTATATATATTGTTTAACAATAATCTTCACGTTGACGTCGACCTCTTATACATGATTGATCCACTTTTATGACGATCCGGCGGATGCACAGTTAAACGACACTTCTTGACAACAAAGGTCGTTGACGTCGACAAATTATTGTGAGCAGTTCTCACCGTTCCTATGGCAATACAGTCTACAATCTGGGGAAGTTTGATTTTGTCATATCAGCACAGGTATGGTATGTTATGATATACTATTCGGGAATTTACGAAGTGCCTTTGACAGTGGAAACCCTCTTAAAGGTGAAGAATATATAGCATCTTTGAAAACTGAATTAAAGGTGTTCTTGTAGTCCGTTACCGTCGTGGATCTTAGCGCTGTTTCTTATGGCCCGGGCATATCTTGACTTTCATTTTGGTAGCGGAATTTATTCAGTTTTTATCTAAACTCAACGACAGAAAATGTAGTTCTGTTAAAAGAGCGAAAGCGATAGATGGCGTGTTCCTCTGTATTCCTCAGTCTGATTGTCTCCTCCAGTATTTCAAACAGTGAAAACTGTTTTAAAAATCTTCAGTTGACGTCAACGGCTTCCGATGTCATAAGATGTTGTTGAACTGTTGGAAATCCAATTCAAGCTCAAGGTTGGGCGTTTCTGGCAGTCATAGGCTGTCGTTAAACTTTATTGACTACGACACTCTTTCGACACCTTTAACATGGCTTCATCATAAATTATATATAAACAAATCGCACGCGCTTATTTTGGGTACACAACGTGTAGGTCGAACGAACGGTATTTCTAACGACGTCAAAGGATGAAAGACGTAGTTACCTGTTGAAAATTCAATCTGTTCTATCGTTCCCCTCGAAGCACTGGATGAGTTAACTGCTTCAATTTCAAAAGTTACTCGCCGTGGAAATGTCTGATACTTGCGCCTTGTCAGGGCGAGGATGCCAGGCTGGTTCCGTTTTTGGAGGGGGAAGCTAAGATCAGGACACCAGCTTATTCACGAGTGCTGTGTCAAGTCAGATAGGTTGTCCTGAGATTCCAAGTGAAGATCAAGTCAGTTTGCCAGAGACCAGAGAGAGGAGAAGCCAAATCTACTTCTATACCGTATCTCATCTGATTGGATATGCTCGGCTTAAAGTCCATTTCTATTTTTATTGATTCAAACTGATAAGTACGCAGCAAGATTAAATGATACAGTAGTAACAGACGATAACAAATTGAGCAAGAGTTGAATTTAACTGTATGGCAACCTGCAAGCCAGTGCAAGGCGCCCTTCTGTCCTACTACTCATTTTACCACCGCCATCTAGGGAATGGAAGGCTGAGTCTACCTTGTAGGGCTAGCGGTTATCGAAGCCGCGTCCTTCTGATCTTCTGATCCACATGCCACCATGTTACCATTCAACCATCTCCCCGCCCCGTTAATTAATACAAACTCCTACTATTAGTTATAATGTTTATATTATTAGGATGCTTTTTGATGTTGTTTAATTAGTAAAACTGCCAGCCATTTTAGATAATAGTTAGTTTTAAATTTTTCTGCTATTATGATGCTTATGATGTAGTGTTGTAGCCTAGAATTTTTTTTTATTTTACACTCCTTTTTTTCAAATATTATTATGTTCTTATTACTTCTATGTTTTATATTTTTTCTATACTTGTTCACCAATGTGCGGTTCGCTTTTGGTTTTTCAATAAAGAATATTATTAATAATAATAATATCGCTATTTGATTAGTTCCAGAATTTATCGGTATCTTATGCAGCAAAAGACGTTGATGTCTTTAAAGTTTATTGTATTTCAGTTCATATTTATATATGTTTTTCGTTGATCCCCCTTTACAGCTACTCCACCTTCTCTGATTTCCTGGCAACCCCACTCTGACCTCCTTTTGACTATCCTTTGTACATCCCCTCTGACTCGACGCAGCGCTCGTGAGTAATCTTAAGCTCTGCACTTAGTTTTCAAACGGCGCTTTAGAAATTGACGATTAAGACGTTTTGTATTATTTAGACACCTCATTTCAAGGAGTTACTTTCCCATTAATACGCAACAGCACGGTAAACGAGGATTGATTGCTTCGCGGTGTCGTAAGTGACTTTTATAGAAGAACAAGAGGTGTAAGTGAGGTGTCTAAAATATTACCAGATAATTCAGCTAATAATTATAACCGGCAATTACTGCAGTTATATGTAGTTCAAGCGAACCTCTCTTCCAAATCCGAGAATTAACAGCATGATATATGATTTTGTCCATTCTTTTTGTTCCTGTAGCTCCTATCAAGCAACTCACAATTTAACTAGCAATTCTACCTCCTTAAATAAGAATCCGCAACTGTGCATTCATATTGCACCTTTATTAACATTTGAAAGACAAAGAAACATGACCACTGTCAGTTATGTGGACATTGCCCTTTCAATTCTAAATCCCAATTCCCAGATCGTTTCATGAATTTAAAGGAAACCGGTCGGCCACCTATAGTCGATTGGACGCTTAATGGCTTAGGTCCAACTGATAATCTAATGATTTTATGATCGCCGGTTTCCTCTGAAGAAAAGGACATTTGCACGTGATAGGGTAAGATGCAGTTGATAGGGTAAGATGTCAGTTAAAAGATTGAACTCGGTTTAGGTTAAGATATATATAATAATAATTTTGACACGGGAGTCTTATTCTACATTTAGCTTAGGTTAAAACGTTTTTAGACTGAGAAGAGCTGTTGTTTTCACTTGTAGTGCACAGGAACTACTTTGGCATATTATGGCCACAACGGCCGTTGACTAGAACTCTTTTCGATGCTATAAAAATTAATGAATGGTCCAAGTGACATCTATATAGAATCTGGATAAATATTTTAAAGGTGTTTAAGGGAACTATTGACTCGGCCTTATATTACTAGGACTCACTCAAACATTTGACAAGAAGCATCGTAAAAGCATGGACGAAGTGACATTTATACAGCACTTATAATAAAAATTTCATTAATGGTGTGCCTCTCGACGGTTACCTTCGTGGATATTTGCGCTATTTACATTGAAACAACAGAAACATGACGGTACAATTATCAGTATCTTAATTGGCAGGACCAGTAAGGCGTCCGCTGCATAGTGGCTTACGGGTATTGAACCGCGTCTAGCCTGTTTCTCTCTGCAAGCAGTAAAAACATACTATGGCACGTTCTACAATTCTCAAAGCACACTAAGTTTAACGACACTGAGTCATAACAAAGATTCCTTGCGTCGCCCTCCTCCTTTCTTCAAGCTTTGGACTGGCAAAGAGATACAGTAGAGGCGGAGTTTTACGATCTGGTAAATGTTGATTTATTTATATCTGCACAGGCTGTTGTTACAGTTTATTTACTACAACACTCTTTCGACACCTTTATAATAGTTTTATTGCAAGTTATATATATTGACAAACGCACAACATTTTGGTTGTGTGTTGTGTACACATGATAGGTAGTAAACTGCATAATGCTAAAAAGTATTATGAGAACTGTTCAAAAATAATTTCTATTGACATCATCGTCCTTTGTGGCCATAAGATGTCATTAAACCGTTGGCAATTCAATCTGCTCTATAGTCCCCTTTGAAGCCATGGATGGGTTAATTGCTTGAAAATTACTCGGTTACTCGCCGTGGCAATATCTGATGTTTGCATTTTGTCGTGGGCAGGATGCCTACTGGTTCCGTCTTTGGCGGCGGAGCGAGAGTCTGCAGCGAGGTACGTAGGGAAAATCTGTTTTAAAAGTGTTTGACTCGTAATACGTAACGCCAAATTTCTAACGCCCTACTTTAAGGCTAAGCGCAGGGCACCAGTTCATTCACGAGCGCTGCGTCGAGTCAGAGGGGTTGTCCAGAGATAAAAAGCGAAGATCCGACTTAGCTTGCCAGAGAGTCCAGAGAAAGGAGGACGATTCGCTTTGCATCATTGACTCAGCTACGGTCGCCAGCAGAAAGAGATTAAGAAGCAGATATAGATATACTTCACAGCAACGTAGATATGGTTCGAGGTCGAAGCCTTGATAATAAGGAGAGTGATGCCAATCTGAGGGTTGTTCTTACGACACATAGTGTGTGTAGTTCTTGTTTAAAGACGCTGTGTCACAGCAAAGATGATTAGCTTCGCTCTCCTCCTTATCCGGACTTTGGACTGGCACTACCAGAGTAACGGCTGTTGTTGATTGTTCAGTTAGTAGTAGTTTCCATTTCTAAAGCAAGGGATGTAGATCGAGTTATAGCATCGTTAGATTTATTCTACTTATGTTAGGAAATAGAATTCTTAAAAGAGGTGTCTAAATATTTCCAACCATTCCGACGTTAGTTGCTTATTAAGTTTCGGTTTCACACGTCAGATTTCACTTAAAGGCAGAATAATATATTACTTTTTTTGATATTACTGCACTTACACTTATGTAACATTTAATATTACATTTACAATTCTTACGAATTGATCATCGTGTGCGGCAAAGTGCGATCACACTCTGAAGAACCTTCGATCACCGGAATCAGCCGATCCTCTTCCATAACGACCTTAGGAATCTCCATTTGTGAAAATTCATAGTGACACTGACCGAACACATCAACAAGATACTCCTCTCAAGCTCTGCCTCTCTTTACGCAACCAGAGCACTTATAAAAGCTTGGTAAAAAATGTCTACATTATCGCCAGTTACACAGAAGAAGCAAGTTAGATTTTTTCGATTGATAGGTAAAGACAGATTCAATAACCTTTAAAGGGTTTAAGCCGCGCATAAGCAATTCGTTTTATTGGACACCTTTAAAACTGTGTCAACTATTCCATATATAGGTCGGCCGCATTGAATCGTCGCTGTTGTATATAAAAGTTTATGTAAACAGATATTCCTTTATGTGTGGTATAGGTTAGGCCTGCCTTGTCTTTTCCCAAATGCTTCAACTATTTCTATAATATGGTTTTATTATATCATTTGATTGCTGTGTCAAATTGAAGAGTAGAATAAGAATTTCATGCTATGGTTGTGGACATTGTGGGTTGTCCACAGTTGCGTGATTGTATTCAATAATTACTATATAAACATTCGTCAGTGAATGAGAGTCTGGTGTAATGGTTGCATGTGTGATAAATATGTGTGATAAATATAAAAAGACTTCTTGTTGCATGTGTGATAAATATAAATAATAATTTGAAGATTGAAGTGGTAGCTTGAGAATCTGTATTGAAATGGTAGTTCTCTTATTATCAAGTCTGTATCACATGTTAAAGAAATAATGTAATTTAGTTGTTACAAATTTACTTCTTTATTACTGTTTGGTTGTATTTTACTCTTGAAAATACATAAGTAGAATGGGAATCTCATGAATACGAAAATTACTTGTCTTATAAACTGGTAATAAAACTTTTTTTTACTGCTCAAATAAATAGATTAAGAATACCATGTGCACTGAGAATGTTCATCAAGAATTTTTTTTGTACATCTAAAATTTCATGTTTTATGATAATTGATGCAAAATATTGTTTAAAATGTCTTATTACAGTTCATGTGTAATTGACATTAGTAGCTGTATTATCTTATGCTGTTTAGCAATGAACACTAATGACATTATAAATTCAGTTCTGAAATTCTAACACCTTTAAATGGTGTCTTACAGATGTTATAACTTCATTTTACTGTACTGTGTATGATCTGAATTGTCGTCGACGGCCTTTGATGTCATAGGACGACGTTAAACTGTGGAATAATAATAATAATCGTCGCTTCACTTGAAAGTAAGTCTATTTTATAATCGAATAACTATAATTATTACAAATCTCATGTACATTATAAATGTTCATCAAACATTCATTTAATTTATTTTATATTTTAAAAGTCTTTTGTATACAAATTAATGCAAGATGTTGTCTAATGTGCACTAAAGATTGTCTTTTCATGATACAAGTATCATTGAAATTATTAACTGTATATATATAAATATACATAATTTATGATGTTAAAAAAATGACAATTATGAACATCGTAAGGTGATGTTTTGACACTTCTAAATGCTGTCTGTTGGACTCTGTTAATTCTGTTTTAAATGTATTGTTAAATGTTCATACTATTGAATTGTCGTCAACGACCTGTGTAGTCATATGATGACGTTAAACATTTGGATAAAAAAAATCGTCGCTACAATATTGAAACTAAGATACAGTTTTACGAACAAATAAATTCATGAGAGAAAGGACGGGAGAATCAGAAAGAGAGGATTCTAATAGGATCTTTAGAAATCAAAAATTAGGCCCACTCTTAAGCAGTTCGACGATTATGGGGAATAAAAATCGCTCAGTCTTGTATAAATGTCTAAGTTAAATTGTTTTATAGGGCAATTATTATTGGTAATATACGATGTATGGCAAAAGACTTAACCATTTGAATATAAAGTTACCGTTAAAAGTATGGGTCCCTAAGGCTCAGTGGTGGATTTAGTATTTACTAATAGGTACAAATGAGGTCATGACCTAAGGATGGCCTTTCTTACCATATAATGTCGTTAAACTCTGGATCCGTTCTGCATAATTCCATACGAACGGCGAGAACTGTTAAAATAATTTCTGTCGACGTCAACGGCCTTTGTGTCATAAGATGTCGTTAAACTCTGCATCCATCCAACTTTGCTTCTGCCCTACCTGTGGTAGTGCCAGTCCGAAGCCTGAAGAAAGAGGATGGCGACGATATTCAACTTTTTATGACATAGTGTCGATAAACAGCAACTAAGTAAATAAGTAACCAACTAATCGACGTTTACGCCTCTGCCAGCCATACGATGTCGTTAAACACTGCATAATATTATTAGAAATACGAACCTCTTTGCTCCTTTAATGTTATATAGAATATCGACGTAAACAGGCATTATATGACTAAATGCTGCTATCCTTTTTTCGACACCTTTTAAACAGTGTTACCCTATTATATAAAATTAATCGCGCTGCAACGTAACTTAGTATTCTCAAACCAAAACCTGTATCCGTCAGCAAGCAGTAAAAGCATACGATAGCATTACAGTTCTCAGGGCCAGCTTGGGCTTAAACACGTTTTTAAGTCTCCTAAAATACGTAACACCCGTACGTTAACTTAAGAACAAAGTCTTACTCACTTACTTAATAACTTACTAATTAAGTATATTTACTAATCTATTTTTACTTAATTTACTGGTATACTTATTTGCAGTACTTACATACTTGTGTACTGACTAGAAGCATCAGTAGTAGGCCTAGGAGTTAGTGCTAAACGACACTCTGTCCAAGAAAAGATGATTGTATGTTCTAAGTTGTGTTAGTGTCAACTTGCGTGTTACGAATAAACGAATATTGATTGATTGATTGATTGAAAAATTTTCCAGCCGACGTCAATGGTCTTTGATACCATAAAATGCGATTAAACTGATGGAATTGTTATACGATCGCTCGGTTGCGCGGTTATACATCACTTTTATACACCTTTAATATGGGTTTTTTCGACAATATAATAATCACAAAACAAAATCTTCGTTACTTCTTAGATTTCGTGGGGATTAATGCTATATTTGCGTACATGCAAACTATTAACATCTGCGATATGATCGATATATTTCAGTGACGTTACACATACATAACTTGCATGCAGGGTTGCCATTTCTATGTTTTCCATCAAGATCTGGTTTTTTCGTTCTTGTCTGTGTTTCTTTGATTTCTGGCTCACAATCTATTTTTTTCTCATGGAATTTTATCGTGTTTTCAACAATTTCTAGAAAATTACTCAAATATATTTTACCTATATTCACAAAATAGGCACTCTACACCCTGCGCATCATTAACATGAATTACTCGTTCGCGCAGCACTTGGTTAGGCCTACATAAATAAACACAATCTATGTTGTCAATAAACCGCCGTTCATAATAATGGGTTCTGTGATCTACCATCTAAAGATTACATAATTTTTCGTAGTTCTGCCATAAGGAGTAGTCCATTAATTAGTTCAAAATTGTTTAGGCAGTTTAGACCCCCTCCTTGTCAACAACTGTCAAACAATGAAGAACACCCCTCATAAAATTATGGCAACCAAGTTACACCCCTCCCCATCAAAAACAAACTCGAAATATTTGAATTTCGAAAAGAACCCAGAATATTCGCATTTAAGAGTTTATGCAGAGCATTTTCTCAGTTAATCTGGGAACAATAAATAAGATAATTTTAAACGAGGAAACTATCGCGTTTGATCAAATTACAAAAAGATATAGATCACTCATGAAGAATTAAAATAATTGCGTATCTATAGTTGCTTTTTGATTAAATTATTGTCGACGTCAATTTATCATGAACACCCTCTCCCCTTGTCAAGAACTGTCATACTTTCCATACCCTCCCCCAATTTTGTTCATATAATTAATGGCCGACCCTTAAACGTTACTCCGAGAAACTGGAAAAGTATGAGCATAACAATTAAGTTGAAGTTCTCAACTTCAGTGACGACGCATTTGGCTATCTGTTGTACTGATCCTACGCGTAATTGCGTTTTGATTTCTGGTTATTTCATTGGCGGACTGAAGTATTGTTGTGTTTCATTAGTCATTCGAACTAATTTCCATATATTCTTTAAAACAAACCTATCTATGTTTCTCTGTCTTTTTTCTCGAGGGAAGGTCTAGGTTTCTCCAAATATTTAGAGTGGCATCCACTTCACATGCAGCACTGCCTTACTTTGTTAGCATTCTGCTTCGACTGTTTATAGACCTTCCCCATACCCAACCATGTCGGTTTACTTTTTGAGGTTGCATCAGTCATTTTCACACTGAAAAAGCGTATTATTGTTTATTATGATCACTTCCGGTTTTCAAAAGACAAATAACTAAGCAAGCAAATATAGCCCTACATTCCCTCTAAAGAATAGCATGGTTATTTCTCTTCCAGAAAGAATAATGAATACCTTTATAGTCAACAAACTGGGGTGGTGGTATCCACCCTCCCTCCGGTACCTAGGCTATATCTAGTATAACTTTTTTATGGCGTGGGATATCATCACGACTTTTATCTCAAAATGTGTGCAAATGGACCCCCTGCAGCTACCTAAAATGTCAAAATTATATTCCATCTACTACACATTTTTTATGCAGAAAAAGGTTTTATTAACCCATCGTAGCCCATGGGTTAATAAAGAACATAAAGAACATACTTACTTACTTACTAACTTATTTCACTTACCAGTTTAAGTACAGTTTGACAGTTTGAGGAAGTGTTTAAGTAGATCTTGTGGCATCAAAGGCCATTGTGTCCATACAAAAACCTTGAGTTGCAAGGATTGAACAAAGATGAGTAGTCTCCAGTGTATAACTGGCTTCAGTGTGCACTTGTGACCATTGTAAGGAGGCCATTAACAAATATCAGTTGTATTGTATCGTATTGTAAGGTAGGATACTGCCCTATGGTAAGTGGAAAATGTTGATTCTATTTTCCAAGTTGCGTGGGTGTCAGCCTCCATGTTATGAATAAACAAATACTTATTGATTGATTGAGCATTTGTTCCATTCGACGTCAAGGGCCTTTGACGCCATAAACTGCCACTAAACTGCAGGAAATGCAATGCAATCGCTTGGTTGAACGATACTCTCAATAATAGCTTTCGTTATACATTACTTAATACAACACTATTTAGACACCTTTAAAACGGTTTAATTTCAAAATATAATAATAATCTAGCGCGTAGGTTTGCTAATATAAGATGTGACCTGTTAATAAGAGAGACACAGCTGAAGAGTGAATAAATACCGCATAAAAGAGTGAAAACCTAAAGAAATGAAGTCAGCATTAGAAAATCGACAAAAATATTATGTACTCACTCAAGAGCAATAAATGTAGACTTCGAGTCTGAACACTACATCTTGGCTACTAGTCTAATAAATTTACTACTGTATTCACTCAGTGTCTGATTCTTCTACCAATCTATGACAGGAAGTTAAGTTAATGCTGTGGGCGAGTACCTTGAGGAGTACCTCGAGAGATATAGTACCATGTATCCTCACAACGGTTGCTATCCTCTCTTCTCTTTGGAGTTACTCTTTCTTCTTCTTTACTGGAATGTTCCCTGCAATCAGCCTCTCGACCTCTAGATCTCTGCGGTGCCTCATTTCTTTTATGAATTCCCAAATTATCGAAAATACACCCAAATGTAACGATCTAGTACAGTTTCGAATCTCCTGTGCCAAGCTTCCAAGCTTTTGTCTGTTCTAGGGAGGTTATGAGCATTCAATTATCTCCGAAATATTTCTGTCGATCTGTTAAAATTGCTCTCCGATTTGTCGCTTTTTGTTATGTCACTCTTTTGTTATGAAGCTCTTTCGATACTATCATTTTTAAATGAACTTCACAGCCTTAAGTGCTATTAATACGTAGTTGATAGTAGTTTCTATTGTGTAACGACATCTTTTGTTGCCGGGCTGTTCACGGTGACATTGCACATATAGATAGCCTGGATGGATGGATTGATGAATCCAGAGTTTAATGACATCTTATGGCATTAAGGCCGTTGACGTATAGTCTGGAATTAAACGGTGTGTATAGCATATTTTTGCTGACAATGTAATAAAAGGTGTGGAAGGCTTTCCCGTACATTGCATCTGTCACATGCATAAGTAGAATGTACTATAAGATTGTAGAATCAGTTGTTAAATTTCACACAGTTAATTGAACTTTTTGCTAGTGTTAAGTACTCTTAATACCCGGGCATGCAACAGATGTATCTTTAGCGGATTTATTCCAATTATTATAGAATCAGAATCCCTAACAAAGGTGTCTAAATATTACCATAAATATATTCCGACTGTTTTGTTTATTTAGTTTCAGCTTCACACATAAGATTTTCCTTGAAGGTTAAACAAAAATTCCATCTTTACAATTTGGTGAATTTACATTTATGTAACATTTACAATTACAATTACGATTCTGTCTCTATCAGTCGACATTGGCAAATTTTCGCTGACAATCTAATAAAAGGTGAGGAAGGGTTTCCCGTACATTGGATAGACTACGTCACATGCACCATTTGGATGTACTTTAAGTTTGTACAATCAGTTGTTCAAATTCACACGACCCAATTTTAATTTAGTTAATTGAACTTTTTTGCGAGTTTTGAGTACTCTTAATACCAGGGCATATTACAACATATGTTTCATTAACTGATTTATATTCCTTATTATAGAATAAGCTTTCCTAACAAAGGTGTCTAAATATTACCAACTATTCCGACTGTTTATTTAGTTTCAACTTCACACATCAGATTTTACTTGAAGGTAAAACAAAACTCTCATCTTTAGAATTTGCTGCATTTATATTTTTTTAATATTTACAATTACAATTACGATTCTGTCTCTATCAGTCGAAATTGGCGACACTTAAATGTATTTCTTACCTCGCTTTAATCTTTAAGATCTTTTTCTTTGAAAACGTTACCTGTTTTTCAAACAGTACGGACCCTATGAAGTCGACTTGACTTGAGGATAGGCATTGAAACACCGTCACTGCCTTATACTCAGGTAGTGCCAGACCTAAGATAGGGTAAGGAAGGGAGCGACGCTAATCATCTTATGACACAGCGTCGTTAAATAGAAACTACATATGATAAAAGCACTGATTACATATGTATATTTATGTATGTAGCTGTATATAATTTATGCATGTGTATGTATGCGTTATCTATTGTGCTATTATGAAATTGCAAAAGTTCAGCCTTCTATACGAACAGTCCCTGCCTCCTCTCCGTAGTCTCTCTAGCAACCGGACCCAGTTCTCCACTAGACAACCCCTCTGACAAGACGCTGCGGTCGTAATTTATAAGCTGATGCCCTGCGCTTGGCTTCCAAATAGCGCCTTTGGAATTTGTGAGTTTACGATTACGATTACAAGCAAACTAGTGGTTTGCACTCACACTTTTTTCTTCCTACGAGCGGCTTAAAAATGGAGATTCTTCAGTTAGTCACGCGTTTACGTTACGCATATTTATAGAAGAGCAAATACTTTAAACGAGGTGTCAAAGTATAGGCCACGTTTTCGGCGTGGATTAAGCGAGTTTGTAGGTTTCCCCAATATGCTTTAAATACTCATACGCTTACTTAAGAAGAAAGTCATACTTATTTATCTACTTAATGACTTACTTAATTGCTTAATTTTTTAAATATATCTTTTATTTATGAAGAAAAAATGGTTTAGACTGATGGTTTAAACTGCTGACTCTGCGTGTGCAGTTAAAGAGGCTTACCACATGCTTACTTAAGAATAAAGTCGTACTTACTTATTTACTGATTTACCTACTTAATTAATTAAATAATTAACTAATTAACTAATTATTGACTAAATGGTATAGACCTTGACATTCGCAATCTGCTAGCTCTGTGTGTGTAGTTGCTGTTTAACGACGGCCAAACCTCGTAAATATATTCATCGGTGAGGGGTAATAATAAATTGCAATAATCTTGTCTATAGAACAATAGATCTTGAAAAGACACGGTTTAGTGCCCGCAATCCCTCTAGGTCGACTCAGCCTTCCACTCGATAGGGGTCAGCAGAAAAATGAGCGGGCGCCAATACATGTGTTCGATAATTTCTTGATAATTGTAGCGTCATGTTTCATTACTGTAGTAACTTACTGCGGTTTTCACGGACGCAGTTGAAAGCCTTTTACAGGAGAGAAATATATAGCACCTCTAAGAATCGTTTTAAAGGTGTTCTTATAATATAATATAATATTTATTCTTTAATCAAGCGCCTGCAAACGCACTGCTCTGTACATGTACATGTTATGCGATAAACCTTAACTACTAACAGAACACAGACAGCCTGCAATACACGGCGCAAATTGCAGCCTACAAAGCATGTCCGCCTATAGGACTCGATCTCTCTACCTCTCGCACTCTAAGCCAGATGTTATCCAATGCACTATCTTGTAGTCCGTTAGCGTCGTAGTTCTGTTTCTCTCAGTCTAGGCCTTTCGTGACTTTTCTTTCGACAGCAGAATTTAGGAATCTTTTTATTTGAATTCAAGAGCGTAAACGATAGATGGCGTGTTCCTCTTTATTCCTCAGTCTGATGGTCTCCTCAAGTATTTCAAACAGTGAAAACTGTTTAAAAAATCTTCTATTGACGTCTACGGTTGTCGCTAACCTTTATTGACTACGACACTCTTTCGACACCTTTAACATGGCTTCATCATAAATTATATATAAACAAATCGCACACCATTTGTATTCGGTAAAAATAGCGTGCAGGCTAACAAACCAACGGTGAGAACTGTTCCATAATTTCTAACGATGTCAAAGGCTTTTCTTTACTGTTGGAAATTCAATCTGTTCTATCGTTCCCCTCGAAGCACTGGATGAGTTAACTGCTTCAATTTCAAGGGTTACTCGCCGTGGAAATGTCCGATACTGGCGCCTTGTCAGGGCGAGGATGCCCTGCTGGTCCCGTCTTTGGAGGCGGGGCGAGAGTCTGTAGCGAGGTACGCAAGGAAGATCTGTTTCAAAAGTGTTTGATTCGTAATACGTAACGCTAATCTATTTTATCTGCGTATTATCATAGGCCTCGTTATATCGGTTTGTATCTGTGAATTGTTTGGTCTGTTACTGTGTGTGTTTGTTTGTGTATCTTCGTGTATCGGTATCTATTTTATCTGTGTATTATTATTATATGTGTTGGCATTTGTTTAACTGTGGGTCTTGGTGTATGTGTACTTACGTCTGAACTGATCTGTTTGTCACTGTGTGTCCGTTTGGATATTCTTCTCATGTCTAGATGTGTTGTTGCCTCTCTCTGAATTGGTGTTTATGGAAATCAGTGTCTTTATGGATTATCATTTGGCAGTCTGTGTGTATCGGTAAGTTTGTGCGTGAATCGACATCCTTTTGTTTGGATGTTCTTTGTATGAATGTGTCGATCGGTATATTAGAACTGGTTTGCCTCTTTTAGGTAATTGATATCAAGAGTGCATACATACTTACATACATACATACATACATACATACATACATACATACATACATACATACATACATACATACATACATACATACATACATACATACATACATACATACATACATACATACATACATACATACATACATACATACATACATACATATATACATACATACATACATACATACATACATACATACATACATACATGCATACATACATACATATATACATACATACATATATACATACATACATACATACATACATACATACATACATACATACATGCATACATACATACATACAAACAAACATACATACATACATACATACATACATACATACATACATACATACATACATACATACATACATACATACATACATACATACATATATACATACATACATACATACATACATACATACATACATACATACATGCATACATACATACATACAAACAAACATACATACATACATACATACATACATACATACATACATACATACATACATACATACATACATACATACATACATACATACATACATACATGCATACATACATACATACATAGGCATACATATAAATGCATACAGACATACATATACTTACACATAAACATTATAACTTGAAGCGATCATTGGTTGTTGTCTCCCTCTACATTATTATAACAGTTTACCCTGCGTTACCTTGACTTATCTTCATTTACCTTTACCTTCTCTCACACTGCAGTGCCTTTCATTTGTCTTGGTTGCTTACAATGCCTGGATCTTGCCGCTTACCTTGTCATGTTACCTTCTTATCTATCTTACCTTCTCTCTTTTACCGTCACATTTTAATTGTCATACTTGGACTGGCTTTTGCAGAGCCACCATCCTCCGTGTTGCTCCCATCTCTGACTCTCCTCTGATCCTCTTCTCTTTTAACGCTGCTGCTTTACGGCCGCCAGGGATATCGACTTCGTTATGTTAATACAAACGAAACCATCTCTAACAAATAGTTATTATGGTTATTTCGTTATTTTATTTATTCCACAGTTTACCGATATCTGACGGCAGCAAAAGCCTTCGACGTTTTTAAAGTTAATTGTATATCAGTTCATGTTTATAATTGTTTCCGTTGACTTATGGCCATGTTTTAGACACCCCATTTAAAAAGCCTTCTTTTTCTATAAATAATTGTCAAAGCCAAAATTATTATAATGTCGAAACCATGTTTGTGCTGCTCATTCATAAAAGTCTGTGCGTGCAAAGCCTCGCTTCAGCATTTCTGAACCGTGTAGGGTAGGGTGGAGTGAAAATGGCAAAAAAAAATTTCTTTTAAGCAAACGTTTTCTAATAGCGATGGAAAGTTGCCAGCATGTGAGTGTAATTAGTGCTCAAAATATTGTTGATTTTGCTTTGCGTCTTCTGCCCTCTACCGACGGTTTTATATTTACTATATAAAATTCTTTGAATAACGTCAATGTGGTGCATTATTTTTCTTTTTCTTTAACTGACTGTATTCGAACGGTTACAATTCATGAAATACACGTTCAAATCAGTTGCGGAAATCGCCTCTGGTGTGTTACAGGATTATATAATTGTAACCAGAGGCGTAGCTTTGGTTTAAAAAGTTGGGGGGTACCAATTTCCTACATACAGGAATCAAGACGTTGACTGCGATCTCTGGGAAGGCAAAATAATAAAATATTGATTGGCATTGTGCATAAAGTGGGGGTACGGTGCCTCAGCCCAAAGAGTGGGGTGGGGTACGGTTACCCCTCGTTCCCCCGACAAATTACGCCTATGATTGCAACGCCTAATGAATGCTGCGACATTACTGAAAGGAAGAAAATTAGGAGAGAATGAAAGAAGTACCAAAGCTCTGTTCAAGCAGGATGTGCCAGCATACTACTGTAAGTGTTGAGGGGGTTTTCCAGAGAGCAATCCAAAAGAGGTCCGAGTCTGGTTTCTGTGGGGGGGGGGCAGATCAAGAGAGGACGCAGGGCAGCTGTGACGGTGGGTGTTATATAGGGCGAGGAGAATTGGAAGGCAGAGGATCAAATGAGTCAGGGTAGGAGTAGGCCCTACTTGAAAAGGTGAGACTTCAGTTTGGAGTGGAAAGCCCGGAGAAGGATAGAGGAACATGAGGAGAAGGATGGAGGACGGGTTGGAATGATGATGGAGGAACCAAGAATCTGCGGAATTCAAGGGGGAGATCGTTCCAGAGGCGTGCTGCTCTGTTGGATATGGCTGGGTTGGAGAACTTGAGATGAGTAGTGACCGGAGATCGAGAAAGACTGAAATAGGAGGAGGATCGGGTGGAGCGGGTTGCCTGGATGGTGACCACAGAGGTACTTGGGCTGGATATATTGTAGGGAGTGATAGGTTAGTGATAGGACTTTGAAGTGGATTCACTCAGGGATTTTTAGCCAATGTAGTGATTTGAGGATGAGAGTAATATGATGATGTTTGGGCATTCTCGTGACCGCCCTGGCTAGTGGCTTTTGGATAAGTTGCAGACGGTTGATTTTGGTGGATTCAAGGTTGAGAAAGAGGGAATTGCTGTAATCAATGAACAATAGAGGTAACAATGGCAGAGGCAGTTTTAAGTCGATCTTGGGCTGGATGCGACGAAGGTCACAAATATGTCTGAAGCAGGAGCGCGAGAGGTTGACGATGTGGTTAGAGAAGGAGAGGTGTGGATCACAAGTAATGGACGGGGTGGTGTGGGGGTCCGATGTGAAAGTTAAGAAGCGATGAGTTAGTCGTTGGGTGTATGAAGGGTTAGGGCTTTTCTTGATATGATCAGGAAGGCCTAGGATTATGAATTCTGTTTTGGAAAGGATAATGCAGGGGAGATTGGATGACATCCATTGTGATATTAGGTTAATCACGTTGAAATATTGCATCGACGGTAGAGGGCAGAAGATGTCATTTGAAATTTAAAATATTTGGTGTGTTTCTTACTCTACCTCAGTTGCATCTTTTGCCCACTATTAGAATTCATTTATCTAAAAATCATTTTTTCACTCCACCCTAGTGTAGGGGTTATTATCAAATTGCAGTTGTTCAGCCTTCTAGATGAGCAGTCCCTGCCTCCTCTCCGTGTTATCCCTAGCAACCGGACCCGGTTTCCATGGGTCCACCCCTCTGGCACGACGCTATATGCGGCTTCAGCATGGTGGGGATTTGCAGGGCAACAAGATCGGAATAAGCTACAATCAGTAATAAATAAACTCATTCAAATCAGTGTTACCACTCATAAAAAATGAAAAACCCAAGTTAGGACACTTAAAAAACCCAAGAAAACCCAAGGTGGTTTTTCTGCAGACTCTTTAAGGTTTATAAACGAATTTTAAGATAAAAAATAAATAATATAATGCAATTATACCAATTCTGTAATAAAAAATGTTGTTCTATCTTTCATTTCTATCTATGGATTTGCAAATATTTTACAAAAATAAAATCTTTTGATTATTATGATTATTACAACAGCTCCAACACGATTTTTAATGCGAAGAAACAATTATTTAGGTAGGCCTACAGTTTCTGGATCATTATTTTTTTTAAATTTTTACTATGCAAATTGAAATTTTGTTTCTATGCACAAACGTCATCCTCCCCTAAAAAAATTTGCCCTCTAAAAATCCTGCAGACGCCCATGATGAAACTCAAAATATTATTTCTTAAGTTTTAAAAACGAGCAACAGCTGAATACTTCGGGAAAACTTCAGAAAAAGTACAGTTTGAGTCTGCAGTTTCCTTTAGTCTTTAGAGTTATATTTTCTAAATATAGCAGTAGACTAGTATAGCACAGTTAGTCTTTAGAGTTATGTTACATGTAGCAATAGACTACAATAACACATGGGTGCACGCATATTGCGCCATTTAATTATTGACCTCGATCATCCAGACCGTTGCAAAAATTGATTAAATTAATGAAAAATAAGGTTTCAGTGAAAACAAGAAAAACCCAAGCAAAAAACCCAAGGTCTCCAGGAAAAAACCCCATTTCCCAAGTTCCGATTAAAAAACCCAAGATCTTGTGAAAAACCCCAAGGAGTGGTAACGCTGATTCAAATGAGATACCTCCCCTGCAACAATCCGACATACGAACAATTATGTGAACAAGCTGATACCTGGCTGTTTTCCGATGTCTTGGACTCTCCAGGGCACGCTTTGCAGGGGTTCTTACATGCAAGAAAGAAAACTGTATATATCCATCGACGAAGAACACATGACCGGATTTTACCCACAGCTGCGATAGCTTAATAAAAAAATACTTTCTCGGTTAGGATGTTGTATTTAAATTAAACCGGAAACTGTAACTTCCACACTGCTAATTTGCATGTAAGGTACTCAAAGCTTGGGACTGGCACTACCACAGATAGAGTAGTGGAGGAGTTTTACGATCTCGTGAATGTTGATTTATTTATTTCTGCATAAGCTGCCGTTATTTATTGCAACACTCCATCGACACCTTTAACATAGTTTTAGTGTAAATTACACATAATGACAAATCGCTTGACATTTTAGTTAATTGAGTCCTATAAATTTTCATAGGTAGCTAACTGCATTACGCCAAATGAATGCTGAGAAATGTTCACAAATAATTTCTATTTACGTCAACGCCCTTTGGTACCATAAGATGTCGTTAAACTCGGAAACCATTCTTTGTTACTTAGTTGAAACGTAAAGAGCCTTCAAACAGTGAGAGCAATGCTCTATGCTCTCTACCGACGTCAATGCCGCTTCTGATACTTCCATCTTATCATGACGAGGATGCCCTGCTGGTCCCGTCTTTGGAGGCGGGTCCACAGTCTGTAGCGAGGCACACAGCTGTTTTTGTTTAAAAGCTGTTTCTGAAGCCTTTGAATCATAATCGTAAATAAGTAGGAATATTCTTTATTAAGAAGTACTTGCAAACGCAAAGGATATGCATGTCCTTAAAACGTAATCGTTATCGTAAAAGCCAAATTTCTAATACGCTATTCTAAAGCTAATCGCAGGGCACCAGCTTATTCACGAGCGCTGCGTCAAGTCAGAGATTCCAAGTGATGATCCGAGTCAGCTTGCCAGAGAGATCAGAGGGAAGCGGCTGCTTCGCTTCGCTTTGTTGACTCGGCTACGGTCAGATAAGTTTGCCATCAGCAGAGAAAGATGAAGAAGCAGACGCTGTGCCATTTTCTACTTCACTGCTACGAACAGTTTGTGCCAGTCCGAAGCATTGATATGGAAGAGGGCGACGCCAATCATTCTATGGACACGTAGTGCGTGTAGTACCTGTTTAAAGAGGTTGTGTCATGACACAGATTATTAACGTCGCCCTCCTCCTCCTCCTCCTCCTCCTCCAGACTTTGGACTGGCACTACTGGTGTAATGGCTGTGGTGGATTGCAGTGAGTGGCAGTTCTCATTACTAAAGCAAGAGTGATCCAGTTGTGGCATCACCAGATTTATTCTACTTATGTTAGGAAATCTAATGCTTAAAAGAGGTGTCTAAAAATTCCATCTATGCCGACTTTAGTTGCTTATTTAGGTTCGGCTTTCACTTGTGTGCAAAACAATATATTACTTTTTCCGTTTTACTGCACTTACACCTAATTTAATATTACATTAACACTTCTTACTCGATCAGTTTACATTGGCAACTCATCAATGTATTTCTTACATTGACTTAAAATCCTCATCTTTGAAGACGGGATCTTTTTTAATCAGTATGTCAATCAGACCAAGAAAAGCGACTTAATTACCGAATACACATTGTAACGCCGCCACTGCTTCGTATGCCCGGGTAGTGTTACTCCGAGGCCTGGATAAATGAAAAGGGTGACGCTAATTATCTTTGGTCTGACAGATTTGTTAAACAGAAAATATCTACATAATGGCCAGTAACAGAGACGAAGCAGGTTAGATTTTGTGTATTAAAATGTAACGACAAAGACAGCCATCTTCACAGTCAGAAGATGTTTCTGAAGGGATCAAAGAATGCTTAAACATTGCGTTTTATTGGACACCTTTAAAGCGTTGTCAATCAGTCCTTATATAATGCAGCTGCGTGAAGCTGTTCTATCTCTGCTGTATGATATTGTGCAACGGAGTAGAGTCATTAGAGATAGGAAGCGAGAGGATAAAACAGAGAAGAATATCAGGAAGAGAAGTTCATAATCGATGGGACACGTGGTTCGTATGGACAAGGATAGAAGATCCAACCATGCGATGAGCTGGATCCATGGGGAAAAGGAAAAGGAGAAGACCACGGAATCTTGAACTGGCGACTTGAGGTGCTTGAAACTGTCGGAATCCATGAGAGGCGACATGGCGTTCCTTGAGATGTCGTGAGACGAGACTGAAAGACTGTCAGTGGAGAAAAACGAATGGAGAGGATGCGATGTCCGATGAACAGACTTGCATGGGAAGGACTAAGTACTAAGTAAGTAAATAAGTATTGTTGTAAGCAAGTAAGTAGGCAAGTTCTATTGGCCTTCGATTGTACCTTTGTGCGTCATCACAACGGCGTTGTACACGTAGTGGATTTGAAAACTAAATTTAAATATGTGATATAGAATAGCGGTGATATCATATATTGTTTTAATAGACATATTTTATAAAAGAAATAAACCGTAATATGGTTTAATGTTATTTTAAAGTTGATGTGATCTAATAATGTTTAGTGCGACGGTGTTTGAGATAGTTTTTCAATAGAATAATGGTCACCAAAATATAGGATCATTAAAAATCAACAATTATGCGATGACTGATTAACAAAGCACACGATTATAGGAAACGGAAATCCCTTAATCTTGTAAAATTATCTGAGGTAAATATTTTTTATACCGCTATTGTTTTTGGTAATGTACGATATAATTATGACAAATAACGATTTGAGTTTAAATGGTACCGTTTAAGCTGTGGGTCTCTCTGGATCAGTGACTTCGGCAATCTCGATCCTCAGAGTAAGACATTCAATGTTTAGCAACATCATCTGGCTGCCATTTCGCCTTGATCTTACCATGCATTTCTTATAATATGTCTATAGATGCATGGTCAAACTGACGCCGTTGTGTCGTAACGAAAGTGATTAGCATCGCCCTCTTTATTTAACCAGGCTTGGGACTAGCACCACAAAAGAATGGCACTGGATGGAGTCCTACAGTTTAATTAACGACATCTGTCGGCATCAAAGGCCACTGTCTTTGACAGAAAGGAAACGTGTACAGTTCACGCTGCAGGAATATAGGACGTCATTGGTAAATATTAGAAGTTTCCAGTGTTCATCGACATCTTACGACAGCCAACGCAGTTGACGTCGCCCTCCTTCCTTTTGCAAAGGAGAAGGAAGGCTAAGTAAATGAAGTATTAAGTGAAGAAAGGAAATCAGAGGTACGAGTATGCATGTAGATGGAATGCTCCCTGTTATAGTGGTTTTTAATTGCTGGTTTAAATGGGTGAAATTTATTACCAAAAATTTTAGTCCAAAAATTTGCTGAATTTTAAAGTCGCCTTAACCCTCGAATGCCCAAGGGGGGGTCCGACCGGACCCCAGACCCGCTTTTCCACGATAACTTTAGAACGGCTACGAACTTGTAAAAATGGTGTTAGGACATCCTAAAGCGTTCAATTGTGCTTCGTTTGATATATTTTGCGTGATCATTCTACCACCCGGTAGCCCACAACCATACCATATACCAAGGACACCCCCAAGATATGCGGCTGATGGTCATACTGGCACATGGTTTACCAGCCCATAAATAAATTTTTTAACGCACGTTGTTGTAAAATACCATATATCAGTCGATTGCAAATTGAATTTGGATTATAACAAGCCAAATCCCGTTAAAATATTCCATTCCTGTACCCCTCAACCATAGCATATACCAAGGACACCCCAAGGTATGCGGCTGATGGTCATACTGGCACATGGTTTAACAGCCCAGAAATAAATGTTTAACGCAAGTTATTGTGAAATACCATATATCAGTCGAATGCAAATTGAATTTGGATTATAACAAGCCAAATCCCGTTAAAATATTCCATTCCTGTACCCCTCAACCATAGCATATACCAAGGACACCCCAAGGTATGCGGCTGATGGTCATACTGGCACATGGTTTAACAGCCCAGAAATAAATGTTTAACGCAAGTTATTGTGAAATACCATATATCAGTCGAATGCAAATTGAATTTGGATTATAACAAGCCAAATCCCGTTAAAATATTCCATTCCTGTACCCCTCAACCATAGCATATACCAAGGACACCCCAAGGTATGCGGCTGATGGTCATACTGGCACATGGTTTAACAGCCCAGAAATAAATGTTTAACGCAAGTTATTGTGAAATACCATATATCAGTCGAATGCAAATTGAATTTGGATTATAACAAGCCAAATCCCGTTAAAATATTCCATTCCTGTACCCCACAACCAGGCAACAACTACATGCGTACAATTGAATACCTGCGAAAAAAACCGAAATTGCAAAAAACTACAAAAGAGTAGACCCCCTATTAAAGTTCAAATAAAGTTTCACCAGGTGGTGCTATTGTGAAATACCATAAATCAGTCGATTGCAAATTGAATTTGGATTATAACAAGCCAAATCCCGTTAAAATATTCCAATCCGTTCTCCAGATATCACAATGAAAACATTGGGGTCCGGTCGGACCCCCCCGTTGGGCATTCGTGTACCAAAAAATAGCTTGGGCACTCGAGGGTTAAATGAAGAGGTAACTCTCCACATTCGTTTTAAAGTTCTGAGGCTGCAGTACCACTAGGGTCTCCACAACATAATCTAAGCGCCTCAGTTCGATTACCTATTTTATTATTCCAACTGTTTAACGACACCATTATGGTCGCTATGACGTTGACGTCTTTAAAAATTAATTGCATTTATATATAAGTTCAGTTTCTTGATTCGTTTCATATTGTCATTGGTCTCCATGCGTATATTTAAGATGGTTCTGGGTTCATGGAGTTGGTTGTGACGCATCCAAGATTATCGATTAAACTTAGTGACTTTTATATAGTTTTGCTGACAACGTAGAAAAGGTGTCGATTATTATCGTTACATAATATATTTATACAATACAATACAACTAAAAAGTTATAGCGCGCTTCAACAAAACAAGTCTTGCACAGAAGCGCGTTGCGCAACACTTCTAGTCATTGGTCTCCCGCTCTCTCTCTTCCAAACACGCAGCTACTCTCGTTCATGCTTTCATTACCTGTCGACTTGATTACTGCTGTTCTCTCTATATTGGTCTCCCTCACACTCGACTGCATTGCCTTGAACGCGTTCTACGCTCTGCTGCGCGCCTCGTTGGGCGCATCCCTAAGTTTGGTCACGTGTCTGACTACATGCGTGACGTCCTCCACTGGCTTCCTTTTTCGCAACGCATTGTATACCGGGTTGCTTCTATTGTCTGGCAGTGTCAGCTTGGCCGCGCTCCTTTCTATCTACGTGAGCTCTGTTTTCCAGCGTCCGCACTTCTTGGTCGCCGTTCACTCCGTTCCACCGCCCGCGGTGACTTACATGTTCCTTTCGCTCGCACTGCAACCATGCAGCAGCGAGCATTCTCCGTTGCCGGTCCCACTATCTGGAATGGCCTTCCTGTTGGACTGCGGTCTCTCCCTCGAGACTCCTCCACCTCTTTCTTCTCTGCTCTTAAGGCTGTTCTCTTTCGTCGAGGTTGGACTGGGAGCGCCTCTGAATAGTTGCCTTGAAGAGCGCGCTATATAAATGTCTAATTGATTGATTGATTGATTGAGTACAATGTGAATAGGTGAGTTTTTAATTTAGATTTGAATTGTACTACAGATGCGCATTGACGGAGGTTGGAAGACTGTTCCATTCTATAGGTACTGAGATCGAGAAGGCACGACTACCAAACTTCCGGTTTGTGCGAAGTACAGTAAAATCCCCTCGCGTGGCCGATCTGAGTCCTCAGGAATTGGAAGCAGAATGGACGGATGTCATGTACAAGGGAGCAGTGATGTAGTCGAGTCCACCTAAGCCGAGTCCGAGTCAAGTCCGAGTCCGTCTAGGCCGAGTCCGAGTCGAGTCCGAGTCCTGAGGTGTTCGAGTCCGAGTCCGAGTCCGAATCACTAAAGATCGAGTCCAAGTCCGAGTCTGAGTCCAAGTCCATCCTCATCAAAATACACTGAACCACGCAATTCAATGCCATAGAAAAATAACTTCAGTTACATAACCATATATGCAGAAAGAATTTTTAACGTAATTTACCTAAATTTCACATTAAAACACTAAATTAAACTCTGCCGCAACCTCGTGAAGAGGTTGGTCGTGCTCGTATATTCCTGATTTCTAAAGTAATACTTTAACCCTCAGGCTACCAAGGTTTTTTTGTGACATCGGCTACCAAGGGGGGGGGGGTGGTTACCACCCCCCCCGGAATTTCGTGTTTGGTTTCAAATATCATATCATGTAATATAGCATTTGATTCAGCATTCATTTCTGAAAAGAATGGTATATTTAGTTGTAAAATATATGAATCCATCTCGAAATTATATAGTTTTTAACAAGGGCACCGGTCCATTTAACGATATCTGATATTATCCCACACAATTTGTACTATTTGGATAAAAAAATATAAATGATGTGGGTTTTGAAAATGAACTATGTATCCAAGAATATTGTAAATATAATGAGACTTAATTTTCAACAATACAAACTATTCCAAAGTCTGTTTTAGTTACAGGCAGAACCCAAAGGCGTGCAGCTATATCAACATGAAACAAGAAATCATGTAATTTTTCCCAGCAGTCAAATACGTCAAGGGTCCTTGCAGTTATTGCAAGTTACTTTCATTGTTTTGTGCGAATGCTTCCTGCAAACCGGCTTCTTGAACACTTCACAGCACTGCTTTACTCTGTTAGCATTCTACTTTGACTGTTTATAGCCCTTCCCCATAAACAACCATATCGGTTTACGTTGTGATGTTGCATCAGTGATTTTCACACTGATAAAGCGTATTATTATTTATTATGATCACTTCCGGTTTTCAAAAGACAAATAACTAAGCAAGCAAATATAGCCCTACATTCCCTCTAAAGAATGGCATAGTTGTTTCTCTTCCAGGAAGAATAATGAATACCTTTATAGTCGGCAACAGCCAACAGCTGACGAGAGAAATTCCTGATTCCATAGGTGGTACCTAGGCTATATCGGGTATAACTTTTTTATGGCGTGGGATATCATCACGACTTTTATCTCAAAATGTGTGCAAATGGACCCCCTACAGCTACCTAAAATGTCAAAATTATATTCCATGTGCTAAAAAAAATTTTGCAGAAAAACGTAGGGGGGGTGGTAACCACCCCCCTTGGTAGCCCGAGGGTTAAACCTAGGCTCACTGCACAAGCTTATCGACGAGCGTTCTACGCTGAAGTGAAAATGTACCCCTTCCAGTCTGTTTGTGCATCAAAGGGCGGGCGAGGTTCAGCATTTCTAAACTTTGTGCGTGCGTGCGTGCGTGCGTGCGTGCGTGCGTGCGTGCGTGCGTGTGTGTGTGTGTGTGTGTGTGTGTGTGTGTGTGTGTGTGTGTACCTGTCTGTGTTTGTGTGCTTGTGTCACAAAAACTCACAACATAACTTTACAATGTCATCATTATTCATTTTTAACGACATACAGCTGATAACGTCTATGATTTAGAGTATTGTGTTTAACAATATTTGTCCTGTGGAAGACGATTATATAGCGACGTTTTGAAACGTTTTAAGGGTGTGTAGTAAGTGTCGCAAGAATATCCTGGATTTACAACATTATAAAATGGATTGGACTATCTGGAACCAGACTAATGGCTGCAGTACGAGACAGGAAATGCTGGACAATGTTGACCCATTCATGTAGCGTATACCATCGCATAGCGACCACGGCGACATGACATGACAGTAAGTGTCGCATTATGCAATGTTTAACGTTACGGAATTGGAGAGGAGAGAGGGTAAGAAGCTCTAGTCGAAAGGGGAGAAAAGGACGGTTCCATGCGAAGAGACTAGCGCTTGCCCTCTCCATTTTCAGAAATCCCAAGTTCTTGCCAGAAAAAATCCCAAGATGGTCTAAAAAATCCCAAGTAACTCAAAACTTAATTAAGCAGCCATACAGCCATTCCTCGTTGAATGGTTGTCTCTAGTATAGAGAGCAAGTATAAGCAAGCAAGAGTAGGGTACAGACTCTATACCATACTCTTGCTTTCTTATGCGCTTAGGCTCCAGTGTGACGATGCCATGACAAATTCCAGTTTTTAACTGTTTACATTATGATTTTATGACGATTTATTCCTTTTCCTTTAATAAATACGTAAAAATTCGGGACTTCGGAATCGGAGATAAAATGTATGGATAATCTACGGTTGAGGAAATGACGTTATATTCACAAGTTAAGTGTAAGTAAGCTACAGAAGTAACTGACCAATAGCAGTAGACACAGTGAATAATCTAGACGTCTTTGGGGGGGTAAATTTCCCCCCCCAGGATTGATGTTTCCCCCCCAGAATCCAGCAATATCGTAATGTAGACACGTGTTGGGGTGGAAAATCCCCCCCCCCCAGGAAACTTGTTTCCCCCCCCCCACAGTAGACACATTGCCAACGAGTCACTCAACGACAACAAGTCAACAAGTGATTATTGTTATCACTCTAAATTAAATATTATGAATGTAAAAATCCCCAGATTGCTATGGAAAATCCCAAAATCCCAAGTCGATTCGCTAATTCCGAAGATCTTGGGAAAATCCCAAGGAGTGGAGGTTCTGGGAGAGACCCAAATAGGCGTCTTTAAAGTTGATCGTATTTCATTTCATATTTGTATTTGTCTTCCCTTGAGTATTAGTAATATTTTAGACACCTCATTTACATCACAATGTGTTTCCTTGCACACCCTTAAAGCCATGTCTACCACTCTATATATACAAAGCCGCTGCATTAATCCGTTTAATAAATTGGGAATTATATTATATTATATTCTCTATTCTTTCAAACCGACAGACGCAGTAAGATTACATTGAAACATGAAAGTACAATCAATATCTTAATTAAACACACGGTTTGGCAGCCATGCAAGGTGCCGCCCTTGAGGGGGGGGGGCGGTTACGGTTAAGGCGAAGTTAATATTTATACTAACATACTGGTGGTGTAAAGATCGAGGTACACTATATAACTGAATTTATTTACAACCGAGTGAAATCACACTTTCAAAACTATCCGTATTGTACAAAAGTCAACTTCGGTCAGTCGATCGAGTTAGTTGTTACAATTACAAATACAAGATGTCAACGATCATTGTTGCCATGAGATGTCGTTTAATTAGGGATCCATCCATCCAATCAGTTTCGATGTTTCGACGGCCAAACCTCGTAATAATAATAATCTTCGTTTAATATTTTCAAACTGACAATTACGCAGTATGATTACAAATCAGTATGGAAAATCCCAAGGAGTGGAGGCTCTGGGAGAGACCTGCGGTTTATCAATGATCACAAGTTATTACAGGAGTCGAATTTAACTGTATACGGCAGCCATTCAAGGCGCCCATCACATCTTACATCTCATTTTAACAACGCGCCATCTCGCGAATGATATGTTGAGTGGACCTTTGGGAGGGTTGCGGGAAGCGATCCCGCTACCTACTGCTCTTCACGCAAGTGATGTTACCACTACTCTATGGACCACCCCCCCCCCTAAACAACATCAGATTTTGAAAAGACAAGGTGCAATGCCCGAAATACCCTTCTAGATCGACTCAGCCTTCCATTCGCTAAGGGTTGGCAGTAAAATGAGCGGGCGCCTAACAGGCTGCCAAGACGTGTGTTCGATAAGATCTTGATAATTGTACAGTCATGTTTCATTGTTGCAATGTTACTTACTGCGGTTTATCAGTGAGCTTGTCAATAAAAGAACATTATTTACTGAAATTGTTTCGCTATAAAAGAAGCAGCTGGAAAAAAGAACTTTACAACATTTTTTACAATCGATGTCAACGGCTTTAGATGCCATAAAATGCCGCTAATCTGTTGTAAAGGCACTCCTATCGCTCGGTTGAACGGTACTCTCTGCCATGTGATGATGATTAGATTGGCAAATAGAGATTTTCAATGTTTAACAACATCTTTTGGCTACCAGAGCCGCTGACGTGCCCCCCTCTCAATTTTCCAGTTTTGAAAGTGGCGCTTCTACCCTAGGGTCTACTATTATGTCCTTAAAACTTTTTTGTCTAGTGGTTTCCGTAACTGCTATGAAAACTGGATACAACAAACCATAATTACGCGGTTGAGATTTATATAGCCTTCGGTGATAGCATTGAAAAGGTGCTGAACATGAATATTACGTAATATATTTCTCGCCTCATCTTACGGCCGTCAGAGTTATCAATGTTGTTATTGTTTTAATACAAACGTCAACGGTCTCTTGCAATTACCTACAGTATAATGGTTATTTCATTATCTGATTGATTCCAAAGTTGATCGATATTTTATTTCAGCAAAAGCCGTCGACGTCTTTAAAGTTAAATGTACTTCAGTTCGTTTTTATATTTTGTCTTCTATTCGCTAGTTGTAATGTTTTAGACACCTCATTTAAAGCATTTACCTTCCTATAAATAAAAAAAAAAGCTAGACACGTTGTTATTAGTAGGGGATCCTGAGTGGCCGAGTGGGTTTGTAGCTCGCTAGCCACGCCGGCTGCCCGGGTTCGATTCCCGGTCGGTCGGTTTCTCAGAGATTAATTTCTCGGATCTTTACTGCGGGTGGCTCGGTCGCAATATAAACGTGGAGTACGAGGTTGTACTCTGCCTCCGACACTGATCATCTTCGATATGAAAAAGTGTCGTTAAGCCGATATACAACAACGTTGTTATTAGTTGGACATTTATCTGAGAACAAGAGTTTTAAGTACTTAATATCTGTGATTACAACGGAGTGGTGGTTTAGAATTCCGCATCACCAGTTAATTTTTTTTAAACGAAATACACTATCTTAAAAGAGGTGTCAAAATAGAACCAACTATTCCAACTGTTCTTGTTTACTTAGTTCCAGCTTCACACAGTCATCTGATTTTATTTGAAAGCAAATTTAAAATTTTACTGCACTTACATTACAATACATGTGATAAAAGGTATCTTACAAAAGTATATATTGTTTAACAATATCTTCACGTTGACGTCGACCTCTTAGATGATTGATCCACTTTTATGACGATCCGGCGGATGCACAGTTAAACGACACTTTATGACAACAAAGGTCGTTGACGTCGACAAATTATTGTGAGCAGTTCTCACCGTTCCTATGGCAATACAGTCTACGATTTGGTGAATATTGATTTTGTCATATCAGCACAGGTATGGTATGTTATGATATTCTATCCGGGAATTTACTAAGTGCCTTTGACAGTCGAAACCCTCTTACAGGTGAAGAATATATAGCATCTCTGAAAACTGAATTAAAGGTGTTCTTGTTGTCCGTTACCATCGTGGATCTTAGCGCTGTTTCTTATGGCCCGGGCCTTTCTTGACTTTCATTTTGATAGCCGAATTTATACAGTTTTTATTTAAACTCAACGACAGAAAATGTAGTTCTGTTAATAGAGCGAAAGCGATAGATGGCGTGTTCCTCTGTATTCCTCAGTCTGATTGTCTCCTCAAGTATTTCAAACAGTGAAAACTGTTTTAAAAATCTTCAGTTGACGTCAACGGCTTCTGATGTCATAAGATGTTGTTGAACTGTTGGAAATCCAATTCAAGCTCAAGGTTGGGCGGTTCTGGCAGTCATAGGCTGTCGTTAAACTTTATTGACTACGACACTCTTTCGACACCTTTAACATGGTTTCATCATAAATTATATATAAACAAATTGCATACCAGTTGTATTCGTTCAGTCAAAAGCGTGTAGGTCAAACGAACTGCGAGAACTGTCCAATTAATTTCTAACGACGTCAAAGGCTGAAGGATGTAGTTAACTGCTTCAATTTCAAAGGTTACTCGTCGTTGAAATGTCTGATGCTTGCGCCTTGTCAGGGCGAGGATGCCAGGCTGGTCCCGTTTTTGAAGACGGGCAAAAGTTGTAGCGAGGCACGCAGAGGTGAATGCGTGGACGTAAGACCTGCTTCAGAAGCCTTTGAATAGTAATCGTAAATTTCTAATAAAGCTAAGCTCAGTGCACCAGCTTATTCACGAGTGCTGTGTCAAGTTAGATAGGTTGTCCTGTGAAATTCTTGACCTTTTTCACGAATTCGTCTTTTTAGTCACTCGCCCTCAAAACCTTTCATTACCCTCCTTTTTCTGGAAATTTCATTAGTCAATGGCTATACGGTCTCTAGAGAGGTAAGTATACCCGCGTATACCCTCGACTACAGCCCTGACCGTATCTCATCTGATTGAATATGCTCGGCTTAATGTCCATTTGTCAAGCGGCTTCATGACATCTTTTATTGATTCAAACTGATAAGTACGCAGCAAGATTAAATGATATAGTAGTAACAGACGATAACAAATCTAACAGATGTCGAATTTAACTGTATTGCAGCCTGCAAGCCAGTGCAAGGCGCCCTTCTGTCCTACTGCTCATTTTACCATTGCCATCTAGGGAATGGAAGGCTGAGTCTACATTGTGTGGCTAACGGATATCGAACTCGCGTCCTTCTGATCTTCATGCCACCATGTTACCATTCAACCGTCTCCCCGCCCCGTTATTTAGTACAGACGTCAACCGTCTCCTACTATTAGTTACTATGGTTAGTTCGGTATTTGATTGGTCCCAGAATTAATCGATATCCTATGGCAGCAAAAGACGTCGATGTCTTTAAAGTTTCTTGTATTTCAGTTCATATTTATATATGTTTTTCGTTGATCCTCTGGACAGCTACTCTACCTCCTCTGATTTCCTGGCAACCCGACTCGGACCTCCTTTTGACTATCCTTTGGACAACCTCTCTGACTCGATGCAGCGCTCGTGAATGATCTAGTGCCCTTCACTTAGCTTTCAAGTGGCGCTGTAGAAATTTACGATTGCGACGTTTTGTATTATTTAGACACCTCATTTCAATGAGTTACTTTCCCATTAATAGACAGCACGACGTACAAGATTTAATTGCCTCGCGTTTCGGTAAGGCCCGTTTACAGGAGAACAGGAAGTGAAACTGAGGTGTCTAAAATATTCATTGTTTTTTTAAAGGTATTTAAGAAGAGCTGTGGGGTTACCCTAGTCTTTCCAACGGTTCTGTATGGGTGTGAGTCTTGGACAATGACAAAGAACATGGAGAAAAAGGTCAACGCATGTGTTATGTGGATATGGAGAAAGATGTTGAGAATATCATGGACAGAGAAAAGGACGAACGAATCAATACGAGTGGAGATTGGTGTCGAGAATGAAGAGTCATTAAAACAAAAAGCGACAAGATTGAAGCTTGGATTCTTTGGTCATGTTATGCGATCTGATGGGCTAGAAAAGGAATTGATGTTGGTTTGTGGTGAGGGGGAAAAAAGACGGGGTCGACCAAGGAAGAAATGGATGGATGAGATTCACGATGTAACTGGCATGAATCTGGAAGCACTAAGGGACCTGACTTCGAATAGGAAGCAATGGAGAATGTGTGTCATGGCGGTCGCTAGAGCTCCAGGAGTTGACAGCACAAGGTGACAAGGTGACATTCCTGGTCGGAAACATGCATGTTAAAGGTGGATTAAGGCTGACGTTAACGGCCCTGGCAGCCATAGGATGTCGTTAAACACTGCAAACTACTCAATTGCATTTAACTGCGCTTCTAGTTGTGTCAGTCCCAAGATGGATAAAGGAGGAGGGCGACACTAATCATCTTTCGTACGTCACATCTTCGTTGAACCGTAACTATACAAATACAACATAAATTGGGAAATTTATTGACTGATTTCCTATTGAAAATGTCGTTCACCTGCGGGAATTCACCCTTCTTACTCGCAAGTGTATTCGAATGCAACAGGTGTAAGGTGATGTAAGGTCGACTTCAGCGACCCAGGCAGCCGTAGACTAAAAGAATGAGAGAAGAGCCGCTGCTTTCTACACAGCTTTTCTAAACCTTGCAATGACCTTATAAATAGAAGTATTGGAGTGGATTTTATTTTATTGTATTAGGCATTACATTATTATAATACACTTTTTATAATAATACCCTTATGCAACATTCTTTAGTTGTATCTTTTGCATATTGGTTATTGGAGACCCTGTATGACCATTTTCTTATCAGTTGTTATATTATATTATATATGTAATAAAAATTTGATGTTAGTAAATTACATATATAAAATATTGATTATTGAGTATTTATGTTACTACCCTCTAACATTTTGTTGTTTAGATATGGTATGATTTGGTTTATGTATTGGAAAATATACTATATTGTAAGTGTTACAATATTGTGTTGCAATACAGGAAATATAAGGTAATTGTGAATACAATACACTGAAACACAACTTTAAACAATTGTAATTATATGTTTATATATGCTTTGTTAATTAAATACATTTATGGTGGAGTGTGTTAAATATCTGAACAGTGTAAAAAAAAGCAACTTGGTATACCATATGTTTCATTTAATGTGTATGAGGTTTGTGAATTTGTTATTATTTCGTGCATGGTGTAATTGTAGCAGTTGATATTACCATGGAATGTCGTTAAGCTGAAGAATAAGAAATAATTGCTTAGAAATTTCAAATGTAGAAAAAGAATATAATGTCATAATTATAATTATATGTACTGTGCATTTATATTTGAAATTGTTTAAATATATCTTATGTGTGGTAGTTGTTGTAAAATACTGTTTAAATTGCATCAAGCATTTTATTAATATGTGTATTATAATCTCAAACAATATTAGATATAATGCTTTAAATGATGTGACATTCTATGACATTGTACGGCTCTGGTTGACACTTTTAAATGGTGTCTTTCGGACGCTATAAGTATCTTGTTTTCTGTAAATTGCATTTATGAATTGTCGTCAACGGCCTTTGATGCCATAAGACGACGTTAAATGTTTGGATTAATAATAAGTTCATTAGAGCTCCGCTAGTACTCTGGTGGTGATGGTCAAAAGCCTGGATGAAGGAGGACGGCCACGCTAATGATCTTTGTTACCACACAGTGTCGATAAACTGAAAACTACTGCAGCCCCTTCAGCTGGCCCTGAGACAGCCATGGTTATGGAGTGTTAGCGACTTAAGTTTCTTAGCCTCGGCATCAGAGGGCAGGTTCTACTCCGAATCGCATCACACGCCTCCAGTTCCAGATGCGCCATCAATAACGTTAGGGCATAACCGGGTAGATATTTTCGACCGAGTACCGAATCCGAGTATTTGGATGTACTATTTGCGTGATCCGGGTACGAACCGAATACCATTTGTTCCATATGCAAAGCTTCACATTTTCATGTAATAACCAAATTATCCCAATAAAATTTTGTACTTGTAATAACTGACTAATACATTTTGAGTTTTAGATATAATTAATCAATGAAATGGACATGACTTCCGTTGTGGACTTCCGGTGTTGGTTTTTTTTGTACTTTTTTCTTAAAAATGAATATGGTAGAAGAATAAGTTTTAAAATTTTATTTGGAAGTCTTTGTCTTCCGAATAGTGCCGGAAACTGGATATTCGGCCGAGGCGAATGTCCGAGGCGATTACCTGTTATGCCCTAAACAACGTCAACAGCGTTAGACCACTTTTAAACAACTTCCGCCACAAATGCACACTACATACAATCATAATTATAATTTTGAAATGAGATTAGTTTCCATTCCTTACCTCGCTCTATAGGATTTCTTGGACGGGCATGCAACAATAATGTAGCGAAGTTCATGAATATATAGTTTTTTGACTGGTTTTTAAAGGTGTCTTAGAAGATTTTAGGTTAATAGGGCATTCTAGTTATACTTAGTAATAAATAATGCGTTTAAACCGTTCATAAGTAAGTAAAGAAAATACTGGAACTGTCAATAAAAATTTCCAAGTTTTATCTGGCAAAGTTGTAAGAGAGACCAATATTAACGGCGCTATATCAAATCAGGTCAGAAGCCGGGATGGGTGAGGAAAACAGCGCGCTCTTTATAATCGTTATATATAAGAGGTCGTTGTTTATAATGGATATCAGCCGTATGGGATTGTGCCTGAAGCGGGAAAGTAGAAAATAGAAATGTTGTAGACGCCCTGGGTAGCCTTGTACGGAGAGACAATCTGTTTGGTAGAACATCGGGTCTATTATCCAACGATTATGGATCCGAACCTGCTAGTCAGCTTCGTGTAACGAGTGCGGACATGTTGTTTGCACGAACTTTCTTTATGTCTCGGATTCAAAAATCTACCGCATTTTGCAAAATAATAGAAGCGAATTAATAATAAATAATCATAACAAAATACGAGAGAAGATGTCGTGGAAGACGGGAAACTAATTCCCACAAGGGTTAATATCAACAGTTTAAGACACCTTTAAAAGACTTTCCTAATGTACTATATAGATTTAAAACTTTTCAGTATTTGACGAATTGCTCCCGTTTCGACGCATTGAAGATCAACATTAACGGCTCTTGTAGCCACAAGATGTCCTTAACAATAAATAATAAATTACTCCGGTTAGACGCTATGTATTCGTTATCCGTGTGTAGTCTCCAGTTATGCTCTATTTAATAATCGTTTTGGCGGCTATTATGGCCAGTGTTTTCGGGTGGTACCAGTATCAAGCCTCGAGAAGGGAGGGCAATGCAAATAATTTCTGCTAAGACACGTCGTCGTTATACAGAAACTACCTATATAACACAAACTTAATGTGGCTTTGGCGTGTATCATCCAGATACTTTTGCACAAAACAGCTCAGCCAGTCTACCTGGCTGAAGTGATGCATTTAGGAAAGTATCGGCGTTAAGGGAAGTCCTGCAACGGGAATGTTATGGAGTATGGTAGGTACTATATAAAGTCTGTCTGTCTGTCTGTCTGTCTGTCTGTCTGTCTGTCTGTCTGTCTGTCTGTCTGTCTGTCTGTCTGTCTGTCTGTCTGTCTGTCTGTCTGTCTGTCTGTCTGTCTGTCTGTCTGTCTGTCTGTCTGTCTGTCTGTCAGATACAGAACAGATATTGAGATAGATTCGACCACTTATCATATGGACCGATTTTGTTGACAAATAAAAGGGAGGCAGAGAGGAAGAGTAGGTAACTGTAACTGTAGCTGTAATCATATATATTGATGTAGCGCCTCTTCGAGAGAGATTCGTCAAAGTCCTCTCGATCTTGAAGGGCGCTGTATATATTCCGATTTATTTATTTATTTATTATTTATTGACATCCTTATATCTTATGCCTACAACGGCCATTGACGCCGACCTTTCTATTAATTGTCCTATACCTCGCTCATGTTCAATATTTATATAGCAGAGCTTATTAGAGAAGCACTGGAAGACATGGAGGAGGGGTCAAGGTTGGAGGCAGACTGATTAGAGCGCTGAGGTTCGCAGATTACCAGGCGATGATGGCGGGAAGCAGATAATGATGGACCGACTAAACACCATATCAGTTGAATACGGTATGAAAATAAACATCAAAAAGACGAAGGCAATGAAGATAAGTAAAGGAAAACAGACTGAGATCAGAATAGAAATCATCTAAAACGTGATCAAGCTATGAAAGACTGAAAAATATCACTTGAAATGTGTGGATCGTTACTAGTTTAACAGTAAGACGCTCTTCTCTTCTTCTGGTTCTCTGCCTTCAGGCAGGTTCGAACGTCTGACGTCGCCACTTTTCTCGATTTTGAGCCTCTTCTTTGAGTTTTCTATAATCTATATCCTTCCTTCATCATCCAATCCAGCATCATCTGTCTTTGTCTTCCCCTTGTCTTCTTCCCATCCATTCTTCCCTCGATGACATTTCTTATGAGAGAGTATACCCTCTCGGTGTGTGTCCAATCCATTTCTTCTGCCTCATTCTTAATGTGCGTATGAAGGACCTTTCTTCTCGAATCCTTCCCAACACTTCTTCATTTGTTTTATGTTCTGGAACCAGAATGTAATACATCACTTCCAACGGTTTTTCTGTTCTAGTTCCACGCCTGCTGACTGTATTTTCAGACTAAGCTATTGACAGATTAGAAATGAAGTCAGTGTATTTCTAATCAGCAGAAAGTCTAGCATTGGCCACAGATAATGTTGTAAGAACACAAGTGTTTATGTTGTTATATTGGCGCTGATAAGCCTACTAATGTCAGCACACGTCCACATTTTCAACAAACACTTTTCGTACTCTGATAGTGCCAGTCCCAAGCCTGGATAAAGGAGGAGAGCGACGCGAATCATCTTTGTTGTGACACAGCGTCGTTAAACTGAAACTACTACTACATTTTCAACTGTCTACACATCTCCGTAGGACAGTGCCACGCGGGATCGCAAGCCAGTATCAACAACACACGATCACGTTCAGTTATTCTGAGGCAGATCTAAGAGGAATTTAATGGCATCGACTTCAAACGAGAGTCGACAGATTGAGTATTGGAAACGAAGCAGGTGAGGAAGTGGCACTATCACAGTACGGATTTATTTGCATGTTGAAAATGGGGTTCACGAACATATAGCGTCGGTCGAATCCACTATAAAGGTGTCAAAACAGTATGACTGCCAGGGCTTTTGACGTCCACCGTACCTTGCCGTCATAATGTGGAGACAAAGCTAAGTACTGGATGAATGCAGAGTTTAACGACATGTTATGACCAGCATGCTTTGCATGCAGCCCACACCAAGTAAAGTACCAATGTTAAATTCTAACTTGAATAATTTACACTTATCTTTTAATATATTGAAGATATTTTCTCTGTTACAGTGTAGTAATGGATGATCTATATTCAATTCCAGGCATACATCCTGTAGGCCTAGATGAAATGTTACTTTGTGCTAATTCCAGTATCAACAGAGGCGCCCGCAGGCTTTAAAAAATTGGACGCACACCCCAAAAAAATTGGACGCACACTCCTCACATCCCCTCCCATCCCACCCGTTATCTGTCCGCCGCTGGTAGTCATACACTGAAAATGACTCAGATTGACTCATTAGACACAATTCAATTTAGATAACATCCAAATCTTTAACATGCCCTATTGTCGTTCATAAAAAATATCCATGTTCTGCCTTATACTTGTGTGGATTTGATCTGGTGGGTGGACGCACGTGCGTCCAGTGCGTCCGCCTGCGGGCGCCTCTGAGTATCAATGCTGCTGAAATGACAGCTATAAAAGAGGCGTTTGCTGGAGAGTAGAAATGAAAATCAGGGCCCTAAACATTTTTCTGTATTTTCTGATTCTTTAAGTGTGCCTACCTCTCTGAAGAAATCCTTCTCTAAATGCAGACCCAATTTATTGCAAGATACAATAAAGAAAATCTTTAATAATGTATAAATGAATAAAGTACAGTTTATATGTTTCCCTAGTCATAGTCATACTGGGTAATTGAAGAGCTAACAAAGCAATCATTAGACCTATACCCACAATTTACTAAGTAAATAGGTAAGAAAGTGCATCCTTTAATGAAACCAATTGCTAATCGCATTTTGGTGTACATTACGAAAAATAAATCATCCTCATGATAAATGCTGCAACTCCACAGATTATTTTGGAATTACAAGAGGTATTTGTAATGCTTAAATCTCAAATCATCTCTGGATTATGACCAATATTATTTGAATGATTTAGGGCAGAGAATAATTTGCTATATATGTATACTTGATTAGACGTCAGTGCTACAGAATTCAGTGGATTCGATAACCAGATACAAAGCAAGATAAACAGACAGACATACCCAGAAGTAACTACATATATGCAAACAGACAAGTATACGGACCGACACAGAGGCAAACACTTACAGGGACATTCACAAAGACAAACTATGGAGAGGGAAATATACACCGACCAAGTGAAAAACGAAAGTAAGTATTAATAAAAGACTTGTTCTAATGAAGAACCATGATAATGGATTACTCAGTTCCTGTCAAGTCAAAGAAAACCTGGACAAATTCTTCGCAGCACAAATTTCACTGCAATTGAAGTTTATATAGCAATGTTGTAGACGTTTTAAAGGGGTGTAGTAAGAGGAAAACGCATTATGCAATGTTTAACGACATCTTATGGCTGCTGATGTCGACTGTACCTTACACCTTTGTGCATTTTTACAATGCACGGAAGTATAGTTTTACAAATCTGAATGAACTACAGGAAGAACGTGTAGAATATTATTTATGGAAAAGGTGTGGGCTAGTTTCCTGAACATTGTACATATCACGTAGTCCAGTTGAATGTATTTTACGATTGCATATTGTTATTATTCACACGGCCCAGTCTTAAACTGGTTAATTAAACTTTTTTGCAAGTCTTAAAGCACTAGTTATGCTTTCATTATAGTGTTACTTTTTGGTATCCGTACCAACACCATAATTATGAGGTTTGGAAAGTATAAACGCCAGATTTATTTCACTTCTACAAAGGATTTGAATTCTTAAAAGGGGTGTTTAGCTATTGCCATTTATGCCGGTCTGGTCTTACTTATTTAGTTTCAGCACCACACATGAGATTTTTCTTTAAGGCAAATAAAATATTACTTTTTTCGATATTAGTACACATACTCTTAGGTAACATTTAATATTACAGTTAACACTTCTTACTGGATGAGTTTCCATTGGCGATACGTCAATGTATTTCTTTTCTTACATCGACTTAAAATCCTCTTCTTTGAAGACATGATCTTATTCAATCAGTACGGGCCCCAAGAAAAACTTCATTAGAAGATACATAATTAAACGCCGCCACTGCTTCAGACCCGGATAACCCAGTCCAAAGCCTGGATAAATGAGGAGGGTGACGGTAATTATCGCTGGGAATGCCACTACCACAGTAAGCCAACGGACAGTATATAGTGGAGTTAAGAAATCCTTTAGTTGTAAGGTAAACAAAAGCAGACCTTGAAGGGCAATGGTTGAAGGATGCAGTTTAATGACATCTTATGGCAACATAAGCCGTTGACGTCGGCAAGAATTATTTTGAACAGTTCGCACCGTCGTACATGGCATAATACAGTTGACAACAATTAGTT
>OY744605.1:4662380-4689880 GCA_963556255.1 Allolobophora icterica | reverse complement strand
AAAACACTACAAACGAGTATTAAAGTTCAAATAAAGTTTCAGCAGGTGGCGCTATTGTGAAATACCATATATCAGTCGATTGTAAATTGAATTTGGATTATAACAAGCCAAATCCCGTGAAAATATTCCAATCCGTTCTCGAGATATCATGATGAAATCATTGGGGTCTGGTCGGACCCCCCGTTGGGCATTCGTGTACCAAAAAATAGCTTGGGCACTCGAGGGTTAAATATCTGATATAAAAAGTGGTTACACCATATTATGGTTTAATAGACATATTTTATAAAAAGAAATGAACCATATGATGATTTATTTTTAATTGAAAGTTATGTGATCCAATAACGTTTAGTTTGACAGGATCATTGTGAATGATAAAGTTAGCAAATGAATCTAGGAAAATAAAAAAATCGCTTAGTACTGTATAATCATCTGAGGTAAATACCTTATTAGCGCTATTGTTATTGGTAATGAACGATATATGGCAAAGACTTAACCATTTGATTTAAAGTTTTAAGGTGTGGCACCCTTGGGGTCAGTGGTGGATTTACTGTAGGTAGCCTACAAGCGAGGCCTTTGAGAAAAATTGCGCAGAGAATCCAATCCACAGTATCTGCGAATTATATGTAAATATTCGTTTATTTATTAATATTTACAATCCGCAATAACCCATAACCTTAATAACTTTATTTATATTATTTACATTATCTATTCTAGTGTTCCTGGTTTTGCCTATTAAACGAATATACATGCAGACATATTTATATTTTGTTGAGTAATTAACAGAATTGCTGCTAGTGAAAATAAATTTACGAAGCTTGGCAGTGGAAAAGAAAGGATGAAATAAAGTAGCGACGGACTGAATAGGTCTACCAGGTAGTAAGTAGATCGACGGATGGACAGACACCTTTAAAACGATTTGCACTGATATTATATAAGACTCAACTTAGGTTATCGGTCGCGTTAAAATTGGCCTATATTATTATTATTCCACAGTTTAACGTCGTCTTATGACACCAAAGGCCGTTGACGACAATTTAGAAATACAGTTTTCAGAAAACGATAAACTTATAGTGTCCGAAAGACACCATTTAAAGGTGTCAAACATAAGCTTACAATATCAATAATGTCACATCATTTAAAGCAATATATATAATGTTATTTATAAACCACATAGCTCTAAGCTGTTTTGATAAAAATTAAACAGTTGGCCTATAGATGGATGGATCCACATTTTAACGACATCTTATAGCAACAAAGGCTGTTGACGTCGACAGAAATTAGTTTGGCATATTACAGCTCTCTTGGCCTATATTAAGATGCAATCCTAATTTATACGACGAGAAGACCTGTAATTGAGGTGTCTAAATTTCACGAAATAATTGTAGACTACTACCGTCGTCTTTGCTGTGTACAAAACATTGCTTTAGAGAATATACTCGGCAATTACTGATATTATATTTAGTTCAACCGAGAATTGACAACGTAATATATCAGATACGATTTTTTCCAATATTTCGTTATGAGATTGATTCCAGAGTTCATTCATATTTTATGGCAGCAAATGCCGTCGACGTCTTTAAAGTTCATTTTTTCAGTTTATTTTTATGTTTGTTTCCGTTACGTGTGGTATTATTTGTAAACCTCATTTAAAGGTCTTGTTTTCTTTCCTATAAAATATAGTCATCAAAATAAGTGATCTATGACTTGCTTCGGAGGAAGATGTAATAGGTATTTATTTGAGGAGAAGACCTGTAATTGAGGTGTCTAACATTTATTTGAAGAGTGCTACCGATGTCTGCTCTGTATGAACATAACTTTAGAGAAAAAACCCGGCATCATTACTGGTGTTATATTTAGTTCAATCCCGCGGATTGACAACGTGATATGATTTTTTCCTAACATTTCGTTCCTTTCCGCAGCTTTCTAACAAACAGCAGGATATTAACACACACGGGGTGAAACATCTCAAACAGTAATACATAATTCCGAAGTTCCTATTAATTGTAATATTGTAACTAGTATTAACGCTTTGACTTTTCTACCTAATTACTCCCGCTTGGCTTAAAATTTCTATTCCGGTCTTCGCAATTCGATGCGTCGTAACTGGGTCGTGTCAAAGTTCACGTGAGTGAGTTGTGTTCTGGGTCCTTAGTGAACAGAGATATGTTCTTAGAACGCCTCTAATCGCTCTAACCACTTCCGATAACGAAGGCTCCTTTTACTTGTGTGTGCGTTGCGCATGCGGCGTAGAATGCGGCTTATCGCAGCTGCATGTGTTTGGGCGTATGGGCGACCGTTTGTGCAAACATGCTGTTATGCTGTTTTTATGCATGTATGTAAGTATGTATACATGTATGTATGTATTATGTGTGTTTATTTGGATGTAGGTTTTTATGCGCTTTAAATATCTATTTACAAAATGCGGACCAACTTTTATGCCTTGGTGTCTTTCCTCATATTTATTCATTCATCAATAATAGTTTATCCATCTATTCATCCGTCTATTCATTAATTCAGATAAGCATTCATTCATTCATTCAATCGTTAATTCTTTCGTTCCTTGACACGTCCATCTATCCGTCCATCGTTTCAGCAATTATTTTGTAGCGCACGTCACAGAACAATCCAAGATGTTCTAAGTATGAGATCAAGTCTGAAGTAGACAAATTGTTAGGACAAGCAATTGCAAAATTCTTAATTGCAAAAAAACTAATCGTATAATCGCATTCGTAAACTCCCACAGATTTAGAACTCTGGCGCCACCTCGTTAAGATGGTGACTCGTAATCGCAAACTCCACATTTCTAAAGCCCTCTTACACGTCGCTGCGCTTGTGAGTAAGCTGGAGCCCTTCGCTTTTGAGCAGCACTTTCGCATAATTTTGAGTTTACGATTAATATTGCAACTCTGGGCTAGTGCTAAAGAAGTAATGATCCACTGAGGTCAATTAGTGGGTTGAAAGATACTTAGGTTGCAGCGCAAGAATGCAGATTTGGAGCTCACACACGGTGCTGCGCTCTTAAGTAAGTTGGAGGCCTTCGCTAAGCTTTTGAGTTTACGATTACAACACAATTATTTCTGCCGCCAATCGAAATTCTATTTGCCTATGTCCTCACATTGTAAGTTGGTCGCATTTTACGTTAACCTAATTTAGGTCGGGATTTCTAGGTCGTGAGCTCGTGGGTGCAGAAAGTGGCCTGTGCGTTTGATAGGTGGCAGCAGTGCATGCAGGACATGTCCCTGAATATTCCGTACTGCGGCGAAGAGTCGAGAATCGGCCAAGCGGCAGTACTGTTCTTCTGGGAGGTAGCGTCCCTGATGAGACGCCGTAGGACCCCACCCAGTCTATCACGGTCCCCTTGGGTTGTAAATTCCGACCATGCAGGTGAGGCATAGAGTATCCTGGATAATGTTGTGGCTCTCACCACGTCATAAAGGTACGGTCCTCGCAGACAACAGCGGCCGTTGGCGTTGATCTTTCTATTATCAGAACTGAGATCTGGTAAGACTTGTAATAAGCAACTAGAAAGAGTGACGTTTATATAGCATCGGTGTATAAATTTTTAAAGGTGTGTAAATTTCTGCGGTTTTCACTTTAATGTATCCTCGTTTCTTATGGCAACTAAAGCCATTGACGTCGACCGTCCAATAATATTGGAAGCTTACCAGCGACTAACGGCGATTAGACGAAGTGATTATTATATAGCATCTGTGTAAACCAATTTAAAGGTGTGAATGCCGTCGTCTATCTTCGTGAATCTTTGCGCTACTTTCCAATGTCTGATTCTTCTACCAATCTACGACATGAGGTCAAGTTCATTCTGTGGGCAATCCCTCGAAGGTACTCCTCGAAAGGCATAGTACCATGTCTCCCCGCAACAGTTGCTATCCTGTCTTCTCTTTGAAGTTGCTCTTTCTTCTTCTTTCCTGGAATGTTCCTTGCAGTCAGCCTCTCGACTTCTTGATCTCTGCGGTGCCTCCTTTTTAATGAATTCCCAAATTATTGAAAATACACCAAAGTGTAACGTTCCACTACAGTTTCGAATCTCCTGTGCCAAGCTTCCAAGCTTTTGTTTGTTCTTGGGAGGTTATGAACATTCAATTATTATCTCCGAAATATTTCTGTCGCTCGTACAAAATTGCTCTCCGATTTGTCGTTTTTCGTTATGTCACTCTTTTCGATACTAACCTTTGAAGATGAAATGCACAGTCTTCAATGCTATAAATACGTAGTTGATAGTATTTCCATTGCTTAACGACATCTTTTGTTGCGGGACTGTTCACGGTAACATTGTACATATAGATAGCCTGGATGGATGGATCCAGAGTTTAACGACATCTCATTGCATTATTTCTGTGCAATAAGTTTTCCTGTTCGGGTGAACGACATTTGATGTCACTAGATGTCGCTAAACAATCAGATTCAATCCATAACCAGTATGTGGCTGAAAAGGCTAAGGTGCGCCTCAATATATCGTTAGCAATTATGACTACTAAATGAAAGTAACAACTATTAAAACTACTAGATCGCCTCTCTGCAGCTGGCTAATTAAGTAATTAAGCTAATTAAGAGAGAGATGGTTTCAAAGACTCTGGTAGCCACAAGATCTCGTTAAAGAAGTCTGAATATTTTTTCAACTCCATTGAAATTTCCGTTGGCCATTGATTGTCGCCTTTCTGCGTCCTTAAAAGAGCAGGAAGAATTTGGGGCACGGAAAAAGTAGGGGAATTTTTCCTGCATTTGAAATCGAAATTTAAAAATGTAGAATAATATAGCGATAGGTTTATATGTTATTTAATCGTTGATGTAATCCAATGATGTTTCGTGTGACAATGTTTAAGATTATCTTAATTTAATTAAACACCTTTAAGTGGAGAGCAACAAAAGGCATATTTATTCGTCATACTTATTTCTAGTGTTAAATATCTGAACAGTGTAAAAAAAAAGCAACTTGGTATACCATATGCTTCATTTAATGTGTATGCGGTTTGTGAATTTGTTATTATTTCGTGCATGGTGTAATTGTAGCAGTTGATATTACCATGGAATGTCGTTAAGCTGAAGAATAAGAAATAATTGATTAGAAATTTCAAATGTAGAAAAAGAATATAATGTCATAATTATAATTATATGTACTGTGCATTTATATTTGAAATTGTTTAAATATATCTTATGTGTGGTAGTTGTTGTAAAATACTGTTTAAATTGCATCAAGCATTTTATTAATATGTGTATTATAATCTCAAACAATATTAGATATAATGCTTTAAATGATGTGACATTCTATGACATTGTACGGCTCTGGTTGACACTTTTAAATGGTGTCTTTCGGACGCTATAAGTATCTTGTTTTCTGTAAATTGCATTTATGAATTGTCGTCAACGGCCTTTGATGCCATAAGACGACGTTAAATGTTTGGATTAATAATAATAATTCTAGTATCTTCTGCGCCGATCAGACTGTTAATGCAAGTAATTCTGGGATAATAGAAACTGTTAAAGCTTATTTAATTGTCCAATTATCTAATTGTCTAAATATCTAATTGTCTAATTATCTAATAATCTGCATTGACTAGGTGCGAAATGAAACATTGAAGTCAAGAAGAATGAAGCAAAGAGATGAGGAGCTTACAACTAACGAAATACGAGAAAAAGAAACTTAACGAGAAACAGATATAGATATAGATACACAAAACACACACACACACACACACACACACAGAGAAAAAGATATAGAAGTAGATACAAGAAAATTCACAAACATATACAGCCACAGAAACAGATACACAAGAAGATGCACAAGAAGATACAGACATATACATATACAGAAATAGATACAGAAACAGACACAGAAACAGATACAGAAGTAGACACCAGCGGATAAAGAACCCTATACAGCCAGAGAAACAGAAACGATCTTCCTCCGCTAATTGGTCTGTCTGGAATCGTGTCGTTCTGTGTGTTCTTCTGTAGGTCTGTGTGAATCGGTGCCTTTCTCTGGAATTGTACGTCTTTCTGTATGCTCCTTTGTTGGGCTGGGTGGATTGGTATCGTTGTCTGTATTTATTTGTTTATAATTGTAGGGTGGAGGGGGTGTATGTTCTTTCTAGGTCTTATTGTGTCTGTTTGTATCTGTGAATTGTTTGGTATGTTACTGTGTTTGTTTGTTTGTGTATCTTCGTGGATCGGTAACTATGGCTAACTTTGCGTATTACTATAATTTATATAGGCATGCGTCTGTTTCGCTGTATTTAGTTCTGCATTGTTATTGTATGTCTTTGTGGATATTCTTTTATGTCTGGATATGTTGTTGCCTCTCTCTGAATTGGTGTTTACGGAAATGCCCTGGTAAAAGAGCCTTTGAACTGGTCTTTACCCTGCCAGAATTTTGGCCCTACCGAAAATTTGTTCGGGCATAAAATAATGGCTCCTCACTGCTCACTTCATCGTCTCCTTCGACCAGTTCCCTTCCTTCCACTCTGTTCTGCTGATGGTATTCTACTTATGTTACGATTCTGAATTCTTAAAAGAGGTTTTCTAAATATTTCCAAATATGCCGTCTTTAGTTACTTATTTGGGTTCGGCTCCACAGTTTTCAGCTTGACGCATCAGATTTCACTTAACGGCAGAATAATATATTACTTTCTTCGATTTCACTGCACTTACACTTAAGTAACATCAACTATTACACTTAACACTTCTTACTCGATCAGTTTACATTGGCAACTCCTCAGTGTATATCTCACATCGACTCTTATTTGAAAGCGTTATCTTTTATTATTAGTTTTTCAATCAAACCCAAGGAAAGCGACTACATCAGAGGATACGCCCTGAAACGCCGCCACTGCTTCATACCCGGGTAGCCCTACTCCAAAGTCTGGATAAATGAGGAGGGCGACACTAATTATCTTTGTTGTGACGGCTTTGTTAAACAGAGTAGAAGCAAGTTAATTTTTTTCGATTAAAAGGCAATTACAAAGTCAACCGCCTTGACAGTCGTAAGATGTCCTTACAGGCTTAAGCCGCGCTAGAGCATTGCGTTTCATTGGACACCTTTAAAGCTAAGTCAACTAATATTATATTAAAGTATTATATATACAGAAGCTCCATTAAGAAGTTCATTATTTCAATTTAACTGAAGTCCTTAGACAGCGGACGGGAGAAGATGAAATAGAGTAAACTATCAGAAAGAGAAGATTAAAATGGATGGGACATGTGATTCGTATGGATAAGGAGTAGGCCTAGTAGTAGTTTCAGTTCAACGACACTGTGCGATAACAAAGATCATTAGCGTCGCCCTCCTCCTTTATATAGGCTTCGGACTGGCACTGTCAGAGTACGAGCAGTGGCGAAGTTTATGGACAGGGATAGAAGAGCCGACCAAGTGATGATCTGGAGGAAAAGGAGAAGGGGAAGACCACGTGATGTTGAACTGGTCGGAGACCATCAGGGACGACTTGAGGTTCTCTAGATGTCGCGGAACAAGGCTGAAAGAATGGAGAAGATGCGCTGCCCGATGCGATGTGCAGACCTGCTTGGGAAGGACTAACGATTAAGTGAGTAAGTATGCATGTTCTATTGCGCATCGTTGTCACTTTGAGCGTCATCATAACGCCGCTGTAGGCATAGTGGATATGAAATCCCAGTTTTAATATGTGTTATAAAAAGAGGATTTGAGCAATGGCAAAGAGCTGTGCATTAAGTTTTCCTGTTAAGATGAACGACATTTGATGTCACGAGATGTCGCTAAACAATCAAATTCAATCCCTAGCCAGTATGTGGCTGATGATGCTAAGGTGATCCACAAGATGTCGTTAGCAATAGAAACTACTAAATTAAGACATAAACTACTAAAACTACTATATTGCCATTGTTCAGCAGGCGAATTCAGTAATTAAGCTAAATAAGATACTGTTAGTGTAAACGGCCCTCGAAGCCAGAAGTCTGAATATTGAAATTTCTATCGTCCATCAAGTGTCGCTCTCTGCGTCCTTAAAATGGCACGGATATTTCACTGCTTTTGAAATCGAAATTTAAATATATATTTGAATGTTTTTAATGGTTGAAGTCATCGAATGATGTTTCGTGCGATAATGTTTGCGATTATTTTAATCCTTAGATTAGACACCTTTAAGTGGTGAGTAACAGAAGTTATATTAATGCGTGGTAGCGTTTACTTGTAATAGCTTCGTCATTATTAGACTAAACAATTAGACTAAAGCAAGTAATTATAGAAAATATCAATCGTTAAAGCTTATCTAATTGTCTAATTATCTAATTATCTCCTTTGAACACTTCAATGGTGCCTTTATTATTGAGAAATGAAAACGTTAGTCAAGAAGAATGGAGCAAAGACAAGAGGAGCTTAAAACTTGCACAAAAGACCAGAAACAGAAACTTAACGAGAAACAGAAAGAGATACAGCCTCAGAAACAGAAAAGAACTTCCTCCTCTAATAAGTTAACAATCCTGACAGATTGATGTGACTAAACAGTGACTTCAACAATCAACAAATTAAGGATTATTTATTATTACACAGTTTAACGTCGTCACTTTCCGCGACCTTAAAATGGCACGAAAAAAGAAGAGCATTTCAATGCATTTGAAATCAAAATTTAAATATATATTTTAATACTTCTTAATAGTTGATGTCATCCAAAGATGTTTCGTGCGATGATGTTTACGATTGTTCTAAGTGTCGTTGCGAAAATGATATATTAATTCTGTGAAGATTTTCCGTTTCTTTGCCGAACAACAATAACGAGTCTCTGACGTTTGATAAGTTTTATTTCAGCGACAAAACAAAACTCGACTATTTACATTAAACGAAAGCAAATCAAAGTCCATTCACTATCGACTATATACACTAAATATACTGTAGGCCTATCTACACTCAGTCCGTCGAGAAGTAAAACTACAGAATTAAACTACAGGCCTTCGTTCTCCGTCCGTTGAGAACTAAACATCGACTGCCCTATCAACAACCTAGTTTCCCTATCCACACAGCACCACATTTCCGGTGAAGCTCATTTCGCCATTGGTCAAAGACCAATTTGGCGCGCTCTCTTATGCGCCTAATTTCAGGTGCAAAGGGCCTACCCGCTTATTCAAGGCCCAATCAATATTACTAATAAGCACAATTCGTCACAAGACTCCCTCCTTTCGAAGAGTGAAATTGCGAGATAAGAATTTTCACTCTTATAACTAAGACGAATTGCGAAACTGTCTATGCGTAGTGCAGCGTACATGTATAGCAACTAATCTAAACAACGTTATGCAACAATTTAACTACGAACGTCCGCTCTCAGTTCCATGCAACCTCTGCTACTCTAGCAATACCACATTTCCAGTCCAGTAATGTCCGATAAACATAAAGCACTAGTCTTGTCAACCATTTAGGTAACTAAATTACAAAGGACACCAGGGACGTTGCCGATAATTAAGTCATATAGAGGCCTTCGCATACAAACGGCTTTTGTCCCTCCTTTATAGAACGGCGTGTCCACTTCAATCTCGGCTACTGGAACGCGACGGATCGTGCCATCGATCATGACACAGGTCTTCGTTGCACCTGTGAGAGCTTCGTCTGGGACCAGGTCTCTTTGACAACGATAGTTGAACAGCCGGTGTCTCGTAAAGCGATGACCTTCCGTTGTCCAACCACACCTTCTGCCGTTGGCATCGACGCTGCAGAATTCGCGTCTCTGCAAGCGTCCACGATCACCGGAAATGTGCAGCCACAGCGAAGCTCGACGCTGTCGGCCAGCATGGCGTTGCACATCTGTTCCGTTCCACTGTTGACCGTCACCATACAGTCGTCACACCAATGCCGATGATGTGCGCGACACTTTGGTTCTCCAGTCTTGTGATGTCGCGAAGGGAATTTTACTTGAGTCGTTGGCGATGAATCAGACTGCCGTATCCTTCGACCGCGACTCTCGTCAACCTCACGATTCTGCTCCAGAGTGGTTGAAGGGCTTGTTCTTCCATCTGTCTTCCTCCAGGACTTCCGATTCCCTTGTTCCTGAAATTCGCGACCGTCGTACTCCATGCTTGCCACCTGTACTTTCCGCATGCAGTCGCGGGCCAGATGTTTCGTGCTGTCGCAGATGAAGCAACGTCTCCCCGATTTTTTCGTCTGTGCCCTGAATTTCCGAAAAGCGCTCGGCGATCCTTCTGGAGATGAGTTTCCGCACTCGTCAGGCCTTGGAAGGTGCGCCTCCGTGTAGCGCTCGGATATTTCGGCTACTTCCGCTAGTGTCGCCGGCCTTCGCTCCTTGAGGAATACGGCCAAATCCTTCGAGCACGTGTTGATGAATTGCTCGCGGATGACCAACGTCTTCAGTTCCTCAAAAGTTGCCTCCTTCCCTGCCATCTCGACCCATCGTAGCAGATAGGATTCCAGACGGGCAAGAAACTGCAACGGAGTCTCACTTCCGTCCGGTCTTGCGCTCCGGAATCTAGTGCGGAATCCATCTTCCGACAGATTGAAACGCTTCAGCAGGGCTTGCTTCAGGCGGTCGTAATCTAGCGCCTCCTCGACCGGTAGTCGGGCGTAGACTTCAAGAGCCTTACCCTTGAGCAGCGCCGACAAATAAACTGCCCATTCGGATCTTCTCCAGTTCTGTAGCTGAGCATACCTTTCGAAGCGAAAGATATAGCTGTCCAGTTCGTCCTTGTCCTCTTCGAAGGGCGGAATCTTTGGACCTTTGGCCCCCTTGTTTCGGAATGTGCTGGCGCTTCCGTCACTTCCTGTTCGCTGCGACAGGTTTTCATCATCCAGGAGATTTACAGTTGACGGTTCATGGGCTTTTGCGGCCTTCAACTGCAGGACTTTGGTTTCACGTTCAACTTTGGCGCGAGCCAAAGCTAATTCCTCGAGTTCCTTTTGTTGTGCGATCTTTTCTTTTTCAGAGGCGATCCGTTCTTTATCTGCAGAGTGCACACGTTCCCTGTCATCTCTTTCTTCTGCTTGTTTTTGCGTGGTCCAGTCTAAGAGTTCCTTTCCAGACAGGCCGCACTTTTCCCCAAAACATATCAAGTCCTTAATTGTCGTCATACTCTTCGTCGTCCTAGTAGCCGGCTCCAAAAATTCGCTCACAAATACTCTTTTCTACTTATGGGCTCCTGGCAGGCTCGCCAATTGTGAAGATTTTCCGTTTCTTTGCCGAACAACAATAACGAGTCTCTGACGTTTGATAAGTTTTATTTCAGCGACAAAACAAAACTCGACTATTTACATTAAACGAAAGCAAATCAAAGTCCATTCACTATCGACTATATACACTAAATATACTGTAGGCCTATCTACACTCAGTCCGTCGAGAAGTAAAACTACAGAATTAAACTACAGGCCTTCGTTCTCCGTCCGTTGAGAACTAAACATCGACTGCCCTATCAAAAACCTAGTTTCCCTATCCACACAGCACCACACTTCCGGTGAAGCTCATTTCGCCATTGGTCAAAGACCAATTTGGCGCTCTCTCTTATGCGCCTAATTTCAGGTGCAAAGGGCCTACCCGCTTATTCAAGGCCCAATCAATATTACTAATAAGCACAATTCGTCACAAATTCGTCGTACCATAAAAATAATTGCTACAATTTGCGTACATCCACTGACTTTAGCAAGTAATAATTATTATATGAAAATTAAAACGGATAAAGCTTATCTAATTGTCTAGTTATCTAATTATCTGCTTTGAATACTTTAATTTATTATTGCGAAATGAAACGGTAAAGTCAAGTAGAATGAAACAAAAAGATGAGTCTTATTGTATCGGTTTCTATCTGTGAATTGTTTGGTATGTTACTGTGTATGTTTGTTTGTGGTTAACGCTTTGTGTTTCTTATTTAGTTATTTTTTTGTTTATTGCCTCTGGCTATCGACCAGAAGAAAGTGTCACCATGTACAGCCAGGATGGTACTGGCAGGACCCCCAATTTTAGCCCCCCTCCCACAGGTGGCCAGGTACACGATTTTCACATGTACATAGTGAACACTTTGATCTTAGTCAATAGACCGAGAAGCGATGGAGCTCTGTTCCGAAATTGCCTATCTATATTTTAATTTGCGTAAAGAAAAAAGGTTTTCAACGACTCCACTCATTCTGTTGCAATAACTATTACATATACATATATTATTTTATCTGTGTATTATTATATGGGTTGGCGTTTCTTTCACTGTGGGTCTTGGTGTATGTGTACTTACGTCTGAATTGATCTGTTTGTCACTGTTTGTCCGTTTGGATATTCTTCTCATGTCTGGATTTGTTGTTGCCTCTCTCTGAATTGGTGTCAATGGAATTCAGTGTCTTTATGGATTATCATTTGGCAGTCTGCTTGTATCGGTAACGTCATGTAACTAATCATTATGGTGTTTTCGTTATTTTATTTATTCCACAGTTTTTCGATATCTTACGGCAGTAAATGGAGCCATGTTAAATGTGTCACATTTAACATGGCTCCATTCTAAATAACATATGAACAAATCGCATAACATTTACGTTCCGTCACTAAAAATTTTGATATGTAATCAGCGACCTTTGAGCCAAGAGATGTCGTCCAACGGTTGGAAATTCAATCTGCTGTATTGTCCCACTCGAAGCGCTGGACGAGTTAACTGCTGGAAAGGTAACTCGCTGGGGAAAGGTCTGATACTTGCATCTTATTGTGACGAGGATGCCCTGCTGGTCCAGTCTTTGGGGGCGGGCGAGAGTCTTTCTGTGGCGAGGCACGCAAGGGTGATTGCGTGGACGGAAGACCTGTTCAGAAGCGTTTGAATCGTAATGCTAAGGATTTTACGTAAGTACTCAATTTTCAAAAGCGCTGCTCTAAAGTTAAGCGCAGGGCACCAGCTTATTTACGAGAGCTGTGTCAAGTCAGAGTGATTGGCCAGAGATTCAAGTGAAGACACGAGTCACCTTGCCAGAGAGACCAGAGAGAGGAGGCAGCTTCGCTTCGCATCGTTGACTTGGCTACGGTCAACTGAGTTCTCCACCAGGTGACAAAGTTTAAGAAGCAGACGCTCTGTGCCATAACTGTGGTATACTTCCCTGCCTCGAAAAGTTGGTGCCAGTCTGAAGCGTTGATGTTGGGGAGGGCGATGCCAAATATCGTTATTATGACACATAGTGTGTGTTATTCCTGTTTAAAGACGCTGTGTCAAAACAAATATGATTTGCGATACCCTCCTCCTTTTCCCATGTTTTGGACTGGCACTACCAGAGTTACTAGTGTGGTTTAGGTTGGTAATAACTTCGATTATTTGAGCATAATGGTAGGGAGAAGATCCCAGAAGTAGTGCCGCGAGATTTACTCAACAAATGTTAACAATTTGAATTCTTAAGAGAGGTGTCTAAATATTTCCGTCTATGGCGACTTCAGTTGCTTGTTTAGTTTCGGTTTCACACATCAGATTTCACTTACATGCAGAAAAATAAATTCCTTTTTTCGATTTTACTGCACTCACACTAATGCAACATTTAATATAACATTTACACTTCTTACTCGATCAGTTTACATTGGCGACTCTTCAATGTATTTCTCACATCGATTCAAAATCATTTTTTGAAGGCGTTATCTTTTATAATCAGTTTTTCAATAAGATTCAAAGAAAGCGACTTCACTAGATCACTCACACTGCAATGTCGCTACTGCTTCATACCCGGGTAGCGCCAGTCCGAGGTCTGGATGAATTAGGAGGGTGACGCTAATAATATTTGTTATGACAGCTTTGTTAAACAGAAAATATCTACATAATCGGCAGTTACAGAGTAGACGCAAGTTAGATTTTTTTACATTTAAAGGTAATTACAAAGTCAACCGCCTTGACAATTGTAAGAAATCCTTAAAGAGCACATAAGCCGTGCCAGAGCATTGCGTTTCATTGGACACCTTTAAAGCTAGCACAACTAATATTATATATATATATTGAAGCTCCCTTAAGTGATATATTGATTGAGTTTTACTAAAGTCCTTAGACAGTGGACGGGAGAAGATGAAATAAAGAAAACTATCAGAAAGAGAAGATTAAATGGATGTGATATGTGGTTCCTATGGATAAGGAGTAGTAGTTTCAGTTTAACGACACTGTACGATAACGAATATCATTAAGGTCGCACTCCTCCTTTATTTAGGCTTGGGACTGGCACTGTCAGAGTACGAGCAGTGGCGAAGTTTATGGACAGGGGTTGAAGAGCAGACCAAGTGATGATCTGGAGGAAAAGGAGAAGGGGAAGACCACTGGATGTTGAACTGGTCGGAGACCATCAGGGACGACATGAAGTTCTCTAGATGTCGCGGAACAAGGTGAAAGAATGGAGAAGATGCGCTCCCCGATGCGATCTGCAGACCTGCTTGGGAAGGACTAACGATTCAGTTAGTAAGTAAGCATGTTCTATTGCGCATCGTTGTCACTTTGTGCGTCATCATAACGCCTCTGTAGGCATAGTGGATATGAAATCCCATTTTAAATATGTGTTAAAAAAAGAGAATTTGAGTAATGGTAAAGATCCTCCTAGCGTACCTCCCTGCAGACGGGACGAGCAGTTGGCCACGATCAGATGCAAGCATCAGACCTTTCTCCGCTGAGTAAACTTTCAAGGAGATAACTTATCCAGCGCTTCGAGGGGAACGATAGAGTAGATTAAATCTCCAACCGTTTAACGACACCTTACCGCATTACCGCACATAAAAAACAGAGGAGGCATCTTCGCTTCGCATCACTGACTCGGCTACGGTCAACTGATTGTTTCACTGCCACGTGCAGTCGGTGCCAGTTCAAAGCTTTGATGATTAGGAGGGCGATGCCAAACATCTTTCCTGTGACACATTGTGTGTGTAGTTATTGTTTAAAGACGCTGTGTCAATCAATCAATCAATCAATCAATTGGACATTTATATAGCGCGCTCTTCAAGGCAACTATTCAGAGGCGCTCCCAGCCCAACCTCGACGAAAGAGAACAGCCTTAACCCTTTGGAGGTGAGGTGGGGTATGACACACCCCACAGCTATTCCACGTTGCGTTTTTTACTGAAAACGTGGAACCAGCTTGGATTATTTTTGTCTACCTTCGTAAATGTGAAATATGAACACTTTAACCCTCGGGCTACCAAGGGGGGGGTGGTTACCACCCCCCCCCTACGTTTTTCTGGAAAAACTTTTTTTTGCACATGGAATATAATTTTGACATTTTAGGTAGCTGTAGGGGGTCCATTTGCGCAAATTTTGAGGTAAAAGTCATGATGATATCCCACGCCATAAAAAAGTTATACCCGATATAGCCTAGGTACCACTTATGAAATCAGGAATTTCTCTCGTCAGCTGTTAGCTGTTGTCGACTATAAAGGTATTCATTATTCTTTCTGGAAGAGAAACAACTATGCCATTCTTTAGAGGGAATTTAGGGTTATATTTACTTGCTTAGTTATTTGTCTTTTGATAACCGGAAGTGATCATAATGAATAATAATACGCTTTTTCAGTGTGAAAATCACTGATGCAATATCACAACGTAAACCGATATGGTTGGGTATGGGGAAGGGCTATAAACAGTTGAAGCAGAATACTAACAGAGTAAAGTAGTGCTGTGAAGTGTTCAAGAAGCCGGTTTGCAGGAAGCATTCGCACAAAACAATGAAAGTAACTTGCAACAACTGCAAGGACCACTGACGTATTTGACTGCCGGGAAAAATTACATAATTTCTTGTTTCATGTTGATATAGCTGCACACCTTTAGGTTTTGCCTGTAACTAAAACAGACTTTGGAATAGTTTGTATTGTTGAAAATTAAGCCTCATTATATTTATTATATTTAGAATATTCTTGGATACATAGTTCATTTTCAAAACCCACATCATTTATATATTTTTGTCCAGGTATTTACGTAACAATCGTAATTGTCTATGGGCATATATATATATGCACACACATATACCGGTAATAATGTGTGTGCATATATATATATATATATATATATATATATATATATATATATATATATATATATATATATATATATATATATATCAGTCTTGCGTGTCGATGTAGGGCCTTACGTCATAATATTAATTGATCAATAGTACAAATTGTGTGCGATAATATCAGATATCGTTAAATGGACCGGTGCCTTTGTTAAAAACTATATAATTTCGAGATGCATTCATATATTTTACAACTAAATATACCATTCTTTTCAGAAATGAATGCTGAATCAAATGCTGTATTACATGATATGATATCTTAAACCAAACACGAAATTCCGGGGGGTGGTAACCACCCCCCCCTGGTAGCCGATGTCGCAAAAAAACCTTGGTAGCCTGAGGGTTAAGACAGTATCAGGAACTATTGAGTGCACAATTTTTTTTGTTGCATGTTAAAAAGAAATTATAATTTTCGTATATATTTTGATTTTATCGAATTAAAAAAGTTACGGCGCAGTGCCGAATAATGAAACGGGCGAAAATATAAGATATTGCAGCATATAATTTTGCATTGATGCAAAATTGATGCATTATTCCTGGTATTATTCATGCGTTTGGTAATCTTTTGAATGAGTACTGAAAAATGCACGTGCAAGTAAATATTGCATGGTTATTAGTTAGCCTGCTGGCACTTCAATAATGATCGAAAACAGTTATTTTTTCTTGATAATCGCCAGTTTAGTTGAAAATTAGTTATAATATTATAGTTTAGCTCACAAATAATGTTATGTAGTTGATATCTCGACTTGCAAGTAAAAAGGTGTATTGGGGTATATCACAGGGCATATTTTAACTGTATAACTAGTGGGACAAATGTCCCAGTAGTGTTAGGATTTGTCCCAGTAGTCAGGGTGATTTGTCCCAGGCAATGCATGTATAAAGTGTAACTAGTGGGACACATGTTGGAAGAATTCTAAGATTTGTCCCAGTAGTAAAATGAGAAAGGTATGACATTGTTGTTCAATGACCCCTTATTATTGGTTGGGAGACCCGAAAAGTTGTAAAAAGAAGGTGATGACTAAAAAAAAAAAAAAGGTCATCAACTTTTTTTGCAGATGAATTCGAAGAAAAAGTCTAAAAGTTTGAAAGTTTTTGGAAATTTATTCCTCAAAAAGTTCTTCGATCAGACCCATGGCTGATTTTGTCCCAGTAGTCAAAATTCCTTAAAATATGCACTGGTATATCAAACCCCACCTCACCACAAACGTTACAATGTTTCACCTCACTTCCAAAGGGTTAAGCGCAGAGAAGAAAGAGGTGGACGAGTCTCGAGGGAGAGACCGCAGTCCAACAGGAAGGCCATTCCAGATAGTGGGACCGGCAACGGAGAATGCTCGCTGTTGCATGGTTGCAGTGCGAGCGAAAGGAACATGTAAGTCACCGCGGACGGTGGAACGGAGTGAACGGCGACTAAGAAGTGCGGACGCTGGAAAACAGAGCTCACGTAGATAGAAAGGAGCGCGGCCAAGCTGACACTGCCAGACAATAGAAGCAACCCGGTATACAACGCGTTGCGAAAAAGGAAGCCAGTGGAGGACGTCATGCATGTAGTCAGACACGTGACCAAACTTAGGGATGCGCCCAACGAGGCGCGCAGCAGAGCGTAGAACGCGTTCAAGGCAATGCAGTCGAGTGTGAGGGAGACCAACATAGAGAGAACAGCAGTAACAAAGATGATTAGCGTCGCTTTCCTCCTTATCCGGGCTTTGGACTGGCACTACTAGAGTAACGGATGTTGTCGATGATGGAGTTAAGAGTAGTTTAAATTACCAGAAGAGACAGATACCAAACATCCCAGATGTAGCATCGTCGAATTTATTCTACTTATGTTAAGAAATTTAATTCTTAAAAGAGGTGTCTAAATATTTCCAACTATTGTTGTTTATTTAGTTTTGGCTTCACACATCACGTTTCACTCAAAGGCAAAATAACATAATACTTTTTTCGACTTCACTGCACTTACACTTATGTAGCATTTAAATTTACATTTAAACTTCTTATTCGATCAGTTTACATTTTCGTCTTCAGCAGGGTCAAATTAGTCTAGAAACACGGAGTAGCAAATTGCTACATGATTTGCTTCTAACTGTCATTTCTAGAACCTTTTTTAATTCCAAGCCTAGAGTACTAGACTTTAAGAACATTTTATTGCGGAAATGATTTTGAACAGTTCTCACCGTTCGCATTATAGTACAATTCAACGAGGACTTCGAATAATATTAATTAATAAAAGTGCGCTCTTCGGTTCTTATAGGCGAATATTAGTGTTAAAAAAGGTGTGCAAATATCTTGAACAATTCTCACCGTTCTTATGGCATATTACAGTTACATAAATAATGGAGTTATTACACACTCTAAATTTTATATATATATATATATATATATATATACCCATACGAGACCGATAAGCCAGACTCAGTTGTGAACCCGGTTTATCCAGACATCGCCATATTCCACGGAAATCGCGCAAAAAATTTTGAGCACACGTTCTGGCTATAGTAGACTCTAGATACACGCTGAATTCATTTTCTAGGAGGCGTTTTATATGTACAGTATGGGTTTACCACCATGGATAGCAAGACGTGTACAGTTTATGATGGGCGCAGTGACAGGCAAGATATATACAGTTCATGACTGCGCATGGGTAGTCCAGACTTATACACGTAAGTCACAGACGTGTGTAAATGTAATGTAAATGTACGCGATTTTCTATAGCGACCGTATATGGCCTCGACCCTGCTCATTTTTCAATGAATTGATCGGGTGAGATCCTTCACCACCGCTGCCCGTTTGAATGGGTGCCACGCCATTTAAGGTCCCCGTGTGGGACCGTGCTAGCCCGGGATTTAAATCTCTGAAATAAGCTACCTTCGGGAAGCGAACCGCGGTCCGCATGCGCTGTAACACAGAGTCGCATGAGACGCACAGCCAACGTTCTTACCGATGTAGCTAACTGCCAGACACGAAGCAGGTTTGTCCCCATTCTTCGCCAGACACAATAGCTATACGTGCATGTTTACTTATATTGTTCCGGAATTCAGTTAATTTAGAACAATCTTATAAGATTTGATTATTATTGTTGCATGTACGTTCACAGGTTTTTAGCATATTGATCCTGCATTTTTATAGTGGTGATGTCATAAAAATTGAGAAAGTAGCTTAAGCTATACATTTTATTATTTGATTCTACTGCTTAGATTTGATATCTATGTATGTGTTGATTTACACGTATGTATGCTGTAGCCATTTGTACTTAGTTGTGTTTATCTGGTAATAAGTAACAAATTTATTCAAGTGAAATTGCTTTAACATTTGCTCTGTTAAACCCAGTGTTATTGTTTGTGCAGTAAAAGTAACCTAAACTATACTTTCGATTATTATTTTTTACTTTATTGATTAGATTTGTTAATTGTAACTGTTAATTTTAATTAGTAACTTCTAATGCACGATGCTTGTGTCTAATGCACCTAAACCAAGCCATAAATCAGGTCAGTATTCAGAAAATTTCCTTCTGAAGTAACTGTAATTTCTTGCCCACACTTTTTTAAACCCATTCTTACTCTTTGTTTATGATTTAATTATAAAATAAGTAAATCCTTGAACATGTGCCCTATTCATTTATCATTAAAGAAAATATAATCAATTAATGTCAGTTTCTGGCCTTATTAATGCATAGGCCTATTACAATATAAGAAATTGGCTACGTCAATTTCATTATAATTATTGTAATATACATTAACAATTGAGATATAATACCCAGTTTTGTAGTATATTACCAATTATAAGTATGTTACACAGTGAAGCCAAGTACCAGTGCTCGAGTGCAAGGTAATGGCACTCAATAACTGAAACACAAATACTTCACTATTTTAGCAAATAGTGTGCACTATCGAACATCATTCAGAACCAAGCTCAAAAGTCATTTGTTCCAGCTTCCTCACCATCAGTATCTTGACTTCTGGTTTCTCTGAAATATCAACCTGGCTTCTCTTTAACTAATATTTTACTTGAAGCATCCATCGATTAATACGTTATGCATTATGACAAGGGCATTATAGAACTCATTAGTTTAGACTTCTCAACTACACTGGATTTTCGATCAACAAAATAGGAAACACGTCAAATGTACCACTTAGACTGTTACAAAGACAATTTATATGACCACATAAGCACATCTTTCATCATATGATCACATAACTTGCTGCATAAGAAGTCAAGTAGAGTGTGAAGACCACCCTTCTAGAAAAACTCTCAATGCTTTTAGTATTTCCCAATGGCAGCTGCTTAGAATTAGTGTTAAACACAAAATTAAAATAGAACAACAAACTCAGAAAGCAACAGCATGCTATTGAAGGTCAGTCTTTGTCAGTTAGAAGTTATGTAATGTGCAGATATTCCGAATTACTTCTTCAGTACAAGAGCCCAGGCACGAGTTTTAATTTGAGCTTCTGTGCGATTCCTTAAAACTGGAAATTCCGCTTGCAGTTGGCGGATAGCACCGAAAGAAGGTGGTCTTTCGACTCCTTCAAAATGACGCCTGATGATCTTCAGCTCATCCTCACTCCAAGCATTGTTTCTCCCTGTAAATCAGAAAGCAAAACAACTTGCTATACTATGAAGGGTGAAGTGGGATACCTACAGGCTCAATAAGGTTACAAGCTTTGATACCCCTGCATTTTAGATTTTGAATCTCTAATTTTCTATCAGAAATATTACACAACACATTAAAGGTGGTACAACTTCAGCTCCTGATATAACCAATACAAATAATAATTGTATTCTCCCTCTGCACTCTAACCTTTGGCTTAAAACATAATTGTTTAGTGACATTTTGCCTGAGGGATTGGATCATATCAACTAGGTATATAAAACAATGGTACTAGGCTATTGCCAGAACTATTACAAAGAATAATTTTCTATAATACATGAAACAATAATAAAATATTTATGTCCTCTTGAGATAACATGCTAAGTACACACAATTACAGAAAACATCCCAAATATATAAAACTTGGTGATATATTATATTTATTATTTAGCCTCTAAAGATGACCATGACCTTAAAAATGATGCTAATGTCATTAAGTGCTTACAGAAGCAAGTATATTCTTAATTAGCCAATTGTTTATCACAATTTGCTGTACAAACATCTTCTAAGCACAATTAGAAAGTATATATTATGCTAACAATGAAAAGGGTATTCTTTATCCTTATTAACATCACCATAATCATCATGATTATCATCATCCATGACATTGCTATCATCACAAAACCAATGCCATTATTGGTAAAAATGTACATACTAGATGCTTGATGTTGAATATGTGCTTTTTTCAAAGGATCTTCTGTTTCTGCTCTGCAATGTTTTTGAATGTGTGCTTTTTTCAGAGGATCTTCTGTTTCTGCTCTCCAATGTTTTTGAATGTGTGCTTTTTTCAGAGGATCTTCTGTTTCTGCTCTCCAATGATTTTGAATGTGTGCTTTTTTCAGAGGATCTTCTGTTTCTGCTCTACAATGTTTTTGAATGTGTGCTTTTTTCAGAGGATCTTCTGTTTCTGCTCTACAATGTTTTTGAATGTGTGCTTTTTTCAGAGGATCTTCTGTTTCTGCTCTCCAATGTTTTTGAATGTGTGCTTTTTTCAAAGGATCTTCTGTTTCTGCTCTCCAATGTTTTTGAATGTGTGCTTTTTTCAGCGGAACTTCTCTTTCTGCTCTTAAAGTTTTAACGGGTTGTTGCACTGTTTTGCCTTTTCTTCCACTTGCACCCTTTTCTTTTTCAGCTGATTCGACACCCAGTAGTGCAGAGTTCCTTTCTAGGGTCACAGATTGTATGGTCATTAACTCGCTTTCTGATTTTGAATTGCTCTCTTCATCAGATTCGATGCGTGGCAACTTTGATTTTCGTGGTTCGTTCACAGACTTGAGATTGTCTTCACTGACAGAACATCTGTTAGGCTCTGGAATATATAAATACAATGCTTGTATAACAACAGTTCATCACAGTCAAACTAGTTTTTACAAGAAGTTTCTTTTCAATATATTTTATTTATGGCATCTGTTAAGCAAATAACATTAGTAAATCTGAATCTGAAGACGTTTCCATGGTTGTTACTTGGAGTCCGCTCAGCAGACCCGAAATAGTTGGACTGCCACACAAACGACTTTTCCACAAATTACTGCAACTAATTTCACATTTAGTGCATTGCTAAACAAATTTTACAACTGAGATAATTAAAATGCAACAGCTAAAAACTGCAATCAAATTATTCTACTCTATTTGATTTATTTCTTTGCTGGGGACTGCACACCTGTATTAAAAGCAGAGTCTTACTCTTGAAAGATGGTTAGATAGACTTCAAATGAAAACTAAGTCACTAACAAACCTTCCACTGGAAGTGAATCCAACTTCTTTCCTTTGAATGAGGTCATTTCCAATGAATCCAGAGCCATAAGTATTCTCCCAACTTTAGTTATCTCAATGGCAGGTGTGTGAAGGCGATATGCGGATTTGTGGATGTCTATGTTATGTCCCAAGTGATTTGACAACCACTCCAGCTCTCCAGGCAGCATCTCGATCAACTGAATAATAAGAATAAGTAAATACGATAAAGTAGTTGATATAAAGAAGTCTTTAAATTCATGCTTGTAAACAAGTATTTTAAATGAATTGGCCTGCTATTACTAATAAGCAGTTAAAACAGGAGTTGTTCATACTTCTGAGTTCATTTCTTATTTTGCCTCCACCAAATCATGGCCCTGTCATGTATGTTAGTTAACATTTTCAAAGTTTACTAATTCATGAAAACATTTCATCTCGATATCATTTTTTAACATGTTGTTTGAATGCAAGTATAGATAAACTTCCAGCAAGACAAAAATAAAGCAAGAAATACTGTCTTTTCAAATTTAACACAAAAGAAAGCAGTGAATACCTGAGCCATTGTAGCTACATGTTTTCTCATTCTGGTTGTTGTGAGGAGACGAGGCTGTCGCAGTCCAGCAGAAGCTGCTATTTTCTGTAGAACAGAATAATATCCTATGTGAGTCATTGTCTTTGGAATCGCAAAAAAATACACATTATCTTTTGGAACTTCAACTTCTTCTCTTTTTCGTGCCAAGACTGCCATCGCTTTTGACATATCATCTGTTAGCAAGATTGGAACTGGGCGTGTTCTTTTTCCAGGAACAGAAATCATTTCCATCCTGGAATGAACAAAGCAAACAGAAAACTTCATTTGCAAACATTGAAATAGTTTCTTTACAAACATTTCATGAGCAAGTCTCCAGACTATTAGTACAAAAAGACTTAAGAAACAAATGAGATAGTGCAGACTACTGTAAAAAAAGAAGACATTTATCGATGATGGCTCTTAACAAACACAAACCATGGATCTGAAATTTGGAGTCAGCCCACTAGAAATACACTAACTCAATTCAAGAGGAGATTAAACAGTAATCTGGACCAAGTCAAATTGATACAATGATAATTTGATACATGCCTCATTGATACATGGCTCATTTGATACATGGCTCTGCCGTTAGAAGTGCTTTATAACTGCCCGAATACATTACAATACCATTTAATCAGCACAGGGCATTTAAATATAGGCACTATGCTACAAGGCAAGCACTTGAATTACTGTGCCACATAAATTTTGAAGGAAGCACCATGAAACAGCAATTTATAGCAATTGTCATAGAGCATTTGCAAAGCCTCTCTTATAAAGACCTGCACAAAAGTCTAATAAATAAAAAGGAACAACTATCAATATCTATCAACTGGCAACAGTAATTTGGAATAAAATGGATGTTTGTTGTTGCATACCTGGCTGTAAGCTGCCTCTCAACTTCGCTCATACTGTCAGTCATACTTTTATTGATGACAGAAGCCTCCTTGTTCAAGTAGTCTGACATCAGAAGTTGCGAAACCTCACTTCCTCTTCTACCATTAAAGACAATAAGACGGCTGAGAGTTATCTCAGCTAGTTCACGCCACACAGAATTGTTCTCTTCAATTGCAGAGACTAATTCTTCAATCATTTGCAGCTGGTAAAGTTTCAGCTTTTGTAAATCTGCTTCATCTGGAAACTCTCGCAATGTATTGCTTTTTAACCTTTGTGCTGCAAGTGCTGGAGATGAAACTCGGTCTGTGAATTCTGAATTGTGAAGGGCAAGGAAATCTTCAGCATCTTTCAGTGAAGCTGTGTCCCCTGATCGTATGCACATTCCTCTCTTCAGCTGTGCACACTTGTGTAATGAATGGCCAAGTTTCAATGCTAGTGAATGATTTCTGTACAGACGCCTGCCATTTCCATCTAAGTAAAACTCACATTCGACTTCAATGGCCTTGATGATATTGTCAAATCCAGGACCAGACAAGAAGTCACTGATTTTAACATTTGGTTCATTTTTTATCTTCACGAGTTGTATACGAAGACGAGCCAACTGTCGCATTCTCTGAGCGATATCATTAGCTCGCTTTGGCCCCAACCTCTGAAGTAGACTGGATCCAAAGTGCGTTATCAAAACATCACACTTGGCTTCTCTTGTTAATCTGTCCTTTCTCATCCTTGAATCAATCACCTGCTCAAGAAGTATTTTGTCTATTCCACTTTCTTCTGCAGCCAGTGCCCCAAGTAACAGCATGTGACTGTCTAGTTGTACGGTTTCACTTGTTTCCGAAATGTCTTTTAATGCACATTTTGTACTGTGTCTCCACAGTTCATCCCTAAGGAAAAAAATGAAACAATACTGGCAAGGCAAATAATCCTTCACATTATGTTGAATTGGTGAGCTTCTCCCAACAATGAAAACTCCTTTCTTCGCTTGCAAGACAGTTGTATTGTGGTTGAAAATTCCCAGATTTATAAGTCTTTTAAGTTTCTTCCTTTCACCAGGCTTTGCCAAAGCTGCAGCTACCTCTGGGTCATCACTGTGCTGACGTTTCAGATGTCTAAGCATCTGATAACAGAAGACTTGGCAAAGCTTACATGGCAGTTTTCTGTTTTTCCCCTTTGAATCATTCTCACACTTCAGAACAACTGTATTTGCAAACACACAATAACAAAATCTTCTGTGTATGTGTGTGTGTATATATATGAGACAATGTATGTATGTATGTATGAATGAATCCATGTATCTGACTATGACATATCACAAATACAGAAATTCCTAAGTACCCGTGCCAGAGCGCCCTTGTGAGACTTAAAGAGCACTGTACAATTTAAAAGAAAGTGGTTTTGTTTACAGACTATATATGCTTGAATTTACAAATACACTTTACTAGTGTCATAACTGTCAAAACCTTTTGTTATCATACTGTTTCAAACGAAGAGGAACATCACCTAAAAAAACTTCTCATAAAAGTCATAGTCAAAAGAAAAGATGTCCTAGTAGACGCTACAAACGTTCGTCTTCCCAGCCAACAAAGAACATTATTCCGGAAGCAGCTAGAAGCTCAAAGTCCGGACTAGCTCCAAACTGTCTCTGTCTGCAGGTTCTGAATTAAACGTCCAGTCCACAATTTCATTCTCCGACTCCTGCATGCCTCTGGTACCCAACCATACTGGGCTACAGGAAGGCTAGACGATTTTTCTCCTCTTCAGCTATGCTTTTGCTTCTTGCTCCAATTGGGAACCTTCTTCAAATTTACCCAAGCTACTACAGGTTTTCCTGTGAGTTACTCCCGATAAAAATGGTACTTAATGAAAAACATTACAAACGCAAGACTACAATTGCAGCAATCAATTTACCCATTTATAATACAATAATGTTAAAAAATACAATATATTTTCGGTTTTTATTTACACCTAATATAGTATGAAATATTTTTATTACTTGATCAATGGCATCACATATTTTAAGTTTAATGCAAATTGTTCCAAAGGTTGGGACCTTTTAACAGATTCAGAACAGACGTACACTGACCTTACAGCAGACCAACATATCTGTTAGTTCACAATATGTGGCAATACTTGTCATAATTTGAGTGCAGAAGTGGCTTATCATTGTTTAAACAAATGGTTAATAATATTAGTTATCAATAAACTTCAAGCTGAACTCACCATTACAATTAATGTCCTCTGGTGTTTCTGTATTGCAGTCCTCATCATCTTCAGCGACTGATAAATCACTGTCACTCGGTTGTTCGAGATGTGCACTTGTCATCCTTAGTCCTTTCTCGGTATCATTAGTCAGAACACTACTCATCGTGGGTCTTTGCTTCAGATCATTAGTCAAAACACTGCCTATCGTGGGTGCTTGCTTGGGCTCTTTAGTCAGAACACTACTCATCGTGGGTCTTTGCTTCAGATCATTAGTCAAAACACTACCCATCGTGGGTGCTTGCTTGGGCTCTTTAGTCAGAACACTACTCATCGTGGGTCTTTGCTTCAGATCATTAGTCAAAACACTGCCCATCGTGGGTGCTTGCTTAGGCTCTTTAGTCAGAACACTACTCATCGTGGGTCTTTGCTTCAGATCATTAGTCAAAACACTACCCATCGTGGGTGCTTGCTTGGGCTCTTTAGTCAGAACACTAGTCATCAAATCAAATCAAATCAAATCAAATAACTCTTTATTAGAATATACACAATACATACAATCGATGTTAATAATCAAGATAAGATCCATCCAACAAAATTATATGATCATCACTCATTTGAGTAAAGGTAAACTGAATGGAAAATACTATAACAGGTGTATATCTAATGGGATGCCACTAAGGGCAAGGCCCGCTAAACTGTGGCACCCCAATAGATCATCGTTGGTCTTTGCTTCAGATCGTTAGTCAGAACACTACTCATCGTGGGTATATGCTTCAGATCCTTAGTCAAAACACTACTCATTGTGGGTTCTTGCTTCAGATCATTAGTCAAAACACTACTCACTGTGGGTCCTTGCTTCAGATCATTAGTCAAAAGACTACTCACTGTGGGTCCTTGCTTCAGATCATTAGTCAAAACACTACTCATTGTGGGTCTTTGCTTCAGATCATTAGTCAAAACACTACCCATCGTGGGTGCTTGCTTGGGCTCTTTAGTCAGAACACTACTCATCGTGGGTCTTTGCTTCAGATCATTAGTCAAAAGACTACTCACTGTGGGTCCTTGCTTCAGATCATTAGTCAAAACACTACTCATTGTGGGTCCTTGCTTCAGATCATTAGTCAGAAGATATACCGGGTCATTTGATGTGAGAGTCATTGAAAGTGGTGATGGTTTCAGCAACTCAGTTTCTATAAGACAAAAATACTGTATATCAATCAATCAATCAATCAATCAATCAATCAATCAATCAATCAATCAATTAATCAATCGAGATATGCATAGAACCCCTTCAAGGTCTCTAATCAGAAGTCCTTGAGGTGTAATTCATTAATTTAGTCCAAATAGTTAATTCTGATTTTTGATGTTATCGATGTCTTTGACAGCCTCAGTCAAAGAACTTAATAACAAATCACAAAATGAAAGATATTTTGCATCACTTTAGAGCAACAGCTCAGTGCAAAAGTCAGTAAATGC
>OY744605.1:4567686-4662180 GCA_963556255.1 Allolobophora icterica | reverse complement strand
GGCCCTAGGCGCGCGCCTAGTGCGCCTACAGGTAAACGCGCCTCTGAGGCCTACCGGTGGTACAATAAAAATAAAGTTTGAAAACCGCTGTTTTACAATATCTTTTGAATGACATATGAGCCAATTACATGTGAACGTCATTTGATTGACATTTTTTTTCAAATTTGTTCTACAGGCACACAGATCAAAGAAACTATTTATGATACATGATAACTTCCGAATAGTTCTCTAATAACCAGGGCTGTAGTGGTAAAATTAGAGGTGAGTACACGCTAATGCTTAGTTTTCCGAAACTAATTAGAAGTGAGTACATGTCACGCTAATGGTTAGTTTTCCGAAACTAATTAGAGGTGAGTGCAAAGATTTTGTGAGGTGGGTATATGGTTTCTAGAGGTGAGTACACGCTGTAGGCTATACCCGCGTATACAGCCGTGCTAATAACAGTTGTTGTTTTAAATGTTACCACAACTTGACGGTCAAAATAATAGTTTCCGAATATAGTGAAAAAAATGATTTAATAATTGCAAGTTATCAATGAATAATTGCGGAAGCTCTGACCATTTATTGAGACGTCAAGCTTGGCACAGACAGACAGGTACAAACACATATACGTGCACACATACACATACATGCACACAAATATATACAGACATATATCTATATGTTATAGTAATATATATATATATATATATATATATATATATATATATATATATATATATATATATATATATATATATATATATATATATATATATATATATATATATATATATATATATATATATATATATATATATATATATATATATATATATACCCATACGAGACCGATAAGCCAGACTCAGTTGTGAACCCGGTTTATCCAGACATCGCCATATTCCACGGAAATCGCGCAAAAAATTTTGAGCACACGTTCTGGCTATAGTAGACTCTAGATACACGCTGAATTCATTTTCTAGGAGGCGTTTTATATGTACAGTATGGGTTTACCACCATGGATAGCAAGACGTGTACAGTTTATGATGGGCGCAGTGACAGGCAAGATATATACAGTTCATGACTGCGCATGGGTAGTCCAGACTTATACACGTAAGTCACAGACGTGTGTAAATGTAATGTAAATGTAAATGTACGCGATTTTCTATAGCGACCGTATATGGCCTCGACCCTGCTCATTTTTCAATGAATTGATCGGGTGAGATCCTTCACCACCGCTGCCCGTTTGAATGGGTGCCACGCCATTTAAGGTCCCCGTGTGGGACCGTGCTAGCCCGGGATTTAAATCTCTGAAATAAGCTACCTTCGGGAAGCGAACCGCGGTCCGCATGCGCTGTAACACAGAGTCGCATGAGACGCACAGCCAACGTTCTTACCGATGTAGCTAACTGCCAGACACGAAGCAGGTTTGTCCCCATTCTTCGCCAGACACAATAGCTATACGTGCATGTTTACTTATATTGTTCCGGAATTCAGTTAATTTAGAACAATCTTATAAGATTTGATTATTATTGTTGCATGTACGTTCACAGGTTTTTAGCATATTGATCCTGCATTTTTATAGTGGTGATGTCATAAAAATTGAGAAAGTAGCTTAAGCTATACATTTTATTATTTGATTCTACTGCTTAGATTTGATATCTATGTATGTGTTGATTTACACGTATGTATGCTGTAGCCATTTGTACTTAGTTGTGTTTATCTGGTAATAAGTAACAAATTTATTCAAGTGAAATTGCTTTAACATTTGCTCTGTTAAACCCAGTGTTATTGTTTGTGCAGTAAAAGTAACCTAAACTATACTTTCGATTATTATTTTTTACTTTATTGATTAGATTTGTTAATTGTAACTGTTAATTTTAATTAGTAACTTCTAATGCACGATGCTTGTGTCTAATGCACCTAAACCAAGCCATAAATCAGGTCAGTATTCAGAAAATTTCCTTCTGAAGTAACTGTAATTTCTTGCCCACACTTTTTTAAACCCATTCTTACTCTTTGTTTATGATTTAATTATAAAATAAGTAAATCCTTGAACATGTGCCCTATTCATTTATCATTAAAGAAAATATAATCAATTAATGTCAGTTTCTGGCCTTATTAATGCATAGGCCTATTACAATATAAGAAATTGGCTACGTCAATTTCATTATAATTATTGTAATATACATTAACAATTGAGATATAATACCCAGTTTTGTAGTATATTACCAATTATAAGTATGTTACACAGTGAAGCCAAGTACCAGTGCTCGAGTGCAAGGTAATGGCACTCAATAACTGAAACACAAATACTTCACTATTTTAGCAAATAGTGTGCACTATCGAACATCATTCAGAACCAAGCTCAAAAGTCATTTGTTCCAGCTTCCTCACCATCAGTATCTTGACTTCTGGTTTCTCTGAAATATCAACCTGGCTTCTCTTTAACTAATATTTTACTTGAAGCATCCATCGATTAATACGTTATGCATTATGACAAGGGCATTATAGAACTCATTAGTTTAGACTTCTCAACTACACTGGATTTTCGATCAACAAAATAGGAAACACGTCAAATGTACCACTTAGACTGTTACAAAGACAATTTATATGACCACATAAGCACATCTTTCATCATATGATCACATAACTTGCTGCATAAGAAGTCAAGTAGAGTGTGAAGACCACCCTTCTAGAAAAACTCTCAATGCTTTTAGTATTTCCCAATGGCAGCTGCTTAGAATTAGTGTTAAACACAAAATTAAAATAGAACAACAAACTCAGAAAGCAACAGCATGCTATTGAAGGTCAGTCTTTGTCAGTTAGAAGTTATGTAATGTGCAGATATTCCGAATTACTTCTTCAGTACAAGAGCCCAGGCACGAGTTTTAATTTGAGCTTCTGTGCGATTCCTTAAAACTGGAAATTCCGCTTGCAGTTGGCGGATAGCACCGAAAGAAGGTGGTCTTTCGACTCCTTCAAAATGACGCCTGATGATCTTCAGCTCATCCTCACTCCAAGCATTGTTTCTCCCTGTAAATCAGAAAGCAAAACAACTTGCTATACTATGAAGGGTGAAGTGGGATACCTACAGGCTCAATAAGGTTACAAGCTTTGATACCCCTGCATTTTAGATTTTGAATCTCTAATTTTCTATCAGAAATATTACACAACACATTAAAGGTGGTACAACTTCAGCTCCTGATATAACCAATACAAATAATAATTGTATTCTCCCTCTGCACTCTAACCTTTGGCTTAAAACATAATTGTTTAGTGACATTTTGCCTGAGGGATTGGATCATATCAACTAGGTATATAAAACAATGGTACTAGGCTATTGCCAGAACTATTACAAAGAATAATTTTCTATAATACATGAAACAATAATAAAATATTTATGTCCTCTTGAGATAACATGCTAAGTACACACAATTACAGAAAACATCCCAAATATATAAAACTTGGTGATATATTATATTTATTATTTAGCCTCTAAAGATGACCATGACCTTAAAAATGATGCTAATGTCATTAAGTGCTTACAGAAGCAAGTATATTCTTAATTAACCAATTGTTTATCACAATTTGCTGTACAAACATCTTCTAAGCACAATTAGAAAGTATATATTATGCTAACAATGAAAAGGGTATTCTTTATCCTTATTAACATCACCATAATCATCATGATTATCATCATCCATGACATTGCTATCATCACAAAACCAATGCCATTATTGGTAAAAATGTACATACTAGATGCTTGATGTTGAATATGTGCTTTTTTCAAAGGATCTTCTGTTTCTGCTCTCCAATGTTTTTGAATGTGTGCTTTTTTCAGAGGATCTTCTGTTTCTGCTCTCCAATGTTTTTGAATGTGTGCTTTTTACAGAGGATCTTCTGTTTCTGCTCTCCAATGATTTTGAATGTGTGCTTTTTTCAGAGGATCTTCTGTTTCTGCTCTACAATGTTTTTGAATGTGTGCTTTTTTCAGAGGATCTTCTGTTTCTGCTCTACAATGTTTTTGAATGTGTGCTTTTTTCAGAGGATCTTCTGTTTCTGCTCTCCAATGTTTTTGAATGTGTGCTTTTTTCAAAGGATCTTCTGTTTCTGCTCTCCAATGTTTTTGAATGTGTGCTTTTTTCAGCGGAACTTCTCTTTCTGCTCTTAAAGTTTTAACGGGTTGTTGCACTGTTTTGCCTTTTCTTCCACTTGCACCCTTTTCTTTTTCAGCTGATTCGACACCCAGTAGTGCAGAGTTCCTTTCTAGGGTCACAGATTGTATGGTCATTAACTCGCTTTCTGATTTTGAATTGCTCTCTTCATCAGATTCGATGCGTGGCAACTTTGATTTTCGTGGTTCGTTCACAGACTTGAGATTGTCTTCACTGACAGAACATCTGTTAGGCTCTGGAATATATAAATACAATGCTTGTATAACAACAGTTCATCACAGTCAAACTAGTTTTTACAAGAAGTTTCTTTTCAATATATTTTATTTATGGCATCTGTTAAGCAAATAACATTAGTAAATCTGAATCTGAAGACGTTTCCATGGTTGTTACTTGGAGTCCGCTCAGCAGACCCGAAATAGTTGGACTGCCACACAAACGACTTTTCCACAAATTACTGCAACTAATTTCACATTTAGTGCATTGCTAAACAAATTTTACAACTGAGATAATTAAAATGCAACAGCTAAAAACTGCAATCAAATTATTCTACTCTATTTGATTTATTTCTTTGCTGGGGACTGCACACCTGTATTAAAAGCAGAGTCTTACTCTTGAAAGATGGTTAGATAGACTTCAAATGAAAACTAAGTCACTAACAAACCTTCCACTGGAAGTGAATCCAACTTCTTTCCTTTGAATGAGGTCATTTCCAATGAATCCAGAGCCATAAGTATTCTCCCAACTTTAGTTATCTCAATGGCAGGTGTGTGAAGGCGATATGCGGATTTGTGGATGTCTATGTTATGTCCCAAGTGATTTGACAACCACTCCAGCTCTCCAGGCAGCATCTCGATCAACTGAATAATAAGAATAAGTAAATACGATAAAGTAGTTGATATAAAGAAGTCTTTAAATTCATGCTTGTAAACAAGTATTTTAAATGAATTGGCCTGCTATTACTAATAAGCAGTTAAAACAGGAGTTGTTCATACTTCTGAGTTCATTTCTTATTTTGCCTCCACCAAATCATGGCCCTGTCATGTATGTTAGTTAACATTTTCAAAGTTTACTAATTCATGAAAACATTTCATCTCGATATCATTTTTTAACATGTTGTTTGAATGCAAGTATAGATAAACTTCCAGCAAGACAAAAATAAAGCAAGAAATACTGTCTTTTCAAATTTAACACAAAAGAAAGCAGTGAATACCTGAGCCATTGTAGCTACATGTTTTCTCATTCTGGTTGTTGTGAGGAGACGAGGCTGTCGCAGTCCAGCAGAAGCTGCTATTTTCTGTAGAACAGAATAATATCCTATGTGAGTCATTGTCTTTGGAATCGCAAAAAAATACACATTATCTTTTGGAACTTCAACTTCTTCTCTTTTTCGTGCCAAGACTGCCATCGCTTTTGACATATCATCTGTTAGCAAGATTGGAACTGGGCGTGTTCTTTTTCCAGGAACAGAAATCATTTCCATCCTGGAATGAACAAAGCAAACAGAAAACTTCATTTGCAAACATTGAAATAGTTTCTTTACAAACATTTCATGAGCAAGTCTCCAGACTATTAGTACAAAAAGACTTAAGAAACAAATGAGATAGTGCAGACTACTGTAAAAAAAGAAGACATTTATCGATGATGGCTCTTAACAAACACAAACCATGGATCTGAAATTTGGAGTCAGCCCACTAGAAATACACTAACTCAATTCAAGAGGAGATTAAACAGTAATCTGGACCAAGTCAAATTGATACAATGATAATTTGATACATGCCTCATTGATACATGGCTCATTTGATACATGGCTCTGCCGTTAGAAGTGCTTTATAACTGCCCGAATACATTACAATACCATTTAATCAGCACAGGGCATTTAAATATAGGCACTATGCTACAAGGCAAGCACTTGAATTACTGTGCCACATAAATTTTGAAGGAAGCACCATGAAACAGCAATTTATAGCAATTGTCATAGAGCATTTGCAAAGCCTCTCTTATAAAGACCTGCACAAAAGTCTAATAAATAAAAAGGAACAACTATCAATATCTATCAACTGGCAACAGTAATTTGGAATAAAATGGATGTTTGTTGTTGCATACCTGGCTGTAAGCTGCCTCTCAACTTCGCTCATACTGTCAGTCATACTTTTATTGATGACAGAAGCCTCCTTGTTCAAGTAGTCTGACATCAGAAGTTGCGAAACCTCACTTCCTCTTCTACCATTAAAGACAATAAGACGGCTGAGAGTTATCTCAGCTAGTTCACGCCACACAGAATTGTTCTCTTCAATTGCAGAGACTAATTCTTCAATCATTTGCAGCTGGTAAAGTTTCAGCTTTTGTAAATCTGCTTCATCTGGAAACTCTCGCAATGTATTGCTTTTTAACCTTTGTGCTGCAAGTGCTGGAGATGAAACTCGGTCTGTGAATTCTGAATTGTGAAGGGCAAGGAAATCTTCAGCATCTTTCAGTGAAGCTGTGTCCCCTGATCGTATGCACATTCCTCTCTTCAGCTGTGCACACTTGTGTAATGAATGGCCAAGTTTCAATGCTAGTGAATGATTTCTGTACAGACGCCTGCCATTTCCATCTAAGTAAAACTCACATTCGACTTCAATGGCCTTGATGATATTGTCAAATCCAGGACCAGACAAGAAGTCACTGATTTTAACATTTGGTTCATTTTTTATCTTCACGAGTTGTATACGAAGACGAGCCAACTGTCGCATTCTCTGAGCGATATCATTAGCTCGCTTTGGCCCCAACCTCTGAAGTAGACTGGATCCAAAGTGCGTTATCAAAACATCACACTTGGCTTCTCTTGTTAATCTGTCCTTTCTCATCCTTGAATCAATCACCTGCTCAAGAAGTATTTTGTCTATTCCACTTTCTTCTGCAGCCAGTGCCCCAAGTAACAGCATGTGACTGTCTAGTTGTACGGTTTCACTTGTTTCCGAAATGTCTTTTAATGCACATTTTGTACTGTGTCTCCACAGTTCATCCCTAAGGAAAAAAATGAAACAATACTGGCAAGGCAAATAATCCTTCACATTATGTTGAATTGGTGAGCTTCTCCCAACAATGAAAACTCCTTTCTTCGCTTGCAAGACAGTTGTATTGTGGTTGAAAATTCCCAGATTTATAAGTCTTTTAAGTTTCTTCCTTTCACCAGGCTTTGCCAAAGCTGCAGCTACCTCTGGGTCATCACTGTGCTGACGTTTCAGATGTCTAAGCATCTGATAACAGAAGACTTGGCAAAGCTTACATGGCAGTTTTCTGTTTTTCCCCTTTGAATCATTCTCACACTTCAGAACAACTGTATTTGCAAACACACAATAACAAAATCTTCTGTGTATGTGTGTGTGTATATATATGAGACAATGTATGTATGTATGTATGAATGAATCCATGTATCTGACTATGACATATCACAAATACAGAAATTCCTAAGTACCCGTGCCAGAGCGCCCTTGTGAGACTTAAAGAGCACTGTACAATTTAAAAGAAAGTGGTTTTGTTTACAGACTATATATGCTTGAATTTACAAATACACTTTACTAGTGTCATAACTGTCAAAACCTTTTGTTATCATACTGTTTCAAACGAAGAGGAACATCACCTAAAAAAACTTCTCATAAAAGTCATAGTCAAAAGAAAAGATGTCCTAGTAGACGCTACAAACGTTCGTCTTCCCAGCCAACAAAGAACATTATTCCGGAAGCAGCTAGAAGCTCAAAGTCCGGACTAGCTCCAAACTGTCTCTGTCTGCAGGTTCTGAATTAAACGTCCAGTCCACAATTTCATTCTCCGACTCCTGCATGCCTCTGGTACCCAACCATACTGGGCTACAGGAAGGCTAGACGATTTTTCTCCTCTTCAGCTATGCTTTTGCTTCTTGCTCCAATTGGGAACCTTCTTCAAATTTACCCAAGCTACTACAGGTTTTCCTGTGAGTTACTCCCGATAAAAATGGTACTTAATGAAAAACATTACAAACGCAAGACTACAATTGCAGCAATCAATTTACCCATTTATAATACAATAATGTTAAAAAATACAATATATTTTCGGTTTTTATTTACACCTAATATAGTATGAAATATTTTTATTACTTGATCAATGGCATCACATATTTTAAGTTTAATGCAAATTGTTCCAAAGGTTGGGACCTTTTAACAGATTCAGAACAGACGTACACTGACCTTACAGCAGACCAACATATCTGTTAGTTCACAATATGTGGCAATACTTGTCATAATTTGAGTGCAGAAGTGGCTTATCATTGTTTAAACAAATGGTTAATAATATTAGTTATCAATAAACTTCAAGCTGAACTCACCATTACAATTAATGTCCTCTGGTGTTTCTGTATTGCAGTCCTCATCATCTTCAGCGACTGATAAATCACTGTCACTCGGTTGTTCGAGATGTGCACTTGTCATCCTTAGTCCTTTCTCGGTATCATTAGTCAGAACACTACTCATCGTGGGTCTTTGCTTCAGATCATTAGTCAAAACACTGCCTATCGTGGGTGCTTGCTTGGGCTCTTTAGTCAGAACACTACTCATCGTGGGTCTTTGCTTCAGATCATTAGTCAAAACACTACCCATCGTGGGTGCTTGCTTGGGCTCTTTAGTCAGAACACTACTCATCGTGGGTCTTTGCTTCAGATCATTAGTCAAAACACTGCCCATCGTGGGTGCTTGCTTAGGCTCTTTAGTCAGAACACTACTCATCGTGGGTCTTTGCTTCAGATCATTAGTCAAAACACTACCCATCGTGGGTGCTTGCTTGGGCTCTTTAGTCAGAACACTAGTCATCGTTGGTCTTTGCTTCAGATCGTTAGTCAGAACACTACTCATCGTGGGTATATGCTTCAGATCCTTAGTCAAAACACTACTCATTGTGGGTTCTTGCTTCAGATCATTAGTCAAAACACTACTCACTGTGGGTCCTTGCTTCAGATCATTAGTCAAAAGACTACTCACTGTGGGTCCTTGCTTCAGATCATTAGTCAAAACACTACTCATTGTGGGTCTTTGCTTCAGATCATTAGTCAAAACACTACCCATCGTGGGTGCTTGCTTGGGCTCTTTAGTCAGAACACTACTCATCGTGGGTCTTTGCTTCAGATCATTAGTCAAAAGACTACTCACTGTGGGTCCTTGCTTCAGATCATTAGTCAAAACACTACTCATTGTGGGTCCTTGCTTCAGATCATTAGTCAGAAGATATACCGGGTCATTTGATGTGAGAGTCATTGAAAGTGGTGATGGTTTCAGCAACTCAGTTTCTATAAGACAAAAATACTGTATATCAATCAATCAATCAATCAATCAATCAATCAATCAATCAATCAATCAATCAATCAATTAATCAATCGAGATATGCATAGAACCCCTTCAAGGTCTCTAATCAGAAGTCCTTGAGGTGTAATTCATTAATTTAGTCCAAATAGTTAATTCTGATTTTTGATGTTATCGATGTCTTTGACAGCCTCAGTCAAAGAACTTAATAACAAATCACAAAATGAAAGATATTTTGCATCACTTTAGAGCAACAGCTCAGTGCAAAAGTCAGTAAATGCATTGTCAAATTATTTTCATGTACTTTGTCCTTTTTTTTTAGAACTCAAACTAATTTGCGCATCATCGTCAACTTCGTCAAATAATCGATCTGCTGACATATTTTCGGCTCACTACCATCAGTAGCCTATCCACTCACAGTCACAGGCACACTATCAGACACAGTACTACTTTGAAAGAACATCATTTTGCTTCAGTTGTTCGTGCTTTGCAGTACATTTAAAAAACCCACTGGCATACATGGACTTGCGAGTACTCGACATTACTTAATGATTATTCAATACTTACAATGACTAAAACAACAGCAGAGTTACCAATGTAAGTTAGTTATGCACAATTACAAATCGAAGGCATATGCATGCAGTTTTGCACACATAATAGTTTTTTCTATATTCACATGCATATATTAAGCAGTATCTACAAGTATATAAAATACTTTTCAATCAAACGAACAGCAAGCCCATTCTTACATCACTTCAGTTATCAAACTGTGCTATTTTATGCTGCAAATTAAATAGTGGATTAATACAAATATTTTAGGAAATAAAAGTGTATTTCATTTATTCTACTAACGTTTCTGAACTCTTGGAAACTCTGAAGAAAATTCCGATTTCTCAGGTGATGATGACTGTATAATAGTACGATCTGATCTTACTGACAGATCTGATGCTGATGGAAAATAGTTCTATTCAAAAAAAGACACAAACAACTACAATCTACATGGCTTAACTTGTTAAATCAACTTTATGATCTACAACTGTTCCCTCTATGAATGCTTCAGGGAAATACCTGTCTCTTCTAACAAGATTTTATCCCTAAAAATCTGGGCTGATAAGTTCAGTTGTTACCTGCAACACTGCTGAATAAAATTTACTGTAAATGAATCACACGTCCTATACAGAGTTCTTAAGATGCACTATATGATCTGTTTGGTTTACAAATCAACAGTATGCCTGGCAAAAGTGCTAACTTTCACTTTCTATAAAAAAACTAGATGTATTATACGTGGATGCCTACTACTATCATTGTATAAATTCATTGTACTATAGTCCCAAATAAAATTTCAAATCAAATTATTTAAACACAGACTTCAAGCCTCTAAAGAAAGGTTTTGAGCCCTTTAGGTCTTTGTAGAAATGTCAAACCTTAACTCTCCAAAGAAAGAAAAAAAAATCGTTTGAATTATCATATGAAAGAAAGGTAAACATTATCAAATATGCATGGCAAAATGTTTCTTGTACATTTCTAAATGACATCAATCACCTAACCTGCTCTGTAACCCAGGACGTGGTCCCTGTCATCTTCATTTGGCTCTCTTTTTCTCTAGCTCTTTTAAGTGCAGTTTCAACCATTAATTTTCCTCGAGAAAACATTCTCTACAAAATTTTAATTCAGAAAATGTGAGGCTGATTCCTTGCTTCATAATATGAAGGAAACCATTGCAACTTAATTACTTCAGTTGCATTGCTGTTGTCAGGCACGCATAATCCATGATCAGAATGTTGGGGGTTCACTACTTTTCCTCTAAACATTCAGTTTAATTCACAAGGTGTAATCGGACAATTTGGCAGAACCCAGTAAAAAATAATTTGGGATCTTAGCTGATTTTGGCTCTTAAATTGCAGTTTAATATATATATATATATACACAAAGTATAATCAGACAAGTTTTGCGGGGCTCAAATCGTAAACCAGTGACCATGCAATCGAGTTTTGTTAAGAAACGCATACCGAAGCTTTTCTGAGCGGCGTTGAAGAGGACGACGAAGTTAACTCTCGGGATCAAGATAATCGTCCGCAAACGAAAATAATCGGCTTTTATTCCTCCTCAAAGCAATCTTTACTTAACAAAAATGATCGAAACTTTTACTTTGACTTGTTTTCACACGCTTTAATGTACTTTTTGCGCCAAAATGACTTTCTCGTCTCGCTTCCCATGAGGTGTCAATAAGCCACAATATATTATCCCGGGTACACAGAATTTATCCGCCGTCAATCATCACAATCGCAATATTCCTTATTCTAAATGCTTAAGCAACGAAGTCACAGGAACCAGTTTCTTCATATAAATATGCTTTTACTTTAACTTTTGTTATTGGCATTACCTAGCAACTTCTAGCTTACAGTATTTAATAAATGCTTTTACTTCATTTACTACTGAGCTAGTCTGAGCATGGTCAAGGCCATACCACAGTATAAATAATACGGTCGACATTGGAAGACAACTCGACATTGGAAAACGTGTACAGTTGTACATTGACATTTAGTGCATTTTCCATCAAGAAAGCTACAGCATAATATTATTATAATTCCTTTTACTATTGCGTACTGTACTGTAATATAAATCGAAAAAGTTGTTGATTACTAAACTATCTGACAGATCTAGGAATTGTTTGATACTTCAGACGAGGGATGAGAATTCCGTGAATCCAATATAGGCCTACGCTTCGGAGTAGGTATCTTGAAGGGGCGCTAGGGCCTATATTACATTTTGATTAATTATTACGTGGGTAGCCTTGCAGTTGGAAAGGTGTATGGTTGTACAAGCTTTGTGGCAATATCTGACTGAGAAGCGTATTTTTTTGTGGGGAAACATTCACAAGGCTGTAAAGCAATGAGTTTGCTCTAATTTAGTAGGGCCTACAGCGTAAAAGTAAATTGTTTTAAACTCGAAGTAAACTTAGGACACAAACTTGTTTGAGCTTGTCTAATATTCTTAGAATTCTCCAGTTGTATTGCTTTAGCTCATGTTGCTTACAGCTTCCCTTGAAAGCATGTAACGAGTTATGGCTCGTCAATAAATGAAGTCACACTATTTTGGCACAAAATTGACCCCGATTCCCTTCTCGTCACATTTCGCATGAACTTCTATATACATTAAGCATAGAAGTTCATGCATAGCGTCAGACAAGTCTAACCACCTCCCGCACTTGGGACGTGACGTCATTTATGGAGAGCCCCTTATGTATATAAAAATTGTGAAAGCACTACTGAATAAAAACCGTACGAATGCAATACTCAGAGAAACCTAAAACAATGCATAATTGTTTGTAATCACAAAATCATGAAATCATGTTCTTCTCAGAACACAAGTCAACGATGAAGACCTTCAGATAGGGTAGTGACAATTCCTCGACTTTCATGAAGTATATAATTATTCAGAAAGGAAGTGACCAATTGTACCATAACAGAAATCCGGTAGTGTATCAAGTATATCTGTAACACGCATAATTGTATATATACTCATTGCTATACTCATGCAATACTCATACTGTAATGCATCAAACATTTAGCTGTGCAGTTAACAATATTCTCTCATTTTGTATTATGTACCAAATTAGAGAATGCATACTCGTGTATTTAATATGTCAATATATCAACAGTTTGTAGCATTCTGTCAATATGGTGACATGATGAAGAATTTAACCAAGTTAGAGACAATTCCATGAATTTTATGTACTACAGGAAGAGGAACGATGCTACCAACCACTACTGACTGCAATGTAATAGTTAGAACTACACATACTCGTTTATTTAATATGTCAATATATCAACAGTTTGTAGCATTTCTGTCAATATGGTGACATGATGAAGAATTTAACCAAGTTAGAGACAATTCCATGAATTTTATGTGCTACAGGAAGAGGAAATATGCTACCAACCACAATGTAATAGAATTAGGCTACCTAGTGTAATTAGAATTCTTCTAACACACATTACTATATATTACTATATATACATGTTGTTTAGGATGGGTAAATGGGTAATCCAGACTTTTAGGTTACAGACCGTTATTACCCAGACCTGAAATAGGTTTATGGCTGTTGTAAGCCCGACCTATATAAAATATATGAAGTAATGTATGCTAGAATAAACTTGGAATTGTTCTCATTGCTGTACTCATATCTATTTATTGCATAAAACATTTGGCTATGCAGTTAACAATTTGCTCTCCTTTTGTATTATGTACCAAATTAGAGAATGCTTCGGTCTCAAAGAGCATTGATAATTCTGAAGTAACTTCTTTAAAATGTAACCAAACGTGAGTTCATAATTAAATGATATAGGATGAACACTGAACAATTATAGTTCAATGTTAGTCTTATACCGTTTACATTCTTTACTTCTGGTTAAATCTTTAGCATATTACATGCAGTGAAACACATATCAAGGTTCTGAAGCACTACTGACTGCAATGTAATAGTTAGAACTACACATACTCGTGTATTTAATATGTCAATATATCAACAGTTTGTAGCATTCTGTCAATATGGTGACATGATGAAGAATTTAACCAAGTTAGAGACAATTCCATGAATTTTATGTACTACAGGAAGAGGAACGATGCTACCAACCACAATGTAACAGAGTTACCTAGTGTAATTAGAATTCTTCTAATACACATTACTATATATTACTATATATACATGTTGTTTAGGATGGGTAAATGGGTAATCCAGACTTTTAGGTTACAGACCGTTATTACCCAGACCTAAAATAGGTATATGGCTGTTGTAAGCCCGACCTATATAAAATATACGAAGTAATATATGCTAGAATAAACTTGGAATTCTTCTAATCGCTATACTTATATCCAGTGCTTTTTTTTCTAGAAAAAAAGGTTCCGGAACGGAACAATAGGTGCCGGTACGCAACAATTATGGGCGGGCTAAAATCACGAGAAAAACGGGGTTGGGGGTTGGGAGGGGTATCAATAAACACTGAAAACAGTTCAAAACACTTAAATTAAATTAAAATAACTAAATTATTGTTTTAATTATTAAAATAAATAAATTATTTACTTATGTTTGGTTACAAGTTTAACATGTTTAAATGCAGTGAAACATATATAAACGTTCTGAAGCACTACTGGCTGCAATGTTATAGTTAGAACAACACATACTCTCATGCAATATGTAATATGTCAATATATCTATAGTTTGAGGGCATTCTTGTAATATGATGTCAAGATAAAATGTTTTAACCAAGGCAGTGACAACTCCATTAATCTTATGTACTCCGAGAAGAGGAAAGAAGCTACCAACCGCAATGTTACAGAATTACCTATTGTAACTAGAATTTTTTAAGACACATTAGTATATATATATATATATATATATAAATAGGCTCTTCAGGATGGGTGAATGGTTAGTCCAGACATTATAGGTTACAGACCGATATAACCCAGACCTGAAATAGGTAGAAGACCTTATTAAGCCAGACGCATATATACAATCTATGAAGAAGAAAAACGCTAGAATGAATTTTGCCTTAATCTCATTGCAATGCAATAATGCCTGTTTTGTGTAGCAGTCATATGGCCGTGAGGAACATAACTTTCTTTATATTGGTATCAAGGTACCAATTCAAAACTGCGTAGATCTCAAGGATCTAGGATCAGAAAGGAAGTGACCAATTGTAACTTAATAGAAATCCCTAGTGTGACAAGTACACTTGTAACCCATATAATTGTATATACAGACTGTTTAGGATGGGTCAATGGGTAGTCCAGACTTTTAGGTTACTGACTGTTATTACCCAGACCTGAAATAGGTAGATGGCCGTTGTAAGCCCGACCAATATAAAATTTATGAAGCAATATGCTAGAATTAGAACTTAGAATTATTCCCATTGCTACACTATTATATCAACTTAGTGTATCAAATATTTGGCTGTGCAGTTAACAATTTGCAAAATCTCTTATTTATATAATATACTGAATTAGAAATTGGCTGGGTCTCAAGGAACAATGATAATACTAAACTGCTCTATTCTCATCTTATACCATTTACATTATTTACTTATGTTTGGTTACAAGTTTAACATGTTTAAATGCAGCGAAACATATATAAACGTTCTGAAGCACTACTGGCTGCAATGTTATAGTTAGAACAACACATACTCTCATGCAATATGTAATATGTCAATATATCAATAGTTTGAGGGCATTCTTGTAATATGATGTCAAGATAAAATGTTTTAACCAAGGCAGTGACAACTCCATTAATCTTATGTACTCCAAGAAGAGGAAAGAAGCTACCAACCGCAATGTAACAGAATTACCCATTGTAACTAGAATTTTTTAAGACACATTAGTATATATATATATATATATATATATATAGGCTCTTTAGGATGGGTGAATGGTTAGTCCAGACATTATAGGTTACAGACCGATATAACCCAGACCTGAAATAGGTAGAAGACCTTATTAAGCCAGACGCATATATACAATCTATGAAGAAGAAAAAACGCCAGAATGAATTTTGCCTTAATCTCATTGCAATGCACTAATGCCTGTTTTGTGTAGCAGTCATATGGCCGTGAGGAACATAACTTTCTTTATATTGGTATCAAGGTACCAATTCAAAACTGCGTAGATCTCAAGGTACGCCAAAAATACTAAATTGTTCTAGGTAAGTCTAATACCATCTATAACAAAATATTATAGTTTAACTATTGCAGACAGTGTATTTATAAATGTGTATTTTCGTGTACAAAAATTGTCCTTAGGATGACTGATGTCAAAACATGTTTGAATTATCAGTATTATTCAAAGTGAAAACTTGGTTAGCAATATCATGCTTTGAAATGTTAATGTTGAAGTTTTTAAAGAACAATCCCACTATCAAACTTTTAATGACTTTATTAAGACTGCCAATCTGATGCTGTGTGACAACAGGGTTGTATGCCCCACTGAGTCACATGCGTATCTGGTTCTCACAATTCTACACCATTCAGTGTTAACTTTTTCATGAGTGATGCCTTGTCGAATAAGGTGGAGTAATCCTAGGTGTTATCCTAGATAGAGTTATAAATCTCTAAGATCACCTACCACTGGTGCTACACCTTTCTGACTGCCTACCGGTTTAAAAAGTGACTGTGATAGGCAATGCTCGTAAAACGTAGGCAGAAATGGTTGAGATAGGATAAAGCTGACCTTATCTCATACTATCATGCTACAAATGTGTATCTATCTGATATCAGTTACCTTAATATGTGCACAAACTGTGCAGTGGGTTGCACCTGTGAATGTGGTAATGATATAAATGCGTTCAATACAAAATAGTTTAGGAATTGTGTTGGGCTGCACACAAGCACTGCCTCCTGACTTCTGCTCTTTACTCTAAACATTACTGGGATGATCAACTCACTGATCTCAAGCACAAAGTCTATAGCAGTCCATGATGAAACAGTTGGTAGGCCCAGGCAAAGACCAATATATGAAGCCAAAAGATATGCAAAGGCTCAATATAGGTTGCTAGGAGAAACACGCAAGCAGCAGAGGATAAGCACATCTCCAATGACTTGCAAAATTATCTTCTACTGCATTCTGAAAAACACAGGAAAGCAAGTTTAAAATAAACACAAACTTTCTCTGTTGGTGGTGGTGGCTTTACTGAATCCAGTAAACTTGCCAATGCCTTTGCCATCAGTTTTAAAAATGCAAGCTCAACCAATAATTAAAATTAAAACCAAGAACTCAAAATTAATATAAATGGTATAAGATAAACATTGAACAATTTAGTATTATCAATGTTCTTTGAGACCCAGGAATTCTCTAATTCAGTGCATTATATAAAAAGAGAGCTTGCAAATTGTTAACTGCACAGCCAAAAAGTTGATACACTAAATAGATATAAGTGTGTAGCAATGGGAATAATTTCAAGTTTATTCTAGCATACTGCTTCATAAAATTTATATAGGTCGGGCTTATAACGGCCATCTACCTATATCAGGTCTGGGTAATAACAGTCATAAACCTAAAAGTCTGGACTACCCATTGACCCATCCTAAACAGCCTGTATATACAATTATATGTGTAAGAAGTATACTTGTTGCACTAGGAATTTCTATTAAGTCACAATTGGTCACTTCCTTTCTGATCCTAGACTTAGTCAAATTCAAGGAATTGTCAGTAACTAACATGAATATCTTTATCTTTGACTTGTGTTGAGAAAAGACTACAAAAAATTAAATATCGCTTTAAGTTTCTCTCAGTATTGCATGTGTCGAGTTTTTATCCCGTAGTACTTTCAGAATTTTTATGTACATAATTTATAACACACCTTTACATGATGCTGTAAGCAACATGAGCTCAAGCAATACCACTGGACATTTTTCAGAACATTAGACAAGCTCTTAAGTGTCTCTCAGTATTGCATGTGTCCAGTTTTTATCCAGTAGTCCTTTCAGAATTTTTATGTACATAATTTATAGCACACCTTTACATGATGCTATAAGCAACATGAGCTCAAGTAATACCACTGGACATTTTTCAGAACATTAGACAAGCTCTTAAGTTTCTCTCAGTATTGCATGTGTCGAGTTTTTATCCCGTAGTACTTTCAGAATTTTTATGTACATAATTTATAACACACCTTTACATGATGCTGTAAGCAACATGAGCTCAAGCAATACCACTGGACATTTTTCAGAACATTAGACAAGCTCTTAAGTGTCTCTCAGTATTGCATGTGTCCAGTTTTTATCCAGTAGTCCTTTCAGAATTTTTATGTACATAATTTATAACACACCTTTACATGATGCTGTAAGCAACTTGAGCTCAAGCAATACCACTGGACATTTTTCAGAACATTAGACAAGCTCTTAAGTGTCTCTCAGTATTGCATGTGTCCAGTTTTTATCCAGTAGTCCTTTCAGAATTTTTATGTACATAATTTATAACACACCTTTACATGATGCTGTAAGCAACATGAGCTCAAGCAATACCACTGGACATTTTTCAGAACATTAGACAAGCTCTTAAGTGTCTATCAGTATTGCATGTGTCCAGTTTTTATCCAGTAGTCCTTTCAGAATTTTTATGTACATAATTTATAACACACCTTTACATGATGCTGTAAGCAACATGAGCTCAAGCAATACCACTGGACATTTTTCAGAACATTAGACAAGCTCTTAAGTGTCTCTCAGTATTGCATGTGTCCAGTTTTTATCCAGTAGTCCTTTCAGAATTTTTATGTACATAATTTATAACACACCTTTACATGATGCTATAAGCAACATGAGCTCAAGCAATACCACTGGACATTTTTCAGAACATTAGACAAGCTCTTAAGTGTCTCTCAGTATTGCATGTGTCCAGTTTTTATCCAGTAGTCCTTTCAGAATTTTTATGTACATAATTTATAACACACCTTTACATGATGCTATAAGCAACATGAGCTCAAGTAATACCACTGGATATTTTTCAGAATATTAGACAAGCTCAAAGAATTTCATGTCATCAATTTGCTTCGAGTTGAAAACAATTAAGATTTTTACACAATACTAAATTAGAGCAAAATCACTGCTTTACAGCCTTGTGAATGCTACTCCAAAAAGAAATATGCTGTTCAGTTAGAGTTTGTCACACAGCATGTCCTTATACAATCGACCAATTGTAACTTAATAGAACTCTCTTGAGTCACATTATAAATGCATGTACAATTGTTAGGCATGGCCATAGTATTTGTAGCAGTGCATACAATTATAATGTGCTACAGTAGCACATTATAATTGCATGCATAATTCATTGCCAACAATATTCCATGCCAAAGTAGGTCGAATTCTTCAGAATACTGATGAAACTGAATTGTCTTAGCTCGTCTAAAACTATTCATTTAGTTCTATATCCTTATAGTTTTATTATAGACTAAGAGTGTATAATTCTGCTGCTGCAGATTATACTATGTGTATTAAGACGCCCTTGTAACGGCATGTACTGTGTTATGGCGCCCTAGTAATGGTCGTTATTAGTATTATTAAGAATCATACAGCTGCGTAGCAGACATTTTTCTATGTGTTTGTCTATAGAAATAGAATTTGTTTCTGCCTTTACTGCTTGCATTGATGTCTCACACTAACTGGCTCCTCTTTCATCCCTAACATTCTAGATTCATAAGTCTGGCTGAACCCATGCTTTTCTTGCAGGACAGCTTGATATTCAATCATTCAAAGCAGTTATATAGTATCCTTTTAAAATCTAAACTGTGACCATGCCCCAGCTACATATAATTATGGTGTGGCATAGGCCTAACACTGCAATATTCCGTTTTGATCTGGGATACCATCGTGTACCGATACAACATATTATATATATATAAAAGTAGTAGTAGTTGACTACGAGAGGCGCTATAGAAATATCTGGAATAAAGTAAAAATAAATAAAATATTTATATATGCAGTTACATGTGCAGCATGGCATAAATTAATACTTTCGACTGCGATGTGTTTTAATTTATTATATTGCCGTGTTCAAAGTTTGAAATTTATTCCATATACTGGGAAAAAAATTTGTCTTTGTTTTGGAACCTTACTCTGTTACAATATTGGTGTAAAACGATTAATATAGTTCGAAGCGAGCGTGATCAAAATTCTTTCCGAATGTAAACAACGTATAATTAATGACGTAATGGGAATACCATCGCCATAAATAGAACAGAGCCGTAGGTCGTATCGCGTTTGCGGTTTTCTGCTTAAAAATCGCTAGAAATTCTTATGCAAAACAATCTATCCTGTTTAAAAAAATTAAACTAATTAATTATAATTAATTATAGAAGATATATTATCCGTATCGACGGCTTTTAGTTACCTTTCGAAGATATATCGTACGTCTTGATGAAACATGGAGTCAACAACTTCAGCCAATCAGAGAAGCGGAAATTTTGTCGCCAGATGGCTAAATATACAAAATTGTTGTAACGGAAAGGCCAGACCAGGGCAGAAATTGCGGTCGACGCGGCAGGTATTCCAATGCATTTGGAGCGGTCGGGGCTATTTAAGTGAGGGTCACACTCGACTGGTCTGGATTACCAAAAGTGTGTTTGCATACGTTTCAAGGCTTTTTAAGGCATTTGAGCCCTATTGGGTAACCCAGACCGAAAACGGTCTGGGTTACCCAAATCGGTCTGGTTCGCACGGGTGATATTCCCATCATGTCTGGCTTATCGGTCTGGTATGAGAGTATATATATATATATATATATATATATATATATATATATATATATATATATATATATATATATATATATATATAGCGCTCTTCAAGGCAACTATTCAGAGGCGCTCCCAGCCCAACCTCGACGAAAGAGAACAGCCTTAACCCTTTGGAGGTGAGGTGGGGTATGACACACCCCACAGCTATTCCACGTTGCGTTTTTTACTGAAAACGTGGAACCAGCTTGGATTATTTTTGTCTACCTTCGTAAATGTGAAATATGAACACTTTAAGACAGTATCAGGAACTATTGAGTGCACAAATTTTTTTTTGCATGTTAAAAAGAAATTATAATTTTTCGTATATATTTTGATTTTATCGAATTAAAAAAGTTTATATATATATATATATATATATATATATATATATATATATATAAACTTGTATACTGTAAAGTATCAGCAACAAAATCATCTACCTTGACCAATCAGAGATATGTAGGCCTACATTATAGTCATACTTAGAAAAATTCAGAACGCCTACTTCTTTGTTATAACAAGGAGTGGCAGTGGAGAATTAATGGCCAATAAATGATGTATTCTATTCTATTCTATTCTATTCTATTCCATTCTATTCTATTCTGTATTAATGGAAAATAAATCAGAGGTAAATGCATAGATGAAATGTTCCCTTCTGTCAGATATTCTAATAATGTTTCTCCTTTGATTTTCTTTGACTGTTGTAAAGGGGTGAAATTTACTACCCAAATTTTAGTCCAAAATTTTATTTTAATTTTTGAGTCGCGTTAAATGAAAAAGTAACTTTCCAATTTCATTTTGAAATGCTGAGACTGCAGTTCCCCTTGGTGCTCCACAACATGATCTAAGCTCCTCGATTTTATTACCGATTTCATTTGTCCAAAAATTTAACAACATCTTAATGTATGTATGTGTATGTATGTAGGCATGTGAATGTACAATATCACTAATATTCATTGCTTAACGACACAAAGCAATGTAGGTGACATTGTCTATGATGCACATATTGTGATTAAATGGTTTGATGCATTTTAACAAACATTTTACAGCTATTGTCGCATAGACGAAGTCTGAAAAGTAATGTAATCAAAACCCTAAATGAACATTCTTGGTGTACAAGAGATTCACCATTCGTATGGAATAATTATGACGCGAAAAACGTGGATGGACAACGTCAAGGAAGACTTGAAGAGCAAAGGCACGGACTTAACCATGGTGCGCGAAACTGTCAGAGACAGAACACTATGGAGAAACTTCATAAGAGCCTCATCGTCGGGAAACTTATGGAAGAGAAGAAAGAAGAGTAGAAGAAGAAGAATAATGACACGGGATCTTCGTTACTCTAGAGTTTCGTACGTTTCATAGGTTCATACTTTTTAAGGTGTTTCTTTTTAATGTATCCTTGCGTCTTAAACCAACAACGGCCATTTACGCCAACCTGTTCCAGTGATAACGCGCATCGAGTTGACCCTTATATCTCATTCGTATGAACCGTTTCACAGGTGTGAATGTCGTCGATTTTCTTCGTGAAACTTAGCACGAAGTTCTTTCAATTGAAGAAAATATAGCTATAGCAGTAGAGATTTTTCTCAGCTGAACCTTTGAATTAGGAAGCCAACTGAAAGATATCTTTATTGTACGGCTTCAAACAACGCTTAAACAATCACATTGAGTATGTATCGCTATTGTTTTCTATACATATGTAATATTTGCACAACGGAACACTAACTTCTTGTGCAACTTACCCAATCAACACGAATAACAAAAAATTCGCATTGGATGCAGATCCCTACACATATAGGCCTATTGTCTGTGCAATCAGGCGATTCTATTCATGTGCTAAAAGTTATTTAACAAGTATGTCCTGTTTAACAACATCTTATGGCTGACTTGGCCTGGGAGAGCACGAAGCAGGCCAGAATCAATCATCTAAGGCAAAGGTGGGCAAACTACGGCCCGCGGGCCGGATCCGGCCCGCCAACACTTTTCATCCGGCCCCCACAATTCCTCAGAAATGTTTAAAAATTCAGACCGCGAGAAGTTTTCTTCGTTTTACTCAAGTGGCGCTGCTCTCTTGCTTACTACTCCGGTCTCGTCTTTAATAATAACCCTATATGCATTAACTCTGCCGATCTGCCCCACTTCCCTTCAGAGGTTTTTGCACATGATCTGTATACCCAGAAGTGAAATCCGTTCAAGTAAAGCTAATGTTGCTTTCAAAGCAGATGAAAGAGCAAACTACGGGTTTGCAACTGCAGGGTAGGAAACTCCATGTAGGCCTAGGAAAAATATAGCCTTCCGCTGTCAAGTTTGACAGAAGAGTTCTCCGTACGATTTGTGGATTTTAAATCAATTGACACTGAATTTGATGTGCCTACTATAACGTTCACATTTGACATTGACATTTAGCTTATAAGACTTATACGGAACTTCAGCTGGAGTTAACCGACCCGCAACGTGACATTGTTTTCAAAGAACAGTTCAAAGGATCAGATCTGAAAACATTCTTTTCTTCGCTCAGGAAGGAAAAATTCTCAAATCTACAAAGTTCTGCTTTAAAAATCTTTGTGTTGTTCGCATACACTTATATCTGTCAACAAAGATTTTCAACTACGAAGGTTTTCAACTACTGTATGAAGATAAACAAATCCAAGTACAGGTCTCAGTTAAGTGATCTAAACTTGAACTCGAACTGTGAATTGCAACTAGTGCAATCACTCCGGATTATGGGAAACGTGTTAATTATAATGCAAGCATGTTCAGTCACACAGGGCCTACATCTCATTAGTAACAGCCTAAGAGTATTTAATATATTATAAATAGTAAACTTCTTTTCATGTTAGTCGTTATTAAAAGTGAAAAATTTGTTATCCGGCCCTCCGAATTTTTTGAGCGTTTAATGTGGCCCCATGGGCAAAAAGTTTGCCCACCCCTGATCTAAGGTAAAGTCGAGGTCAACCGCCACGGTTGACCTCGACTTTACCTTAGATGATTGATTCATCCGCCTTTGTTACGATCCGGTGGATGGATGCAGAGTTTAACGACATGTTGTGACAACAAAGGCCGTTGACGTCGACAGAAATTATTTTGTACAGTTCTTATCGTTCATTTGGCGTAGTACAGCATATCTTATGATCCGGTGGTTGGTTATAATACTACTAATAATAATAACACGGACAATTTCTATAGCGCCGTAACGCGACCATTCCGCTACAAGGGCGCTGTACAGACACAACCCACGGCCTAACATAACATCCGGTCCTATGCATCAGAAGGATAAGCCTTGGAGAAGAGCTGTCGCTTGAGCCGGGACTTGAAAGCCTCGACTGATGGCGCAGAACGACTCCAGCGACGGAGAAGGCCCGGTCCCAGAACTTTGTCTTCGTCCGAGCAACAAACAGGTCTCCTCCCACAGTCCCTCTCAGACGAAGACCCGCAGCACACGATGACGTCATTCTACAAAAGTCGACGGTGCAATCAATCATGCCGTGGAGCCCCTTGTAAACAATCAAGCAGAGCTTGAACTCCACGCGCTGAGTAACCGGCAGCCAGTGGAGCGTGTCACGCAGAAGGGGAGTCACGTGGTCAAACCGTCGCCGACCGCAGAGTAGCGTCGCCGCAGCGTTATGGACCGACTGCAGCCCGTCAAGGAGGCCCTTCGGTGCTCCCGCCAAAAGGCTATTGCAGTAGTCTACCTAGGAGAACACGAAGCAGGCCACAGCTGTCCTGACGGCCTCGAATGGAAGCGCCTTGAGACAAGTCCTGATGAGGCGGAGTTGACGGAAGCATCGGCCGACGGTCAAACCAACGGAGAGATTGGATTCCAGTAGGACTCCCAAGTCGCGGACGGACACCACCGGCTCCAGGGAGACGCTCGCGCCGAGCAATGAGGAGAGGTCCAGCCGGCCGCTCCGACTACGCGTCGCAGAGCCCAGTAGCTTGGTCTTGGCCGGGTTGAGACTGAGCCGATTGGAAGCCATCCATGCGGCAAATCCTTCTATGGTGAGCCCCATGCGCTCACGTGAACGATCCACCGCCGATGGGCAGTCACTGGTGTAAAGCTGGTAGTCGTCCGCGTAAAAATGGGACGACACGCTCAGGTCAGCTGCCAGACTCAAGGTAAGCCGTGTACAGCAAAAACAGCAGGGGTCCGAACACTGAGCCCTGAGGCACCCCGAATGCGAGCGGGCGAGGGGCGCCCCCGCTGAAGTGCACTGACTGCACTCTACCGCCCAGATAGGAGCGGAACCAGTCCAGTGTCCCCACACGGACCCCACACCATACGTCCTCGCCAACCACTCGATGAGAATACGACGGTCCACCTTATCGAACGCTGCGGACAGATCAAGGAGACCGTGCATTGGTGGTCGCCCGCGTCGACCGCCTCTATCAGATCCGTAAAAACCTTGAGCAGCGCCGTCTCCGTCGAGTGGAACTTTCAATAGGCGGACTGGTGACGCGGAAAAAGATCCGATGATGTCAGGTAGTCAGTGAGCTGTCTGCGGACTACGCGCTCGAGCAGCTTCGAGAGCACGGAGAGAGATACCGGGCGGTAGCTGGATAATACGTCAGGAGGGAGGGACGACTTCTTCAGACGAGGAGTGATGTAGGCCTCCTTGAACAGGATCGGGACCGACCCGGAGGCCAATGAGGCATTGAACAGGTCTGCAAGGAACGTTGCAAGAATGTCGATGCTTGATTTGAGAAGCCACATCGGTAACTGGTCCGAGGTGGAATACTTGGAATACGCCCATTATAAAGTTGTCGAAAGAGTGTTGCATTAAATAAACTTTAACAACAGCCTTTGAAGAAATGAATAAATCAACAGTCACCATCACAGTTCTCACCGGTTAGTTGCTGTTTATCAACAATGAGTCATAAGAAAGATTACTAGCGTCGCCCTCCTCCTTTCTGCAAGCTTTAGCCTGGCAGAGAGATAGAGTAGTGGCGGAGTTTTACGTTCTCGTGACTGTTGATTTATTTGTTTCTGCACAGGCTGTTGTTGAAGTTTATTTAGTGCAACACTCTTTCGACACCTTTATAATGGCTTTTCAACAAATTATATATAATGACAAATTGCATAAGATTTTCGTTTTGTGTTGTGTATATTTGGATAGGTAGTTAACTCCATTATGCCAAAAGAATTGAGAACATTTCAAAAATAATTTCTATTGACGTAAGCAGTATGATTCTCCTTACAGATTTTACTTTAGTTATAGTTACAGTTATAAGCTTAGTTAATGGTTTTTCAATTTAGTTATAGTTACAGTAATAGTTACTATTATTTTTTATTTATTTATAGTCATCGTTAAGGCAATCATTTTGCTTAGAGATGGAGATAGAAAGGGCGAGAGGACGAGAGAGAGGGAGACAAGCAGTCAGGCAGATAGACAGAGTCAGAGGCAGAGAGATGGAGAGAGACAGAGACACAGAGAGATACATAATGCGACGGAGACAGAGACGGAGATACTAGATGGAGAACTTTAACTCCGCCTTAAGCTTTCTCAATTCCAACGTAGAGGTGAATAAACGAATATGCAATATAGAAGAAAGTGACTCTTCACGCAATAACATCAAAATAATCGACTAAGAAAAGTCAATTGACTGATATTTATCAAAAATCAGTTCTAGCTTCAATATCTTAGGTAAACTGTTAATATAAATGTCTCTTATAACTACAGAAGTATCTCTACTGACATTTTCAGACAAACCTTTGTTACAAAAGCAGATGTTCCAAATTCCATCTCACCAAATACTATACCTTCAACTCTGTCCCCTCCCTATTCTTCTTTCCCCTTTATATCACTCAAAATAAGGATGGTTTCTAAACCATCACCCATTAACACATGCCCCACTAAGTGCCTTTACCCATCTGTCCACGTGTTCTTCCATCACTGCTAAACTTACTCTTTATTACCCCACCTTGCCGTATACCTATCAGCACCTATTCCTCTCAAGACCTACATGCAGCAATGTGCATGAATGCACGTGTATATATTGATGCTTATATAGCGCCCATCGAGCTCTGACTTTTAAAGGTGTTTTCACTGTAGTTTATCCTTGTATCTTACGGTAACAACGGTCAATGGAACCAACTGCTGAGTCAATTGATAGCTTTCATCGAAGTGAGCTTTATATAGCATCTGTGCAAATCCTTTTAAAGGTGTGAATAACGTCGATTATTATCTTCGTGGATCTTTGCGCTATTTTCTTTAAATAGCAGAAAATCTAACTGTAACAAAATCTCCCGATTTGATTTTCTGAGCTGAATCTTTGAATCTATGAGGCCAACTGAAAGACATTTTTATTCTACGCCTCAAACAACGTTTAAATAATCACATTGAGTATATACATCTGTATGTCTATACAGATGTATATTGCACAGCGAATCATCAGGCCTCACTAACTTCTCGTGCAACTTACCTAAGCAACACGAATAACAAATAATTCGCATTGGATGTAGGTATATATATATATATATATATATATATATATATATTGTCTGCGTAACCAGGGCTATACATCTTTGCATGTGAGAAAAGGTAATTTAGAAGAAGTAAGCATTGTTTACAACATCTTTTGACTGACGTGGCGGTTGACGTCGACTTTACCTTAGGTGCTAGATCCATCCGCCTGTATTACAATCCGGTGGATGGATGCAGAGTTTAACGACATCTTATGACAACAAAGGTCGTTGGCGTCCACAGAAATTATTTTGAATAGTTCTTATCGTTCGTATGGCATAGTACAGCATATCTTATAATTCGGTGGTTGATTAGTTGCTACTTAACGACACCGGAAACTAACAAAGATTCCTAGCGTCGCCCTCCTCCTTTATCCAAACTTTGGACTTGCAAAGAGATACAGTAGAGGCGGAGTTTTACGATCTGGTGAATTTTGGTTTATTTATTTCTGCAAAGGCTGTTCTTAATATTTATTTAATACAACACTCTTTCGACACCTTTATAATGGCTTCTTTCAATATTATATATACTGACAAATCGCATGACAATTTCATCGTGTGTAGTGTAGACATGGATAGGCAGTTAACTGCATTATAGAATTATGAGAACTGTTCTATCGTCCACTTTAAAGCGCTGGATGAGTTAACTGCTTGAGAGTTACTCGGTTGCTCGCTGTGGAAATGTCTGATGTTTGCATTTTGCCGTGGGAATGATGCCCTACTGGTTCCGTCTTTGGTTAAAAAGTTAAGATCCAACCCAGATAGCCAGAGAGTCCGGAGAAAGGTGATCGCTTCGCTTCGCATCGTTGACTCGGCTACGGTCATCAGCAGAAAGAGATTAAGAAGCAGGTATAGATATACTTCACTGCAACGTAGAGGTCGTTCGAGTCCGAAGTCTTGATAATGAGGAGAGCGATGTCAATCTGAGGGTTGTTCTTACGACACATAGTGTGTGTGTAATTCTTGTTTGAATACGCTGTGTCATAACAAAGATGATTAGCGTCGCTCTCCTCTTTATCCGGGCTTTGGACTGGCACTGCCAGAGTAACGGCTGTTGTTGATTGTGGAGTTAGTAGTTACTAGTTTCCTTTACTTGAGCAAAGGATGTGGACCTAGTTGTAGCATTGTCAGATTTATTCTACCTATGTTAAGAAATTGAATTCTTAAAAGAGGTGTCTAAATATTTCCAACCATTCCGACGTTAGTTGCTTATTATGTTTCGGTTTCACTTAAAGGCAGTGGAATATATTACTTTTTTGATATTACTGCACTTACACTTATGTAACATTTCATATTGCATTTATAATTCTTACTCGATCAGTTAATTGATTAGAGAATACACGCTGAAACGCAACCACTGCTTCATACCCAGGTAGCGCCAGTCAGAGGCCTGAGTAAATGAGGAGGGTGACGCATAGTTCATGCTTCGCTGCTGGGTCCACCCATATTCCAAATGGGCATCTTCGACTTTCATCGGGTGCACCAAATATGCAGATGGTTCATACCTTCTCATAGGTTCCAATCACTTAAAGACATCACAGGACAAGTTGAAGCACATCTCAACGTGGGCCAAAGAGAATTATCTGCATATAAACAAGGATAAAACACACGAATTGGTCATCACCGGAATCAGCCGATCATCTTCTATCGAGACCTTAGGAATCTCAATCGGTGCTGGGCCCACAAAAAATTCATAGTGGGGACCTCCGACTTTCAACCGGTACACACCTAGAACCGTCTCATCAACTATGCAGAAAATTCAAACCTTCTCATAGTCTTCAATCACTTAAAGACATCACAGGACGAGATGAAGCAAAATTTACCAACGTGGGCCAAAGAGAAGAATCTGCGTATAAACAAGGATAAAACAAACGAATTGGTCACCGTTTGCGGCAAAGTGCGATCACTCTCTGAAGAACCTTCCATCACCGGAATCAGCCGATCCTCTTCCGTAAAAGCCTTAGGAATCTCCATGGGTGAAACATTCTTAGTGACATTGACCGAACACATCAACCAGATACTCCTCTCAAGCTCTGCCTCTCTTTACGCAACCAGAGCACTTAAGGCACATGGGACCCCTTCAACATTATCTTTGTTATAACAGCTTTATAAAACAAAGAAATATCTACATTATCGCCTGTTACAGAGAAGAAGATAGTTAGATTTTTTCGATAAATAGGTTAAGACAAATTCAACAGCCTTGAAACTCATAGGATGGCCTTAAAGGGCTTAAGCCGCGCAAGAGCAATTCGTTTTATTGGACACCTTTAAAGCTTTGTCAACTATTATATATATAAGTCAGCTGCATTAAATCGCTGCTTCGCTCAATATTGAAATTTAGATCTACAGTTTTACCACCAAATAAAATCATTAGAGAACGGACGGGAGAAGATGAAACAGAGAACACTATCAGAAAGAGGAGATTATAATAGGATCTTTAGAAATCAAAAATTTGACCCATACTTAAGCAAAGACATAATTCTAGGGAAATAAAAATCGCTTAATCTTGTATAATAATCTGAGTTAAACTTTTTTATAGCGCTCTGGTTATTGGTAATGTACAATGTATGGCAAAAGACATAACCATTTGAATAGAAGGTTATCGTTAAAAGTATAGGTCCCTTAGGCTCAGTGGTGGATTTACTAATAGGTGCAAACGAGGCAATGGCCTATGGGCGTCACGATCCAATGGCCTTTCTTACCGTAAAATGTCGTTAAACTCCGGATCCATACATCCGTTCCGCATTATTCCAAATGAACGTTGAGAACTGTTCAAAATAATTGCTGTCTACGTCAACTTCCTTTGTGCCATAAGATGTCGTTAACTCTACATCCTTCCAACTTTGCCTCTTCCATACCTGTGGCAGTGCTAGTCCGAAGCCCGAAGAGTTGAGGAGGGCGGCATTAATCAACTGTTTTATGACATAATATCGTTAAACAGGAACTAATTAAATAAGTAACTAACCTATCGACGTTTACGCCTCTGCCAGCCATACTATGTCGTTAAACACTGCATCGTGCTTTTGCCATCCTTGGCCCTTCCCTTTGGAATGACCTGCCCCCCTCTCTCCGTAGCAAGATATTGCTTGGGATCTCGCCTTCTTCTCTCCGCTGCCTAAAGACCTTTCTTTTCCCTCGGGGCTGACACGCTGGGAGCGCCTCTGAATAGTCTATGCTGTGAGAGGCGCTTTATAAATAATCATATAAGATAAGATAAGATAAGAATGTTATTAAAAATACTTGTACAAACCTCCTTACGCACCTTTGAAACAGCTTCGTCTTGTAGTATATAGAAGATTACATCATAGGCATTATGTGACGAAATGCTGCCATGCTCTTCTTAGACACCTTTTAAGCACTGTTAACCTATTGTATAAAATTAGTCATGCTACAAATTGCTTTGGTAGAGTGATTTCAGCACCTGTATAGTCAGAAAATAGTACAAGTATACGAATAGCATTGCAGTTCTCAGGGTGATGAATTGTCGTCAACGGCCTTTGATGTCATAGGACGACGTTAAACTGTGGAATAAAAAGATCTCAGGGAAAGGTTGGACGTAAAGGCGTTTTTTAAGTCTCCTATAATTAGTAACACCCATACGCTTACTTAAGAAGAAAGTCTTACTTACTTACTTAATAATATGCTAACATACTAGATTAACTTATTAACTTACATTCTTACTTAATTTACTGGTTTACCTATTTACAGTATTTACTTACTTGTGTATTAACTAAAAGCATCAGTAGTAGTAGTTACTGCTAAACGACGCTCTCCCCTAACAAAGATGATTTTATGTTCAAAGTTGCGTTGTTGTCAGCTTGCATGTTACGAATTAACGCATATTGATTTATTGATTGATTGAACATTTTGTCCTAACGAAATCAACTGCTATTGATGTTATAAAATGCCGTTAAACTGATGAATATTCAATCCTATCGTTCGATTGAACAGTTCTCTTATAATCCGTCGTTATACATTGCTTGATGCAACACCTTTAGACACCTTTAAAATGGTTCTACTCCAACATATAATAATCAAGAAAGAGCAAACTTTGTTACTCCAGACTGAGATCGAATACTTTAATGAAATAAATACAGACATTCAACTCCTTAAATGTTTATGTATGTTTAAAGACACTGTCATCGAGGTAAAATATATAGGTCAGGTTATACACACATCACATGCATGCAGGGTTGCATTCCAATGTTTTTCCATCAACATCTACATGTGTGTTTTTCGTTCTAATCTATGTTTCTGTGTTTTCTGGCTCAACATCTATGTGTTTTTCATGGACGTTTATGCGTGTTAATACAGTACGTTTTCAGCAATTTCTTAAACATTACATAAATTTACACAAAATGGGCACTGAAAAATATGCGAATTACTCGTCGGCGGAGCACTTGATTAGGCCTACATTTATAAACACAATCTATTTGTCAATGAACCGCCGATCATAAGAATAGGTTCACTGATCCATTGTCAAAGGATGACGTCATTTTGCTTAGTTCTGTCATAAGGGGTCGTCGATTAAGATTTACTATCAAAAGGGCGACTTCGAAAGGGCGACTTCGAAAGGGCGACTTCGAAAGGGCGACCATCAAAAGGGCGCGTTCAAAAAGGCGCCGCTCATAAAGGCGCGTGTTTAAAAGGGCGCCGATCAAAAGAGCGCGCTATTAAAAGGGCGACAATCGAAAAGGCGAGAAAGTTCGCAGTTGGAAGAGGCATAGAGTTTTAAACATAAAATTTGGAACCAACTAGGGGATTCAGTCAACTACTTGGAGCTTCTCATCCCACTATTTGGAAGTTCATAGCAAGTTTGAAGAAAGAACAGAGTCTCAACGAAATGAAGCTGGAGCAATTCGTTTCGAGGTAACACCGCCCGCATGGAAGGGAAATCTACAGGGAAGTTGTCAAATGTATCAAGACCATAGTTGAAGATTATGGCAACAGAACAAACATGGAGTATCTCAGAGGGATCGCTCATAACCTCAACTTCAACATTTGAAAAACAGACGTTATCTCTAAAGACAGTAGTAATAACTATGGAAATGTAAATAAATAACGTTGGTCTAACATTTGAAAAACAGACGTTGTTATTGTTATTATTATCTCTAAATACAGTAGTAATAACTATGAAAATATCAATAAAATTACGTAGGATTAACATTTGAAGAACAGAACTTAAACCTATTGTTCGCCTTTTCGATTGTCGCCCTTTTAATAGCGCGCTCTTTTGATCGGCGCCCTTTTAAACACGCGCCTTTATGAGCGGCGCCTTTTTGAACGCGCCCTTTTGATGGTCGCCCTTTCGAAGTCGCCCTTTTGATAGGATACCGTCGATTAATTATGTCAACAAATTTTGGGCAGTTTTTGACCCCCTCCCAGTTTTCAACAATTGTCAGACATTCAAGAACATCCCTAATAAAATTATGTCGACCAATTTACTCCCCGCCCCATCGGAAATAAACTTTAAATGTTAGATTTTCGAAAAGAACCCACGATTTTCGCATTTTAATAACGGATCACGGAACGATATTTTTCATTTAATCTTTGGACAACAAACAAGATAATTTTAAACGAAGAAAATATCGCGTTTGATTATATTTAAAAAAAGATCACTCATAAAGACTTAAAATAATTGCGGAACTGTGATTGCTTTTTGATTAAGTTATTGTTGACTTTAATTTGTCTTGAATTTGCCAATAATTGTCAAACTTTTTCAAACCCCATGCCAACAATTTTGTTTGCATATTTAATGAACGACAAAATATATATTAATTCGTCTTACCTTTAGTGTGTAATTTCTTCACAATATACCGTGTTAAGCTAGTAATTCTAGGATCAATCAATCAATCAATCAATCAATCATAAAATTTATATAGCGCCTCTTCAAGAGTTCTACTCAGAGGCGCTCCCGAGCCAGGCCTGATCATAGAGAAAAGTCTTCAATAGGGTGTAGAAGGAAGACGAGTGTGTACGAGGAGATAGGCGAAGGAAAGATGGCAAGTCATTCCACACTGTTGGACCAACAACAGAAAATGCTCGACGCTGCATTGTAGCAGTGCGGGCAAATGGAACCAGAAAGTCACCCCGAGTAGAGGAACGAAGAGCTGAGCGACCCGTAAAGGAGGAAGAGAGAGTAAAGATGGAGCATAAGTAGCGAGGAGCTGTGCCCAAGACGCTTTGCCAGACAAGAGAGCAGAGCCGATACAGGATACGCTGCCGGAGAGGGAGCCAGTGTAGAGTATGATACATGTTGGAGGATACGCTACCATAGCGAGGAATGGAACCAACAAGGCGAGCCGCAGACCGTAAGACCCTCTCAAGAGTGGACAACCGGACTTGAGGAAGACCAATGTAAAGGGAGGAACAGTAGTCTAGACGAGAACAAACGAAGGCGTGAATAAGAGTAGAAGCAGCAGATGTTGAGAGAGAGCGAGCAACAACCCTAAGCTGACGGAGATGGTAAAAGCAGGAGCGAGACAAGGAGGAAAGGTGCTTAGTAAATGTTAATTCCTGATCAATGATGACACCGAGGTCTCGTACGGAGGTAGAGAATGACATTAGAGGGAATTCAGCTGCGAAAGAGTTCAGATCAAGTTTTGCCAGCTGCTGGCGGGTACCCAGCCATATGAACTGGGTCTTAAGAGGATTAAGTCTCAGGCGATTGGAAGAAAGCCAGGCAGACAGAGTGTCAGTTGCGCAAGACATCACGCGAACAGCACTCAGAGCATCCCTTGCAGAGCAATGCAAGTAAGATTGGAGATCATCAGCGTAAGAGTGGCTAGACAGAGCAATAGCAGCAAGAACAGATTCTAGGTCAGCAGTAAAGAGGATATAAAGAAGAGGGCCAAGCACGGAACCCTGGGGGAGGCCAACAGGTACAGGAATCCAAGGGGAACGCGAGGAGTGGAAGACAGTAGACGAAGAGCGGTCAGATAGGTACGAGGAAAGCCACTGTAGAGGTAAGTTGGAGATACCAAAGGAGGTAGAAAGGCGACGCAGTAGAAGATCATGATCTACCGTGTCGAAAGCTGCACTTACATCGTAAAGTGCAAGAAGAGTAAGTTGAGAGCTATCAATGGCACTGTAAACATCATTAAGAAGACTAAGTAGAAGGGTCTCAGTAGAGTGTCCCTTACGGAATCCCGACTGACGGCAGGGTAGAAGGTTATTAGAGTCTAGGTAGCTCAATAACTGAGAAGCTACAAGTTTCTCAATTAGTTTAGAAATAAAACTGACATTAGATATTGGCCTATAATTCGAGGGGCTAGAGGGATCCAGACCCATCTGTTTCAGAGTAGGCATGATGATAGAACGTTTCTGTGAAGCCGGTAAGATGCCATCACGTAGAGAAGAATTACAGAGGATCGTCAGGAACGGAAGGAGGGTTTCGATTTGCTCCTGGACGAGAAATGTCGGGAGAGGATCCAATTCCGACGACTTGGCAGGCGAGGCGAGGATGAGGCGACGCAGCTCAGCCTCAGTGACCGGAGCAAGGGTGGAGAAAGAGAGCTCAGTCGAGGAGAATGAGGGCGGAGGAGAGTCAGCGGTGTCGCAACGAACAGCATTGATCTTTGTGGCATAGAAGTTGGCATATTCGTCAGCCCAGAACGGAGGAGGAGCCGGCGATGAAGTAGCTCCTGAGCTCCCCAGCAAGTCCTTGAAGGCAGACCATAGTCGTCTCGGGTCTCCTGAACTGGAGTTGATCTTAGTTTCCCAGTATTGGCCCTCCTTCTCCCTGTAGCAACGATGCATCGCGCGTACGAATTTCACCCAGGCGGCTCTGTCAACCGCGAGCCCACTGCGGCGAAACACACGCTCCAGTCGACGAGCTTGACGACGTAAGGTGTAACATTCTCCATCGAACCAGGGGGATAAAGGTCGAGTACACATCTTTGCCTGACGTAGAGGGAGTAGGCGATCGATGATTGCAGTCATCTCGTGTTGGAAGATGTCAAAGAGACGCTCTGCAGGTTCATCCTGGAACTGCGACGGGTCTTGAAAGGCTGGAACAGCCAGAACAGCAGCCGTGAACTTCTCGCGATCAAGACGTCGCCATCCCCGGATCTGTCTGACAGCGTAGAGAGGTGTCTCATGTAGAAACGGTACGTTGGCAGTGACCAGCCCATGGTCCGAGATGATCGGAGGAAATACCTCTACTCGCGGAGAACAGTCATCCCTGGTGACAACCACGTCCAGCCAGCCACCTGCCTGGTGCGTCGCCGAGGATACATGTTGAGCTAATCCAAATTGCTCCATATTCAGCTGGAAGTCCATAGTAGATGGCAATGTTGCATTCTCAAGATGGAGATTTAAATCGCCGAAAATAGCCAGTTGCGTATTATGAAGGGCAAACTGTTCAAGGACTGTTCCGAGTTCATCAAAGAACAGGGATGGCGGAGATGAAGATCCAGGGCGATAAATGGCCAGAACAGTGAGCGGCCCACATGGGGATGAAACTAGGATAATAAACTACTAAAACTACTAAATCGCCATTGTTCAGCTGGCAAATTCAGTAATTAAGCGAATTAACAAACTGTTGGTGTCAACGGCCATATTAGCCAGAAGATCTCGTTAAACAAGTCTGAATATTTTTTACAACTCTATTGAAATTACTGTCGGCCAACGATTGTCACTTTCAGCGTCCTTAAAATGGCACGCAAAAGGTATTTCACTGCATTTGAAATGGAAATCTAAGTATATTTTTTTTATTTTTTTACATAGCTGATGTCATCCAATGATGTTTCCGATATGATGTTGAAGATTGTTTTAGTTAGACACCTTTAAGTGGTGAGCAACAAAGGATATATTAATTGGTGGAAACGTTTATTTTTAATCAGTTCATCAAAGAACTCGAAGAATGAATACGACTACGGAAAGTAATTCTAAGAAAATAGAAACTGCTGAAGGTTTCTGATTGTCTAATTATCTAATTATCTGTCTTTAGTATTTCAATAGCGCCTTTATTATTGCGAAATGAAACGGTGAAGTCCAGAAGAATGAAGTAAAGAGAAGAAGAGCTTAAAACTTGCACAAAAGACGAGGTAAAGAACTTGACGAGAAAGAGACATAGAAACAGATATAGAAAGCATCGTTATGTCTTTCTATTTGTTCTTCTGTAGCACTGGGTGGATTGATATCTTTCTCTGATTTGATCTATCTGTAGCTACATGTCTTTCTGTGTAGGTCTGAGTATGTTCGTTTCTTAGACTAGACCTCGTTGCATCGGATTGTATCTGTGAATTGTTCGGTCTGTTACCGTGCATGTTTGTTTGTGTATCTTCGTTTATCCGTATCTTAATTTGTATTATGGCACATGCATTTAATGGCATCTTATGGCAACATCTACCGTTATTACCATATCATATCATACATAAAATAATAACAATTTCACAAGTAATTTGCCCGTTACATTAAGTGAAATAATAAAAAAGATATATTAATTCGTCGAACATTCAGCCCTAATCTAACAGCAAAGTAAGAAGCATGAAGCAAAGAGAAGAGTAGCTTATAAAGAGCGGCTTAACAGGTAGTCTACAAAGTTTATCTTTTAAACTGTTCAGTTATCTAAGACGCTTGAATATAAATTTGTATAAATACATGTACAATTGTACATGGATATATAGAAGTATTACAATTGTTTAAAGTTTGGTTTCAAGATATTCAAATCTTAAAGCATAGTTCCCTTAATTCAAGGGCCCATCAAGACCCCAAAGAATGGTGTCAAAAACTCAAAAACCTTATATATAGCATCGTTTGTCAACGTTTTATAGGTGTTTAATAAAAACCCTGGCCTAGCTTCTATTTTTAGCGATATCTTACAACTCACCTTGGCTTAACAATTTCGAATCATAATATTTACATTTTACCTTGATATTTTATTATTAAATAGCAATCTCTTTGACGCCGGACTCTGATGGCGCGCCAAATCAAGCAGTATCATGCAGTGTAATAGTTACTCTTATAATCTTATACATAAACCAAATCAACCATGCGTGCTATTTGATTATTGCACTGCAATGGCCCATAGTAGTAGTAGTGGTGGTTTCAGTTTAACGACAATGTGTGATAGCAAAGATCATTAGTGTCGCCCTTCTCCTTTTTCCAGGCTTTATAACCGGTTTTCGAAAAAGACAATCGTACTTGATAGGATAAGATGAACTTGATAGGGTGAGATACAGATTGAACAGCGTTTAGGTTAAGATAAGTTACTGTTTAACATGTAATGATCCAATGAGGTCAATTAATGTTCTTCACATAATGGGGAAACTTTGTCCGGTTTAAAGACACTCAAGTTGAAGCGGAAGAGGACAAACAGATTTAGAGTTCTGGCGCCACCTCGTGAAGAGGGTGATAAGTAATCGCAAATTTCAAATTTCTAAAGCGATACTTTAAAGCTAAGCACAGGGCACCAGCTTTTTCACGAGCGTTATACGGTGAAACGAAAATTTATCCCTTGCAGAATGTGTATGCTTCCAAAGGCCCGGTTTCAGCATGTCTGTACTTTGTATGGGTTATTATCAAATTACGGTTGTTCGGCCTTCTTGACGACCTTCTGTACAGCCATCCTTTGCCTCCTCACCCTGGTCTCTCCAACAACCGGCCCGGTTCTCCACTGGACACCCCTCTGACACTACGCTGCACTCGTGAAAAAGATGGTGCCCTTCGTCTAGCTTTCTAATAGCCCATTTCACATGAGTTTGATGTAAGATTTATTATTCTACTTTTGTTTTCATCGAATTTATCTTCGAAAACTCAAAACAAAATGCCATTAAATATTTATAGAAGAGTAATACCTTTAAAATGAGGTGTCTACTGACACGCCAATTATTATTAATCCGCAGTTTAACGTCGCCTTATGACATCAATGGCCGTTGACGACAATTCAGAAATGCAATTGACAGAAAACGATATACTTATAGTGTCCGAATGACACCATTTAAAGGTGTCAAACATAATCTAACAATATCAATAATGTCACATCATTTAAAGCAATATATGTAATGTTATTTATAATGTACATAGCTGTAAAATGTTTTGATCCAAATTAAAAAGCACTTCGCAACTATTGTCACTCGCAAGAAATATTTAAACAACTTCAGATGCACAGTACACATAATTATAATTATGACATTATATTCTTATTTTATTTTTGAAATGTTTAATTGATTATTTCTTATTCCTCAATTCAATGAGATCTTATGGCAATATCTACCACTACAATCATATCATGAATGAAATAGTACCAATTTCACATACATCATACACATTAAATGAAATATATGGTTATACCAAGTTCCTTTTTTTAAAGAAACTGTTCAGGTAACTAACACATTCAACTATAAATGTTATTAATTAACAAAGCATATGTGATCATAATAATTACAACTGTTTCAAGTTTGATTTCAATGCATTCAAGTTACAATTATTTAAATATTTCCTTTATTGCAACACAATAATACAGCACTATGCAATATAATATTGATTTTACTTCAATACATAAGCCAAATGAAACCATATGCGACATCCAAGAACCAAATTTTGGATGGTTGTAATACAGATACTCAATAATCAATGTGTTATATATTTAATTTAAAAAATTTACTAGCATCACACTCTCATTATATACATGATATAACACAAAATATCTAATATTTAGCAATTGAAAAGAAATGGTTATATAGGTTCTCAAATGACCAATATGTAATGGATATAACTAAGGTCAATACATAAGAGTATCATTATATAAAAAATTTCATTATAATAATGTAATAATTAATACAATAAAATAAAATGCACAAGGAAAAGACTAATTAAATATTTACAGATTTAACAATGATAAAAAAACAACTATTTACAGTAGCAAACTTAGCATATCTCTTCACAAAATTTGTTCTGCTATAGCGTCGTATCCATATATATAGCACGGGTTAATACGTTTCAAAGGTGTCAAATAGAGCACCCTAACCAATTGGCCTTGTGTTCTTTGCATATATAAAACATTGGTTACATTTTAAAAGTGTTTGAGGATATGCACCATAATAAGAACAACATTAAGGAAGAAACAGTGTCTCGTTTCATATAGCACAGTTTCTCCACATTTTAAAGGTGTCTAAAGTAACGTTGTAACGAATGGATGAATAAACATAACCAACAGTTTTAACCACACATCTTATGGCATCCAAAACTGTTGACGTCGATAGTGTCAGTATTATTAATATAACATACTTAGGAATTAATACTAAGTAATCATTGTTTATTAATATTATTTAATTAGAATCAAAATTAATAATTAATAATAAATTATAATTAATGTTTTAGTTAGCGCTGAGGTTTATCATAGCATAATATATAGTATATACAATAATCTGCCCACAAGATATACCACGAATTATGAAATTGCAATTATGTATAGCGTTGGAATAAACCGTGTTAAAGGTGTTTTAAAAATGATGATGATGATGATGATGATGATGATGATGATGATGATGATGATGATGATGATGATGATGATGCCATTGATTTGAAGAGTGGTGAAACTGCTAATAATCCTCAAGTGCAACATTTGCATTAACTTTGAACTCCGCCACTGCTCGTACTCTGACAGTGCCAGTCCCAAGCCTGGATGAACGAGGAGGGCGAAACTAAAGATCCTTCTTATCACACAGTGTCGTTAAACTGAAGCTACGACTACTTTGGCAAGACTACGTCATTGCGGTACTCTGACTCTTACATAATTTCGGTTTAAATCGTTGTAAAGGTGTTGATCATGATCGTTATTTAGTATATTTTTATCGACAACTTACGGCCGCCAAAGATTTCAACGTTGTATGTTATTTGTACAAACGTTAACCGTCTCTAACAATTAGTTTTTAATAGATATTTCGTTATATGATTGATTCCAGAGTTCATCGATATTTTATGGAAGCAAATGCCGACGACGTCTTTAAAGTATATTGTACTTCAGTTTATTTGTATATTTGTTTCCGTTGTGTATGGTAATATTTTAGACACCTCATTTAAAGTTCTTGTTCTTCTATAAATACCTACGAAATAGCATGTCGATTTGCTTTCGAAGGATTCGCCATTTATACAAGAGAAGAAGACGTGCAACTGATGAGTCTAAAACATAACCATTTCATTGAAGACTGCTACCGTTGTCAATCAATTTAAATAACAGATAGAGTGAGTTGTGTCCGTAGTGAACAGAGAAATTCTCTTAGAACACCTGAAATCGCTTTAACCACTTCCGATAACGCATGCACCTGTTGCGCGTGTGTGCGTTGCGTATGCGGCGTAGACTGTGTCGTCGCTCTGGCTTATTAAAGCGCACATGTTTGGGTGTATTGGCGCCCCTTTGTGCAAACATGCAGGTACGCTGCATGTATGCATGTGTGTATGTACATATGCATGTACGTGTATGTTTGTATGCGCTTTAGACATCTATATAAAAAATGCGGACCAACGTTTATGCCGCGGTGTCTTTCCTCATATTTATTCATTCATCAATTAGTTCATCCATCCATTCATCCGTCTAATCATTATTTAATTAACTCAGATAATTCAGGTAAGCATTCATTCATTTTATCTTTATAAACAAATCGCATAGCGTCTATGTTAAATTTCTAACGATGTCAAAGGCTTTTATATCCGAAGGATGTCGTTAACCCTCAGGCTACCAAGGTTTTTTTGCGACATCGGCTACCAAGGGGGGGGTGGTTACCACCCCCCCCCCGGAATTTCGTGTTTGGTTTAAGATATCATATCATGTAATACAGCATTTGATTCAGCATTCATTTCTGAAAAGAATGGTATATTTAGTTGTAAAATATATGAATGCATCTCGAAATTATATAGTTTTTAACAAAGGCACCGGTCCATTTAACGATATCTGATATTATCGCACACAATTTGTACTATTGATCAATTAATATTATGACGTAAGGCCCTACATCGACACGCAAGACTGATATATATATATATATATATATATATATATATATATATATATATATATATATATATATATATATATATATATATATATATATATATATATATATATGCACACACACATTATTACCGGTATATGTGTGTGTATATATATATATGCCCATAGACAATTACGATTGTTACGTAAATACCTGGACAAAAATATATAAATGATGTGGGTTTTGAAAATGAACTATGTATCCAAGAATATTCTAAATATAATAAATATAATGAGGCTTAATTTTCAACAATACAAACTATTCCAAAGTCTGTTTTAGTTACAGGCAAAACCTAAAGGTGTGCAGCTATATCAACATGAAACAAGAAATTATGTAATTTTTCCCGGCAGTCAAATACGTCAGTGGTCCTTGCAGTTGTTGCAAGTTACTTTCATTGTTTTGTGCGAATGCTTCCTGCAAACCGGCTTCTTGAACACTTCACAGCACTACTTTACTCTGTTAGTATTCTGCTTCAACTGTTTATAGCCCTTCCCCATACCCAACCATATCGGTTTACGTTGTGATATTGCATCAGTGATTTTCACACTGAAAAAGCGTATTATTATTCATTATGATCACTTCCGGTTATCAAAAGACAAATAACTAAGCAAGTAAATATAACCCTAAATTCCCTCTAAAGAATGGCATAGTTGTTTCTCTTCCAGAAAGAATAATGAATACCTTTATAGTCGACAACAGCTAACAGCTGACGAGAGAAATTCCTGATTTCATAAGTGGTACCTAGGCTATATCGGGTATAACTTTTTTATGGCGTGGGATATCATCATGACTTTTACCTCAAAATTTGCGCAAATGGACCCCCTACAGCTACCTAAAATGTCAAAATTATATTCCATGTGCAAAAAAAAGTTTTTCCAGAAAAACGTAGGGGGGGGGGTGGTAACCACCCCCCCCTTGGTAGCCCGAGGGTTAAACTGTTGGAAATTCGATCTGCTCTGTCGTCCCATTCGAAGCGCTGGATGAGCTAACTGCTTGAATGGTTGGTTACTCACCGGGCAAAGGTCTGACATTTGCATGGTATCATGATGAGGATGCCCTGATGGTCCCGTCTAGCGAAGGGTCATTGCGTGGATCGACGATCTGTTTCAGACGCGTTTGAATCTTAATCCTAAACGCCAAATTTCTAATGCGCTACTCTAAAGCTAAGTGCAGGGCATCAGCTTATTCACGAGCGCTGTTTCAGGTGAGAGGGGTAGGCATGAGATTCCAAATGAAGATCTGATTCAACTGAGTGACTCGGCTACGGTTAACTGAGTTCACCACGAGCAGAAAAAGATTAGGAAACAGACGCTGTGCCATAACTACTTCTCTGCCACGAACAGTTGTTGCCAGTCCGAAGCCTTGAAACTGAGGAGGGAGATGTCAATTATAGTTAAATATTATAACACACAGTGTGTGTGTAGTTCCTGTTTATAGAGCCGTATCAGAGATGATCAGCGTCGCCCTCTTCCTTCATTCAGGCTTTGGACTGGCATTACCACACTAAAGGTTGTGGTGAATGGTGGAGTTAGTTGTAGTTTTCATTACCAATGCAGAAAAAAGGTGATAACAGGAACTGCGTCACTTTCTTTATTCTACTTATGCTAGGAATTTAAACTCTTAAAAGAGGTGTCGAAATATTTCCAAGCATGCAGACCTTAGTTGCTAATTTAGTTGTAGCTTTACATATCAGATTTAACTTATAGGCCAAAAACACATCAGTTTTTTTCGACTTTACTGCACTATACTTATGTAACATTTAATATTGCATTTACACTTCTAACTCGATCAGTGTACATTGGCGACTCTTCAACGTATTTCTAACATCGACTTAAAATCCTCTTCTTTGAAGGCGTAATCTTTTTAATCAGTATTTCAATCAGGACCCAAGAAGGCGATTTGATTTGAGAATACACACTGTGACGCCGCCACTGCTTCAAAAACCCGGATGGCGCCAGTCCGAGGCCAGGAGGAGGGTGACGCTAATTATCTTTGGATATGACAAATTTGATAACCAGAAAACATTTACATAATTGCCAATTACAAAGAAGAAGCAACTTAGATATTTTCGATTAAATGGTAAGGACAATGTCAACCGCTTTGACAGTCATAAGATGTCCTTAAAGGGTTAAGCCGTGCTACAGCAATGCGTTTCATTGGACACCTTTAAAGCTAAGTCACGTAATCTATATATGAGTCATTTTCTGCTATTAGATTAATTAGACATCTGTGCTGTCACAACGATTTTTGAAATCAAACTCGCCATAATTTCTCTCCAAATCAATTATTTCTATGAATTTACTATTGAGGAGATTATTGTTTCCATGGTTATTTTGGATATATGCTTTGCTGTTTATTTTATCTGTTGAATTTTAATTTGAAAATGTCCACTCCGTTACCGTCACTTTCACACATTGCCGCAATAATATTATAGAAATACGACTACAAATGATAGTTTTCCAAGGACTTAATGTGATTCGTAAACAGGATTGAAACGCCTTTCATTTAAGAAGTTTGTCATTAAACGAAACAGTACTTATTATGGCTAAATGCATTGTTTTCAGCTGTCACATGAAATAATGTCCACTCCGTTACCGTACATAAATCCTTGCACTACTACCTACTTACGAACATATGGGCCTGCTGCAAATTAGTTGTACCATTTATGACGTATGTGCTTGTGTATGCTTCCCTTTAAATGCTGACTTTTCGAAGTGATGCGGTAACAATTTCGTTTGAAAGATGTAATCTATGTATGATACGTTTAATAGGCGTCCACTCCGTTACCGAGAATTAACCTACATTGAAGATGCTCAGGTTTGCAACAATTATCAGGTTTCAACTCCTAAATGAACAAAATTGATAGGTAGGAAAATGTGGTCTGAAACGTTGGCGATAATAAATGTGTTTCATGTTATGTTGAAATTGTCCACTCCGTTACCTGTCCACTCCGTTACCTGTTACACAGCAACGGATTGGACATAGTAGTAATGGAGTGGGCAATGTTAGGTAATTTACGACAAAATAGCATTTCATTAATGCTAGTTTGGGACCTGCATTGAGTATGGGTAAGAAGCTGGCTGGTGTGGAGAAATTTGACTACGTCAATGGATAAAATGTGCTACCATATCCAGTTCATACAGGCATGACCCACTTGCAAAATGGGAACACCTTAACCCAATACTTCTTGATATGCGCCAGAAAAATCCAGAAATACCAGACCTCCATTTGTTCTCCGATTGCGGCGATTGGTCTACCACCCAATATCGAAATAAATAGAATTTCTATTTGATATGTACGAGGATTTTTAGTCTTGGATTTGAAAGGGATAGCTGAGATGTTTTAATGGCCATGGTAAAGGCACACCGGATGCAACTGGAGGGTCTTTGAAGAGGCGATCTGATTCCATGGTAAATATGGAATGTGATATTCCAAATGCAAAGGAGCACTTTCAAGAAAGAAGAATCGGTGATAAAACTGTATTTCTTTGATGGTGCTCATGTAGATGCTTTGGAGAAGACATGTCAATGGAACAATGCAAATTCATCAGTTGTATACAGATACAAACTTGTGTATATCCTACCTTAGTCTGAGTTGTTTCTGCATGAGACATCAGCAGATGCAAATTCGGATATAAATTCAGCGATCTATAGCACACTGTCAACCAAGTCATTAATATATAAAAAAACGTCGTTATCTCTGTCCAGATAATCGTGAAGAGACCGATAGTGGTAACGTTGACAAGTTTCGCCCAAAGCGTTCAAAACGCATTTCACCAAGATTCATGTGACAAAACTGCTAAATTGGTTTTTAAGTCCGTAGTGTAGTTCTGTGCGTTTGTTAATGCATGCATGTTGCCATGCATCTTAGGTTCATTTGTCTTAAGAACGATGCATACTTTAGCGTTCGAAGTTGGTAAAGGAGTAGACATGGAATGGTAACGGAGTGGACATTTCTTTTAGTGTAAGACAATGCTGTACTGCATGTTACCGAGTTGATAATTATGAGTTTACTAAAAATGTAGTTAAGTAACACAGTGTAGTTCAGGGTAACGTGTAGTTATTTGATGTTGCTTTGGTTTTTCATTAAAATGTATGGAGAAGCAGGTTTGGTAACGGAGTGGACATTGCTAATTTGGGTGTTGTCAAAATACTTGTAAAAACTGATGAAACTACAATATTAGTGTGCAAACGCGCCCATATTTCTTAAGCACATACATTACTGGTCAACATAAGATGAATAAATTATTCATCTGAAAGAAAAAAATTTCTTGCATCTCCAAAAGTGAACTTAATCTAATACCAGAAAATGTCTCATAATTTCGCTCGGTAATGGCGTTTATTCGTTGTGAATTCAACGCCAGATTCATATTGAACTAATTAGATAGGCCTATGGTTGATGTCTGAATTTATTTCAACCTAATAAAAATAATTAAACAACGTCGAAATCGACAAATGAAACGCTGTCTAAATGAAACTTGACCTTGCATTTTTGGTCAAGCCCTCGTCATCTCTCGCCTTGACTTCTGCAACTCTGTCCAATCCGGTCTTCCGTCATGGACACTACAACCTTTATTAACTGTTCTCCACACGGCCGCTCGTCTAGTAAAAGGTCTTGGTCCTAGAGATCATATCACGCTATCGCTGAAACAGCTACACTGGCTTCCCGGCCGTGCCCATATCGCCTTCAAAATCTCCCTCCGCATGTACCATATCCACTCTGGAATCTCTCCCTCGTACACGACATCCATGGTCACGCTATGTTCTGCTTCAAATTATTCCAGAGAACTCCGATCAGCCACGAGAGGGGATTATACAATACATCGCACCAACCGAATGTTTGGTATTCGTACCTTCTCGATCTCATGACCTATAGAATGCAACAGTCTTCCAACTATAGTCCGTCAATGCACAATTTGCACATCTGTTATTCAATTTAAACTTTCTTTACCGAGTTTTAATTACTTAATATCTCTGCTTACAACTAAGTTTGGGTTTTCTTCGGATATGGCGTCATCAGTTTTATTTCACTTATATAAAGAATTATTCATCCTTGAAAGAGGTGTCTATACCGACGGTTCTTGCTTACTCATTTTCGGTTTCACACATCAGATTTTACGTGAAGGATAAACAAAATATTTATCTCTTTAGACTTTGCTGCACTGACGTAATTAATATGTGTAACATTTACAAATACAATTACGCTTCTTTCACGATCAGTCGACATTGGCGACACGTCAATGTATTTCTTACTTCGCTCTAAGATGCTCTTCTTTGAAGACGGAACCTTTTTCAAAAGAGTAGTGACTCCATGTAATCGACATGATTTGTGGATAGGCATTAAAACACGGCCTCTGACATACTCGCGTAACGCCAGACCCAAGAGACGGTAAGGAGGGACCGACGCTAATCGTCTTATGACACGGCGTCGTTAAATAGAAATTTTGCACATGATCGCTTAGTTACAACGTCGAGACAAAGTAGATTTTATCGATTAAAATGTAAAATAAGTTCGACGTCCACAAGCCTAAGAGCCACAAGACGACCCTGAAAGGACTAAACTGGAGTCAAAATATTGCTCCTTGCTTAGACACCTTTAAAACGCTTTCCAACATTCTATGAATTTAGCAGCTGCGTTTAGTCGTCAATTCATCTCTCTTGATTTGTGAGAAGTGTTAGAAAAAGTCCGTTGTTGCCATAACATTTTGTTAAACTCTGCATCCATCCATCCAGTCAAATTATAGACATTATGTTATACTTCACTCTGAAATCAGAAGAAAATGAATTGAAACTGAACGAAATCAACATATGTCGACGGGTTAGCTTCCCCCGGAAAACAGGATTTCTTTCGAATGGTTTTGTCTACTATCACCACGAATCCAGAAGACTCTGAAATATACGCATGCAAACCAAAATTGACCTGGAACGAACGATCTGTCTTCTCTTGCCTCGCAATTCCCACACCTTTCTTTCTCCACCTGAGTCCTGGACTTGGAAGTCAACCTGGACCAGGAACTTGCAAATTCCGCGGCATATAAATCTTCTCTGGCGCAGCTGCTATTACCAGCTCCGGCAGCTAAAGGTGACTTCCCGTTCTTTTTCCTTCGGTGCAGCTACCACGCTTTCTCCTTGCCTCTGTCGTTTCGCGGTTGGACTAATACAGCGTCATATAATTATGACGGACTCCCGGATTGAGCCCCTCAACAGAATCCCAGTCTCTCTAGCAACCGGACGCCGGTCCCCACCGGACAACCACTGCGACACGACGCTGCTCTTGTGAGAAAGCTCGTGCTCTAGGCTTTGGACTGACACTACCAGATTAACAGCTGAGGTGGATTTCGAAGTTAATAGTAGTTTCAATTGCTATAGCAGTAGGGAGAAGATCCCCGAAGTAGCGCCGACGGTTTGTAGACCTACTTATGTTAAAATTGAAATTCTTAAAAGAGGTGTTTAAATATTTCCAACTATGCGACTTTAGTTGCTTATTTAATTATGGTTTCACATCTCGTCTTCACACATGAGATATCACTTGGAGGTAAAATAATATATTACTTTTCAATTTTACTGCACTTGCACTTATGTAACACTTAATATTACATTCACACTTCTTACTCGATCACTTTACATTGGCGACTCTTCAACGTATAACTTAATCCTTTTCTTTAAACGCGTTTTCTTTTTAATCAGTATTTCAATCAGACCCCAGAAAGTGACTTGAATAGAAGATACACATTGAAACGAAGGCACTGCTTCATACCCGGGTAGTGCCAGTCCTATGCCTGGATAAAAGAGGAGGGTGACGTTAATTATCTTTGTCATGACAGCTTTGTTTATTAAACAGAAAATATCTACATAATCGCCAGTTACAGAGAAGAAGCAAGTTAGATTTTGTCAATTAATAGGGAAGGACAAAGTCAGCAGTCTTGACCGTCGTAAGATGTTGTTAAATGCATCGACATTATATTAAGTGGACGGAGCGTAGACCAGTACATTGCCTTTTAGATTCTGACGCCTGCCTATTATGCTAATGAGCTCTTTGCCTGACGTAATGGTTGGCGAAAGATTAGTATTTGCCATCGACAGTTAAGTGACCCGACCCACTGCGCATGCGCACACGAGAGTAGGCATGACGTCACCGCATCTTTTACCGCAACAGGCCAGCCCTCAGCTTAAATCGCTTAATATAGGTCGGTGGTTAAATGGCTAGAGCAGTGCAGTTTCTTGGACACCTTTAAAGCTAAGCTCACTAACCTATATAATCAGCAGCTGTTTTAAGCAGTTTAATCAAAGTTTGCATGTTTCAAAGTTTCGAAGTATAATATTGTTTAATTGCTTTGAATGAAAAAATGTTGAAAATTCAAAAATGAAAATTTAACAAAAATTTCATGTGATAATAATATGTATTGTACATTTGATAATAAAGCTGTTTTATAATTGAATAACTATATTACAAATCTCATATACATTATAAATATTCATCAAATCTTCATTTAATTTATGTTATATTTAAAATTCTTGTGTGTAACAATTAATGCAAGATGTTGTTTAATCTTCACTAAAGACTGTCTTTTCATAATACAAGTATCATTGAAATATATATATATATAATTTACGATGTTAAAAAATGATTATTATGAACATTGTAAGGAGTGGTTTGACACTTCTAAATGCTGTCTGTTGGACTCTGTAAATTCTGTTTTAAATGTATTGTTCATATTATTGAATTGTCGTCAACGACCTGTGATGTCATATGATAACGTTAAACTTTTGATTAAAAAAGCAGTTTAATCATTGTTATGTCTATTGCGAGTTCAATATTGAAACTAAGGTACGGTTGATGTCTGAATTTATTACAACCGAATAAAATCATAAGAGAAGATTGAAGTTCATATGGAGAATTGATTATAGAGCCTCTTCAAGGTTAGCTATTCTATTCAGAAGCAAAATGGATGGGACACGTGGTTCGTATGGACAATGATAGAAGAGCCAACTAAGGGATGAGATGGTCCCATGGGGATAAAGCAACACAGAAGACCATGGAACTTTGAACTGGCTGAAGCGCATCACTGTTATAAGCTGTCGTTATACATTACTTAATGCAACACTTTCAGACACTTTTAATTTTGGTTGATCCACAGTATAATAATCATAAAGCGTGTAGGTCTCATACGTCATTCAGTTAGTAGCCATTAAAGCGATAAATTTATACATACGTCCAACTCTTACAAAATATATGAGCTGACATATTTCACTTATAGGGCCTGTGCTGTTAGCATTTCATTAATAGTCAGCCTGGAAGTGCAAAGTCTGAATATATTCTACCTGACAATGTAGTAAATTGTGTAGGAATGTTTCCAGAATATTGCAAAAGTCGCATAGTCCAGTTGGATTAATTTTAAAATTGTACGATCTATTATTTATACTCACACGGCCTAAACTTAATTTAGCTAACTGAATTTTTCTGCGAGTTTTAAGTAATCTTAATATCCGTGCTTATGACAGCAACAAAGAACTCACGGAAGTAGTGGCACTGTCGCATTTATTTTTCTTATTTAAAGAATCTATATTCTTAAAGAGGTGTCTAAATATTACCAACTCTTTCGACTGCTATAGCTTAAGCCCTACTTACTTTCGGCTTCGCAGATCAGATTTACTTGAAGGCGAAACAAAATATAACTTCTTTAAATTTTACTGCACTTACATTTTTGTAACATTTGCAACTACAATTATACTTCTTTCCCAATAAGATAACCGATTGGTTGGTAAGTTGTTGTTTAACGACACTGTGTCAAAACAAGGGTGATTAGCTTCGCACTCCTTCTTTCTCCATGATTTGAACTGGTCCTGTCATAGGTAGGTAGTGGATAAGCTATGGATTGCCGATTGGATGGTTCCAGAGTTTAAAGACATCTTATGACAACAAAGGCCGTTGTCGTCTTCAGAAATTATTTCTAACAGTTCTCACCATTCCTTTTTATAATGCCGAGAATTATTATTATTTCAAAGTTTAACGTCGTCATACGACATCAAAGGCTGAGGACTACAATTCAGAACATTACTGGAGAGAATCATTATACAGAATCAAAGAGAACGAGAAACTTTATAGCATCCGAAAGACACAATTAAAAGGTGTAAGTACAGAACATTACAATATCATTTATATTCTTTGTTTTTCGACATAATGTAATACATGTGACAATGTCTATGATACAGACATTGCGATAAATGGTTAATGTTTTGCAGCAATTGTCCCACACAAAAACTCTTTAAAGCAGAAAACAACTTCGGCCACAAATGCACAATACATATAATTCTAATTCTACTTATAATAATAACTATGACATTAGATTATTATTCTATATCGACATTTTAAAGTGATATTTATTAATTTTCGGTTTAATTACATCTTATGACAGCATCGACCGTTATCATCATATCATACATAAAATAATAACAATTTCACAAGCTATTTGCCCGTTAAATTAAGTGGAATAATAAAAAAAAGATATATTAATTCGTCGTACATTCAGCCCTAATCTAACAGCAAAGTAAGAAGCATGACGCCAAGAGAAGAGTAGCTTATACAGAGTGGATTAACAGGTAGTCTACAAAGTTACTCTTTTAAACTCTTCAGCTACCGAAGACATTCGAATATAAATTTTATTAACTAGCAACAAAACATACATGTACATGGATATATATAGACGTATTAGAATTGTTTAAAGTTTGATTTCAAGATATTCCAATCTTATAGTTTCAAGATATTCAAATCTTAAAGTATAGTTCCCTTAGTACAAGGTCGCATCAAGGCCCAAAGAATTGTCTAATGAAACTAAAAAAAACATATATATATGCGTTTTATAGGTGTTTAATAAAACCCTGGCCTAGCTTCTGTTTTTAGCGAAATCTTACAACTTAACTTGGCTTAACAATTTCGAATTATAATATTTACCTTTAACCTTGATATTTTATTATTAAATAGCAATCTCTTTGACGCCGGACTCTGGTGCGTTAGGCACTGTTCGATGGCGCGTCAAATCAAGCAGTTTCATGCATTGTAGGCCTAATAGTTACTCTTATGATCTTATACATAAACCAAATCAACCATGCGTGCTATTTGATTATTGCACTGCAATTGCCCATAGTAGTAGTAGTAGTTGTAGTAGTTTCAGTTAAACGACAATGTGTGATACAAAGATCATTAGTGTCGCCCTTCTCCTTTTTCCAGACTTTATTACCGGTTTTCCTCCGACGAAAAAGACAATCGTACTTGATAGGATAAGATGAACTTGATAGGGTGAGATGCAGATTGAATTGCGTTTAGGTTAAGATATGACCTCGTACTGTTTATCATTAGGCGAATATTATTATTATTTATTATTTCACTTCCGGCCTGTGCAGAAGTCGAACGTCAACTGCAGGTAAGAAATGAATCATTAGCGCGCTTATTGTACTTATCAAAGAATTTTCTTGCTTAAAGCAGGTATCTAAATATTACCAACTATTCCGACTGGCCTTGCTTATAATTATCGTTTTATCTTCAAACATGAAAGTTCTTGCAAGCAAATAATATATTACTTTTTCATTTTTTTACGATTTTATTGTACTTACACTAATATATAACATTTACAATTACAATTACGCTGTTTTCTCCATAAATTGACATAGGCGACATTTCAGTGTATTATTTTCATACCTTACTTTAAAATATACTTCTTTGAAGACGTTACCTTTTTCAATCATCAGTATATCCAAAAAGCGACTTAACTAGAGGATTGAAACATGGCCACAGCCTTAAATTTGGGTAGCGCCAGACCCAAGAGAGGGTACGGAAGGAGAACGCTAATAGTCAAAAGGCACAGCGTCGTTTAACATAAACTAGACACCTTTACAATGCTACCATCCGATCTATATATTTGGCATTATTTGCGTTTCCCTTAAGTTTCTTCACTTCAAAATACACAGATGCATTGGCGGGCATCGTTATAGCAAAGGGAACGGTGAGAACTGTTCAAAGATAATTATACACCAATTTAAGGTTTGATATTGGCTATATTAGTCATAGCAGCTTTACATCCATCTAGTCAAGTTATCTTACTGCCTTCCCAATATTTGAGATGGACTGTACACCCAGAGCAACAAGTGTAGAATGAATAACTAATTCTCCCCCCCCCCCCATATTTTGGACAAGTTTACGCCAGTGCTCTGCACCATTCTTTTTTACTTAGTTGAAACTTAAAAAGCCTCCACACAGTGAGATCCATACAAATTTACCGTCTACCGACGTCAACGACCTTTGTAGCCAAAAGATGTCGTCAAACTGTTGGAAATCCAATCTGCTCTCTCGTCCCCCTCGAAGCGATGGATGAGTTAACTGCTTGAAAGGTTGGTCGCCTGGGAAAGGTCTGATACTTGCATCTTATCGTGACGAGGATGCCCAGGCGGTCCAGTCTTTAGAGGCTGGGCGAGAGTCATAACAAAGATGATTAACGTCGCCCTCCTCCCTTATCCAGGCTTTGGACTGGCATTACCAGAGTACCGGCTGTGGTGGATGGCGGAGTTAGTATTAGTTCCCATTACTGAAACAGAAGGTTGACAGGGCAGGAATAGTATCGCCAGATTTATTCTACTTATGTCAAAATATGGAATTCTTAAAAGAGGTGCCATATAAAATCCAACTATGCCGACTTAGTTGCTTATTCAGTTTCGGTTTAACAAATGACATTTTACTTAAAGGCAGAATAATTTATCACTTTTTCTCAATTTCACTGCACTTACACTGATGTATTCCCGATCAGTTTCAATTATTGGCGACTCTTCAATGTATTTCTTACATAGATTTAAAATCCTCTTCTTTGACTGCGGTATATTCTTAATCAGTACAGACCCCAGCAAACCGATTGCATTAGGAGAAACTGTACACAGTGAAACGCCTCCACTGGTTTTTCTTCGGGTAGCGCCAGTCCGAGGCCTGGATAAATGAGGAGGGTGAGGCTAATTTTCTCTGCTCTGGCAGCTTTGTTAAAACAGAAAATATCTACATAAACGACTGTTAAGGAGAAGAAGCAAATTAGTGTTTTTTTTATTAAAAGACAAGGACAAAGTCAACCGCCTTGGCAGTCATAAGATGTAGGGCTTAAGCCGTGCTATGCGGTTTCTTGAACACCTTTAAAGCGTTATCGAGCAATCAATATAAGCTGCTTATACACGATTCTCTGCAATGTCTTAACGAAGGCGAATTTAATATGGAGGCTAAGAAACGATTGTTGTCAACGGCCCTTGTGGAAACAAGATGTCGCTAAAGTCTGCATTTTTAGTTTGAATTTTTTAATAACCGAATTAATGAAAGCAGACGAGAGAAGCGGATATAGAGAATATTAATAGAAAGAGAAGATCAACTGGATGGAACATATGGTTCGTATGGACAAGGATAGTAGAGCCATCCAGGTGATGCACTTCTGCAATATGCCGATGTACTTGGTAACGTTCACATCGACGATGTGCAGAAATCCGACTCCACTGACGCCCAGAGGGGCAAGTGAATCCAGTGGGCGTGCGGTACGCAAGCTGGAGTTGTGATATGTGGAAGAATGTGCTGTTCAGCGGTGAAAGCACTTTCTGCCTGTTTGGCAACCAGACCCACACGTATGTGAGGAGCTGTTCTCTGTATAGTCAGTTTAATGACAAGTGTACTGTTCTGCGTTTGACTGTAGTTAACGCTTAATTGTTTCTTATTTTTATTTGTTTGTTTATTGCCTCTGGATATCGACCAGAAGAAAGTGTCACCATGTACAGCCAGGATGGTTCTGGCAGGACCCCCAATTTTAGCCCCCTCCCTCAGGCCAGGTACACGATTTTTCACATGTAAATAGTGAACACTTTGATCTTAGTCAATAGACCGAGAAGCGCTCGAGTTCCTATCTCGAAATTGCCCATATATATATTTAAATTTGCGTATGCAAAAAAGGAGTTCAAGGACTCGACTCTTTCTGTTGCAATAACTATTACAGTTTCGCATTTGAAGTTAAAGATAAATATACACTGAAAAGCACTAAAATATTGCAATTTATAATCGAAAATCTTTAATAGTAAAAGTTTGTTTAAATTGCGTTAATTTATGTTGTGTCTATTTTATGTGACTATTTTACGGCGAATATAGAAGGTGGCGCTCCTAGCGGCACGACGTTATACGCCTCGTGTAACGTCGTGTTTACATAAAGCACGCATGCGGTTTCTTTGATGAAAATAGACGGATAATTAATTTTAGGCAATAAACAATTGCCTGTATAGGCAGAAAATTATGTTTAATATGCGCTATATTGTCTATTACCATTTATATGTCATTTTATTTAATTTTAAAGCTAATGTTGCAGAACTTTCGGTATCTATTTTATCTGTGTATTATTATAGGCCTCGTTGTAGCGGTTTGTATGTGTAAATTTTTCGTCTATTACTGTGTATGTTTGTTTGTGTATCTTCGTGCATTGGTATCTATTTCGTCTCTGTATTATTATTTGGGTTGGCGTTTGTTTCACTGTGGGTGTTGGTGTATGTGTACTTACGTCTGAACTGATCTGTTTGTCTCTGTGTGTCCGTTAGAATATTCTTCTCATGTCTGTATGTGTTGTTGCCTCTCTCTGAATTGGTGTTTATGGAATTCAGTGTCTTTATGGATTATCATTTGGCAGTCTGTTTGTATCGGTGACGTCATGTACGTATGGTTTTTTCGTTATTTTATTTATTCCACAGTTTTCCGATATCTGACGGCAGTAAAATCCGTCGACGTCTTTAAAGTTTATTGCATTTCACTACAGATTTAAATTTGTTTCCCTTGTTTTATAAATAATTGTCAAGGTGAAAATTATTTTATCGAAATGATGATTGTAATGCCCTTTAATAAGAGATGTGGTGAATGTTGATTTATTTATTTCTTCACAGGCTTTCTAACGTTTACCCTCGAATGCCCAAGGGGTGGGGGGTCCGACCGGACCCCAGACCCGCTTTTTCACGGATAACTTTTATACGGCAGCGAAATTGTAAATCATGTGTGTTACGACAGACCCTTGATAAACCGTAACTACAAAAATACAGCATAACTTGGGAATTTTATTCAGTGATTTCCTATCAACGAGTCGTTAAACTGCTGGAATCCATCCTGCTTACTCTCAGGTGTCTTCGACTGCAACGTTTGTAAGGTGATGTAAGGTTTACGTCAGTGACCCAGGCAGCCATAGACGAAGTATAAGAGAAAAGCAGATCCTTTCACACCGTTTTAGAGTCTTGCGATGACCCTATAAATAGCAGTAGAAGGCGCGCGTCTACCTTAAGCTAGCCATGAAGCAGCCATGGGTATGAAGTACTAGCGACTTCATTTTCTTAGACTCGGCGTATGAGTGCGGCGCCCAGTCCTCTACCTCGCCGTCTCATCTTCCCGCCGACAGTGTACGGTCAGTGTGCTCATCAAAGCGGAGTTGGTTAGAGGAGCAGGTGTTGCAGATATCTCGAACCAAATTCTGCCTTGGCGGAGATTTGAACCCCCGACCTCTCGATTGACAGTCCAGCACACTAACCACTACACTATCGTGCAACCAAAAGATGTCGCTAAACTTGCGGAGTCCTTAATTGCAACTCACCTTGTTGGCTCTACAGTCGAAAACGAAAACTCCCGAAAACACTGGTTTGTTTAATTGAAATCACCTGTTCAAACTAATTTGCTTCAAAGTTGATTCTTGGGTATGCTCTTTCTAAATGTGTTAATTGAATTGAAAATCGCGACTATTTGTGCGTTTTGAATAACTTTTAGCCATGAAAATTAAAGTTATCAGTTTCGGCGTCTATGGGTCATATATAGGCCTACGTCGCATAAACGTCATAATATTAACGTCATAATACATCATAATATTCTCGACGGTGCTTAATAAATATTAACTATGCTAATGTGGGCCTAAAGCAATGACTTGGAAGGTACATATTAACCAAATCACAGCTAAAATCGCTAAGAACATAGGTATTTTAACCCGTATCGCCTATAAGGTTCCAATGACAATCCGATTGAATCTGTATTATACCCTCATCTACCCCTACTTCGCCTACTGCAATCTGGTCTGGGCATTGACATACGAATCTAGGTTACGCAAGCTAGTAATTCCACAAAAGAGGGCTACATGTATTTGTGTAATTGCGGATATTCGAAAATAGGAACACACGGCGCCATTCTTATAGTCGACTTAAACTTTTGAGAATAGACCAGATCAAAGACCTCCAGATTGGTGAATTTTTCTACCGCCTCGAACATAACCTCCTTCCTCCGATATTTATGGATTTCCTCCCTCATTCTTCCGATATTCATTCGCATTTCACTAGGAATTCTACAGCCCAGTCAAGGTCCGTTTTAACCTCCGACGCTTTATCATTAAATCGTATGGTTCCTTAGTGTGGAACTCAATACCAAGGGAAATCTGCCTATCAAATAATTTGCAGACTTTTAAAAGAAGATAACGCGCTTACGGGAGTCTTATTCTACATTTAGTTTAGGTTAACAGGTTTTTAAAGTGCTTAGGAAGAGCTGTTGTTTTCACTTTACTTGTAGTTGACCCGCACATCTTATGGCTGCCACTGGGTCTACAGTTCGACGACATCCACGTCAACGTCGGCCGTTAAGGTCAACATAAGCTATTTTGACATATAATGGTCACCACGGCCGCTGATGTCGACCTTACATTACTATAACTCTCTCCTCCAACAGATTAATATTAACGAATGTACGAAGTAACAATTATATAGCATCTCTGTATACAATTTTAAAGGTGTTTAAGGAAACTATTGACGTCGACCTTATAATACTAGATTTCAATCAAACTTTTAATCAGAATTGTAAAAGCGTAGACGAAGTGATGTTTATATAGCTACTTTTTGAACTTTTTAAAGGTGTCTCTCACGACGGTTACCTTCACAGATCTTCGCGCTATTTTCTTTCAATGGCAGAAAATCTAGCTCACAAAGATTAGATTATCTCAGTAGATTCTATGAATTTATTAAACAAACTCAAAGACTTCTTAATTGTACAACTCCAAACAACCACACTGAGTATACATCACTGTGTCTATGCAAATGTGTATTCCGTAGCGGATCGTCACGCCTCACTAACTTCCCGTGCAACTTACCTAATCAACAAGGATAACAAATAATTCACATTGGATGCAGATCCATACACATATATTGTCTGTGCAATCACTTCTAGAGCCTATGCATATGATAAAAGGAATGTATACGTTGTTTAACAACATCTTAGGTTAAGTCGACGTCAACCTTAGATGATTAATCCATTCACTTTTATTACAATCCGGTGGATGGATGCGTAGTTTAACGGCAACGTATGACAACAAAGGCCGTTGACGACGACTAGAGCCCTGCGCCGATGTCAAAGTGTCGGCGGCGGCGCGCCGGTTAATTTTGGTCGGCGGCGGCGGCGCGCCGACGAACAAAAATCGGCGGCGGCGGGGCCCACAAAATGTCGGCGTCGGCGCGGCGTGCCCTAGTCAGAAATATGAGTCACCAAGGGCATTTTTTTCCGGAGTGGGCAAAATTTTTCTAAGGGGGAAAAATTTTTCCAGGGGGTAAAATGACGTTTTTGCATGGAAAATCTATTCACAAATCCAGGGGGGCAAATCCCCCTTCCACTCCTCCGGACGCCCATCTGAGTCACTATGAGAGTTGAACAGCCGTTGGTCCTGTGACCAGTCAAAGGGCCAAGTTTTCTAAAGCCACTCCATCACACTGAAGCTCAACTACATATAAAGGGACTGATAGAGAAGACACCTTCAGACATTTGCCTTACAAATATGACCATCCTTAATTACACTGCGCATCTGTATAGGTATTGGCAAATTGTAATCAGATGAAGCAACATGCATTTGTGTATTGCATGAATACACTTGCAAATGCACTGATACAGTGTAGGCCTACACACCAAGTCACATGGCAGATCCTGGATAACAGTATCCTTCCAGTAAGAGAGGCTGCTGAAGCCATGAAGTGAAATGTAAATATATACGTTTCCTATGGTAATACACTGGCCGAGTGGCCTCACTCCTGTTAATTTTTCAATGAATTTACCAGGTGGGCTGCTGCCCGTTTGAATTGGTGCCCCGCCATTTAAAGTTTCCACATATAGACCATTGTTTGTATCAGATTAAACTGAAAAGACCATTCTTGATACAATACGTACTTAGTCAAAACCTGTGTCAACTGATACTGTTTACCTGAAAAGATTCCAGCCAAAAGTATTAATCAATTATACCTGCCCTTCTGCAGGATTATTACTTAAATGGAATATCTTGATATTAATAGCACTTATAAACTCCTCTAATCTTAATCTTAATCAAGATTAAGCCAAAAATTTACACCATTGTAATAAGACCACAGACATCAAAGACAACAATCAATAAGTCATAGAAGCTATTCAAAATGAAGGTAACGAATGAGGGAATAATGTAGTACTGTAGTACACATGCAAAGACTTGCATATTGCCTTTGTTGTCAAGGTATTAAGGAAATGGCAACAGGAACAGGTGTATCAAAACAATGGTTACTTGTACCGGTTACAAGATATCGCTTTAAATAACTATGTGTATCATGGCACAAAGACAAGATCATCAAAGTATAAGGAAAACGAATTTAGTCACGAAGACAATGCATTCTTGGTATCAAGATAAAGACCACAAACATTGTAATCAGCTATATTCACTCATATCTTCTTCATTAACACACGAGTTCCTACCAATCAAAGTGCCATTTCTGAGAATAGTTTGCTTATCTTTGCAATAGCATGCAAAACATGAAAAATGCAACAATAACAATTAAGCATATCAAAATAGCATCGGCGGCGCGCCAACAGATTGTCGGCGGCGGCGGCGCGCCGACAAACGAAAATCGGCGGCGGCGGCGACCACAAAATGTCGGCGGCGGCGGCGCGGCGTGGCCGGCGCAGGGCTCTAACGACGACAGAAATTACTTTGAACAGTTCTCACCGTTCCAGTGGTATGGTACAGCATATCAATCGATTCGGTTGTTCGTTAGTTAGGCCTACTAGTTTACGACACTGAGTCATAACATAGATGACACGCGTCGCCCTCCTCCTTTCTCCAAGGTTGGGACTGGCACTACCACAGACAGAGTAGTGGCGGAGTTTTACGATCGGGTGACTGCTGATTTGTTTATTTCTCACTAGGCTGTCGTTTAGTGATGGGTAGTTAGCTGTGTTATGCCAAATGAATAGTAAAAGTGTATCGTGGAAGATCTGTTTAATGAAGCGTTTGAATCGTTATCGTAAGGTTATACATACTTCACCTGCATGTCGTTAAACTCTGAATCCATCATTTGTAACTTAGTTGAAACGTAAAAAGTCTTCTTACAGTGAGAGACATCAGAATTTTTTTTATTCTCTGCCATAGGATGTCGTTAAACAGTTCACAATTCAATCTGCGCTGAATGAGTTAACTGCCTTAAAGGTTACTTGCCAGGGAGATTGGTTTGATACCTGCGCCTTGATGGTCTGAAACGGGGCGAGTGTCTGTAGCGAGGCACGTTTGAATGGTAATCGTAAGGTTATATATACTTGACTTAGCATGCACTTGAAACTTAATCGTAATCGTAGACTCGAAATTTCTAAAACGCTGCTCTACAGCTAAGCGCAGGGCATCAGCATATTCATGAGCGCTGTGTCAAGTCAGAGGGGTTGTCCAGGGATTCCAAATGAAGATCCGAGTGAGCTTGCCCGAGAGACCAGAGAGAGGAGACCGCTTCGCATCGAATCGTTGACGGCTACGGTCAACTGAGTTTGCCACTAGTTAAAAAATATTATGAAGCCATGACTATTTGATTGCTACGAACAGTTGGTGCCAGTCCGAAGTCTTGATAATGAGGAGGGCGATGCCAATCACCTTTCTCATGACACCTGTTTAAAGACGCTCTGTTATGACAAAGATGATTAGCGTCGCCCTCCTTCTTTATCCAGGCTTTGCAAAGCACAATCTTTGCACTAGGAGCGCTACTGAATGGCCTCAGCTATGAGCGGCGCTATGCAAATCTCCAAATACGATACGATACTACCAAAGTAACGGCTGTGGTGAACTGCGGAGTTAGTAGTAGTTACCGTTGCTAAAACGCGAGATCTCTCAGAAGTAACATCGCCATGTTTATTCCATTTATCTGTAGAAATGTAATTCTTAAAAGAGGTGTCTAAATATTTCTAACGATGCCGACTTTAATTACTTATTTAGTTTCAGCTTCATACTTCAGATTTCACTTAAAGGAAGAATAATATATTACTTTTTTTCAATTTTACTGTACTTACACTTATGTAACATTTATTATTATATTTACACTTCTTACTCGATCAGTTTACATTGGCGACTCTTCAATGTATTTCTTACATCGACTTTATATTCTCCTCTGTGAAGGCGTTAGCTTTTAAAATCAATATTATTTTTACAATGATACTATACTGCTTAACGCAGCTGCTCTATATACAGATCTATAGCTGAAGTAGACATTTCGCAGAACAGTTTTTGCAGAATTACTCAAAAACGGCTGTTATTGGCAGAATATACGCGAGGATCAAAGAGAGTCCTATCAATAAGCGAGTCATGTGACCAATTTTGTTGACACGCTGTGACCGCCGCTTATAATAACCCTGCAGTGCGGTCAAACTGAGGGTAGGGGAGACTTGGCTCCCTTGATCCCTAGGCACCCTTGATCCTCCTGTCATTTTGCCTTACTTACTTATTTATTGAAGAAAAGCAGTGAATCATTCTATTATATTTATTGATTTTACCTACTTTCTGTCTTTTCACGTGGTTAGAGTGAATAATAAATTTTTTATCATAAAAATTAAATTTTGAAGGTAAAAAGTATTTTTTCAACTTCACAACGAACTCTACAAATAAAGATTTTAAAGTAATTACCAAATTTGTTTATTACATTTATGACGCTAATTGATTTGTTTACTTGTTGAATCTATTTTGAGACACTTAATGCGTACATTAAAAATGGTATGATTCAAGAAGTGGAAACTAAATGGTTTGGCACCCTTGATCCCTGCTTGCATCGGCACCCTTGATCCCCAGTCGGCACCCTTGATCCCAGGATCAAGAGTTCCAGTCGGCACCCTTGATCCCTAGGATCAAGGGTGCCTACATAAAATTTTGAATATATACCACATGTCAACAAGAAGCTTGTTTCGAATATTATGTATGTATAATTGAGAATAATGTTTGTATTTATATGTTTTCTTTTTTCATACATACAGCTATGCCTTATCATAAAAAGATAAAGACAAACAGGTCACAAAAAGGTCAAGTTTCTGAATCTTAAATTAAGGTAGCCGTATCGCTAGTTATGGAAGTCAACTGCTGTTCCAAAGGCAAACAAAATACCAAAAGAAAGACAAAACCTGACTGAAAACAGTGATCGAATTACTGCTAATAAAAATTTGAATAAAAATACCAAAAATAACTCATGCAGGAAAAATATCAGACTAACCGCTGTGAGCGACACCGACGAAGAACATGAAGAAATAAAAATGATGAAAATGTTCATGAATTTTATTTCAAAATCTTCATGATTCATCTTCAGATAGTGCAGATGACTTTGACATAGTACGGATGATGAAAACACTGGACATATAGCACACGGTAGTTTGAAAATCTGAGATTATGTTGTACATAAAATCGATGAAAAAAGCATTTTAATGTATACGTTTAGACTGCCAGAATGTGGAAAATGCATTTTCTTTATAATATCCAAAGTAATGATTGCACATTTTTCATTTCAAATAATCATTTCCAGCATTCCCTTGCTGTTGCAAACAAACAGATCAAGATGCCAATTGGGGATCAAATGTTCACATGGGTGGGATCAAAGGTGCGAACCCCTTGGCACTCTTGATCCCTTTTGGGTGTCTTGTGTTTTTTGCCCATAGATTTTCATAGTTCATATTTGTGAAAACCACTTTATACAACTCAGATAGAAAAGAAATATTCTTATTCAATAGATTTTAATAAAACTTGCTAGTGATTTTAATTTTTTTTTTAATTCGAAAAATTCAAAAAAGGGACCAAGGGTGCCAAGTCTCCCCTACTGTCTGCATAGACACACTCACACAGATTTATGCAAACCAATCAATCAATCAATCAATCAATCAATCAATCAATCAATCAATCAATTATTACAATTTCCACGCTGTTAAACTCGAGAATGTGGGCAAAAACGGTCGTACATACATCCGTGCCTACATACATACATACATACATACATACATACGTACGTACGTACGTACGTATGTATGTATGTATCCTATTCTTGATTCTTATGTTGCTCCCGCCATAGGGTCCGAGCGAAGGAGCAGACACTTCCAGCTTAGCTAGAAACGCCGAAGACGTCGATGTTGTATATCGGCTTAACGACACTTTTTCATATCGAAGATGATCAGTGTCGGAGGCAGAGTACAACCTCGTACTCCACGTTTATATTGCGACCGAGCCACCCGCAGTAAAGATCCGAGAAATTAATCTCTGAGAAACCGACCGACCGGGAATCGAACCTGGGCCGCCGGCGTGGCTAGCGGGCTACAAACCCACTCGGCCACTCAGGATCTCGGACGTCGATACGAAGTGGCGCTTATGAAGGGTAACGCACCGCACTAAAATGGGTGTTTAAGTTCGCCGACCTTTCTGCTCAGTAATTCTTACAATTTCGCCTTTGCACGACAGGGCATACCAATGTCAGAGACCACTTAATATATGACAACTTAAAATCTGAAATGTGTCTGATGGTTTTCCAATTTCAGCCATTTCTGTTCTGGTCCTATGCAGACAGTGTTAATAAAACAGTCTGTACATGGCGAAAAAAAGTAATTCCTAGATCGCTTGTATCACCGCCATTTCGTATCCGATCTACACGATTTCTTCTCTAGATTATAGGTTTTCACCAGGGCTATCTCTTCGGTCTGGCATAGATTTAGGTGATTATAGCCAGTTTTGAGAAATTTCGCAGAAACATGCAAAATGGGTATTGCTAAGTTTCTCAAAAACGGCTATAACTGGCAAAACATACACAGGGTATCAAAGAGATAGCCCTGCTCAGGGCCTGCAATATGAAATGGAAGTCGTCGAAATCGGAATGGAGAGAGATAGGCGATTTACTATAGAGCTATCTCTTTGGTCTTGCGCGCATATTTAGCTGAATATAGCCGTTTCTGAGAAATTCAGCCAACGGCGTTCTGCCGGTGTTTGCTAGATTTATTAAAACTGCACGTCGTTAAAACAGGTGTTTAGTTACAGCGTCTGTGGATGGCGAAGAAAAGGACTTTCCAAAATCGCCCGTATCTCTTATCCGATAGTCTGATCCGATTCGGACGATCTCTCTCTTGTGGATTATAGGCCTTGAATAGGGCTATCTTTTGGTGTTGCGCATATTTAGCTGGTTATAGCCGTGTTTTAGACATTCGCAGAATAGTTTTTGCAGAATTACTGAAAAACGGCTGTAATTGGCAGAATATACGCGAGGATCAAAGAGAGTCCTATCAATAAGCGAGTCATGTGACCAATTTTGTTGACACGCTGTGACCGCCGCTTATAATAACCCTGCAGTGCGGTCAAACTGAGGGTAGGCCTACTGACTACAGGCATCAGTAGTAGGCCTAGGAGTTAGTGCTAAACGACGCTCTGTCCAAGAAAAGATTATTGTATTTTCTAAGTTGAGTTAGTGTCAACATACGTGTTACAAATAAACGAATGTTGATTGATTGATTGAAAAATTTTCTAGTCGGCGTCAAAGGCTTTTGATACCATAAAATGCCATTAACCTGTTGGAGGTGTTATCCGATCGCTCGGTTGCGCGGTTCCCTCAAAATCCGTCGTTTTACATCACGTGCTGCAACACTTTTTAGACACCTTTGACGTGTATTTCTTCCGCATTATAATATTCAGAAAACGAAAATCTTCGTCAAGTTTAATCTCGTGACGACTAATGCTATATCTACATACATGCAACTGTGAACATTTGCGCTATGATCGATGTGTGATATTTCAGTGACGTTACACATACATGACTTGCATGCAATGTTGCCATTCCTATATGTTTCCGTCAAGATCTGTTTTTTAGTGTTTGTGTATGTTTCTATGTTTTCTGGCATACAATCTATGTTTTTTCTCATGGAATTTTTTCATGCTCAAAAAGTACGTTTTCAGCAATTTCTAGAACATTACTCAAATATACTTTTAACGCATTTTTGTCACACAATAGGCACTCCACACTCTGCTCATCACCAAACTTAACAATTAGTCCGCGCAGCACTTGATAATGTATACATTTAAAAGCACAAACTATGCTGTCAATAAATTGCCCTTCATAATAATAGGTTCAGTGATCTATTGTCCAAGGATGACGTCATTTTATGTAGTCCTGTCATAATGGATCGTCCATTAATTAAGTCAACAAATTTTAGGCAGTTTTTTTACCCCCTCCCTTGTTAACAATTGTCAGACATTCGAGAAAGCGCCTAAAGCGAGCAATTATGTGAAAAAACTTACCCATCCGTTGAAAAGAAACTCGAAATATTAGGACATTCGCATTTTATAGAGAGATTACGCAGCGCATTTTCTCATTTAATCTGGGAGCAATAAACAAGATAATGTAACACGAAGAAAATTCCGCGTTTGATTAAATTACAAAAGAGAAATAGATCGCTCATATAGACTTAAAATAATTGCGAATTTATGATTGCTTGATTAAATTATTGTTGACGTCAATTTATCTTGAACACTCCCTCCACTTGTCAAGAATTGTCAAACTGTTTCAGACCATGTCCCCCAATTTTATTTACATAATTAACGGATGACCCCTAAACTTTACTCCGAGAAACTGGAAAAGAATGAGCGTAAAAAAGTTTAAGTTGTCAACTTCAGTGACATCTTTCTAACTGTTGTATTGATCCTAAGCTTAATTGCAGCAATAATAATTATTTGTGGCAGGTTTTTTTTTACTTCTAGCTACTTAATTTACGACGCAGACTGTACCACTGATTTGTTTCATTAGTCATTTCCAATCATTTCCATGTACTTCCCAGGTATTCTTTAAAATAAACCTATCTATGTTTTTCTGGGGTTTTTTCAAGGGAAGGTCTATGTTTCTCAAAATACTGAGAGTGGCATCCATGCTTACATGTCCCTAAATAATTTATCGTAAACGTAAGCTCCATAATTCTAAAGCGCTCCTGTAAATCCAAGCATTGGGCACCAGCTTGTTCACGAGCGCTGTATGCAGTTATAGAGGTTGTCCAGCAACACCAAGTGAAGTTCCGAGTGTAGTTGCCAGAGAGACCTCGCTTCGCATCGATGACCCCGCTACCGGTCAACTGAGTTCGGAACAAGCAGAAAAATACCAAGAAACAGACGTACTCTATTATTACTTCACTGCCACGTAGAGTTGGTGCCAGTCCAAAAGCCTTGATAATTAGGAGGGGACGCTAATCATCTTTCATATATGTGCGTAGTTTCTGCTTAACGACGTTGTTTCGTAACAAAGATGATTAGCGTAGCCCTACTGCTTTACCCATGCTTTGGACTGGCACTACCAGAGTACAGTCAGTGGTGTATAGCGGACGTAGCAGTTTCCATTGTTTAACGACATCTTATGGCATCTAGTGCCGTTGACATCGACCTCACCTGGCCTTTCACTACCATTGGAGAAACTCTGGCCAATATTGCGATGTGTCTGTCTAATATATTCTCTCTGGCGCTGTAATAGAAGGTGTGGTGTGGTTTCACGAACATTGTACATTTCACAGAGACCAGCTGGCTGAATTTTAAGATTGTACAATCTATTGTTCAAATTCACACGGCCAATCGTAATCTCGTTAATTGAACTTTTTCCGAGTTTTAATCAGTGATGTCCAGTAATGAAGTAAAAGTAACCCGTTCCTGTATCATACAGTCTGTATGTAAGTAAAAGTATTAGTACTGTTAGTTGTGACGAAGTTTCACAGAACGGAAATACTTCTACTTTAAATGAAAAAGAATTTAACCCATTTTCAGTACTTTTACTTCGTTAGAATCTACCTAATATTCGTTACAGTGTTCGTTACCTCGAATTGCGCTATAACATTTTGTTTGAAAGGCGAATCTGAAGGAAATAAAAATAAATAAATATATAGCGTGCAATTGGAAATCTGTTTACAAACTCTGGTGACTGTCAACTGCGACCAATAGAAAGGCTTCATCCAAAACACGTGACTTGTTGCGGTAATTCCAGCGTTGCTCGGAAAATAAGTGTGAAATTTTCTTAAAACGAAGTCGAAAATGTTGATTTTGTGTGCACTTTTAATCCCTAAACTCTTTCCAATTCTTAATGAGTGAATCTGTCGTCAATGTAAAACATCCATGGCCATATTCAGAGCATAGAAGAGTTGCTGTGACCAGGGTTTTCCTGCTTGTTATCGCCCAAGTACACTGAATGTAGTGCATTCATTGACACGCCTTTCCCAATTCGAAGAGACATGTTAAGAGAATGCATGTTCAGCAGAACTACTCGTTAGATTGAACACTCGAGGAGAGGTCGTCTTGCAGGCTGCCATACAATTAAACTCGACTCTTGTTAAACTTGCTATTTTCTGTTACTACTATATCAGGTTATCGTACAGTTTGAATCAATAAACAGATATCATTATTATTTCTTATTCCACTCTCAGCCCTCAACTGTGACTTACCAGTGCACGAGAACGCTTATTTACTTATTTAGAAAATTTGCTTTCTTAAAACAGGTGTTTAAATATTACCACGTATTCCGACTCTTCTTCCTTATTTAGTTTCAGCTTCAAACATCAGAATTTACTTTAAGCCAAAATAATATATTCCTTTTTCCTATTTTACTGCACCTACATTTATGTAACATTAACAATTACAATTACGCTTCTTTCTCCATCAGTCGACATTGGCGACATTTCAATGTATTTCTTACCTCGCTTTAAGATCCTCTTCTTTGAAGACGTTATCTTTTTCAATCATCCGTATTATACCCCCAAAGGGCGACTTGTCCAGTCGATACATATTGAAACACGGTCACTGCCTTAAACTCAGGTAGCGCCAGAACCAAGAGAGAGTAAGGAAGAGGAGACGCTAATAATCTTAAGGCACAGCGTCGTTAAATATAAGCTTTTCACATGATCGCCAGTTACAAAGACGACACCAGATAGGTTTTGTTGACTTAAATGTAAGATAAGTTCGACGTCAACGACCTTGACAGCCACAAGACATCCTTGGGCTAAACAGTGACTAAAGTAATGCGCTTTGTTAGACACCTTTAAAATACTATAAACCAACCTATATATAGAGCATAAGCGCTGTAATATGCCAATTAAAACTTTAAGTGGTCATTTAAAAATATTTAATTCTTATTTCACACCTTCATATACATTTAAAAAAGAAGATATTCAGAATATTTTTCCACATAAAAGATCAATTATTGTTGGTGATTTTAATGCTCATAATAAATTATGGGGTTGTTCGAAGACAAATAAAAGAGGGGAAATTATAGAAGAAATATTAACAGAAAAGAATTTAGTTGTGCTTAATACAGGTCAAGCTACACGTATCACATCAAACCAATCAAATTTGAATTCTGTTATAGATTTGAGCATATGTTCACAAGATGTAGCTCTTAATGCTAGACATAATGTCACCAATAGCAACATGAGCTCGGATCATTATGCTACTATAACTACTATTAATGAAGAAATCACAATAGAATATAATTTAAGTATGCATCTATGGAAATTTAAAAAAGCGGATTGGAAAAATTATGAAGAACTAAGTAAATTTTCAATAACAACAGATATTTTGGTTGATAAAAATGTTGATGCTACTTTTAATAATTTAGTAGATTGTATTACTTCTATAGCGAATCAATCAATTCCTAGTAAAAATCTAAAAAATAAAAAGAATAAAAATAAAAAATTCAGGCCTCTACCATATTGGAATGATAAGTGTAGTGAAGCCATTTATAAGAGAAATCAATATAGGAATAAAATGAATAAAACAAGGGAGTTAAATGATTATTTGGAATATAAAAAGCAAGAGGCTATAGTTAAACAGACCCTCAAAACAGAAGCAAAAACGTGTTGGCAAGCATATTGCTCTGAACTCACGGATCAGACAAAATTGGGGTCTGTTTGGACATGGGCAAGAAAAATGAATGGTATTGAAACCTATAGTTCCATTCCTACTCTGAATAGTAATGAATTAATAGCTGAAACAAACCTTGAAAAAGCAAATCTTTTAGCTAACACTTATGCAAGTACTAGTAGTACCCAAAATTATAGTAACAAATTCTTAAATTATATCAAAGATAATAATTTACAAAATAACCCTAATAGAATTGACAGTAGTCCTGTTCATGAAATGGAAATCTTAAATGAGAGGTTTTATCTTAATGAATTGAAACAAGCTATAAGATCAGCAAAAAATAATAAGTCACCGGGTGATGACAAATTACCTTATGAGTTGTTAAAACATCTTCATAAAAATGCTCTTAAAACCCTATTAATATTTTATAATGAAATTTGGGAGGAAGGGAAATTGCCAACTGACTGGCATCATGCCATTATTCTACCATTATTAAAGCCAAATAAAGACGCCTCGGTTCCAGAATCTTATCGACCTATATCATTGACTCCAACGATTTGTAAAGTAATGGAAACAATGGTAACAAAACGTCTCCAATGGTTTTTGGAAAAAAATAACCTTATTTCAAAAAATCAGTCTGGCTTTCGAAAATATAGAAGTACAAATGATCAAATCCTTAAACTTCAGGATAATATTCTTAAAAAAATTAAAAATAAAGAACATGTTTTGGCTATTTTCATTGACTTTGAAAGAGCATATGACATGTTACATGTACCTACCCTTTTAAATAAAATTCAGAATTTGGGAATAGTGGGTAATACATTTAACTGGATTGAAAACTTTCTTTCAAATAGAACTTTCCAGGTGAAAGTTGGGGCAGAACTTTCTGATAAATGTATACAACAGAATGGTACACCCCAGGGTTCGGTAATATCTCCTATTTTATTCTTGCTAATGATAAATGATATTGCTGCAGGTGTGGATGGTGTAGAGATGTCACTGTTTGCTGATGATAGTGCTATTTACTTAGGACATAGAAATGTTAAAATATTACAAAATAAAATTCAATTATCGATCAATTTAATACAAAATTGGTGTAATAAAAATGGTTTTAAAATATCTATTAATAAAACCACTGGAGTCCTTTTCTCCAAAAGAAATAATTTGTCAAGGATTACTATTAAAATTGATAAAGAGCAAATGAAAATGGAAAATGAGGTCAAATTCTTGGGAGTAATTTTTGACAGTAAATTGAGTTGGAAACCACATATTGATTATATAATTGAAAAATGCAAAAAGAGGTTAAATCTCATAAGAGCCATCAGTGGTTATGGTTGGGGAGCTTGTAAGAAAACTCTCCTAACCATATACAGGGCATTAATTAGGTCTATTTTGGATTATGGTGACGTTGCTTATTCTTCTGCTTGTAAATCGCACCTAGATAAACTCTCTTGTATCCAAACTGAGGCACTTAGATTATGTTGTGGAGCCCCTAAGGGTACTGCAGCTGCAGCACTTCAAAATGAATGTGGAGAGTTGCCTCTTCATTTAAGACGACTCCAAAATTCAATAAAATGTGGGACTAAAATTTTGGGTAATAAATTTCACATAAATACAGCAACAATGGAGAATCACTGGACAAATGTTTTTAGGACACCTGAGAGTAGGGAGCATTCCATTTATACTCGTACTTCTGAATTCTTTTCTTCACTTAATACATCTATTATTGGCCCTTCTTTCCCTTCTGAACCTCCTTGGTGTAACAAACAAGTAGAGGTTGACTTAACACTGAGTAAGTTAATAAATAAGAAAATTGATCATCCAGAATTTTTAAAGCAATCTGCTTTAGAATTAGTTTCTAAGTACGACTCTTATTTACATATCTATACTGATGGGTCAAAGGTAGATCATAGTGTTTCTGCTGCCTTTACAGTACCAAGTTTAAATATAGATAAAAAATTTAGATTATGTAATAACTCCAGTATTTATGCAGCAGAGTTGACTGCAATTATAGAAACTGTAAAATGGATTTTAAACTCCGAATGTTATAAGAATTGTCAATTTGCATTGTTTTCTGATTCATTGAGTGTTCTTACGTCAATTAAGGAGTCTTATTCTCAGTCTAGACCTAATTTATTGAATGAACTAATGTCTCTGATTAACAGACTAAATTCCAATCAAATAAGATTTATTTGGATCCCAAGTCACATTGACCTGACGGGTAATGATCGAGCAGATACTTTGGCTAAAGAAGCCCTGAGTATTGATCATATTAATTCTACTAATTATCTTGAACTTTCAGAAATTTTTACTTTAATGAAACTGTATATAGTAAATAAAAAAAATTAGAATATACTAACGATAACAGAGGACATTTTTATAAATCTATATGTCCAATTGTAAGTACAGATATTAAATATTTGGAACCTTATAGACATAAAGAAGTCCAAATTTCTAGACTACGTCTGGGAGTGGCGAATACTAATCAAAGGTTGTTTATCATAAAACGACATTCTAGTGGTTTATGTGATACCTGTCAGGTCAAGGAGACTATTCACCACCTCCTACTTGAATGTAAAAACGAAGATATATCGAAGTTGTTGCGAGATAAATGTCAACTGTATAAAAGGGACATTTCTATTTCAACCCTTTTGACAATAAATGTATTACAAAACGAAGTGTATAGGGTAGTTAAACAAATTACTAAAGGTCAAATTTTGCAATGATGCTCTTGTGTATTAACCTTAGTTATATCCATTACATATTGGTTATTTGAGAACCTATATAACCGTTTCTTTTCAATTGCAAGTATATAATGAGAGTGTGATGCTAGTAAATTACATATATAATACATTGATTAATGAGTATCTATATTACAACCATCCAACATTTGGTTCTTGGATGTCGCATATGGTTTGATTTGGTTTATGTATTGGAGTAAAATCAATATTATATTATATAGTGCTGTATTATTGTGTTGCAATAAAGGAAATATACATGTAATTGTAACTTGAATGCATTGAAATCAAACTTGAGACAATTATGCTCATATATGCTTTGTTAATTAATAAAACTTATAGTTGAATGTGTTAGATACCTGAACAATTTCTTTAGAAAGGAACTTGGTATAATCATATGTTTCATTTAATGTGCATGAAATTTATTACTATTTCATACATGATATGATTGTAGTGGCAGATATTGAACTGAGGAATAAGAAATAATCAATTAAACATTTCAAAGATAAAATAAGAATATAATGTAATGGTTATGGTTGTATGTGCTGTGCATCTGAAGTTGTTTAAATATTTCTTGCGAGTGACAATAGTTGGGAAGTACTGTTTCATTTGTATCAAGACAGTTTAGAGCTATGTGTTTTATAAATAACATTAGATATATTGCTTTAAATGATGTGACATTATTGATATTGTAAGCTTATGTTTGACACCTTTAAATGGTGTCTTTCGGACAGTATAAGTTTATCGTTTTCTGTAAACTGTATTTCTAAATTGTCGTCAACGGCCTTTGGTGTCATAAGACGACGTTAAACTGTGGAATAAAAAAAACAAATATGCCAATTAACGCTTAAATGTAATTTACATACTATTGAATTGTCGTCAACGATCTGTGACGTCATATGATGACGTTAAACTTTGGATTAAAAATATGCAAAAAATTATTTCTGTCTACGTCAACAGCCTTTGTTGCTATACGCTGTCGTTAAACTTTGGATCCATCCATCCACCGTCATCTGCAAAAGACTGAACTTCTCTGGTGGACATCACATTACTGTATGTGCTGTATTACACCGCAGAAACGGTGAGAATATAATTCTCATGTATGTATGTATGTATGTATAATTGTTCAAAATAATTATACACTTCTTTTAAGTCTGATATTCGCCCTATGAGTACCAGCAGTACTTTCTACTTTGCAATTAAATGCATTGGATCTGCTATGTAAGGTGATGCTACAATAGAACCGACATTGAATAACATTTATATTATTGTTCATGCCTCTAAATAGTAACTAAATACTTTCCTTGTCATGTTGATATTGAATATTGAAGCAGTCTGTACAATTATGAACTATTAATGTGTTGCAAACATAGACTATAAGTGATATTGTACAGCTCTTTTTCGACACCTTTTAATTGTGTCTTTCTTACGTTATAAATATTTCTTTTCATTGCATTATGTACATTCCTACCCGTCTACGTTTTCTCAGTTCATTATGTACAGAATCTCTGAATAACGGAGGTGCTACATAAATACTTGAAAAATAACCACTCCATTGCAGTCTGTGCCTTACTGTAGGCAGTGCCAGTCCATAGTATTGATAAAGGAGGAGGGCAACGCTGATCTTTAATAGCACAGTGTCGTTAAACTGAAACTACCATGACTAGGCCTACATTTCTAAGTCATAAGAAGACTTTAAAATTCGGAATAGTAATGCCATAATCGAAACATTCATTCATTCGTTCATTCTTAACGTTTTAGTCGGTGATTCCCGCAGTGGATCTCTCTCCTAAACGAAGAACCGAGAAGTCTCTGAAGTATATACGCATGCAAACCAGTAACGTTCATATCCATATTGTCCATAAATGTCGCTAAAGTATATTACATAGCGATCTTGATAGACACCTTTTAAACGTTTTCAATCAAAATTATATAAACATCAACTGCTTTTAATCGACAATCGATAATTGTTGCAAGATACTGTTAAAATTGTATCAAAACATTTTATCAATATGTGTATCATAAACAATATTAGATATACTGCTTTAAATGATGTGACTTTAGTGATATTGTACGGCTCTGTTTGACACCTTTAAATGGTGTCTTTCGGATGATATAAGTGTCTTCCTTCCTGTGAATTGCATTAACGAATTGTCGTCAACGGCCAGTAATGTCATAAGACGACGTTAAACTTTGTATTAAATATTAAAAAATCGACAATCCATCGCAACCATTCCTTAATAACGCCATGAACCCACAATCATCTGAAATATACGCATGCAAACCAATAACGACCAGCATCGAATGATCTGCGATTAAGAAAATGAACTAAATTATTAATTAATTTTGAAGACGACAATGGCCACAGCAGCCACAAAATTACTTAAACTTTTTGGAATTTTTATATGTTTAATGTACACAGGAATTGAGTAACTGTAAAGAGCTGTATAATAAGTTTCCTGTTAAAGTGAACGGCATCTGATCATTGATGTCACGAGATGTCGCTAAACTATCAGTATGTGACTAATAAGACTAAGGCGCGCCTCAAGATGTGGCTACCAATAGAAATTACTAACTCCAACTAAAAACCACTAAAACTACTAGATCGTCATTGTTTAGCTGGCGAATTAAATAACTAAGTTAATTAAGATAGGGTGGGTGTCAAAGGCCCTGGTACAGTGGCGTCACTAGGGTTGGTGTCACCCAGTGCGGTAAGTCATGGTGTCACCCCATTAGAAGGTTCAAAAGAGTAAATTGGTATAAAGTTCTCAGCTTTAGGTAAACTGATACCGATAAATGCAATACGCGTAAGTTGGGCTTACGAAAAATGCTTTTGTTGTTATCTGCTATTGTTAATTTAAAAATAATAAATTTCCGCAGAAACTCTGCACAACATTTTTTTCGACAGTCATTTTGTCATTTTGTTGTCACCTCCTCTGAAGATGTCATCCGGTGTAATCCGCACCCCTCCCCGGCACCCCCTAGTGACGTCACTGTCCTGGTAGCTACAAAATCTCGTTAAGTCTGAATATTTCTTACAATTGTCTTGAAATTTCTGTTAAAAAGAGCACGGAAGAAGTATGGGTATTTTGCTGCATTTGAAATCGAAATTTAAATATGTAAAATAAAACAGCTATATATTTCAATGTTATGTAATAGTTGATTTCATCAAATAAGGTTTTATGCGATAATTTTAAAATTGTTTCAGTCCTTTAATTAGACACCTTTAAGTGGCGTTCACCAAACGATATATTAGTTTTACGCATCGCTTATCTATAATTATGACAAATATCGTTGGTATTGGTATTCAACAATTAGACTTAAGCAAGTGATTCTAGGAAAATAAAAACCGCTAATGCGTTCTAATTGTTTAATTATCTAATTAACTGCTTTGAATACTTTAACATCACCTTTATTATTGCGAAATGAAACGGTAAAGTCAAGACGAATGAAGCAAAGAGATGAGAAGCTTAAAACTTGCAGAAAAGACGAGAAATACAAACAGAAACATTTATACAGAAACATGTACAGAAACAGATAAATAATCTTGATGAAAAACATGCACAAAAGACGAGAAACAGAAACAGATACAGGAACATTTACTGAAACAGATACAGAATCTTGACTAGAAACTTGCACCAAAAGAGGTGGCAATGACGCCCTCTGGTGAACGATTGAAGAAACATCTTCCCCATTGATTGTCAGGCAATCATTTTGTGTTGTGCTGCGTTGCCTTGTGTCATACGTTAGATTATCTTGTGTTGTCATGTGTTGTGTTGTCATCTTGTGTTGTCATGCATTGTGTTGTCATGTTGTTTTATGATGTATTCTGTTGTGTTGTCTTGTTTTGCGTTGTCTTGTGTTGTCTTGTTATCTTGGCTTGTCTCGAACTCCTAGTTTTGTCTCGCGTTGTATTGTCTTGTGCTATTTTGCACTGTCGCGTGCCGTCTTATTTCGTCTCATGCCGTGTTACATATGCGTGTATGTATTCATGTATGTATGCTATGCTATGTTAGGCTATGCTATGTTAGGCTATGCTATGTTAGGCTAGGCTATGTTAGGCTAGGCTATGTTAGGCTAGGCTATGTTAGGCTATGCTATGTTAGGTTATGCTATGTTAGGCTATGCTATGTTAGGCTATGCTATGTTAGGTTATGCTATGTTAGGCTATGCTATGTTAGGCTATGCTATGTTAGGCTATGCTATGTTAGGCTATGCTATGTTAGGCTATGCTATGTTAGGTTATGCTATGTTAGGCTATGCTATGTTAGGCTATGCTATGTTAGGCTATGCTATGTTAGGCTATGCTATGTTAGGCTATGCTATGTTAGGTTATGCACCTGTACGTTCATATTGCACTTCTAGGAAGCTCTCGATGGCGATTCTTGCCAGTCTAAAACATCACATCGATTACATAGTCGAGAAGATATTCGACCTGATGAATTCTATAGACGAATTCTTCGTTCAAAGGTCGTCACGTGACTCCGCCATCTTGAATCGGATCGAAACGGAATCGGACGATTTGGTTTCTTTCCGGACAACCTGAAACCTTGCTCACCTTTGACTGTTTAGGTCTGAGACAACATTTCAGGTCGAACGGATAAGGAAACTAAGATGTAGAGACGATTGCTCCGAAGATTATCAAGACGGCCGATTAAATATTCAAGATGGCCGATCCACTTGGCTTTCTGCCAAGTTCGTTGAGTCATATACTATCAGTCACTTCTGCTCATATATGTTGAATACTTCATGTGATGTAGGGCCTAATGCTGGATTCTGTTGTTGGCATAGTGTCAGATATGTTCTTTGTTGCAACGTCAAATGTATTTGCGTAGTGGCAAATATTGTAGTGGCAAATATTACTTTAGCTGCACTGCTAATATTTGGTGGCATTGTCAAAAAATGCTTCTTTTGACGTAATGTCAAAGGTAGGATTAACGCATTGTACTTTTTAATGACGCCATCACCAAATGCCGATGACTTCTACTTCTACTCCCCGGAAAGGAAACCACGGACGCTTTACCACATAATGATCTTCACAGCAGTCCACGTGGATAAAGCTCATTACTTCTGAAAACAATGAAACGACACAAGTAATGTAATCGAATGTAAACTCGGAATGCAATGTTAAATGATATTGCGCCAAAGACAAGATGGCAGAGGTATCTTTGCCAAATGCTGTTATAGATGTGAGGAATAATTATCGATATGTCCTGTATTTGAAAGATCTATGGGTTGAGTAACAGTAATGACAACGTGTGGATGGATGGATGGATGGACGGACGGACGGACGGACGGACGGACGGACGGACGGACGGACGGACGGACGGACGGACGGACGGACGGACGGACGGACGGACGGACGGACGGACGGACGGATGGATGGATGGACAAATGCACAAAAATGCAGCGAGTGAAGAAAGACGTGCATTCAAACGGACGAAAGAAGCCACACAGCACAGAGACGTAAGCAGAGAGAGAAAGACAGACACAGAAACAGATACAGAGACAGACAAGGAACGGTACTTAGCAGTAGCCGTGGACTACCATACCTATCGAGCTCCAATCTCGACTGCGTTGCTACGTGCCTCTGTCGCAAAGCATTACGGGTCATACTCTCGACGCCGCATTACTGTTAATACTCTCGACGCCGGCGCTCCGAAAAAATATAAGGGCCGAGGCTCGGATGACGCAAATCGTTCTTCCGGGCGCAAGGCTCGGCAAACGGAGCTGTGCAAACGACGAGGCTCCAGTTACAAGCATATCACCAGTAAGCCGCTATTGTACACTCGAAGACATTAAATGCACATTTCATGTCTCAGCTGTACGGCGAGAAAGCATCCACCCACCCACATCCAACACACTCTTGTGGTATATATATATATATATACATATATATATATATATATATATATATATATATATATATATGACATATATATAATTATGTTCTATTAATTGCTTATAGACAAGTAGGTAGATATATAATATATATACATGTACTAAATATATGTAATATTGTAGAATATATATTATATATCTACCTACTTGTCCATATACATTTAATAATAGAACATAATTATATATATGTCATAAATATATTTATGTTCGTCTTAATGATGTATATATAATGCATATATATATATATATATATATTATAATTGATTAATACGCGAAGATATTTATTACAGGAAGCCATTCATATCTCATATCCACAGATCACTAACAGATATGTTTATATATATTTAATTATAATATATATATATATATATATATATATATATATAATTAAACTGATTTATAGAATATTTATGTGTGTATATACATATTGCTGGTTTGTAGATTTTTAGAGAGATGCATATAGGAATAGATATATATAACTCGGAGATATTTAGATGCAGACGAAATAAGCTTGCATTCAATTGCGTCGACACCCGTTTTTCAGCTGCCATTGGCTATATATAGTCTTCAATTACATCTGAAGTATCCGCACCAAACAGAACCATCGCTTGAAAACAGACCCTTTCTCTTAGATACAGAAGTGCAATCGGCCATTTTGAAAGTCCACTCGAAACCCAAGTGAGCGTGTAATTGAATAGGTGACAGTATCCGCTCGTTGAGAACAATGTCTGGTCACTATAGACACTGAAATGGTGGCCAGAAGACATAGAATATCTTCGGCTCTCTGATGCATGAAGTCTACCATATACAATTATACATCCAATGTCATCTATGCATGTATGTGTGCATACATGTATGTATGTATGTATGTATGTATGTATGTATGTATGTATGTATGTATGTATGTATGTATGTATGTATGTATGTATGTATGTATGTATGTATGTATGTATGTATGTATGTATGTATGTATGTATGTATGTATGTATGTATGTATGTATGTATGTATGTATGTATGTATGTATGTATGTATGTATGTATGTATGTACGGATTAATGGGTGAATGGATATATGCATCGAATTACTACCGGTCTGCATGTATGTATGAATACAATATACAAGAATACAATATGTGTTTGTGTATGCGAGTATGAATATGTGGGTGCATGTGTGTCTATGCATGTGTGTATGTTTGTGTGTATGTGTGCATGTATGTATGTATGTATGTATGTATGTATGTATGTATGTTTGTGTGTATGTATGTATGAATGTATATATGTGTGTATGTATGTGTGTATATGTTTGTGTGCACGTTTGCATGTGTGTATGTATGTATGTATGCATGCATGTATGTATGTATGCTTGTGTGTATGTATGTATGTATGTATGTATGTATGTATGTATGTATGTATGTATGAATGTATATTTGTGTATATTTCTTGTGTCTTGCAACAGAACCGTTTTCTGCAAAACGAGAAATATACGCAATGTGACATACAGGTATTCTAAGACGTACAATCAGTCATAGGAAGAGGTTTAGAACCACTACAGAAAGAAGCAAACAAACACCTAGGTGTCGCCACTGAGGTCAATCATTGGGCGGGGCACTGATAAGATGGTCGATGTTGATAAAACGGCGCGAAATTTTCGTTGTATTGCCAAATTCGACAACGAATTGTCACAATCTTCAACTGATACTATACAGGACGCTCTAGTTCTCGAGGGTTTTCGCCCTAGGGACCAGCTTACCTGAGTCAAACTAACAGCGGACCACCCACGTCTATACGGGCCAACGATTTTCATCGGATATGAACAGGTATAGCCTCCAAGGTAGTTAGCACTATATATATATATATATATGTGCAGACAGACAGACAGACAGACAGACAGGCAGACAGAGACAGACAGACAGACAGACAGACAGAAAGACAGACAGACAGACAGAAACTAATGTACCTGTCGTGGAACACAGGTAATGCATTGCGGCAGCACGCCGCAACGCATTACGGGTAATACTCTCGACGCCGCCTTACGAGCAATAGGCATACTCTCGACGCCGATGCTCCGAAATAATATAACATGCTTTCAATGTAAAACGAACGTTAACGTCGGCAAAACCACAGAATGGAATATAATAATAGAATAAAACAGACAAGAATGTTATTTAACGAAATGCGACAACGCGGCGTTGGGCTGTTTGTTGTAGTAGGGGAGGGGAGGGGTAGTAGCAAATATTGGATAACTGTCGCCACTGTGGACCACCTATGCTACACGCTGAAGACCTATGTATACATGGTTGGCTTTGAGAACCATTCTACTGCTGTGGCTAATGCTTCTGGTCTCGTAATCTCGTAGTTTTGTAGTCTTGTGGTCTCATAGTTTCGTAGTCTTGTAGTCTCATAGTTTCGTAGTCTTTTAGTCTATAGCAGCTTTGTAGTCTTTTAGTCTAGTAGTTTTGTAGTATTGTAGTCTCGTATACTCTGTAGTCTTGTATTCTCGTAGTTTTGTAGTCTTATAGTTTTGTAGTCTCGTATAGTTGCTTTAATGTTTTAGAGGCGGGAGGGTTTATATTTTTTCTGGAATAAAAGCGCCCTGTATACAATACAATACAACTAAACATTTATAGCACGAGAGCGCGTTACGCTACATTCCTAATCATAGTATAATGTGAATAGCTCAGTTTTTAATTTGGCTATAGAATTTAAAATTTGACATGCTCCAGACCATGTTTTCAACCCGAGACTTCTGACTAAAGTCACGACGTATCTTTATTACCAAAAACTAATCCTAAATATACAGGAATTAAGGCGTTTAACCAATCTAAAAGCAACGGCTGGAAAAAGGAAAAACTTTTTTGCGCATAAAGACTTTAGACACCTTTTTTATTGATCTTAATTTCCAATAAGTAGGCCTACCTCCGCGAATGGTTAATGGTTAACAATGTTGAAATTCAAGGCATAAAAATTAAAATTGAAACTGGATATTTGGACATCTTAAATACTTATATTTCGCCAAGTAATAAAATTATGAAAGCACAACTGGAAAAAATCTTTCCTTCTAAAAGAACTTTAGTAGTTGGAGATTTAAATGCTCATAATCACAGCTGGGGATGTACAACTGCAAATGAAAGGGGTAAAATTCTTGAAGACATTCTTAATGAAAAACAACTGACTGTACTAAACACAGGACAACCCACACGTATACCACCTGCAAATTCTAAAAATCTATCAGTTATAGATCTAGCAATAGTAACCAAAGAATTAGCATTAACTTGCATACATAGTGTTAGTAACAATAGTATGGGTTCTGATCACTTTCTATCTAATATAGTATTAAATGAAGAGGTCTTGATAGAACCTAATAGTAGTATGCATATGTGGAAATTTAAAAAAGCTGATTGGAAAAAGTATAAGGAAAATAGTCAGAACTATATAAGTGATAGCATACTAGATGAAAACATAAATGATACTTTTAAAAATATAGTTGAATCTCTCACCTCGTTAGGTAATAATTCTTTACACTGTCAGAGAAATTGTCAAAGTAATAATAAAAGAAATAGAAAATATAAACCACTTCCTTTCTGGAATAATAATTGCTCTGAAATAATATATAAAAGAAATAAAGCTAGGAATAGGGCTTTAAAATCTAAAGAACTTAAAGACTTTGTTGAATACAAACATCAAGAAGCAGTTGTTAAGAGAACTTTGAAAACAGAGGCAAAGGCTGGTTGGGAATCTTATTGCTCAGAACTTACTGGTCAAACTAAACTGAGAACGGTGTGGGGGATGGCACGGCGCATGAATGGAGTGGCTCCATATAGTTCCATACCAACATTAATTTGCAATGATAAAATTGCTGATACTAATACAGAAAAGGCTACTTTGTTAGCACAAGTGTATGCAAATACTAGCAGTACCACAAATTATAATACTAAATTTCTAGATTATATAAAAGAACCTAAAATTAGACATGATATTAGTCCTGCTATAACTTATCAAGACCCTGAAATTGAAGCTTTAAATGAACATTTTTCATTTAGTGAATTAAAGGATGCTATTAGAAATTCTAAAAATAATACATCTCCAGGTAATGATAAAATTCCTTATGAATTAATTAAGCATTTACATAAAAATGCCCTTAAAATTCTCCTGGTATTCTATAATCATATATGGAAAGAAAATAAATTACCAGATGATTGGCATCATGCTATCATCTTACCTATTTTGAAACCAAATAAAACTGCATCAAGTCCTGATTCTTACAGGCCAATTTCATTAACATCTACTATATGCAAAATTATGGAAAAATTAATAACCAATAGATTACAATGGTTTCTTGAAAAGAATCAAATTCTGTCAAAAAATCAATCAGGATTTAGAAAGAATAAAAGTACTATTGACCAAATTCTCAAATTACAAGATACTATTCTGAAAAAATTAAAAAATAAAGATTCTGTTTTGGCTGTTTTCATTGATTTTGAACGTGCCTATGACATGTTACATATACCTACATTACTAATAAAATTGAAAAATATAGGATTAAAAGGCCACATTTATTACTGGATAGAAAATTTCTTGTCTAACAGAACTTTCCAGGTTAAAGTTGGGGACTCACTATCTAATAAATTCTTACTAGAAAACGGAACACCCCAGGGATCAATTATTTCTCCTTTACTTTTCCTTATTATGATTAATGATATACCCTCTGGTTTGGATAATAGCGTTGAAATGACACTGTTTGCAGATGATAGCTCCATATATGTGGGGCATCGTAGTATTAAACAGTTAGAAAAGAAAATACAAAATTCCTTAAATACTATTGATAAATGGTGTAATAAGAATGGTTTTAAAATTTCAATTAGTAAGACTGTAGGAGTAATCTTTACTAAAAAAAACTAATGTACCAAAAATAAACATTAAAATAGGAAGAGCAAATATCAATATTGAAAAAACTGCTAAGTTTCTTGGAGTTATATTTGATAATAAATTATCTTGGAAGCCACATATAGAATATATCGTAAATAAATGCAAACAGCGTATGAATCTTATGAGAGCAGTTTCTGGAGTATATTGGGGAGCTTCAAAGAAAGCTCTACTCAACATATATAGAGCCCTGATTCGATCTGTGATAGAATACGCAGATGTAGCCTATGCTTCTGCCTCTAAAACACACTTGAATAAATTAGCATCTATTCAGACTGAGGCGCTAAGACTCTGCTGTGGCGCTGCTAAAGGAACTGCCGCTTTGGCGCTTCAGAATGAATGTGGTGAACCTCCATTACACTTAAGAAACTTACAAAACTCACTTAAAATAGGATCAAAAGTCATTGGAAACCCAGGTCACTCAATGACAAAAATTTTTCAACCACACTGGACTAATGAATTTAAAACTAGAGATAACAAAAGTCTGTCTACATATCAACGTACATTTGACTTCTTTTCTTCCCTAGATATTATTTATAAGGCTCCTTCTTTTCCTTCAGATCCTCCTTGGCTCAATAAAGACATTCATGTAGATATTAGCCTACATAAATCTATTAGTAAAAAAGATGATAATCCAGAAATTCTAAAACTCCTTACCCTGGAACACATAAGTAAATATGAGTCCTTCACTCATATATACACAGATGGTTCTAAAGCAGATAATTTAGTTTCCGCTGCCTATACTGTACCAAGCTTGAACATAGAAAAAAAGTTACGCCTTTGCGCTAATTCCAGTATTTATGCTGCTGAAATGACTGCAATAAAAGAAGCACTTACCTGGATAGTAGATAATGAAAATCAGGGCCTTAGACATTTTGCTATATTTTCTGATTCTTTAAGTGTGCTTACTTCGCTTAAGAGGTCTTTTTCTGACTCTAGACCCACTTTATTACAAGATACAATAAAAATATTTAATCAAATAAATATAAGTGAAATATGTTTTATTTGGATTCCTAGTCATGTAGGTATTCTAGGTAATGAAAGAGCTGATTCCTTAGCAAAGCAATCATTAGAACTACCCACAGTTAACTCCACAGGTTATCTAGAGCTACAAGAAGTATTTTCAATCATTAAATTTCATATCATCTCTAAATGGCAGAAGGAATACGATAGTGATATCAAAGGTCTACATTATAAGAGCATTTGCCCTGTAGTGAATACAAATAGTAAATTTATGGATCCTTCTAGGAAAAGGGAAGTGCAAATCGTCAGACTTAGATTGGGGAAAGTTAACCTTAATGAAAACCTTCTCCTAATGAAAAAACATGCTAATGGTTTGTGCAACACTTGTCAAGTCAAAGAAAATATAGATCATTTGTTATTACATTGCAGAAAAGAAAACATATCCAATATATTAAGAGACAAATGTAAATTATTTAAATTAGAATTTAATATTAAGAACCTGCTTGGTGTGGGCTGCATACAAAGTGAAGTATTCAGACTGGTCAATCTTATCAATAAAGGAAAGGTTTTGTAGCTTTAAATATTTATATGTTGGCCTGGTGTTGTCTGTGGACTTTGATAGGTAGTTTAAATTTGTTTAGATTTCAGGTGTTGTGCTAAAACGTGTACAAACTACATATATGTTACAGGTGTTTTAAATTTTTTATTTTTTTTTTATTTTTTTTTTATTTTTAGTCATTTGTATATATTATGTTAATATTACTTGTTTGTTTTGATTACTTATGTAAAAAATTTTAACTGAAATAAGAATCTATGTCAAAATTCCCTAGATGATAAATAATCAATAAGGTGTATTAAAAAATTAAAAGTAATAGATTAAAATCTTCGATCATATCATAGTTCTGTATTATTTTCATTTGAATCTATAACAAAGTTTGCATTAATATATAATATTGTTTAATTGCTTTGAATGAAAAAAAATGTTGAAAATTCAATAAATTAAATTTTGCAAAAATCTCATGTCATAATAATATGTATTGTACATTTGATAATAAGGCTGTTTTATAATTGAATAACTATATTACAAATCTCATGCACATTATGAATATTCATCAAACATTCATTGAACATATTTTATATTTAAAATTCTTGTGTATAACAATTAATGCAAAATGTTGTTTAATCTGCACTAAAGTATGTCTTTTCATAATACAGGTATCATTGACATTGTTAACTGTATGTATGTATATGTATATATATTATATATATATATAATTTATGATGTTAAACAAATGACTATTAGAAACATAGTAAAGGTGCTGTTTTGACACCTCTAAATGCTGTCTGTTGGACTCTGTAAATTCTGTTTTAAATGTATTGTACATACTATTGAATTGTCGTCAACGACCTGTGATGTCATATGATGACGTTAAACTTTTGAATAAAAAAAAAATGGTTAATCGCCTTGTTTACCGCCTTGTTTATAAAACTGACGAACTTAATACTTTTGCTGAAATGGGAAAATCCAAAAGAAATAGGCCTCTCGACACATCATCAAGCTCTTCAAATTCGGGTGATGTGTCAATGAACATGAACATCCTTGAGACACCGAAATCAGAAATACAACAGAAGTCAAAATGGTTAATCGACCAGCCAATTTCACTGCATTATGCTAAATAAATGTGAGGACTAATATCTGTCGACATGGACGGCCCTTGTTGCCATAAGATGTCGTTAAACATTGAAAAAATATTTCTTTTGACACCCTTAAAACGTTTTTCACCGACCATATAAATATAAGATCAATGCTGTAATATGATAAAACTCCGCCAATCCACGTCCGCGTCTTGGTGACAGGCAGTGCCAGTCCGTACCCTGGATAAAGGAGGAGGGCATTGTTAATGATTTCTGTTAACCCACAGTGTCGTTAAATATCATAAAATAATTTCCGCCGACGTCAACGGCCTTTGTTGCCATAAGATGTCTTTAAACTCTGGATACTATCCAAGTATGCTTGCATCTCCATTAACCCTCAGGCTACCAAGGTTTTTTTGCGACATCGGCTACCAAGGGGGGGGTGGTTACCACCCCCCCCCCGGAATTTCGTGTTCGGTTTCAAATATCATATCATGTAATATAGCATCTGATTCAGCATTCATTTCTGAAAAGAATGGTATATTTAGTTGTAAAATATATGAATGCATCTCGAAATTATATAGTTTTTAGCAAAGGCACCCGTCCATTTAACGATATCTGATATTATCCCACACAATTTGTACTTTTTAGATAAAAAATATAAATGATGTGGGTTTTGAAAATGAACTATGTATCCAAGAATATTCTAAATATAATGTGGCTTAATTTTCAACAATACAAACTATTCTAAAGTTTGTTTTAGTTACAGGCAAAACCTAAAGGCGTGCAGCTATATCAACATGAAACAAGAAATCATGTAATTTTTCCCAGCAGTCAAATACGTCAGTGGTCCTTGCAGTTATTGCAAGTTACTGTCATTGTTTTGTGCGAATGCATCCTGCAAACCGGCTTCTTGAACACTTCACAGCACTGCTTTACTCTGTTGGCATTCTGCTTCAACTGTTTATAGCCCTTCACCATACCCAACCACATCGGTTTACGTTGTGATGTTGCATCAGTGATTTTCACACTGAAAAAGAGTATTATTATTTATTATGATCACTTCCGGTTTTCAAAAGACTAATAACAAAGCAAGCAAATATAGCCCTACATTCCCTCTAAAGAATGGCATAGTTGTTTCTCTTCCAGAAAGAATAATGACTACCTTCATAGTCGACAACAGCTAACAGCTGACGAGAGAAATTCCTGATTCCAAAAGTGGTACCTAGGCTATATCGGGTATAACTTTTTTATGGTGTGGGATATCATCACGACTTTTACCTCAAAATGTGCGGAAATGGGCCCCCTACAGCTACCTAAAATGTCAAAATTATATTCCATGTGCAAAAAAAAAATTTTGCAGAAAAACGTAGGGGGGGTGGTAACCACCCCCCCCCTTGGTAGCCCGAGGGTTAACCAACCGCGGTACACGAGAAAAGTGGCATATGTGGTCTAACATTAGACATACATTTACAATTCTTTATTTCCACTTCGCTAATGTTCCCACCAGGGCTGGAAGTAGGAAACATGAGGTGCCGGTATGGCTAAAAGAACCATTCCCCTCCCCTTCCCTCCCCTTCCCTCCCCTTCCCTCCCCTCTCCCTCTCCCCTTGCCACCCATTTCCTCCCCTTTTCCCTCTCCCCTGCTCTGCCCTCCTCCCATCTCCCCTCCCCACCTCATCCCCTCTCCTAACTTCTTCTCCCCTGCCATCCCAGTCCCTTCCCTCCCATCCCCTCCCCTTCCCTTCCATACCCCTTGAAGCGGGGAGTCCGGGGGTCTTCCCCCGATAAATGTTTTGAATTCTACATTGCTGTAGACGAGTTCTAGCGCTTTTTCGGAAAAAGGAAACTGGTTTATTGTCAAAGATTTTGTCGTAAGAAACTATTTAAAATTCACGAGACTGACTGATTGCCAATAACTGCCTTTTCTCAAGTTTTATTATAGTTACACGACAAGATGGATTTGCGAATTATTATGAGCATTCCGGATTGCTAAAGTACACTATGAACGTAATATGTTTCGAGTACGTGATACCTGTTACAGGTAGCATCTAATCAGAATTAAATATTTAAATATATTTAATGCCAAGTCTATCATTACAAATAATTTGGCTGTCTATGCACAATGATGTAAATTATAACTGTAAGTCAATGTAAGTAAGAACAGGTGTTATTATAGGCGCCGTTGACTTGCATGCCGTCGAAACCGATATGTTTTTAGGCCATACCGGTATGGATTTTTCGCCTGGAGAAGTTCCGGTATGCTTTCGGCCGGCCAGGAGAGGTGCCGGTATGGCATACCGTTTCATACCGTCCCACTTCGAGCCCTGGTTCCCACCACTCTTGCTACATACTGAGCCATGTGAGACTTGTGACTGCGTTGTTACTGTTTAACGACGCTGTGTCAGAACAAAGATGATTGACGTCACCCTCATCATTTTTCCAGGCTTTGGACTGGCACTGGAAATAAAGAATTGTGAATGAATGTCTATGTATGTTCATGTCCCGCCGTTATACAATACAATACGATTGTATTTTTATATAGTCTATAGTAACCGATTTCTCCAAATTACATGTGCATCTAATTTGGTGAAATCGGTTACAAGTGTTTCAAGTAGCCCTAATAATTCTCGTATTTACATTGCTAGTGAATGAAATCGCGATTCAAATACGTTTAAAAGAGCAATAGCAATTACATTAGCTACCTTTTTTAATGCAGATCCTTTTGGAAGTGTACGATATACGCCATGACGTCATCGGCTGATGTTTACATAAGAATGTCGTTAAACTGAAGATTAAGAAATCGGAAAACTGATAATATCCTGTAAGTTATTGGCGTAACTTACAGTTAATTGATTTCTTGAAGCACATGTATGTACTATCATAATGTCCGAATACCTAAATTCTCTATTTGTAAAGCGCAGGTCTATAGGCAATTTTGGACACCTTTAAAATATGTTAAACCAACGCAATATATTCCGCAGTTTCGGTACATAGAGCAATTCAAGAAGTATTTTACACGAGACATTTTGTGTCATAAAGCAACAAAAGTGTCTGCTCTTAGCAGACATTACTTCACCCGAAGATGGTGAGAAATGGGGGCGCTTTGCAAGTGCGCGCGCTTGGGTATCGCAGAGCCATTAGGATTATTGGACGGATGTGGAAGGAGGGTCAGATGGGTCGAGGACCGGAAGCGGAAGTGGACGAGGGCGACATCTTCCGGTCGATCTGCGCTCGAACGAAGATTATGAATGACATGGCGCCCATAATCCATTAACCCCAGTCCACGTTAGAAGTATTCGGTCGTCGACGATGATGATGATGATGCAACTGCTGCTGAAGCTGAGAAGACAAGAAGGAAGATGCGAGTGAAGGATGCTACTAGGAGGAGGAGGAGGTAGAAGAGGAGAAGGAGGAAGAGGAGAAGAAGAAAAAGGAGGTGGGAAAGGAAGATGAGGAGAAGAGGGAATCATGAAAATGAGGATAGGAGGAGGAGGAGGAGGAGGAGGAGGAGGAGGAGGAGGAGGAGGAGGTGGAGGAGGAGGAGGAGAAGGATAAAGTAGGAAGAGAAGGAGGAGAAAGTAGGTAAAGTTGAGGAAGAGGTGAAGGAGAAAGAGGCGAAATACGAAGGAAGAGGACGAGAATCAGGAAAATGAGGAGGAGGAGTTGTAGGAGGGGAAGCATGAGGAGGAGGAGGAGGAGGAGGAGGAGGAGGAGGAGGAGGAGGAGGAGGAGGAGGAGAAGCAGAAGGAGGAAAAGGAGGAGGAGGAGCGCGGAAAACGTGAGCGTGTGCAGCGCCCTGGCTTGGAAGACAAAAAGAAGAACTGGCAAAGGAACAAAGAACAAGAAAGGAATGAAGAAGTGGAGACAGAAATGAAGAACGGCAGCGGAGAATGGAAGGCAGCAGAAAAGAGATCGACAATAAACGGAGTGAAGTGATTTGAATATATATGGAGTGACAAATTTTAAAAGCAGGTGTCATAAACAAACACAGCGGTGGAGAGGAAGTCAGATGTAGGCCTACAGCGTTTGACGGAGAGGAGAAACGTGAATAATAAAATTATACGGACTCGTATGAACTAGAATAGATAAGCTTACATGTTTAGTTGTTTTGTAATTAGTACCTTCTATGATGCCGATGTCCAATACGCAAGGCATCAACAGATGGCGAACCAAAACCAAGACTTACTCAGTCTAAAGTCCAGAGGTCTCAAACTCAAAGTACCCCAAGGGCCAAAGGAAGACCAGTGTGCGAGCTGGCGGGCCGCATAAGTGAATGATCCTATTCATTCAGTGACACAAGTAACAAAGTTAAGCAGAAATGGTGAAATAAAGAGTAGCACTGTATTTTGTTTAAAGTTAATTTATTATCTTTTCTAAAAACTAAAAATAAGGCCATAAGAACTTAATTTTTGTAATTTAGTCAATTTCGTTGGCTTTTAGTAATTTAGTCAATTTCGTTCGCTACTTAACTGGCAGCGTTTTGCCTCATCCAAAGGATCAATATTAGGATTGATATCCTGAGGTGAAAGCAATCTAAGAGACGCTTGCAAATGTTCATAAATGAGTCTTGACATTAACACAGAATTTATAATGCTTCATGAAAGAGAGTAAAAGTGAATAAATGGGAAAATTCTTCTCTTGAAAGAAATTTGTAGAATTCTGGAATTCCAATATTCTTATACTTATGCTAGAAACGAAGTGAACTTTAAGTTGCTGGTTTTTTTCCACCTCTGACTTTGCCTGTGATAGCGTAATATTTATCTCTTGATGCATAGTGTCATAGTGCCTATACCTACCATGTAAAAATCCATCAGTTAAGAGTCGTCGAAACTCCGGCCTCTTCGTTTTAGTTTTTACCAACTGCGTGGCGGCTGGCATGCGGTGATAATTGAAGGGCTTGCCTCAATAACCAGGTATGTCGACATACCTGGTTTATGTGAAAAAGTATGCCAGCGTGCTTGGAATATTGTATTCTATATACCCTGCAAATTTGGTGCAAATCCGATTATTTTTGAATTGGCTTTTGGATAAACAAGTTTGTCGACATATGGTTTTCAGCAGCCGGCAGCATTACTCCAGTGCAATAACCCGGTATGATAAAAAAATTGTCGTTTTTTCTAGTAATCTTTGTATTAAAACCGGTGCAATAATCAGGTTATTTGACATACCCGGTTATTGACTGTTACTCTACAATTCACTGATTTTGCGTTATTTTTCCTTACTGTAAAGTAGCTATGATGACTTACCTTTTTATTGCACGATTAATTTGTACTGTGTGCTAGTCACCATTTGGTGCAAGAATAAGGTATGTCGACTAACAGCAGGCGATGTTGGGTTATTGAGTGTCAATAACCAGGTATGAAGGAAAATGTCGTGAAAAAAGCATTAAAGTTATCTTTTGCATTGCATTATGTTACAATTTCGTGAAAGACAATAACAACTCAGACGGTGTTTCAAACAGCTTGTCGATATCTCGTAAAATGGCTTAGATACAACAGTTTGAAGTGTCAAATCTTTGAAGCCATTTTCCCAAAACTCAAAAAATCCGACATACCTGGTTATTGCTGCAAGCCCTTCAATTGTAGGTGTTATTAAAATGATCCAAAACGAGAAAATTCAACGCGGTTGGTTGACAAGCATAAAAATATCCAAAGTTGGAATAAAGTACTTCCAATAAAAATTCTATATGATTTGGCAATTACGATACTTTTCGTATAAAACGACTCTTAACTGATGGGTTTTAATATGTTAGGTATAGGATATTTTTTTTGTTTTACCCATAAATAGACCAGAAGCCCTTGCGGTTTTACCAGAATGCATCACCCGCCTTAGATTCGCACAGCGCAAGCGAAATTTCTGTAAATGGGCCATTTCGTTCACTTATTAAAATCTTTGCCATTTTCACGAGAGAGACCATCGAGCTTAATTTTTAGTGAGACACGGAGTAAATCAAAAACATAACATAAGAGTTTTAGCATTATTTTTTATCAATAAGTAGACCTATAGACTTTCATTGTTAATGCTTAAGAAATTCTGAAGGCCGTTGCGGGCCACAAAAAAGGACTTCGCGTGTTTGAGACCCATGGTCTAAACGGTTTTAATCGTAGGTCTGACAAGAGAAAACAAATCAAACGACCTGGTTGAATAATGATTGGTGTGGGTAATAATTAATTAATTATTAGTAAGTTCTATGGCGCAGGTGTTCAATGCACAAGGCACCAACTGATGGCCCATCAAAACCCGTGACATATAGAAACAGAATCATAGAAATATATATATACCGGAAATGGATAAGACAAAATGAAAGGATTTGGTTAGTTGCTGTTTAACGACACTGTGTCATAACAAAGATGATTAGCGCCGCCCACCTTCTTCCTCCAGGCTTGGGACTGGCACTGTCAGTGAAATCAAAGGAGATGCACAAGAAGAGAAAGTACGGATCTGATTATACAGGAACAGATTCACAGGCCGTGGATCATATCCTATAAGAACCGAATTGGAACGACAGCAGGAACACATCAGGAACAGAATCGCATGAGATTTATAGACAGGAATTAAAGAATCCTATGAAGAGGATGGAAGAGGACCAAATAGAGAAGAACTGGAGATAAGAGAAGAAAGAGATTAAAAGAGAAATTGCGGAACCAAAACAGAAATAGCTGAAGAAGAAAGAGAGAAGTCTCGTTTCGTCCAGGAAGACATTCGTATGTAACGTCACATCAAAGAGAAACTTGAGTGATAAGAGAAACTCAGGTCAAGAGAAAGTAAACTGTGGCTATTCATCCGGGTATTTATCAGGTATACAGAACGTCACTCACATTCAGTATACATACAAGCATACATACATACACAAGTATATGCATGCACAGCATACATACATACATCCATCCATGCACACATGTAGCTACGTACATAATAACATACAAACATACATGCATACATGCATACATATATATATATACTTACATACATACATATTTTCATACATACCTACATACATACCTATCTACCTATCTACCTACATACATACATACATACATACATACATACATACATACATACATACATACATACATACATACATACGTACGTACGTACGTACGTACGTACATACATACATACATACATACATACATACATACATACATACATGCATGCATACATACATACATACATACATACATACATACATACATACATACATTTATATACACTCACTACAGATATATACACCAGTGTACATTAGGCCGGATAATAAATTACAAAATATTGGCATATTTCTTAGAGAATATCCATTTATAGGCTCTCAAGTACAGTGATTCCATTGCTGCAAACCGTTTGTCTGTACTACTTTGCTATACTTTGCATTTTTTGTTAGAAAAAATCGAAAAAAATTCACCAAAAACTCTAATTTGTAAGATATCATTTTCTGTACAATCGTACGAAAAAACCCAACTTAGGCCTACATCAACTTCTGAATACGAAATATGATTAAGAAACACTATGGCACGAGTACAATGTAATTACTTAATTTTTTCTGAATTGAGACTTAGTAGCGAACTGAGGCATCCAAATTCCAGGAGGCCAAACCAAATCAAAAGGGGTTTCCAGAGAGTAGTCCAAAAGAGGTCCAAGTCTGATTTCCAGGGTACCATATCAGGAGAGGCAGAGCAGCTGTCAAGGCGGGTGTCGTTTACGGCGAGAAGAATTGGAAGGCGGAGTATCAGATGAGTCAGGGTAGGGTATTTGAAAAGGTGAGACTTCAGTTTTGAGTGGAAAGCCCGGGGGTGATAGATAGAGGAACATGAGGATGAGGATGAAGGACGGGTTGCAATGATGATGGAGGCACCAAGAAACTGCGAAATTCAGGGGGGCAGATCATTCCAGAGGCGTGGTGCTGTGATGGAAATGGCTCGGTTGGAGAACTTGAGGTGAGTAGTGACTGGGGGTCGAGAAAGACTGAGAATTGAGGATGATCGGGTGGAGCGGGTTGTCTGAATGGTGAAGAGATCACGAAGGTACTTGGGCTGGGAATATTGTAGGGAGTTGTAGGTTAGTGATAGGACTTTGTAGTGGATTCGCTCTGGGATTTTTAACCAATGGGGTGATTTGAGGATGGGAGTGATATGATGATGCCTGGGCGTTCTAGTGAAAGCTAGCTCTGGCTAGTGAGTTTTTGGATAAGCTGTAGACACTTGATTTGAGTGGATTCAAGGTTGAGGAAAAGAGAATTGCAGTAATCAAGCTTCGAATGAACAATGGAGGTAGCAATGGTGGAGGCAGTTTTAAGGTCAAGCATGGGTCGTATGCGTCGGAGGTCACGAATGTGCATGAAGCAGGAGCGCGAGAGGTTGGAGATGTGGTTAGAGAAGGAGAGGTGTGGATCAAAAATAACACCAAGATTGCGAACAGGGGAGTCAGAGGTGAAGGTGAGTGACGATGAGTTAGTCGAAAGGTTTATGGTAACTGTAATTCTATTCCTCGAAGAGTTGTCGTAAGAATTGACAGGCACGTAACTAGGCTTTTTCGTTTGGGGGGGCTTAAGCCTTGAACATGGCAACATTTATACAGTGTTCATACGAATTTTAGCCGTAAGCATACAACGGCTTGACTTGTTTGGGGGGCTTCAACTTCGTTTGGGGGGCTTAAGCCCCCCCCCCCCGAAGCCCAACGCTAGATACGTCCCTGGGAATTGACGATTTAATCCATACTTCCACAAGTTTTTCTGCCAGTCTCTTACAGACAGATGGTAGTGGTTCTGTTCCATAACTCTTTTCAGATAAATACGCTTTGCCCACATCTTTGTGCGTTGGCAAAGAAAAAGTGAGTAATTCACGAGCTTCGCCAAAAAGGATATGACGATTTCTCGCAGCAACAGATCTTGATAACATAATTGGTCACAATTTTGAAATAGACCAGAATATCAGTTAATTTCTGTAAATACGATAAAGAGTTCGCTTAAATCAAAAATCAGCTCACCAAACCGGATAAAAACAGTTTAAAAAATAAGTAAGCAAGCATAGGCCCCCAGGAAGCATTTCTTGTGAAACAAAAGTAACACGGTTACATTGGTTATCTGAAAACGTAAAAATGCAAAGTATATTCGCATTTCTATGAACTTTTTTCTTCTTTACAGTAAACAACGCCACATAAGGCCACTTTTCCTAAATTCTTAATTCAACTTAATTTTTATGATCCGGCCTAGTGTACATGCAATCGTTATCAATTCTCGCACTGAATATTCATTGTGGGGCTCCTAAAATAGCTCAACGCATGAGCAAAGTAAAGTCGCAACATTTCAGCAGCTGACAGCTCTAAAACGACATTTACATCAATTACATTATATTAGAAATTACCTAAACGGTCAGAACAGTCTCAATATGTCCCTAAACAATAGTAAAGTTTACTAGTATAAAGCATAATTCAGTAAGTTCTTCTTAAACACCTTTAAAATGTTTATCTCAGACGCAATATATACTCATCACGTCGCCAACATTTTAATATTTCATTTAGACTATTGAGGTCTTCGTTTATCAATTCAAACTGACAAGTACGCAGTAAGATTAGCGAATACATAGAAGAATAAGAAACCATCATCACAATAATATTACACGACATTGTGTTATAAACTTGTAACTGAAGCTGTTTTGCAACTTCAATAACTATCGATCAAGAATCTCGAGCATGTATACATTGCATTGCTCCTAAAGACTTTTTACATTAACATTTTTGTATTTATGACAATTGCTGGAAAATGTTGTTTAATTTGCATCAATAATCTCATTATCATAATACGTAAATCTTAGATATTGTTAACTGTATTTTGTTTTGTGTCGTTAAACAATGAATATTAGCGACATTGTAAAGTTCTGTTTTGACAACTTTAAATGGTGTCTATTGGTCGCTATAAATTTCTGGTTTTCACTTAATTGTATACATTTTGCAATTGTCATCAACAGACTTTGATGTCA
>OY744605.1:4475186-4562686 GCA_963556255.1 Allolobophora icterica | reverse complement strand
CAAACACCCATCCACCTACCCATCCATCCATTAACCCATCCATCCATCCATCCATCCACCCAAAACCATCCATCCACCAACCTATCCATCCATCGATCTATCCTTCCACCGACCCCAACTTTACCCAAAACCCTCTTAAAGAAACCTAACCAATGCTCCCACTCTCCCCTCCTCTTTACCCTCCGTAACGCAGCCCCTCCCATCCCTCCCAGAGCACGTTCACTCCCTTCAAGACACGCCTCGATCCATTTCCCAATGCTCTCCCGTTACACAGCTCCGCTCGCTAATTAGAACTCACTCGATAACCAAAGCTCGAATTTCTCTAATTAGACCCAGCCCAAAAAACTCTCCAACAGACTCGAGTTGGAACTTGTCACGTGACGTAGCGAAAGCGCGATTTATACTGCGCCAGGCTGCGTATACTAGGTTAAGTTATTTATTTTAATGCAATGAGGTGAGATAATATAAATATATATATATATATATATATATATATATATATATATATATATATATATATATATATATATATATATATATATATATATATATATATATATATATATATATATATATATATATATATATATATATATATATATATATATGCGTAGATATGCTGGCATGTACGTACGTACGCACGCATGCGCGTATATATATGCGTGTATGTATGTACGTATGTTACTCATGTACGTATGTATGTATGTACTTGTGTATTTATGTGCGTGTGTGCGTGTGTGCGTGTGTGTGGGTGTGTTTGTGCATGTGTGTGCGTATGCATGTATGTATATATGTATATATGTATATATGTATATATGTATATATGTATATATGTATATATGTATATATGTATATATGTATGCATGTACGTACGTACGTACGTACCTACGCATGCATGCATGCATGCATGCATGCATGCATGCATGCATGCATGCATGCATGTATGTATGTATGTATGTATGTATGTATGTATGTATGTATGTATGTATGTATGTATGTATGTATGTATGTATGTATGTATGTATGTATGTATGTATGTATGTATGTATGTATGCATATATGTATACTTTCGTGCATGCACGTACTGATATTCATAATATACGATAGCTATGGTTTAGTTTATTATTGTTTACTACTTGCATAGTATGTGTGGATATTGTCAGTGCAATTGTTAATGTACTTTATGTACAGTATGACGTAGGAAGACGTTGAACTGAGCATTTAGGGAATATTTTTTGAAACTAAGCAATAGATAGCGTGCGGTTTTCTTCTGATCGACATTAAGTGCACTGGATGCCATAAGATATTTTGTGAAAATGTTAGGAAGCCATACTCTTCGTGTGTGTCTATTTAACACGAGTGCTGTTAATCGATGCAAGTTTAGCTGCGCATATACGTCTATAAAAATTGCTCCGGGTACATTTTTTTCTTCAAATGTGTATGATTGTGATCGTTGTACAGTGTAAAGTGTATGCACATTTCAGGTGCAAATAAAGCCTACTTACTTACTTAAAGATGCGTCTTCGGAAATCTGTAAAGACCACCATAGTCTGAACGCTCAGGGACATTAGAGAGCGATTTTTGACACCTCTTTTAAGGGTCTTACTGTTTCTATAATAAAGCTTGCATCGCATTAAGTGTCGGTGAAGTTAGAGTTCCAGTATTGCCAAAAGGTGAAGGAAACACGATCAAGATAATGTACGACGGTTTGTTATAACAAATATGATGAGCGGTACCCTCCTGCTTTATGCAGACCTGGGACTGGCGCTAACAGAGTACAGGCCGAGGTTAGCAGCACTGAGTGAATGATACCGAAGTTTAAAGACACATTTTGCTTCCTGGGTCGTGACGTTGATCTTACCTCACCCACAATTAATGGGTTGTTTCAATATAGTCCACAATATAGGACCCAGAGTTTAACGACATCTAATGTTCACGAAGCCCGTTGATGGCGACAGGAATTATTTTAGAACTATTCTAACCTTTCGCATGAAATAATCGATAGAATTTTAGTATAAGTTAATAACGGAAGATCAAACGCTTATAATTATATCTCTTAAAATAAAGCGTTTTAAGGTGTTGAAGGGTGTGCGTATTTCATGTAGTATTATTCAAAGTTGGGTGACATTTATGACTTCCAGGACCGTTGACGTCGACCTATACCTAACCCATCATACGTGGAACAGAAACACCATCGCATTAATATTAGTTTATGTTTAACGGTGCTGTGTCATATAACAAAGACGAATGGCGTCGCCCTCCTCCTTCAATCAAGCTTGGAACTGACATACGCAGAAATGGAAATCAATATGCAAGGCGTTTTTCTACTTGTTTGGGACAATTGGTGCGGTATATTGATTAACTTGCGTCAAACTATTTTAAAACAATATCTGTTCATAGACAGTGTCAGCTGTATTGCTTAAAATGTTGTTAAACAATGAATATTAGTGACATTGTAAGGTTTTGTTTAGACACCTTTTAATGGTTTCCTTATGGTGCTATAAGTTTCACGTTTTCATGCACTTTTAATAATAACACTATCACAACCTTCGGAATTATCGGCAATGGCATATGATGTAATTATACGACGTTAAACTTTGGAATATTAATAAATATTTCATACTAGATCAAACTACGTATACATATTGTACGTAAAGTCGACGTCAAAGGCCCTGGCAGCCAACGATGGCGTTAAACACTGGAAACGAATATTATATATATTTTGGGAGTTTTCTCTAAAGCTCCGTATAAAATAATTATACATAACAAACTCTGCCATTGCCCGTACTATGGCAGTGCCAGTCCAAAGCCTCAAAGAAGGGGAAGGGCAACGCTAATCATCTTTTTTTGTGACGCAGCATCGTTAAACATAGACTACTAATACTAATACTGGACGGTTTACACATCAACATCAAGGCAAAATTTAGACACCTCTTTTAAGGATCTAAGTTCTCCTATAGCACGACGAACCGGCGAGTTTTACTTAGTAGTCACGATGGGGCTTGCAGATTCGTGTAATCGTGGAAGTAGGTATAGGCCTACCATAGGAACGGTGAGAACTGTTCAAAATAATTTCTGGCGACGCCAACGACATTTCTTGCCAAAAGATGTCGTTTAACTCTCGGTCTTCCCCGCTCTCGATCTTACATGACAGTGAGTGAGAGAGAGTCACATGACAAATTTTGGTTATGTTATGACACTAGAAACTTTACAACAATATACGCTGAAATAACATAGTCGTTAATTGTGTAAGAATAAATAAATCAAACAGTGTGGCACATTTTGCCAGACATCATTGTAGTCTTTTGAGGCATTAAGACAAAAGTGTCTGGTGTACGGCTGGCGACAATGAAGTTAATATTACACTAGACAAAGCGACGTTAATCATCTGTGTTTTTGACACAGTGTCGTTAAAAAGTAACTAATTATACTACCACTGTTAGTGCCAGTCTCAAGCCTGGATAAGGAGGAGGGCGACGTTAATCATCTTTGTCATGAGACAGCGTCTTTAAACAGATACCTAGTAAAATATTAATGACTCCCGAACAGATTTTTTGTCGGGTGATGCCAGTCCAAAGCCTGGATTAAGGAGGAGGGCGACACAATGTCGTTAAACAGTAAAAAATGTAAAGTTTTTTTTTATAAGGAAACGCGCTTACGGGAGACAGTAAAAAGATACATAACCAAAAAGTTCACATATGTTCAAGTTGAAATTTAAACACCTCTTTTAAGGGGTTAGTTTTCTTATAATTGCCCTGGCGCCGAAACTCCTAGTTGCATCGCTCGTTCCCCTTATTCAAAGAGCTTAAAGTTTCGTAAACGTCAATGTCTAATAACAAGTCATAGTTAGTGTGACTGATTTTACCAGACATCAGAGTGGCCTTTTGAACAAAAACTGACTGCTATACAGTTGGCGACATTGAAGTTGATTTTACACCAGATACTTTGTGCCTGCCGGGGTTCTAGCCACACTCGCGTCTGCTTCTATTCGACACATTAAACAGCCTATAGTAACGCACACTGATCATTACATTTCATTTTATCGCAGCCGGCATCACTCAGGTATTATAAGAGCCAGGTGATTCATTCAGGTATCGCATACCTGTACGATATGAGCAAGCATCGCAAGAGATTGCAGTGTGCACCTTGACGCCACACCTGTCATTGTTCTGCGGCTTATAAGACGAATAACAATTACTATTTTTAGCCGATCATTAAAGGTACAACAATTACCAGAATCTATTTCAACCGAATGCGAATTGTGTCGTTAGCTGATAGTGCGCCGTGCGCCTAAATCACCGACATCATTAGAAATAGACATGCATCGGGCTAATTGCGGGGTTTCATTAACGAAGAAAAATTAGCGGCATGATAAAATTATAAAAATAAAAGGATGAGAAATTATATTTTATTACAGGTAGATAGTTAGACATATCAAAGCAGGGAGGAACGGAGAAAAGCAGACTGTCAAGAGTCAGAGACAGACTGAGATAGAGAAAGAATGATAGGCTCAGCCAAGCAAGAGAGACTGAAAGAGACTGAGAGAGACTGAGTGAGTGAGTGAGTGAGTGAGTATGTTTGTGTGTCTGTGTGTGAGTGCGTGTCTGTGTGAGTATGTTTGTGTGCATGTGTGTGCGTGCATGTGCGTGTATGCGTGTAAGAATGGTGTAGGCTATATCTTAGATAGACAGACAGACAGACAGACAGACAGACAGACAGATGGATAGATCGATAGATACAGACAGCTAGAAAAATAGATAGACAGACAGATAGAAAGACCGACATCTAGATAGGTAGAATGACAAAAGAAGCATAACGCACACATAAAGATAGACAGAAAGCAAGAAAAAGGACAGACAAGATGTACACAGACAGACAGACAGACAGGCAAACGAAGGCAGACATACAGACGAGCGGGCGGATATCGTGCACTTTGTATTCTCGTCAATACATCCAACCAACGGAGGAGGGAAGGTGAAAGAGAGACAGACAGAGACAGACAGAGACAGACAGAGACAGACCGAGACATACAGAGACATACAGATAGACAGCCGTAGAGAGACATGGATGGAGGAAACGGAGGTTTCGTCCGTGATCAGAAACGGAGAGTCTCATCGTCTCTTCGTTCCTCTATTATCGTCCAATCGTCTCCAACCGAATGCATGCCTTATAATAACAGGAAGCACATTTGCAATCGACGTCGCTTGCCCGCCGCACCGCAACCGTCGCCGCCGGCCCTTGCAATTCGTTAACTACTCTCGTGCCGTGGTCTTTGCGTGACGTCAGCGCGCCGGAAATTAATGCGTTCGACCGCCATATCCCAGAATACATTGCGCGCTCGGTCGCTGATCGATTAGAGGGAGAAGGAAATCAAGGCCCGTGTTGGATCCATGGATGTTTGTTTCTCTCTGTCTGTCTGTCTATGTCGGTCTGTGCCTGTGTGTGTCCATCCGTGTCTTTCTGTCTATGTCTGTCTTTCTGACTGTCTCCGTATTGCGCACATCTTTGTCTGTCTGTTTCTTTCTCTGCCTGTATCTCTGTCTGCTTGTCTGTATATCATTGTCTGTCTCCCTTTCACTCACTCTCTCTCTCTCTCTGTGTGTGTGTCTCTGTCTCTCTCTGTCTATCTCTGTATGTCTCTCTCTCTGTCTTTCTGTCTGTTTCTCTGTCTTTCTCTCTCTGTTTCTGTCTGCCTGTCTATCTGTCTCTGTCTCTCTGTCTATCTCTGTCTGTTTCTCTGTCTTTCTCTCTCTCTGTCTCTGTCTGTCTGTCTCTGTCTGTCTGTCTGTCTCTGTCTCTGTTTGTCTGTCTGTCTCTGTCTCTGTCTGTCTGTCTCTGTCTCTGTCTGTCTCTGTCTCTCTCTCAGCCATGGTAGCATAACATGTATAATTATGCCCACGAGTATTGTGATGACCTTATTATCTAGCGTCACTTCATAATCTGCATGTAAGTTGTTTTGCCAAACATTCAAAATATTTATCTCTGGTTGCTTTCAAAATTGTCGACAGCGGTCAGTGTAAGACCGATCAGCTGAAGCATCTCCATCTCAGTCTACATGAACAAAACAAGGAGGAGGAGGAAGACGAAAAGGAGGAGGAGGTAGAGGAGAAGGAGAAGGAGGAAGAGGAGGAGGAGGAGGAGGAGAAGGAGGAAGAGGAGGAGGAGAAAGAGGAGGAGGAGGAGAAGAAGGAGGAGGAGAAAGAGGAGGAGGAGGAGGAGGAGAAGGAGGAAAACAGTGAAAAGAAGAAGAAGAGCAAGGATTTAGAGAACGAGGAGGAGGAATAAAAGCAACAGAAGGAGGAGTAGAAGAACAAGGAGGTGAGGACGAGGACGAGGTGTGAGGAGCATGAGGAGGAGAACGAGAAGAAGATGAGGGATGAAGAGAACGAGGAGAAGAAAAACAAATTGGAAGAGGAGGACGATGAGGAAGAGGAGGACGATGAGGAAGAAGAGGAAGAGGAGACGGAGAAGGAGGAACAGAAGGAGTTAGAGGAGAAGAAAACAGGCCAGGAAGAACAGAAGGAAAAAAGAAAAACGAGAATGATAATCAGAGAATAGTTCACTCAGCCAGAAATTGTCATGGTTAATGAAGCTTTATCGCCCTCATTTTCTTAGCCTCTGCGTATCAGAGCGGGTTACAACTCATCCCCCACCCTCTGCTCTGCCCACCCAACAGTCTGCGATCAGTCTAATTCGCCAGAATTCTCGATACATATGGGGTGTTGAGCATAACACCCCATTTTCATCAGCAACAAAAATAAACCTGCGCTATAAAGAAAACACTTCACTCCATTGCGCCACCTACCGATCTAGACCAGAGAACATCGACTCGCATTCGACCTGGCGCTACAGAAGCTATTGCACAATCCGGCCGAGAACGAGGCAGATTTCGCGGGTAAATCTTCGTTTATCGTCTGCTCGCGACGTTTATTGCGCGCGGGAAAATAATTGAAAAACGCAGACGACGTGCGCTTCCTCGGTCGGCCGCGAGATGACGCTCGATACGAGATCTTATTAGGAAGGCGTATAAATTTATATTGCGCCCGGTGGTTCGTCGTCCAATTCATTGCCCGGTGCAGGTGCACCGACCTTATCTATAATTATACTGGCGCAATATACGCTGTCGGGGATCGAGGGGGATGGAGAGAGGAGGGGGAGGGGCGGAGGGATGAAGGGGAAGGGCGGAGGGAGGGAGGGGGATGGGCGAAGGGAGGGTGGATGTATGTTGATGGCGCCTTTCGCGTTAAGCGATATTGCAATGGCCGTTCGTATTAAATGAAACGTTTGTACTTTGGGCGAGGGGGAGGGAGGGAGAGGTACGCGGGTGTGGGAAGGGCGGGCGGGCAGGCAAGGAAGCAGGCAGGCAGGCAGGCAAAGAAGCATGAATGGAGGAAGGAAGGGAGGGAGGCAGACATGCATGCAAGGAGATAGGCAAGAAGACATGCAGCCAGAGAGGACGAGAGGGATTCGGTGAGACTAAGCAGGCAGGCAGGTAGGCAGAGAGGCAGGCAGGCAGGGAATGCATGCCCGTGGGCGAGGGCGATAAAAGTCTTGAGCTGATTGCAGGACAGAGAGCTATAAAGGAGCTAACAAAGGCATAGAGAGAGAGAGCCAGACAGCGACAGAGACAGAGAGGTGCTCAGTAATGGTAGAGAAAGAGACGGAGAGAGATACAAAGAATGACAGAGAGGGAGGAACGGAGAAAAGCAGACTGTCAAGAGTCAGAGAGAGACTGAGATAGAGAAAGAATGAGAGGTTCAGGCAAACAATAGAGAGAGACTGAGTGAATGAGAGAGAGAGTGAGAGTGAGTGAGTGAGTGAGTGAGTGAGCGAGCGTGAGTGAGTGAGTGAGTGAGTGAGTGAGTGAGTGAGTGAGTGAGTGAGTGAGTGAGTGAGTGAGTGAGTGAGTGAGACTGGCAGACACAGATAGATAGATAGACAGGCGGTAGTTTGGTTTCAAGATGAATAGAATGTTCAATGATGAAGGAAAGTATAATGATGATGATGATGATGATGATAATAACGATGACGGTAGTGATGATGGTTTTTATGATGTTGATGACCATGGCTATGATAACGTGGTCACGATCATGATGATCTTGCACCTCCAGGCCATTAATGGATCGGAAATCCGAAAGATCCTCTGGATCTATCTCCGGAATTGGACTCGCCGACGCCGAGATCACCCAAGGCGCCGTGGGCATCGATGCGCAACGGCGTTTGGCGGACTCACTGAAGCGGAACCGACATCGATAGGAATACGAAAGTCCATTAGAAAGGCCGCTCTGCTTCATCGCCCCACATGGGTGGACTTTGGAGGGTAGAATTGATTGTAATGGGGCGTGAGTGGTGGCGTTGGGGGTGGGGAGAGAGAAGACCCTGTGGGGTATGAGAGAAATAATCACTGGTGGCCGCAATAGTCTAGTGGTTAGCGTGTGGGACCGTCTATCGGGTGGTAGGGGGTCAGTTCTTCACCAGGGCAGAAAATTGCTTCGAGATATCTGCTTCACCTGCGCCCCCTGGCCAACTCGGCTGTGATGAGTACACTGACCGCACACTGTCGGTGGGAATATTAGACTTTGTGTGTATGTGTGTGTGTGTGTGTGTGTGTCTGTGTGTGTGTCTGTCTGTCTACCTATCTGTCTGTATGCAGGTCTCTCTTGAAGAGACGCTATATAAATTTGCATTTACCATTATTATTGCCATTATCTGTCGGTCCGCTTGATAGTGTCAATCTGTCTTTCTGTCTTGCTCTCTGTCTGTCTTTCTGTCTGTCTCTCTGTCTCTTTGTCTGTATGTCTGTCTGTGTGTCTTTCTGTGTATGTTTCTGTTTGCCTCTCTGTCTCTCTGCATCTATGTCTGTCTCGTTGTCTTTCTGTCTGCCTCCTTGTCTGTCTGTCTATCTGCCTATCTACCCGCTTCTGTCCGTCTGTCTACTTGCGGGTATGTCTGTCTCTACGTTTGCTATCCGTCTGTTTGTCTGTGTCTGTCTGATCGTCTGTATGAAAGTGTCTGTCGGTGGTCCACAATGAGTGTGTCATCCTTCCAGACACTTTATGTAGTGAGAATCCAACCCAAGTAATGGGGTGAAAACAGAATGCTGCTCACTGAAAACGTCGCTATATAAATGTCGCCAAACACACCCATAAAATCTAATTTTGTTCGACACACAACCTTTTAAAACCTCTGAGCCGAGAGGTCAAAGGTCGGCCTGTTAGGTCCTTCCGGTTAAGGGGCGGTTTATAAACGCAGACCGGAAGTACCGTTGGCACCTACTTCCGGTTGGAAATCCTGAAAACGATCAAATGAGGCCATGGAACTAGACAAACACCCACACACATACATACACACTCACCCACAGACAAACAAACACACATGCATGCATACACACACAAACACACACAAACACACACACACACACACACACACACACACACACACGTGTGTGCATACGTACGTACGTACATACATGCAAACAATGTATGCATTGTTTATGTATGTACATGTAGGTATGTTTGCTCGTATTTATGTGTCAACACATCTGATAAGGTAGCGCTACAGACAGACAGACAGACAGACAGACAGACACACTAACACACGGGTATTGCTATAAGTGTTGATTCTGACACAATCCTATGAAGCCATCAATGAAATATGTACACGTGTATGTACAAGCACATACTGTGTTATACTAAATATACAGATAGATAGATAATAAATTATCGACATAAGAAGACGAGTCTCTTACACACCTTTTCTAAGTCTTACAGTGGCACTATAAATTCGAGTATAGAGGCGGCGTAGACTGATAGCTTCCTATTTAATCTTCTAATATTATGTCAATTGTGCAATATACACATGCAATTTAAAAATACTAAGTACCTTAAAACTAAGTTAGGAAACCCACCTAATTCAAATTTTCATTAGATTTAAAACAGATTTGACTGTGTGTATCTCTCAAGAAATAAAATAACTCCGGGGAGAGATTATATCAACGCAGGATGAAGTTTTTCTTCCCCGGAGATTTAGTTTTAGAATATAGTCAACATGGGGAGAATTTTTTCTAAAACATAATCGTCAGTAGGGGTAGAATCTGGTTCTAAATAGGTTCTCCTGGGAGACTTTTGTGAGGTGGAATCGGTTTCGAAATATATTAACCTAGAGCAAGGCCACCGACAGAAATTCCGGACCCCTAGGCAGAGCAGTCACGGTCCCTTAAACTATCATTAGACTTTATGAGAAACGTTGATTGCGGGCCTGGCCCGGGCCTCTAAAATACCCGGAAAATCGCCGGGCCCCTGGGTATTTGCCCTCTGCCCCCTCTCGGCGGGCATGACCGGGATACTTTTATACCGTGGGGGGTGTAGAATCTGTTTCTGCATAGATTCTCGGGGTAAGACTTTCATGGGAGTGGAGTCTGTTTTTAAATAGATTCTCCTGGGGGAGACTTTTATGGGGAGAGAGCCTGTTTCGAGATAACGGTCCAAAATGGCGTCCTCTGAACAACAAAATTATGCGTGAAATGGGTGCGTGCAGTGTATTCCCTCTCATCATACTCCGCTGCAAGAGAAACCGGTTTCCAGAACTAATCAAAAGATTCACAAGGATGATGCTCCCTCACCTGTGAACTCGTTTCGACTGAGCGGTTATTCGTCTATCTTTCACTAGTGAGTTGGCGATTCGAACCCCAATAACGTCGAACGAATCGCCCTTCTGCATTTATGTAGCCCGCTTTCTGCAACTTAACGTCTGTGTTCCCCGAGTTTAACGCCTTTTTAATGTTGTTAACTTATGCTATGTAAAAGATGAGACGCAAAAATGCCCAGAGCGCTCTCTTTAGACACCTTTTAACAGTGGTAATTGATGCTATAATAGGTATGAAAACAAATTCATGCTATATTAGCTAACGAAAACGGTAGACAACGTTGGTGTTCAAACTTTTGTAATTGTCGTTGAAATACTAATTTATATGGGCCATTTAAAGAAAAGTCAGAGAACCTGACAGTGATGAGGCAAAACTATCATTATTTTTCCCCGAGGTACTTCTACTCCGTCAGGTTGTCAAAAGTAAATCCGGAGATGAAACGATGTTGGTCTGGAACAGATAGATGATCACTCGGCAAGTTCTGTATGGGAAAAGTTCCTCAAAGGCAATAGCGTTAAATCGCAGCATGCTGATTGATAAGTGCTGGTAAAGATAGCAAGTCCCTTTTATTATCAATATTATTATTATTATTATTATTATTATTATTATTATTATTATTATTATTATTATTATTTTATTATTATTATTATTATTTTTTTTTATGTCCCGAGGTATACAGGATCCCTCAGGGACTTCAATATTAATTAATGTAACTTATAAAAAGTCCGGAATGGCCCTATTCTAACTCCTGGCTGGGGAAAGTTATTATTATTATTATTATTATTATTATTATTATTATTATTATTATTATTATTATTATTATTATTATTATTATTATTATTATTATTATTATTATTATTACTATTAATTTATTTATTTATTTTTGGCCGAGGTAAACATGATCCGTGGGCGTCACAAAAAATATTTTGTCTGGAATGGTTACAAGTAAAATGGTAATAATAATATTATTGTCATCATCATCATCATCATCATCATCATCATCATCATCATCATCATCATCATCATCATCATCATCATCATCATCATCATCATCATCATCATCATCATCATCATCATCATCATCATCATCATCATCATCATCATCATCATCATCATCATCATCATCATCATCAACAACAACACAAGAACAATAACATCAGCAATAACATCAGCCTCATTATAAGTAAGTAAGTAAGTATATCCTTTATTAATCCAACTGCTAACCGCACTTTGGTTTACACATGTTAATCATTATATTTTTTATTATCATTATCTTTATCATCATTATTAAGCATTTATTTTGCGCCACTATCGAATGGCCGAGCGTCAATCGATGGAACCCAGCAATTGTGGGTGAAGGACTTGTTAAAGGTCCATACACAATTGCCATCTCAAGGGAGGAGGCTCGAACTAGTACTCTCTGCGTTACAAGGTGATTGCTCCAAACAATCAACTATTGTGTTGTACAACAGCTTAGTTGATAAGTTACTGTGTAAGGACTCTGTAGCAAAGATGATTAGCGTCGCCCTCTTCCATTTTCCAGGCTTGGGATTGGCACTACCAGAGCACGGGCAGTTCCTTGTTTTGAACGACAATTATGGCCGCCAGGGCAGTTGACTTTGACCTTAGCTAGTTGGAAGCATTCTTGAAACTATCGTCTGACGTGGTACAGGATTATATAGTATTTGTTAGTATCGTTTTAAGGGTGTTTAAAATGAGCGCATGGGTGGATCGAGAGTTCAACGATATCTTGTGACAACAAAGTCCGTTGACGTCGAAAAAATTAGTTTCAACAGTTAACGCCGATTTTATTATGGCATATACAGCCTTATTCACCGACAAGCTAATCGTTAGTTGCTCTTTAACGACACTGCATCAAAACAAAGATGAAACTTTTTAATTCGCCTCCTGAGAACAAAAATAATCCTTTCTTCTTTCACAAAAAATTTAATCTGTATATGCGCAAGACCTCTGCCTTACAACCGGTGACTTTAGTTTCTTCGGTATTCTGTGACTTATTTCCGTAAGCGCTTGAAAATTATTCTATTACGATACACGTTATATAATTTCTACAACTATAGGTGGTTAAAGCGCTCTCTTGGACACCTTTACAATGTCAGTACTCTGTGTTATATAATGACAAGACACGTAAAGAAGTTGGTGGAGAGTTGGTGGAGCGCTTGTATATTTTCTTCTGAGTGTCACTCAGGGAACAAAGATTGTACTAAACCAAATTAATTTCTGTCAGAAAATTTATATAGCGTCTCTTCAGAAACATTATCAGACTAAACGATGTTAAAAATCTATGTTACAACGCAATAGGGTAAAAAGCCGAAATTCCCTGCCTGGTCTTTGAATCTCGACTTGGAACAGAACCTGCTCTTACGTATACATACGAAATCGTAATTGTAAACCGCAAATATCGAAAGCGCTACTCGACAGCTAAGCGCAGGGTACCAGTTTATTCACTAGCGCTTCGTCGAGTTAGAGAGGTTGTCTAGAGAGATCAGAGAGAGGAGCTGATAAATGAGGTTTCATTGAGGACGAGGAAGCTTGGAAGGCAGTGGATTGGATTTATAGTAGGAATTCTTGAAGAGGCGAGACTTTAATTTGGAATGGAAAGCCTGTGGGGTGATAAGTAGAGGTGCATGAGGCAGAGGCGGATGGGTGAGCGACAATTTTGGTGGGGAACGGTAAAATCTAAGCCTGCGAACTCCCCAAACTTCCAACACTGCACCCCTTGAAATCTCTGTCTATCTTTCTGTCTATGTGTCTGTCTATCTGTGTCTGTCTGTCTCCATCTTCGTGTGTCTGTCTCTGTCTGTGTCTATCTGTCTCTGTATGTGTCTATCTCCATCTGTGCCAGTATGTCTGTGTATGATGTATTTTTGTCGGTTTGTCTGTCTCTGTATGTCTGTCTCTGTATGTGTCTGTCTGTCTCTGTGTGTCTGTTTATCTATGTCTGTCTCTCTCCGTGTGTGTATGTATGTCTGTCTGCCCTTTTGTGTGTGTGTGTGTGTGCGTGCGTGCGTGCGTGCGTGCGTGCGTGCGTGCGTGCGTGTGTGTGTGTGTGTGTGCGTGTGCGTGCGTGTGTGTGTGTATGTGTGTGTCCTTCTCTTCCCATGACGTGGAGCACGGTGGCCGAATCGTTAGAGCGTTCGTCTTGCAACACGAAGAGTTCAGGTTCGAGACTCAACTCAGTCGATTACTGTGTATGGACCCTGAGCACAGTGAGCAGTCATTCGTTCGCAGCTGCTCAGCGCAATCGATGTTTGCGCTAATTTAGACACCTTTAAAATGTTGTTACCCGATGTTATATAAATGTGGGACACGGCTGGACATAAGTTATGAATGTCAATGAGTTACTCAATTTCTCGAAGATTCGGACGAAATGTTTTGGAAAAGAGTCTAAAGGACACAAGAAAAAAGAGGCCTGTTTGGTGAGCCTTTGAGGATACGAAAAGAGCTTAAAAAAACAGAGTCTTCTATGGCCACCAAAAGAACCTTTCTGGTCAATTTAAAAAGGAAAAAAGAATATATATATATTTATACATAATTATATATATATATATATATATATATATATATATATATATATATATTTACTATAAAAGATCTTCAACAACCACCTGTCAAATATCGCCATCTCAACGACCTGTCAGACACGGAATCAACGACGAGCGAAGCGATAGAAAACTGATGACTAGAGTTATATTTTGAAATGAACTGAAATACATCGAAAACTTTAAAGACGTCAACGGCCTTTGTAGCTTTAAGATGTTGTTAAACATTGGAATACTACAACTACTAGGGGATTAATAACAGATCTCCTTAGACACCTTTCATTTAAAGTTTTCTAATGGGTGTTTATATATTATAACTGTGGGACACTGTATACGATTGGCTAGAGCGCTCGCCTTAGACACCTTTAAAACTGGTTCAACCAACACTATATAAGGATGGGACACATGGGATAATTAATTTGCAGGCTTTTGGACGCTTTTACTAGGATAACCAGAAAAATTAATGTATACTAATGGTTAGAGCGCTCGTGGTGTAATAAGGAAAGTACGGGTTCGAGCCTCTTCCCTGGAGACGGTGATTGTGTCCTTCACTCACAGTTGTTCAGCGCCAAGTAAGCAAGCAAGTAAGTAGTCTATATTAATGTGAGACAAACGCCAACACTGTATGCAATGCAATGTATAATTATATACATTGTATTGCATTATCGGTCACGCTGCTCCAATTCTAAGAACCATCTGCCGTTACCGTCCGGCTGTCTGGCTGTCTGACCTCTTGGTCTTGACCTGGCCCAGTTAGCTGCATCGGTTAGAGCGAACGTCTCATGCACCTCTCTGCAGACAGTTCTAGATTCGCCTTCCAACGGTGGCTTATTTGAGAAATTTGAAACTCTGGCTAGCATAGTCCGTACACGGGAACCTTAAATAGCGTGGCGCTCATTCAAACGGGCAGCGGTGGTGAAGGATCTCACCCGATCAATTCATTGAAAAATGAGCAGGGTCGAAGCCATCCGGTCGCAATAGAAAAACGTTTACATTTACGCCTGCTAGTAGCCTCCTTCCCATCACTATGATTTCTGCTAGCGCTGTAGAAATCTCAAGGTTACCATTACGTTTACAATTATTACTGTAATTAAGCTCTTTCCGGACAATGAACAAATTTCCAGATTGATATTCTCATAATGTCAAACATCTTTCAGGATAATGCGAAACGTTTCGGGGAATGCTTACACATAGTCGTAAATCATCCGAGGCTTCTTTCAAAGTTCCATCTGGTAATGCAATGTAAATATCGGAAATTTCTCAGCGCCACAAAAAAATCGACGTCAGGGAGACAAGCTTATTCACCTTCGCCATTTGTAATTGTAGGCCTAATTGCAAATTTATACAGTGCTATGCTTCAAGCGAGACTCGCCAGAGACGCTCCATATGGTAGAGCAACGCTCAGCAATTAACCCACGAAACTGAGTTGGAATACTGAAAAATTTCGCCCGCAGTTTGCCGAGAAGAGGAAAGTTCACTGAATCTAACAAAAAATTTGACCCCACAGGAATTCAGACGATAAAAACACACCCGAGAAACGACCCACAATATGTCTAGATTTATACACATCTCTGGTCTCTCTGGCAACCAGACATGAATCTCTTTTTGACCGCTCTCTAGACAACCCCTCATACTCGACGCAGCGCTCGTGAATAACTTGGTGCCCTGCGCTCAGCTTTCGAGGGGCTTTATAAATTTGGAGTTTACGATTACAATTCATTTACACACATATGTACATATATACGTTCATATACGTATAGAAAGTTTATATAGCGCTCTAAGAGATTTCTCACCTCAGAGACTTCGTCCACTTTTCTCCACTTCCATATCCCATCTCTCGAGGGATGGACACCTTCCTCGTCGTCTTTCTTCACCGTTCCATCCGTCCATCGGTCCTCGTTTCTCCGACGAATCTGGTCTTCCGCCTCCTCTCGGCCTCTCCCTCGAGTGCGCGGCCGTCAATCGCTCCGGACACCGTCTGCGCTCAGCCGCCCGTCTCTGCTGCTGCTGGCGGTGGTGCTGATGCCAAGATCTGGAACCCTGTTGATGCCGCAGCCGGGTGCTGCGCCAGATGAGGACCGGCGAAAAAGGTTCCCATCGAAGATTTTGGTTGCTTTGGGATACCTCAAAAGAGGTAGATTAAAGAGATATCACAAGGCGTAATATGAGTATAAGGCGCTACTTAATTGTTCACATGCATACATATACATACATACAGTGCTCGAAATGGAAAATTTTACGAAACGGAACGCTAGTCAAAGATATGGGAGCATTCACGTTAATTTCATAGTATTTTCCACAATAATTCATGTGACGAACCGGAACGGAAACGCTAATTCATTTGACGAACCGGAACGGCGTTCCGGTGCGTTCCGGTCCATTTCGAGCACTGCATACATATATACATACATTTATACACACATACATACATATGCACAGTACTACATATACATAAATACAAACAAACACACAATGCATATATAGAAATATACATACAATACATACATACATACATGCACACATACACACATACACACATACAATACATGCATACATATGCACATACACAATTAAACATACATACAATGCATACATGCATGCATACATGTATACGTACGTACATACATGCATAGACACAGAAAACGTAGGTCTCTTATTTCTGGTAAACTTATTCTCTCGTAGGCCTTTTGCTATTTATGCCTGCAATATGAGTAGGGTCGAGGCCACACAGTCACTTTAACTACTCACTCTATGGCACGGTCAGTACACATGGATCTTAAAGCAGGCAGTGGTGGTGAAGGATCTCACCCGATCAATTCATTGGACAATCGCCAGAGTCGAGGCCATACGGTCGCTTGAGAAGAAATGTCTACATAACATTTCATTAAACGTTACAGTAAATTGGCAGAGGTGGAACCATTGTCGCCCTGGAACCAATCTGCGACCACACCCTCGGACTACGGGGAGAGGGTTTCATGGAAGGCTGCGCATGCGCCGAGAGGAGGGGATTCGGACTACGCTGATTTGAGTCTGGAAGGCACGGGGCATTCATTACGCGGGTATACGGGGAAGGAGGAGAGGGTGGGGAAGAGAGGAAGAGAGACGGAGGGACACACGGGCAGACAGACGGACAGAATAGGGAATATGGGATTAGAGTAGGAGAGAGACGAATGAAAGGAATTAAGACAGCGAGACAAAGAGAGAAAGACAGATGAAGACACAACCAGAGAGACGAAGACAAGGAGAGAGAGGAACATACGGAGATTGGAATTAGACAGAGATATTGACACAAGAGGATAGAATGCGAGTGTTACGGAGAGAGACAGACAGACAAACAGATCGACATAAACGGACATAAGGGCAGACAGAGACATACACTGACAGACAGACATACACAGATACAGAAATACAGACAGACATACACAGACAGACAGATAGACAAAGACATAGACATACAGACAGACATAGAGAGACATAGACGGAGACAGACATAGACATACAGACAGATAGACACAGCCATAGACATACCGACAGATATAGACAGACATAGACAGACAGAGAGAAAGACAGACACAGAGACAGAGACAGGCAGAGACAGACATACAAAGACAGACAGTGTTCATATGAAAAGACCTGTCGATAAGAGCGCCGCTCTACACAGGAAGCAAGTCGGCTTCGGTTTCTGCACCAAATTGCCTGTGATAAATATATATATAATTTATGTATATATATAATATTTATGTGTATATTTACCATAGTCATATATAGACACTGATACTCTAATCTCGTATAAATATATAATATACACATATATATAATTTTGTATATAAATGAGATTACGGTATACAGATGTTTATGTTTAAATATATAAGAGAAGATGCCATATATATATATATATACATACACATAGACATATATATGTATATGTATATGTATATGTATATATATATATATATATATTTGCAGCGTTCCCAATTCCGTAATTCTTTTCTTAAATATTCGTTAGATTCCAGACGAGCAAATATTGCTTCTAGGCATAATCCACAGAGTGGCCAGACGCATATATTTATATCACATCCGCGCCACGTGTATGTATACATATATATATATTCACATGGCATATATGTATATAAATATATGTATATATTCGGGCCCTGTTAAGATCGTATTACAATTGTACAAGGCTTACGCGGCTGATATATTATGCACGTCAGATAAGAGAAAACAGAGCCAAGCACAGACAGCCACACTTACATGCACACAAAGGCATACAGCCATGCGTACATACATGCATACATACATACATACATACATACATACATACATACATACATACATACATACATACATACATACATAAATACATGCATACATACATACATACATACATACATACATACATACATACATACATACATACATACATACATACATACATACATACATACATACATACATAAATACATGCATACATACATACATACATACATACATACATACATACATACATACATACATACATACATACATACATACATACATACATACATACATACATACATATATACATACATACATACATACATACATACAAACATACATACATACAAACATACATACATACATACATACATACATACATACATACATACATACAACATACATACATACATACATACATACAACATACATACATACATACATACATACATACATACATACATACAAACATACATACATACATGCATGCATGCATGCATACATACATCCGTCCCTTCATCCATGTATGCATATTTGTATTCCTTCGTGTATGTGTGTAGGTGTGTACGCATGTGTTTATGCATATGTGTATGCATACACACATGTGTTTGTTCCATCTTTAAAACATGTCTACATAACAGATCTGAACATTTTACCCCAAGATAAGCTGAAAATCTCTCTTACCTATTCCGGTAGTTTTAATGTCTAGCGTTTTCTTAAACTATTTTTTCTTATTACCGGAGTTCGATTTCTTTGATGTGCCCCACCCCGCCCAGGATTCCAAACTAGTACTTCTGACACAGGCCGAAGAAACAGTACTTCAGCTCATTTTGTCAATCCGTGTATCCAGAGGCGTAGACTCCGGGGGGGGGAAGCCGAGGCACGTGCCCCCAATAATTGAGGAGGGGGCAATGTCTCCCAAAAATCGAGAGGAGGATTTCTTCAAATATTAAAATATTATGTTTCAATATACACAATTTGTTTCAAAAACAGAAAAACAGAGACACAGAACTTAAATACTATCAGAAATTCATAATAAAAACAAATTAATCTTTATCTTGAATATCTTCGATATGAAATAATTCACATGTTAAAAAAGCACCCATTTTATACGCATTACGAAACACTGGAGGCCTCTGAGGCTCGCTGATTGTCCAGACCAGAGGTGAAAAATATTGTTTTTTCGGTTTTTGATCTTAAAAACACAAGAAATAGAAGACCACAAAATTTTGTTTTTGGTTTTTTGAATAAATTTCTTATTCTTGTAGAAGTTATTTTAATAACATTGATTTAATTTATTTTTAATTTTCGGAAATTGCAACTGAATTAAACTGAGTTGGAGCTCTTGTTCATGCCATTTTTCACGATTCTTATGATCCGAGATCCGAAAACCTTAAAAAAACAAATTACCAAAAAAACAAAAAACATAAAAACAACAACAAAACAATTTTTCATATAAAAAAACTGTTCTTTGCACCTCTGGTCCAGACCCCATTCTCCCCAATATTTTGGACAAGTTTATGCCAGTGCGTGTATCCTCAAACTGTGCCGGCCACTTCCTTTGCCAGACTCCATGGGCTGAACTGTGTAACTATGGTTACTGTTTAAATAAGGCCATATCCTAACAAAGATGATTCATTAGCGTCCTCCTCCTCCTTTCTGGAGGATTTGGACTGGCACCACCTGAGGATAAGATTGTGTCGGAGTCTTGTCTATCGATGTTGTACTTTCCTAATGTTTATCTTCGCTGGTGGCAACTCATACAGCTCATAAACGCTGTCTAGTCGATTTTCTGAGTAGCTTGGGTTTAGGATAAAACTCAGATACCAAACACATACATACACACGCACACACACCAATAACTCAGTACAGACTACTGATCAATCCGTGCGTACGTACATTTAACAGAGCAGCATTTTCACTTTCTAATACCGAGCGTTGATCTGCAAAAGTTCCCATGGCACTTATCAACATAAAGCAGAGTTCTTTAAACACCTCTTTTTACAATTCGTAAGCCTTATAAATTTTCAATTTGCAGTACCGAGTCAATAAAATGTCGCTTACATTTCAGCATTTACTTATAGGACAAAGCAATCGGCAGAAGAGGTGTTTAATTCGTTGGTTACGTATTGTTTAACGACACTTTGTCGACACATAGGTGATTACCGTCTCCTCCTCTTTTCTCCAGGCTTGGAACTGGCACAACTACAAGTTGTGTACCGGCAGATTTAGAGGTGTTTAAAGGCAGTCTCCTTTGATTAAAATATCCATATTACCAGGCTCTATTATGCCACACGATCTGTGAGAACTGTTCAAAAATCATTTCTGTCGACGTCAACGGCCTTTGCTGCCATAAGATGTCGTTAAACTCTGGATACATCCGTTTTTCTAAGAAAACTTTGAATCACTAGTCTCTAACGCAGTCGCTTTCAGCCGTTTTATAGTGAAGAAACGTTACACTTGCTCACGGAATCCAGCGCGTTTCATCTGTCCAACATTTCAAAGAAATAAATGTAGTTGTAACTTGTAAAGGTGGGATAATGAAGTTTTTAAACGTTAATTATGTTAAAATAGAATCATGTTTTGCAAGAGTGACTGAAAGCTGAGAAGAATTCTAATTATTGCTAATTCTTTGTGAATTCAGTTAGTGTTGTTTTGTAACTGCGGCCGAATCTCTTACCGGCTTAAAACCACTGCTCCATATCACAAAACAAATCTTTTACATGATGCTTTTGCCCTATATACGATCATAATAGAAGACTTCTTTTAATTCCGCCTTTACCGTATCTGTAGTAGAGTTAGTTCAGTCTGGCTCAAGGAGGAGGGCGACACTAATCACCTTTGTTATGAGACAGTGTCGTTAAACAGCAACCAACGGTAGGCTCTATTAAACACCTCTTTTATGTGCCTATTTCTCCTATATATTAACACAAGAGTGCAAGAGTGACTGAAAGCTGAGAAGAATTCTAATTATTGCTAATTCTTTGTGAATTCAGTTAGTGTTGTTTTGTAACTGCGGCCGAATCTCTTACCGGCTTAAAACCACTGCTCCATATCACAAAACAAATCTTTTACATGATGCTTTTGCCCTATATACGATCATAATAGAAGACTTCTTTTAATTCCGCCTTTACCGTATCTGTAGTAGAGTTAGTTCAGTCTGGCTCAAGGAGGAGGGCGACACTAATCACCTTTGTTATGAGACAGTGTCGTTAAACAGCAACCAACGGTAGGCTCTATTAAACACCTCTTTTATGTGCCTATTTCTCCTATATATTAACACAATAGAAGACTGATCAAACACCTCTTTTACAATGGCCCTTACCCTATAAGTAAATACATGAGCACACACCCACTAATCTCGTCCTCTGCGCTGTTATGCGGTAACATCCATTAGCTTTCGCTAAACAGTGAAAGCTTCTAAGTAAACTAAACTATTAAGTTCTTCACAACGTCCAGACAGAAAAGCGACTATAAAAGAGCAAAGAACCAGCGCACTATGATCATTGGAAAAATAACTATCAGTATTGCAGTAGTATAGAAGTACTATGAGTCCCTCCTCTCTACAACTCTCTGTGTTTACATTTTATGTCGGGGCGGGGAGATGGCTGAATGGTAACATCCTGGAAAGGACCAGAAGGACGCAGATTCGATATCCGCTAACCCCATGAAGTTGGCCCAGCCTTGCATTCGCTAGAGGGCGACTGCAAAATCCAGCAGTAGGACAGATGACTGCCGTATAATTATTATACAGGTAAATTCGACTCCTGTAAAACTGCATCTGTTACTACTTATATATCAAGTAAGGCGCTGCTGAGCACCGGTTGATTGGCGCCATAGCAAATACGGTGCGATAATAATAATATAAATTTATTGCGCACGTCATATTCGTAAATTTTGGCATGCATTCATTTGAACTAAACTGAGTCGTCAAACTTGATTGGCCCCCGAAGGGTTTAAGTGGCCCTTGGCCGAAAAGGTTGTGCACCACTAACTTAACCCTCAAGTGACCAACTGGGGTCCTGGGGGACCCCAGCATGGTATCGGCTTGTGGTACTTCTGTGCTATCCAATATTTTTAAACGGTATTTTATGAATTTGTCACCTGGATATCGCTCACTGTTTACGTCTAGTGAAATCCGGTTTTGCTTTTACGGTTATTTTTTAAATAAAAAATATCCAGTGGGGTCCCGCAGGACCCCAGTTTCAGCAATGCGTTTTTAGAGAACCAACGCTACTTTATGAACAGATATTATGACAGCGAGAATTGGTCTGGAGTGATACAATGCAAAGAAGCCCTACTCTTGAGGAGAGTGCTGATGGAGAATACGATAGCACGGATAATCTATCTATAAAAAATGTATATAGCGCCCTTTCAAGAAGTCTACTCAGTATCGCTTCCGATCCAGGCCCGGTCAAAAAGAAAGGTCTGGAGAAGGCCACAGAAAGTACCTGAGATGTCCCTCATGAGACAACGACTCAGGTTCGGAGAATGATGATCATGTATCTGACAACTCTGAAAACAGTGATGTGGAAAGTGCAGGCGACGAAGTCTATCTATTCAAGCCACCAATACTCAAAGGACTATTTCAGTTAGAAAAAGAGATCGTGGCAATAGGTTGCGTGGTAGAGAAGTAGGAAGATAGCAAGGTGATGCAGTTGGAGCAAATTCGGCATCAGGTCATCCGATGACTGACAAATACGGCTTTTGTGGGAAAGACAGCCACCGGCATCAGGCCGTCGGCGAGTTCAAGATGTCATTCGAATACCTGCTGGTGTAAGTGCCGCACTACGGTATGATACAACACTGTCAACAACACTCAGTTTCAATCTCCAAAAGCTCGAAGGCCAAGAGTCGACGATCCTCATTGTGCCAACGCGGTAACAGCAAGAAGGCAGCGTGAATGTACTTCATGTAACCGGCCTAATTTTATCTTGTCAGACAATTAGATGGTAAGCAAAACCCAGGTAAACAAAGAACAGTTAGAACTTGTACTAGTAGCAAAATAAAGTGAAGTTTAAACAAGAGCAGAAAGCACTGAACGTGTCATCGACTATTGGGGTCCCACGGGACCCCAGTTGGTCATATTAAGGAGTAAAATATGTTGGTCGCATGAGGGTTAAATTACAATAACCTTCAACGATTGTGGTCATCAGTCTCCAGCGTCCTTGAGCGTTCCTCTTTCTCATCAAAGCTCCATACAACTATTAATTAGGGCAAAGGACTATCTGGAGTTTATGCGTCAAAAGGTTGACCCAGTTCATTGTCCAGCACGTCTGCGCATGCGCTTTGCTCCATTATCACACGACAGATGTCCACGTGACCTCGGTAGGCCGCCAGATGGAGCGACGTGTCACCGTTGCTCTTGGTAACGAATCTGACGTCAGCGCCTCTGGAACTAAAAGGGAGAGCAGTCGAAAATTTAAGACACACAATAGCGCTATAAAAATAGTCAGACATATATGCATATATATATATATATATATATATATATATATATATATATAATAAATATATATATATATATATCACGACGTCCGCAGGTTCATACAGAAATACATAATTATACATGTGCACATTCACAAATACAAGCATACAGTCGCATATACAAACATAAATAACTATATGCATATATGCACACGCATACATGCATGCATAATATATACATACGCATGCATGCATACATACATACATACACAAATACACCTACACATACACACATGCATTAAAACATGCATACTTATAATCTTATAATCTTCGTTTAATATCTTCAAACTGACAACAATGCAGTATGATTACAAATCAGTACATGTTATGCGATAAATCTAAACTACTAACAGAACAGACAGCCTGCAATACATACTCACATCCATAATGCATGCATACCTGACCTGCCTACTACCTATTTTATTTTGACTAAACTCTTTCGAATACACTTGTTCCCGCGACTTAGCGTTGAGGCGTTGTACGGATCTAGATATTACGATTATACCTAACCAGTGTTGACTTCAATCTCTCTTACTTTCATACAGTTTTGATCGAATTATTATGCATTAATTAAATGTGATTTATATTTCAACATAAGGTCTCTTTTAAAGGTGTCTAATATCAACTGCGCTTCTATTCATACAGTGGTGTGCATAAGTTTTGCATCACCCAACATTTTTGCGATTTTTCGGCTTCCAGTGCTTTTATCTCTATTCAGCCTTAGAGGTAATATCATTCATTTTATTTAATGTTATAGGTGTTGTATTTAGCTTTGAAAATCAACATCTTAAGATGAGTGACTCTTAGTTTCACATTAGTTATGATACGATAACATGAACCTACTATAGAAACCATAGGAATGACGGATTGGGCGTCAGAGTTGGATCGAGATTAACAGTACTGTGCATAGCGCAATGTGTTGACATTAAATAACGAACATTTGTGATCGTATGTCTTCTCTATCATGTAGTAGCCTTGACAAAAGCCAATGATTGATCAGTATTTTATGGACCAGCCCTGGATCTTTGCCACTTGTCTGCAGCGTGTCAGCATTGTTTGGACCAGCCTGATGAGGTGGTTGGGGGCGTCCATGGCAGGCGGCGATGTGCGACTCGGTCAGCTAGCGCTTGGTGGTCGGTTGTCTCGTGGATATCTCCATGGCTATTTTATGCCAAAGATTCTCAATCGGATTCAAATCCGGGGATTGGGCGGACCAGTCCAGCGTCCTCATGTTCTTCTTGCACTTCCAGTTGGTGACCAGTATGACTTAAACTACTGACCAATCCCTGGGAACGTGCATTTAACCGGGTAGCATTCTCACTTTCTATGGGCGAGCATTCCCTTAACACCTCTTTTTATGTGTTTTTCCGCCCAATAACTAAAAGCAGACGAATGGCTACGGTTAAAGAGCTGTAATACGCCAAAAATAATTTCTGTCGACGTCAACAGCCTTTGTTGCTATAAGATGTCGTTAAACCCTAGATCCATCCAGCCTTTACGGTTTCTTTATGAATAAGACGTTAATCAGAAAGCTGAAATGAGTTCCCGTGCGTATTCTCTTATGGGCAAAAGCAACACGTAAAAGAGGTGTTTAGTTGGTTGGATACTTTTTCTTTCAACAGCCTTGGGCCTGCCACTACCACATGTAGGGCAGTGGCGGAGTTAGAGGTGTTTAAAGTAGTCTTCTTTTATTTGAATATTCATACTGAGCCACACGAACGGCGAGTACAGTTCAAAATTAATTTCTGTCGATGTCAACGGCTTTTGTTGAGATAAGTTGTCGATATGCTCTGGACCATCCGTTTCTATAAGAAATTTTTAAATCATTAGTCTCTAAATTAGTCGTTTTCATCCGTTTTATTATGACGAAACCTTGCACAAAGCACTTATTTGCTCACGGAACCCAGCGCTTTTCACCCCTCCATCATTTCAAGAAATGAATATATGTGTAAGTATTTAAGTATATTCTTTATTTTACCGACTGTACATACGTCGTCGTCGTCGTCGTCATCGTCATCGTCATCGTCATCGTCATCGTCATCGTCATCGTCATCGTCATCGTCATCGTCATCGTCATCGTCATCGTCATCGTCATCGTCATCATCATCATCATCATCATCATCATCATCATCATCATCATCATCATCATCATCATCATCATCATCATCATCATCATCATCATCGTCATCATCATCGCCCCGTACTTGCTATGGGGCCACTCAACCGGTGCTCAGCAGTGCCTTACATGATATTTTATTAGTGACAGATACAGTTTTACAGGAGTCGAATTTAACTGTATATACTGCCACCATGAACGGCGCACATCTGTCCTACCGCTGAAGTTTACAGTCGCCCTCTAACGAATGCAAGGCTGAGCCAACCTTATGGGGCTAGCGGGTATCGAACCGGCGTCCTTCTGATCCTCGTTCCAGCCTGTTACCAATCAGCCATCTCAACCGCCCCAATGTAAACAACTGTTATGAAATCGATAAGAATAAAGCATTACACATAGAAGTTTTTTTGATGTTATGATCGGCCATTGGTAAAACTCGGTCATGAGACAGAGACAATATGGCAACGGTTTTTCGTAATCGTAATCGTAATCGTAATCTCCAAACTTCTAAAGCGCCACTCGAAGGCCAAGCGCAGGGCACCAGCCTATTCACGAGCGCTACGGCAGAAGCAACTCCATGAGAGACAGACAGACAGACTGCTGCCCAGATATTAAGACAGAACAATGTGGTCGAACATCATGCACATTTCCAGACACTAAAATCGTTTTCGGTAACTTGTAATGTTGGGATAATCTGGTAATGACGTTAGTTATTTTAACACAGTATTCTGTTTTTGCAAGAATCACTGAAAGCGGTGTTGAATTCTACTCATTTCTCATTTTTTTTATTAATTCAGTTGGTGCTTTTCACATTAAATAATGTATTGAACTGCGGCCGAATCTCTGGCAAATGCCCGTGCAAACCCTAGTTTCAGCGGAAGCCCGGATGAAAACCACAGCGCTACATGTACACACCTTTTTACGAGTTACCCTTGCCCTATATATAATCTGAATAGAAGGCCGTTTTAACTCTTCCATTACTCCACTTATAGTAGAGTCAGTTAGAGAGTGACCGCGGTAAATATCTCGGTAATGGTTACAGGAATGTCGGTTTACCGCGGTAATGGGGTTTACTGTCGAGGGAATACCGCGGTAATGGTGAATGAGCGGGCGATAAAACCGCGGTAATGGTAACATGTTTAATGTTTATAGTATAAAGTAAAGTTTCGACCCAACAGGCTTACACCATCATATCAATATTTAGGTCCAAATATAGATATCGATGAGTTACACTATTTCTATTTTCCACTTCCTGTTTCCGGTTTGTTTGTGCTGAATAAATTGTTTTCAGTAAAACATTTTAAGCGACATGGAAAAGTGCGATATAAATAAACTGTTGAAACAAAATGCGACCGAATTTGTTTTGAAAGTAATTGCAGTTCAACTAAAAGTGATATTTAGCCGTTTCATAATTTGCTGAAATCACACGGCAACTTATGCGGCGCTCAGACTTCGAGGCTCGAACACAAAGGTCGACAAGATGAATTCTCTTCAAAAGACCGTATCTTCTGTTGACAAGTATGCTTTACCAAATACTATTATAGTGGACATGTGCCCCAAAGATATACGTTCAGAATAACAATTTCACGGACTAGAACTTTGGAATATTATTAGTATATTGCAAAAATAGCATTGCTATATATAATAGCCTTAGCTCCAAAGACTCAGACTCCAAAGACTCGAAACCCTAACGTGAAGTCAGTTTAATCTAATGGTATGACCCCCCCTAAAGTTCGGGATTAAAATCTTGCTAAAACGAATATGACTTACAGCACTAATAGCCTAAATGGTGCTGATTAAATTAAACCCATTTCCCAAACAATAACTGGAAATAGCGAAAAACTTGCAAATACATAAATTTAATTTTATTGCTTCTAACCATGAGATTTTTTTATTTCCTGAAGCTGTTAGCTCGTCAGAAATAGTCAAGACTTGGTTCATGCAAACTTTTGATAAGATGACACATTTAAATATTTTCCTGGTTTTGTGTGTGTTTTATTAATTCGATCAGCAATACATGTAAGCTAATAATTGTTATTTTTTAAATTTTATTGGTGAAAACTTTTTTGCGGGGAATGTGACGTAGTCCTGCGGTGGTGCGGAAAACCTGTATGGATGGGGCGGGGATGGGAACAGAACAACTTCTATGCGAATACTGAGCTGTATTATGCTAAACTAATTTATGTCGATGCCAACGGCCTTAATAGCCATAAGATTTCGTAAAACTCTGGAACCGAATCCGACATCTCCTCTTAACGCAGCCATTACCCTGATGTGGTAGTTTCAGTCCCTGGCCTGGAATAAGCAACTAGCCAAGACTCTCTTAAACACCTCTCTTACGTGTTATATACATCTATCTATGTATATCAAAAGAGACTCCCTAAACACCTCTTTTACACGTCAGACTACCCTATAAGTACCTTCATAAGCGAAATTCCAATAATACCGTTCCTTTGAAAAACTCACTTGTCATTAGATGTCGCTAAACATTGAAACTAGTGAACAATTTCCTTAAACTTAAAAGGCTTAAACTTTAAGCCTTTAAGGTTTAAGGGATAAAGGGAATAGTTCACTAGTCTTAAAGTAACACCCGATAACTGTGGTCATCACTCATCACCTCAAGAATCTCCATAAAGCAATCATTCAAGTGGCCCACGGACTATCTGGAGTTCATGCGTGAAATGGTTAATACAGTTCATCGTTCCACAGAGAGTGCGGTACCACCATGTCCATTCCTCCAACAGACTACATGATATCCCAATTGGAACCGATCTCCATCCAAGACCTGCGCCAGTTGCTACTATCGTCGATATTGAAGTCGTGTGAGCTCAATCTTCTGCCGCCGTTTCTAATCAAGGTCCTCTTGGATGAACTTTTGCCATTTTTGCCGTTGCTGTTTAACACCGCTTTGAATGAGACGGCGCTTCCCGTTCACAGTAACGAACCATTGTTTGCCATCTCTTAGGCGTCATGCTCTTGGCACCAGTAACATGGCCAACTATTTCCAAGTTTTTTTTTTATCAAGATGGTTAAGAAATATGTCTGTTTGCAGCTTGTTCGATAGTTTGAAGCAAACTTCCTCTTACCCAGCAAAAAGTCGGGGTTCAGAGAGTTTCACTTCACTGAGTCTGTGCTAACTCGTATCCTGGTAGACATCTTAGGAGCTGTTGACCGAAGGCACGTAAAATTCCTCGCCATTTTAGATGTGAATGCAGCTTTCGACAGCGTTGACCATGACATCCTATTGGAAAGGTCGTTCGGTGTCGTGAAGCGCCCTCTGTCGTGGATCTGTTCCTTCTGCTCTTGGCGAACTAAGCGATTCTTTGGGTCAATTGAATGGTCGGTGATCACATACATTCTGCTTTATGACTTATTGGTGACTTAAACCTAGTTCTCTCTTCTTTGGGAGTCGCAGGTTACCAATATACTGATGATACTCAGGCATTTGTCCAAGGTCCGGCTGTCAAGGCTATCTCCTGGGTGGATAGAATGTTTAAGACATCAAGGGCGCTTGGTGTCTGGATGTCGTCTAACCGCCTTCGGCTGACTTCTGGAAAGTCCTAGAAACCTGGCTCTCCAAAATTGATTTGACCTACTTACAACAATGCTTCCTTAGTGTCTCTTTCTCCGCCTTCGTGAGTGATCATGGTGTGACCTTGGACCATGAACTTACCTTCTCAGAGCATGTGAAGAATGTATATCGAACATTCTTCTATCACCTACGTCACTCGCTTACGACTCCAGCTGCCGCAACTCTGATGTATGCTTTCACATGCTACAGGGTTGACTATTGTAATGCCACCTACGCAATAATGTAGGTAAGCGACTTCCCTAAGGACCTACGGAATATCTGCTTCAAAGTTGTTGGTGACCAACCACCAACCGTTTCCCATACCAATATATAGCTTATAATTTTATTATTAAGAATTCATTTCTTTAAACTCGATAACTTTTCTAATTAAGGATGATGCTCCGACGCAATTGATCGAAGCCTAATCTCAGGTGTATATATAGGAGCAGTTACGAACGTTTAAAAGGTTTCTAGAGAGTTCACCAAACTCAACTAGTTACCAATTTATATGTCGACTGTATAGAGGACAAACGTAATATGTCCAATGCTTAACACCATGGACATAATATTACATTTGTGCTCTATACAGTCGATGTATCGTCATTTGATTCCGTTTACAAGGTGTCAAAAAATTGCATAACCGATCGTTGTCCATTCTTATATAGCATCGTTTAATCCCGTTTGGAGGGTGTGTAAAGAGAGCGCTAAAAGCAAATGGTTACTCATTCCGTTTTAAAGTTTTCTAAATAGAGAGCTAAATTCATTCGATTACCTGAAAACACAAATGTTGGCTTGTAGAAAGAACGCTACATAAATGCAGAACTTACCCGAACGGAACTTAGAGATGAGTCGGAAGAAGTCGTTGTGGCTTTTGGTCTGTGCTTCCTGCATCGGAGTTCGTCCTTGCTTATTCAGCACATCTGCGCATGCGCCGTGCTCCAGTAGCAGACGACAGATGTCCACGTCACCTCGGTAGGCCGCCAGATGGAGCTGCGTGTCACCGTTGGTCTTGGTAACAAGTGTGACGTCAGCGCATCTGGTACAATAAAAGAGAGCAGTCGAAGATCGTTGGTGGTTTAAGACATAAAATAGCGCTATAAAAATATTCAGATACATACATACACATATGCAACACGACGTACGTAGGTACATGCGCCCTTTTGCTTTTCGCCCTTTTGAACATGCGCCTTATTTATCATTCCGACTGTATAGAGCACAAATGTAATATGTCCATGGTGTTAAGCATTGGACATATTACGTTTGTCCTCTATACAGTCGATTCGCTTTATTGATTTTCGCCCTTTTCATTTCGCCCTTTCATTTTAGCCCCTTTTATAGTAAACCCCGTTTTAATTATATTCCTACAGCAACCAGTAATTAGTGCGGTTAGTTGCTGTTTAACTACGCTGGTCATAACAAAGATGATTAGCGTCGCCCTCCTACTTTATCCAGGCTTCGGTCTAGCGACACCAGAAAACGGTAGTGATGGGGTGAAATGATTAACCTGAAGAATAAAATTTAATGGTGTCGGGGTTAAATGTTATGAATGTATCTAAACTGTACACGGATTAACTTCCAATTATTAACATTTTATGGCCACAATGCCCGTTGACGTCGATTTTACTATGCCGCATTAATGGAAGTCCTGCTGAATAAAATGCAAGTGCACGAGGTATATATAACGTCTGCTAATCCTTTTTAAGGGTGTCCAAGGAGATCGTTGTATCAAGTCTTCCTCTTCCCTTTATCTTCGTAACTGTTCAAGTTCTGACACCATCCACCATTACCTTATGATTGTCAACCTGTCCGAGGCTACTGGGTTTTAACTTTCAACCACACCTTACCTAACCTTACATCGATGTTTTTACTGGCTCCATCTGGAAATGGCCGTGTAACTGATGGCTGATTAACCGCTCTTGAAGAAAACAAAGTGAGGCGTGAAATATTTAAATGTGTCATCTTATTTAACGGAGTATTGTCCATTGTTTAATCAGCGGTGAACTTCTTTTGGCCACAAGAGCCGTTGACGTTGATATAGCCTAACCTACTACTGTGCATTGCCAACAAGTGGAATGGTGCTTATAAAAAATTGTTTACTGCATTTATATATAATGCCGGTGGCAGCGTTTAAAGGGTGTCTGTGGGGTTCGATGCATCGAATCTGTCTCTTTCCCTTATTTCCGTCGCCGCTGATGTTCTAACACCATCCACCGTTGCCGTATGACTATAAACCTGTCTGACCACTTGACTTTGACTTTCAACCAATCCTGACCTGACCTTCCCGTCGATTTTACTTGACGAAAATATTGTGACGGGGTGAATCATTTAAATGCGTCCGCTTTGTCTATTGTTTAATCTCCGATTAACTTCTTTAGGCCCCATGGACCGTTGACGACGATGTAGCCTTACCGATTCAGGCTTTATGGAATATGCATATCTTCGAATGAACATGATTGGCGCTACCAAGCTACAATCGATCGCACCAGGCAACCAGTAAAATCAATCGTTCAATCAAGGAAAATATCCATAGATCATTCCTTTGTTCGTACCTTCCTTTAATCCTTCGTTCAGGCAGTCAGTCAGTCAGTCAGTCAGTCAGTCAGTCAGTCAGTCAGTCAGTCAGTCAGTCAGTCAGTCAGTCAGTCAGTCAGTCAGTCAGTCAGTCAGTCAGTCAGTCACTCACTCACTCACTCACTCACTCACTCACTCACTCACTCACTCACTCACTCACTCACTCACTCACTCACTCACTCACTCACTCACTCACTCACTCACTCACTCACTCACTCACTCACTCACTCACTCACTCACTCACTCACTCACTCACTCACTCACTCACTCACTCACTCACTCACTCACTCACTCACTCACTCACTCACTCACTCACTCACTCACTCACTCACTTGATTCCAGTTCAATCGAGTCAATCAACTACCTATTAATTCAGCTAATCAGCAAATGTCGGAGCAGTCATTGTTAATTCAAAGTTCAACATTACACTCATGACAATATACATGGAAACAATCTGCGTTATCATCATTGATTATTATCATTATTGTATCATTGTTACTCTTCCTTAGACTATGATCCACGTCGTTACAACGCACGGAATCCTCACCAGACGACTCCGCTAATCAGCATAAAAGCTGAGTTCCTTAAAATCCTTTTTTTATCGTTTCTTTCGCTCTATGACTAAAAGCAGACGTCGCGGTTCTTACTTCCCGTTTCACTCAAGACGAAACAGCTGAATAATGACTGCCGTCTGTATTCTCTTATAGGGCAGAAGTAATACGTAAAAAAGGTGTTTAGTTGGTTGGATACTTACTAAGTAAGTAAGTAAGTTAGTAGACTCTATTTGCATCTGACAAGCGCACATGCAGTACATGCATAAAATGATTACATACATTCTAAGCTTAAGACTAGACAGCATGATTTCTCTTTGCCTTTCAAGGATAATAGAAATGGCTTAATAATAATAATAATAATAATAATAATAATAATAATAATAATAATAATAATAATAATAATAATAATAATAATAATCATTATCATAATCATAATCATAATCATAATCATAATCATAATCATAATCATAATCATAATCATAATCATGATTAACAATAATAATAAGTTTTCGAGGGTTTTGTTTATTATTCTAAATGATTTATGTAATAATTTTATATATAGTTTCATTGTTACATCCTCGCTTTAACATGCTTCTTGATTTTGATTGTAATGGTTTGCGGTGTGTCAAACCACTATTTTGTAATAAACGAATACTTACTTTATCCAAGCTTAGGACTGGCGACAGCTGAAAACGGTAGTGACGGGATAAACGTGATTTGTGATTAAATGCGTTTGAAGAATAAATAGGGACGAAGTTAGACGTTTTAAATGGATCTAAAGACAGCATTGTGCACGGTTTTACCAGCAAATATTAAGATCTTATGGCCACAAGGTTGTTGACGTCGATCTAGCCTCACCTACTTACTACACCTAGAACTTGAGAACGATTTCACTGAACCAAGAAGTCGCCAGGGATATATATAATGACGGTTACACCGTTTTGAGGGTGTCTAAGGAGATCGATGCATCGAGTCTTCTTTTCTTCCTTATATCCGTCATCGTTCAGGATCTAACACCATCCACCGTATCTTGACCACTGGCTTTTTACCATCAACCAATCTTCACCTGGCCTTCCCATCGATTTTGTTTTGATAAGGGCAGCGGGGCTAAACTAACTGTTGATTAAACGCTCCTGACGATAACGCAGTGACGCGATGAATATTTAAATATGTCATGTGTCATTGTTTAACCTGCGATCAACATCTTATTTAGCCACAAGGGCTGTTGACGTTGAAATAGTCTTACCCGCTAGGCCTTTGTAAATGTGCTGATTTGGACGGAACAGAGTTTAACGACAGCAACAAAGGTTGTTTACGTCGATAGAAATATTGACATATTATTAGAACTTTTTGTTTGCTAATTTTGTGCTCTGTTTAGTCACCCTTAAAATGCTTTTAGCCGCTTCTATGATAACCTACAACTGGGCAAGTAAAATATGCTGGCAGGAGTAGCGCATCACGAATATATAAAGTTGCTTTAAAACATTTTAAAGGTGTCTAAATAGAGCATTACATGAAGTTCTCCTTTCGCCTTCTGTCAACGCTTCAGTTCTAAACATCATCCACCGTTTCCACATGATTTTCGACTGTCTGAGTTTGGATTTTGACTTTGAACCAATCCCGACCTTACCTGCGAATCGAATGCTTTTGGCATCACCGTCTGTGAATAAGCTGGTTCCTGAAACTTTGTTTTGCTTTGAACGCCTTGTAAATCTGGAGTTTACAATTAGGCCTACGATTACGTGCCCCACATCTTAAAACAGTTGAGAGAATTTTAATTTCATATTTTTATATTTCCTTTTTTATACTGGATGCCTGTTTATAGATGATAAAACAAATATTGAAGTTCGAAGAGGTAGGGACGCACCCAAGATGTGCGGATACAATTTTCTTTATGAGAACGTGGGGGCTTTAAATTCTCGATTTCACTAAAGCAATATTATTAAGTAAACCTAGGTGTCTCTTACAAGTATCTTACAAGGACCTAGGAAATTGTTGGAGATATACTTATAGATATCCTATATTTCGTCGGCATGTTGTGCAGCAACTCAATAAACGTTGAGACGGCTTGAAATAGTTTCTGTATTAACGTTGGTCTCAGTGGCTCGTTGTTGCTACAGAAAGGTGGTAAAAGTCTGTTGTCACTGTCTTAATTGATGTCAGAATTATCTACAGATTATCCCAGGGCCAGCGTCCTAAAACGGCGCCTATACTCGTGAAGTTCGTCACACTCTAGAAGAAGCATGAGGTTGCCTCCTTCATCGTGAGTGGAGCGGTGTTTTTAAAAGAATACCTCACAAAAGAAACGCTCACTTGCCAGGGAGAAGAAGATTTTCACTTACCTCAAACTCTTTGATTCTCGGGACGAAAAGCCAGCCAGGATCCTCAAGATAAGTGATGTCTCAGAGACCTAACTCAACCCATCTTGGCTCAGGGACACTGCCGAAACTTAAAGCAATTCTTTCTACAAATGGATTTAGTGTCACGGTCGTGTCCATGATGTAGCCCTGCACAGTATGGTATTGTCTCAAGAGTGGATCTCTTATGATCTTTCGCCTGAACCGCTATTGTAATAAATTTGAATATCGTGGATTTAGTATATATCGATTTGGAACATTTTAACGGTGTCTTTGAGATAGCTCTGATCAAGTGGCTGTCATGCCTCATGCTTATATAGAAACAGTGGGCACTGCTTTAAAAGTGTTAAAGAATGCACTATAACGATTTCTTCAGCTATCGCATAAAATTTAAACTGCGCAGGACAATATAATGAAAAGCATTTGTTGTTTGATAGTAGTTTAATAGTTACATTAGCTACATGCAATCATACATAGAGACAGATTAAGATAGATAAATGGGTGCATGCCCACATACACGTACGTAATAAAGACATACACATACATACGCAATCACGCATTCATATATTATGTTTATACATACATTACATCCATACATACCTACAATACATAGATTAAGATCTTTCTTTCTAGACTTTTGTTGTTGATTTTTTAACTCCTGTACAGCACTCGTGACTTCAGCATCGGGTGCGCTATATAACTCGTCTTCTATTGTTATTATACATGCATACATACATACATATACATACACATACGTACATACATACATATACATAGGCATACGTACATGCATAAACTAACACACATATATACATGCATGTATATCTAAATACATTCTCATAGGTCTAGAGGGGTGTGCAAAAGAAACAAAGTTGCAAAATGAGAATTAACAATAAGAACACATCTATTTTCATGCATTATGTTTATTGGTACACCATGTACCTTAATACAGAACAATGGTTCAAAGAATTGCAAATATCGGAGAGTGATTCAGAACTTTTGCACACCACTGTAAGTGCATAGTTACCTTGCATGTGTGTAAGTATGTATGTGTGTATGCATGTTGATATCTATGTATGTAAATGTACGCATGTATGCCTGTATGTGTGCTGTTGCAGTGTGAAAAATCTTGTTTTGGTGAAGATTCTCATTGTTTCAGTGAGAATTTCATTGTTCCAATAAGTTATTGGGAATGCCTTGTTCCAGTGAGACACACAGGGGGTCCAGCTGTGCCACATGCTTTGAAATAGACTGATTTGAAGACCTAGGTCTATAACAGGTGGTATGTGCAGAGTCCTTTTAGTTCTGCAGTATTCTCCTTTCTTTGAAGTCGTTTCTATTATATTCCTCTTAGATCTGCTCCAGAATAATTGAACGTGATCGTGTGTAAACAGTTGCTGATACTGGCTTGCGAACCCGCGTGGCACTGTCCAGTTGAAAATGTTGACGTGTGCTGACATTAGTAGGCTTATCAGCGCCAAAGTAACAACACAAACACTTGTGTTCTAACAACATTGCGCGGCCAGTGCTAGATTTTCTGCTGATTAGAAATAAACCGACCTGATTAATCTGTCAGTAGCTTTGTCTGAAAATACAGTCAGCAGGCGTGGAACTAGAACACAAAAACCGTTGAAAGTGATGTACTACAATCAAATACTCTGGCTCCATATCGTTACTCCGCTGCCGAAGGTTCATATGCATGTAATATCAGGTAAATCATATAAGGGAAACGAATACCTTTGGATCTCGGCGTGAAACCTCGTCTTTCTTGCCTAACAGATTTTGTTTTGACTAAGCGCCTGTGAGTAAACAAGTTCCGACGAATTACCTTTGTTTGGCGGTGAAGAAAGTCAGCGATCACGATAAAGATAACAACTTCTAGACGCATGACTTCGGATTCTGGACTTGTCACTTTATTCTTTCATTCAATGGAAGAATTTATACAGCGCCTTTTCGATGAATCTACTCAGGAACGCTCCTGACCATGTTTTTGAACCATGCGTCATCATCATATTATTTTGATTAGTTTTATGCATGTAGGCCTTTCTACCTGCGGATCTATTCAATGCATTTTAAAAACCTTTAAGAGCAAACGTTGCTTCCAAGCAACTACTCTAATTGATTGGTCAGACACTTGTGCTATCGGTTTCATTATCATCCATCAGCGAGAGATGGATGAGCCAACTACAAGCGTTTGTCTACGCTGCCATAGACTGGATTTTCTGTAAACATACAATTGACACGCGTTTACTAATGACGCTGTTGATAATCGTTGAATGCGTTGCAAGGCTAACGATGCTGAACATTCGTCGTCATCTTGTTGCTGTTGTTTTTGATAGTTGATAAGGATGGGGAGAGGAAGAAGGTGTAATAATGAACGAGAACGGGCGAAGGAGGAGGAGGAGGCGATGGTGGACTGTTGAATGAAACGATGAAGACTTTTGAAAAGTAGTCAATATGCGCTGTACTGATTGTCTTGATACACGCGCGCGCGCGAACACACACACACACACACACACACACACACACACACACACACACACACACACACACACACACACACACACACACACACCAACCAACCAACCAACCATCAGTTCAGAGTTCAACAACTGACCAATTCCATTCTCACTTTCTGTGGCCGAGCATTGATGTAAAAACGACGTCAATAATATCCATAAAAGTTCCTTAATCACCCCTTTTTAGGTTTATTTTGGCCAATGACAGTACTACAAGAAATATTCAACTGTATACCCACTGCATTCTGTATTTATTTATAGTGTAAAAGTAACACGTAAAAGAGGTGTTTAGTTTGTTGCTATTTACTGTTAACGACACTACCATAAAGGAAATGATTAGCGTCTCCCTCGTCCCTCTCCAGGTTTGAGACTAGCATCACCACAACTTGTGTAGTGGTAGATTTAGAGGTGTTTAAAGAAGTCTTTTTTATTTGAATATCCATATTGTCAGGCTGTATTATTCTACACAAAAGATTAAAACTGTTCATAAATAATTTCTGTCAACGTCAATGGCTTTTTTGCCATAAGATGTCGTTAAATTCTGGATCCATCTGTTTCTAGAAGAAAACCTTGAATGATTGAAAGCTGTAAAGAATTTTACTCATTGAATTCAGTTGGTGTTTTTCACATTAAATATTGAACTGCGGCCGAATCCCTGACCGACGCCCATGCAACTCAGTTTCCGCAGAAACCCGGCTGAAAACCACTGCTCTATATCAGAAGAAAGAGAGACAGAAAGAGATACCGACAGACGTACAGACAGACAGACAGACAGACAGAAAGACGGATGGACAGAGACAGACAGACGGAGACAGAAACAGACAAAGGCAGACGAACTCCCTTAAACACCTCTTTTATGGTATGCTTTTGCCCTATATACAATTAGAATAGACAACTTATGACTCCGTCGTTACTATATCTGAAGTCGAAAGATTCGTCGGCCAGAGATTCGGCCGCGGTCCAAAGCCTGACGCAAGGAGGAGGTCGACGCTAATCATCTGTGTTACGAGACACTGTCATTAAACAGCAAGTAACGAAAGGCTCCCTTGAACACCTCTTTTACCTGTGTATATTTCCCTTTATATACTCATAATAGATGAGTCTTTATGCACCTCTTTTACATGTGCTTCCATGCTATAAGTACTTACATAAACGTAGACCTCTTAGTTCAATCCTCTGGAGCCATTAGATGTCGCTAAACACCGGAAACTAGTAAATTTTTCTTTAAACTAACCCTCAACGACTGTGTTCATTACTCTCCAACATCCAAGGCCTTATCCCTCCATACAACATCAGGCGTCAAAAGGTTGACCCAGTTCGTCGCTCCACAGAGGGTGCTCCACCACCGACCTTTCCTCCCACGGACTGCAGGATGACATTCTATTAGAGCGCCTTGAAAATTCGTTCGGTGTCGTGGGGCGCCCTCTGTCGTGGGTGTGTTTCCTCCTCTCTATGCAAACTCACACTGCGTTTTTAGGTCATGTCGATCTCACTGGTCCGGGGTCACATAATCTTCCACAGGGCTCCATTCTATGGCCTCTGCTTTATTTGCATCTACACTGCTGATATAAGCCTAGTTCTCTCTTCTTTGGGAGTCGCAGATCACCAATGTGCAGTTGATACTCAGGCATAAGTCTATGGCACTTGAGGTTACCTCCTAGGTAGAGAAAATGCTTCAGGCATCAGAGGCGGTTGGTACCTGGATGCCGTCGAACCGTCTTCGGGTGAATCCTGGAAAGACCCAGTGCATCTGGGTTGGTGCAGCTCTCCTAAATTGATTTGACCCCCTTCAGCAATGCTTCCCTCGTGTCTCTTGCTCTACCTATGTGCGTGATCTGGGTGTGACATTAGACCAGGATCTTACTTTTTCAGAGCATGTGAAGTATATATCGTCTGTTTAGAGTGCAAAGGTGCTACCTCCATTTTGGTCATTTTTCAGGAGAGAAAATCTAAACTTTTGATAGTTGCTACAAATCCAATAGTTTTTATGTGATAGTGATTTATAGTCATTTGGATAATAAATTATTTCCCTAGTTGGAATGTTGTAATTATTTTAAATTTTGTGACGCCTCGCCTTAAAAAATGCAAAATAACGGCAAGTGACCAACGACCTCCCATGCTTGTAACAGACGATAGCACCTTTGCACATTTCAAAAATATTTTCTTATCTGGAGATAGCTATAATTGTACAACAACTTAAATTTGCGATTAAAAATTACTTTTTACAGAAAAAAATATTATAAAATAATAAATAATGATTTGTGTAAATTGCATTGATTTATTTGAACAATTTAATATAAAATTTAGAAGCTGAAAAATTTATTATTGGTACACACTCGAAGTTCGAAACTAACGGTTAAAAATGATGTTAGCCCTTCATAATATTTTCAGCTGCATACAATTATAGGGTTAAGAAATCAATATTTGCAAAATCTTAATTTATATATTCTGTGACCATAATTGATTCACTGATATCAGTTTCATGAAATTTGGATTTTACTTCAATATTTTCTCTTGACTCATGAGATTCACCGACATCAAAGTTTACATCGGATTTCTATCGACACGCGAGATTCGTCGACATCAAGTTACCATGATTAAATGCAATAATATTTTCAGAATAATAAGTCTAACTAATGGAAAATATTACGAACATGATTGTTAGAAACTTGCAATTTTCATTTAAAATACTTTTGGATTAGTCTTCAGCACGACGCCGTATGTATACCTATTTTTGGTAAACACATAGTGCAGTAGGCCCTAGCTCTATTGGAGATAGAACCTTTGCACATTTCAAAACTAGGTTGTTGGAGATAGCACCAATATTAAAATAGTTGCTGCGTTTTTATTTACACTGTGAACGATACCACCTTTTCACAGTTCAAACACTACATTGGTAGCAATAGAATAAAACAATAATTTTTTTTTGAAAATTTGGAGATAGCACCTTTGCACTCTAAGCAGACGATATGTCGAACGTATATCGAATATGCTTTTATCAACTGCATCAGATTCGCACAATATTAAATAATGCGATCCAAGCTGCCACAACTGTTTTCTATCGGTAGGCCACAAGATGGAGCGCAAAGCTCGAGGGTACGCGTACCCTAAAATAGAATACGTTAAAATACGTACGTACCTTTCAAAAAATACAATACGCGTATGGTGCGTATCATACACGAAAATTTTATTTATGGTTTACTCGGCGACCCATAGCCTACGTATAATCTGACGTCAACAGAAGATACACACTCCTTGGGAATTGCCCGATGACACTGACGGTGAGACTGACGATTCCGAGTCAGATTCTGGGAGTAGCAGTTCAGATTAGTGTACACTAAGTCAAGTAGCAGTTGTTCAACTGTTCAACCTTTTGCCTGGAGTTGGACTTTAAAGTGCTACAGCAGAACTGAGCCGACTGACCGAAATTAGTGCATTAAGTGCAATGTATGCTGGATAAACATAGACCTACAATATAGCACTGCAGCAATTTACTACGCTGTATACTGGGTTGTGATTCTTTGCTTAAATTAAATTGAACATTCTTATAATGAGCAATGGCGTGGTTAACGTATTTTTGTATTGTTTACGTACCCTAAAATACGGTACGTTAAAAAACGTACCTACCTTTCAAAAAATAGAATACGTATGGTACGTACCCTCGAGCTATGATGGAGCGGGGTGTCACCGTTGCTCTTGGTAACGAGTCTGACGTCTGCACCTGTGGAACAAGAAAGAGAGCAATCGAAGATTTAAGACATTAAAATAGCGCTATAAAAATAATCAGATACGTATACATTAATACAACGCGACGTACTACGTTGCTACATACATAAATACAAGCATACAGACGCAAATACAGATGCATACATACATATACACACATACATGGAAACATGCATGCATACGTACTTACATACACAATGTCATGTCTAATGCATGCATACCTGACCTGCCCACTACGAATTTAATTTTCACTGAACGCTGTTGAGTACACTTGTTCCCGCGACTTAGAGACACCGTATGCATTTCGATATTACGATTATACTTAACCAGTGTTGACGTCGATCATCCATAACCTGATGATATTTCAATCAAACGCATTGTATTCGAGTTTAAATTCAGCTTATATTTCTATATAAGATCTGTTTTAAAGGTGTCCAGTGTCAAGTACTAGTCTATTAACAGTCTCCGTTGTTGAATAAAACGACATCTTGCGACTGCTAGGGCGTTGACTTCTACCTTATTTATCCTCCTCAGAATTAAGGCGCAAAGATTAACTGGTGATTTGATTGGATTAAACAGTTTAACGACATCTTACAGGATCAAGGGCCGTTTACATCGATAAGAAAAGGTGTTTTGAACAGATCTCACCGTTCATATGAGGCCCGTAGAGTAGTGGATAACACACTGGCGTGAGGTGCAGAATATACCAAGGTCGTGTGCTGACATTAGTAGGCTTATCAGCGCCAAAGTAACAACACAAACACTTGTGTTCTAACAACATTGCGCGGCCAGTGCTAGATTTTCTGCTGATTAGAAATAAACCGACCTGATTAATCTGTCAGTAGCTTTGTCTGAAAATACAGTCAGCAGGCGTGGAACTAGAACACAAAAACCGTTGAAAGTGATGTACTACAATCAAATACTCTGGCTCCATATCGTTACTCCGCTGCCGAAGGTTCATATGCATGTAATATCAGGTAAATCATATAAGGGAAACGAATACCTTTGGATCTCGGCGTGAAACCTCGTCTTTCTTGCCTAACAGATTTTGTTTTGACTAAGCGCCTGTGAGTAAACAAGTTCCGACGAATTACCTTTGTTTGGCGGTGAAGAAAGTCAGCGATCACGATAAAGATAACAACTTCTAGACGCATGACTTCGGATTCTGGACTTGTCACTTTATTCTTTCATTCAATGGAAGAATTTATACAGCGCCTTTTCGATGAATCTACTCAGGAACGCTCCTGACCATGTTTTTGAACCATGCGTCATCATCATATTATTTTGATTAGTTTTATGCATGTAGGCCTTTCTACCTGCGGATCTATTCAATGCATTTTAAAAACCTTTAAGAGCAAACGTTGCTTCCAAGCAACTGCTCTGATTGATTGGTCAGACACTTGTGCTATCGGTTTCATTATCATCCATTGACGAGAGATGGATGAGCCGACTACAAGCGTTTGTCTACGCTGCCATAGACTGGATTTTCTGTAAACATACAATTGACACGCTTTTACTAATGACGCTGTTGATAATCGTTGAATGCGTTGCAAGGCTAACGATGCTGAACATTCGTCGTCATCTTGTTGCTGTTGTTTTTGATAGTTGATAAGGATGGGGAGAGGAAGAAGGTGTAATAATGAACGAGAACGGGCGAAGGAGGAGGAGGAGGCGATGGTGGACTGTTGAATGAAACGATGAAGACTTTTGAAAAGTAGTCAATATGCGCTGTACTGATTGTCTTGATACACGCGCGCGCGCGAACACACACACACACACACACACACACACACACCAACCAACCAACCAACCAACCAACCATCAGTTCAGAGTTCAACAACTGACCAATTCCATTCTCACTTTCTGTGGCCGAGCATTGATGTAAAAACGACGTCAATAATATCCATAAAAGTTCCTTAATCACCCCTTTTTAGGTTTATTTTGGCCAATGACAGTACTACAAGAAATATTCAATTGTATACCCACTGCATTCTGTATTTATTTATAGTGTAAAAGTAACACGTAAAAGAGGTGTTTAGTTTGTTGCTATTTACTGTTAACGACACTACCATAAAGGAAATGATTAGCGTCTCCCTCGTCCCTCTCCAGGTTTGAGACTAGCATCACCACAACTTGTGTAGTGGTAGATTTAGAGGTGTTTAAAGGAGTCTTTTTTATTTGAATATCCATATTGTCAGGCTGTATTATTCTACACAAAAGATTAAAACTGTTCATAAATAATTTCTGTCAACGTCAATGGCTTTTTTGCCATAAGATGTCGTTAAATTCTGGATCCATCTGTTTCTAGAAGAAAACCTTGAATGACTGAAAGCTGTAAAGAATTTTACTCATTGAATTCAGTTGGTGTTTTTCACATTAAATATTGAACTGCGGCCGAATCCCTGACCGACGCCCATGCAACTCAGTTTCCGCAGAAACCCGGCTGAAAACCACTGCTCTATATCAGAAGAAAGAGAGACAGAAAGAGATACCGACAGACGTACAGACAGACAGACAGACAGACAGAAAGACGGATGGACAGAGACAGACAGACGGAGACAGAAACAGACAAAGGCAGACGAACTCCCTTAAACACCTCTTTTATGGTATGCTTTTGCCCTATATACAATTAGAATAGACAACTTATGACTCCGTCGTTACTATATCTGAAGTCGAAAGATTCGTCGGCCAGAGATTCGGCCGCGGTCCAAAGCCTGACGCAAGGAGGAGGTCGACGCTAATCATCTGTGTTACGAGACACTGTCATTAAACAGCAAGTAACGAAAGGCTCCCTTGAACACCTCTTTTACCTGTGTATATTTCTCTTTATATACTCATAATAGATGAGTCTTTATGCACCTCTTTTACATGTGCTTCCATGCTATAAGTACTTACATAAACGTAGACCTCTTAGTTCAATCCTCTGGAGCCATTAGATGTCGCTAAACACCGGAAACTAGTAAATTTTTCTTTAAACTAACCCTCAACGACTGTGTTCATTACTCTCCAACATCCAAGGCCTTATCCCTCCATACAACATCAGGCGTCAAAAGGTTGACCCAGTTCGTCGCTCCACAGAGGGTGCTCCACCACCGACCTTTCCTCCCACGGACTGCAGGATGACATTCTATTAGAGCGCCTTGAAAATTCGTTCGGTGTCGTGGGGCGCCCTCTGTCGTGAGTGTGTTTCCTCCTCTCTATGCAAACTCACACTGTGTTTTTAGGTCATGTTAATCTTCCACAGGGCTCCATTCTATGGCCTCTGCTTTATTTGCATCTACACTGCTGATATAAGCCTAGTTCTCTCTTCTTTGGGAGTCGCATATCACCAATGTGCAGTTGATACTCAGGCATAAGTCTATGGCACTTGAGGTTACCTCCTAGGTAGAGAAAATGCTTCAGGCATCAGAGGCGGTTGGTACCTGGATGCCGTCGAACCGTCTTCGGGTGAATCCTGGAAAGACCCAGTGCATCTGGGTTGGTGCAGCTCTCCTAAATTGATTTGACCCCCCTTCAGCAATGCTTCCCTCGTGTCTCTTGCTCTACCTATGTGCGTGATCTGGGTGTGACATTAGACCAGGATCTTACTTTTTCAGAGCATGTGAAGTATTATGTCGAACGTATATCGAATATGCTTTTATCAACTGCGTCAGATTCGCACAATATTAAATAATGCGATCCAAGCTGCCACAACTGTCTTGTATCGGTAGGCCACAAGATGGAGCGGGGTGTCACCGTTGCTCTTGGTAACGAGTCTGACGTCAGCGCCTCTGGAACAAGGAAGAGAGCAGTCGAAGATTTAAGACACTAAAATAGCGCTATAAAAAAAATCAGATACATATACATTAATACAACGTTGGTACATACATAAATACAAGCATAAAGACGCAAATACAGATGCATACATACATATACACACATACATGGAAACATGCATGCATAAGTACTTACATACACACATAATGCATGCATACCTGACCTGCCCACTACGAATTTCATTTTCACTGAACGCTTTTGAGAACACTTGTTCCCGCGACTTAGAGACACCGTATGCATTTCGATATTACGATTATACTTAACCAGTGTTGATGTCGATCATCCATAACTTGATGATAACAATTTCGATCAAAGGCATTGCATTTAAGTTGAAATTCAGCTTATATTTCTATATCAGATCTGTTTTAAAGGTGTCCAGTGTCAACTGCTAGTTTATTAATAGTCTCCGTTGTTTAATAAAACGACATCTTGCGACTGCTAGGGCGTTGACGTATACCTTATTTATCCTCCTCAGAATTAAGGCGCAAGGATTAACTGGTGATTTGATTGGATTAAACAGTTTAACGACATCTTATAGAATCTAGGGCCGTTTTCATCGAAAAGAAAAGGTGTTTTGAACAGTTCTCACCGTTCATATGGGGCCCATAGAGTAATGGATAACACACTGGCGTGAAGTGCAGAGGCAGTGTTTAATCTAGACGTCTTTGGGGGGGGGGTAAATGTCCCCCCCAGGATTGATGTTTCCCCCCCCAGAGGCCGGCAATATTATAATGTAGAGAAGTTTTGGGGAGGCAATTCCCCCCCCCCCAGGATACATGGTGATACATGGTTTCCCCCCCCCCCAGAGAGACGGATCCCTAAAAAAAGGTCTTCAATTTTTATGAGAGAGTAATTTTAAGGAAAATTGGGACGAATGACTAAAAAAAAAAAGGTTATCAACTTTTTTCGAAGATGAAAGTTGTAAAAAGTCTGGATGAAAGTTGGAAAAGTCTGAAAAATTGGTTGGTCCCCCCAGAAACCTGGTTTTTTTTTCGAAGATGAAAGTTGTAAAAAGTCTGGATGAAAGTTGGAAAAGTCTGAAAAATTAGTTGGTCCCCCCAGAAACCTGGTTTCCCCTCCCAGAAGAGGGGGACTAGATTAAACACTGGTGCAGAGGGTACCAAGATCAAATTCCGTAGCCCTCCATAAGGTTTACTCAGCCTTCTAATCGCTAGATTGCGGCGGAAGATAAATGAGTGTTAGGCCGTGATTAGCGCCATGTGTGGCTGCCGTTAAAAACAGTTGAAGCCTTTATCGGAAGAACCACTAGAGTCCATTTTTAAGATTTTGAGATATTCACAAAACAAACTTTGAAAGTCTACAAGTATTTTATTTATGAAAATATCGAAAAGAAATTTTGCATTCACACGGATGTGTAATGCCTCTATAACATGTAAAAAAGATATTGATTTTGCAGGTAGGTGGCGCCACATTGTAAAGGTTTAAGTTTGCTGCGTACTGTAATTTCTTATGTAAACTTCATTTTTTTCGCCCTGAATAGATAGTATTCAATGAATAATTGCAAATTTGTTCAGCAGTAACAAATTATTCATAATAGCTGCTCCTATTAAGCTAAAATTAGTATTAAAATGAAATGTAAAAATTTTCTGCCTTGTGTGTTTGCAGTTCACGATTCACGCAAGAACCACTTAAGTCCAAGGACTCTAGTTGTTTTTACATGAACACTATATTTTCTTCCCATTGTAACCCTGGACTGACGTGAGTTTTCTGAAAAACACACTTGTAGATACATGCTCTAAAAGCACTAAGTATCACAGGACACAGTTAACTCAAAAATGTCAAAAATGGACTCTAGTGGTTCTTCCGATGAAGGCTTCAGTTGCAGTCGACTCCTGTAAAACTCTTATCTGTGCTTCTACTGTATACGAACAGTTTACGGGTTTCCAGTGTTTAGCGATATGATATCGACGTATCTAGCGTTGGGCTTGGGGGGGCTTAAGCCCCCCCAAACGAAGTTGAAGCCCCCCCAAACAAGTCAAGCCGTTGTATGCTTACGGCTAAAATTTGTATGAACACTGTATAAATGTTGCCATGTTCAAGGCTTAAGCCCCCCAAACGAAAAAGGCTAGTTACGTGCCTGGCGATATCCAGGGACGTATCTAGCGTTGGGCTTGGGGGGGCTTAAGCCCCCCCCAAACGAAGTTGAAGCCCCCCCAAACAAGTCAAGCCGTTGTATGCTTACGGCTAAAATTTGTATGAACACTGTATAAATGTTGCCATGTTCAAGGCTTAAGCCCCCCCAAACGAAAAAGGCTAGTTACGTGCCTGGCGATATCGAATGGCATCATAAGCGGGGATCGCCAAGATTAATTGCACTGCGCATATGTAAATACTTAAAGGGTAAAAGTACATTTAAAATGGGTGTATGAGGAAGGCTTCCATTCTGATTATATATATATATATATATATATATATATATATATATATATATATATATATATATATCGCTAAACACTGGAAACCCGTAAACTGTTCGTTTAACCTTCGCAGGACGGAAAGATTTTACGATACACGGAGGACGAAGAGGGGTAATTTTTTTACTCCAAAACAATGTGTAATATCTCAGCTCACAGGTAAGCTACGATGACAAATGAAGTGTCAATTGTAACATTTTCAAGGTCAAGGAATCGATTTATCATAGTGGCAATAGTGTACAAGTACTACTTTTCAAGATGGCGGTCAATATGGCTGCCAAAACACACAAAAATGTATATCTCAGCACGTAGGTAAGCTACAATGACAAATGAAGTGTCAATTGTAACATTTTCAAGGTCACGAAATCGATTTATCACAGTGGCAATAGTGTGCAAATAGGGCCTACTATTGTCCAAGATGGCGGCCAACATGGCCGCCAAAATATAACAATATGTATATATCAGCTCACAGGTAAACTACAATGACAAATGAAGTGCCCATTGTAACATTCCCAAGGTCAAGGAATCGATTTATCGTAGTGGCAATAGTGTGGGAATACTATTTTTCAAGATGGCGGCCAATATGTCCACCAGACACAACAATAGGTATGTCTCTGCTCATAGGTAAGCTACAATTGCAAATGAATTGTCAATTGTAACATATTCAAGGCCAAGGAATCGATTTATCATAGTGGCAAAAGCGTAGGAATAATACTTTCCAAGATGGCGGCCAATATGGCCGCGAAAACACAAAAATATATATCTCTCAGCACATAGGTAGGCTACAATGACAAATGAGGTATCAATTGTAACATTTCTAAGGTCAAGAAATCAAACTATCGTAGTGGCAATCGTGTGGGAATACTAATTTCCAAGATGGCGGCCAACATGGCCGCCAAAACACAAAAAATGTATATCTCAGGTTGTAGGTAAGCTCCAATGACAAATAAAGGTCAGGGAATCGATTAATCGCAGTGGCAATAGGGACCGATCTGTCAGCTGATTGATAATTCCTATTTTTGTGTTTTGACAGCCATATTGGCCGCCATCTTGGAAATCAGTATTCACACACTATTGCCACTGCGATAAATCGATTCCTTGGCCTTGGAAATGCTACAATTGACACTTTATTTGTCATTGTATCTTACCTACGAGCCGAGATATACACATTTTTGTGTTTTGGCGGCCATGTTGGCCGCCATCTTGGACAGTAGTACTCACACACTATTGCCACTGCGATAAATCGATTCCTTGACCTTGGAAATATTAAAATTGACTCTTCATTTGTCGTTTTAGCTTACCCATGAGCTGAGACATGCATATTTTTGTTTTGGCGGCCATATTGGCCGCCATCTTGGAATATAAACTATTCAAAATTATGAAACTATTAACACTCAGCTCCATGGTAGATTCCACACTTGATTGCAGGTCATTTATGAGCTCATATCTTTAAAAAATATATCTGCCCTATGAACGAAAAAATAACGACGTCGAGGACGAAGAGGGGTAAATTTTTACCCCAGGACACTTTGGATTGAAAAATCTTTTTCCCACCACATGGCAGTGTGGTGGGTATGCAGTCAGAATATGTCATTGGTGGTAACTTGTAAACATGTGGAACGACAAATTATACCAACCTACAGTTGCTCCGCAATCAACATCCAAACACCCCTGGGGTAATTATTTACCCCTTTCCGTCCTGCGAAGGTTAAACTAGCCTTAAACGCGCATTCGTCAGGACCTCGTTCTCACGGGTCAGTTCAGCTAGATGATCGTCCTTGACCGTCAGACGAAGCTCGAGACTTAGAATGTATGACGTCAGCGATGAAAGACGCCGAACAAGACCAAAGATGACCTCTTCGCGTCTCCTGACCTTTCTATCGCCGCTGTCGACGCAGCGGTGGATGACTTCCGGTACGCCGATTGTCGACTTCCAGTCGACGCTGTTTGTCGAGATTCTCCGAGACTGGTGCCCTGTTGATTCCGGCGAAAGTGGGAGTTGGCCAGATGACGTAACAGAGTCGGTTATGAGTTGAAGTGTTTCGCCTAGCCATGGAAGAACTGAAAGGGATCAACCCATCAATCAATAACATGAATCAATCAATCAATCAGTCAGTCAAACAGTCAGTCAATCATTCAATCAGTCAAATAATCAATCAATCAGACAGTCAGTCAGTCAATAAGTTAGTCAGTCAATATATTCTGTCAATCAATCAGTGAATAAGTCAGTAAAACCATATGAACTCAACCACAGGCAATCAGTCAATCAAACAAAATGATCAGACTAATCAGTACATCAATCAAATAAAATCAATCACAATTAATCAGTCAATCAGCAGATTGATCTATCGATGAATAAATATATCGCTTCTCCGTTGTTTGATGCTGATAGCATATGTTGCCACAGACTGAACAAGTCCATCAATCAATCAATAAATCAATCAATCAATCGGTCAGTCAACTAGTTAGTCAGTCGATCAATCGATAAAGCCTTCAGCTAATCAACAAACCAAACAGTGATTATTCCGGATATTTCTATAGCGCCTCTCGAAGTCTACTACTACTCAGAGACGCTCCCGACTACAGCATTTGATACTGTGCCGGAATTTTCACGCCGAAGCGCCACGAGCAATTGCTAGAAAAGGACTTGCCCAAGGTCCGTACGCAGCGGCTAGAGTGGGATTCGAACCTGCAACCCTCCGGTCACAAGGCGCCGAACTTACCACTGAGCCACCACGCCCCACGTGAATCAGTCAGTCAAACCAAATCACATGAAATCAATGAAACCAATCATTATCAATCAGACTATCGATCTATAAATATATCGCATCAATCCCAAATTCGGTTGCTACTGATCAATTAGTGAATGAACGGATTAACGTGAAGGTTCTAATGAACAAGTGAGTGTTCTAATGAACAAGTGATTGTTCTTATGGACAAGTGAGTGTTGTTATGAATAAGTGAATGAATTTATGAACAAGCGAATGAACTTATGAACAAGTGAAGGAACGGATGAACAAGTGAATAAACGAACAAATGAATGAACTGATAATAAAATTAATGTACTTATCAATGAACATACTAATAAACATATGAACGAAGGGAAGAACGTATAAATGAGCAACTGGACGAATAACCATTGGTGACTGACCGTCAGAGATGCGATAATCCTGATCATGATGATGATGATGATGATGACGACTAAGAGGATCTTTATCCTTATCATCTTCTGTTCTAAGATGAACGTTGTTGTCGTTGCTGCTGATGCTGAAGATGGGTTCACTGATCATCTTCATCTCGTCGCTTGGCAACGGAGAGTGCCTCGGAATTGAGTCTAGTTCACAGGTCGACGACCTCAGTGACCCCAATGACCTCAGTGACCTCTCACTGTCTGGCGACGAATGTGTAGCATCATCATAATTGCAGTCAGCATCAACTTCACTAGATTAGATTAGATTAAATTGAATTAAATTAGATTATATAGGCCTGCATTGCATTAGTTCTTGTGACCGAGTACCCGATTAGTTCGAGGGATGGCCTTGTAATGCGGAGAGTACGGGTTCGAATCTCCTCCCAGATACGGTTACTATAAAGTGATTTTGAGGAAGTCTTTCACTCACAATTACTCAGCACCATCGATTAATACTTAGTCACTAGATAGTTGCGCTTAATTAAGGTCCATTCAGATTGCAGCATTTACTTGACGAACCGGTAACCGTGTCCCAGGTCTTATGGCATCGATTAACACCGTTTAAAAGGTGTCTAAAGAGACCGCGGTAAATATTCGACAGCACAGTTGCTGCTTTGAGACACTGCATTATAAGAAATATGAATGGCGTTGAATTTAATGCGTCTGAATTTAATATAGAGTCAATGGGATCAATTTTACAGGTTTATACATTCATTTGATAATTTATATAGCGCCACTTCAAGAGCCCTATTCATTAGGTTTAGCGATCTTTTCACACACCTTTTAAATGTGCGTAAAGGATTCTATAAAAACCTGAAACGTAGCATTTGATCAGTAGGATGTGAAAAACTTAGAATGTATGACGTCAGCGATGAAAGAGGTCGAACAAGACCAAAGATGACCTCTTCGCGTCTCGTGACCTTTCAATCGCCGTTGTCACAGCGGTGGACGACTTCCAGTGCGCTGTTTGCCGAGATTCTCCAAGACTGGTGCCCTGTTGATTCCGATGGAAGTGGGAGTTGGCCAGTGAACGTAACAGAGTCGGTTATGAGTTGAAGACTTTCATCTAGCCATGGCAGAACTAAAAAAAAACGATCAGTCCGTCAATCAATGTCATCATTTAATCAGTGAATCAGTCAGTCAAATCGTATGAAATCAATTAAATCAATCTCAATCAATCAGTCAATCAGTAGAATATATCGCATCAACCACAGGTTCGGCGCCGGGGCTGAAAAACGTGAACGAACTGATGAAGAGGTGATTTAAAGGATGAACAACTGAATAAACGAACAGATGAATGACGATCGAGTGAGGGAAAGAACGTAAAAAGGGAGAAACTGAGCGAATAGTCATTGGTGACTGACCGTCAGAGATACGATTATTACCATAATGATGATGACGACTAAGAAGATATTTATCATCATCATCATCATCTGTTCTAAGATGAACGTTGTTGTCGTTGCTGCTGATGCTGAAGATGGGTTCACTGATCATCTTCATCACGTCGCTTGGCAACGGAGAGTGCCTCGGAATTGAGTCGAGTTCACAGGTCGACGACCTCAGTGATCCCTATGACCTCAGTGACCTCTCTCTGTCTCGCGACGAATCTGTAACGTCGTCATCATCTTCATCATCATCGCAGTCATCATCGACTTTATTATTTTAGATTAGATTAGACTTGTAACGCAGTAGCGTTCGTCTTTTAAAGCGTATAGTATGGGTCGGAGTCCCCTTCTCTGAAACGGTTACCGTGTTGGCATCTTGAGCAAGTCCTTCACTGACAATTACTCTGCGCCATCGATTGATACTTGATCACTAGATAGTGGCGCTTAATAAATGACCAAGCATCAATCTATGATGCTGAGCAATTGTTAGTGAACGACTTCCTCGTGGTTCTGACCTAGTAACCATCTCAAGCAACCCAAAAATAATCCAGGGCATATTTTGACCATCCGACATATAAAGCATTGATTTACCATGTTTTAAAGGTGTCTAAAGATTGGTTATTTGCAGTAAGACGACATCTAGCGGTTGCCAAAGCGTTGACGACGCTAATGTTTCTAATTAGAAGACTCCTTTTAGCTCCACCGTTACCATACCTGTGTTAGTGTCAGTCCCAAACCAGGAGAAAGGAGGAGGGCAGCGATATTCATCTTTATTATGTCACAGGTGCATTAACCCTCGAATGCCTAAGGGCCGAACCCCAGACCCGCTTTTCCACGAATAACTTTAGAACGGCTACGAAATTGTAAAAATTGTTTCAGGACATCCTTATAAAGCCATCAATTTGGCTATGTATTATATAGTTGCATGATCATTCTCCGACTCCACAACCATAGCACATACCAAAGACTCGGCAAGATATGAGGCTGATGGTCATTCTGGCACATGGTTTACCAGCCCAGATATAAATGTTTCAAAGCACGCTATTAGGCATGGTTGGACGGCGAATTCAACGCCGAGTTAAATACAGTTTGATTTGCTGTAGTGTCTGCTTCCTATTCGAGGTTATACAGGCCAAAGCTACATCCGTACAATTGAATACCTGTGAAATATCCAGAAATTCCAAAACAATACAAACGAGTATTGAAGTTCAAATAAAGTTTCACCAGGTGGCGCTACTGTGAAATACCATACATCAGTCGATTGCAAATTCAATTTGGATTATAACAAGCCAAATTCCGTTACAATATTCCAATCCCTTCTCCAGATATTACAATTTAAACACTGGGGTCCGGTCGTAACCCCTCTTGGACATTCGTGTACCAAACAAATACCTTGGGCATTCGATGGTCAAATAGCAACTGACCAAAAACTCTTAAACACCTCATTTACGGATTACCTTTGCGCTATATGTTATCAGAATAGCATACTCCTTAAATCCCTGTTTATACTAGTTGCTATTGCCGTATAGCTAGATACATAGGCGAAGTCTCAATTAATAAGAGCTGTAATATAATATGCCAAAAATAATTTCTATCGACGTCAACAGCCTTTGTTGCTACAAGATGTCGTTGAACTATGTACAGACTTAAACTACAGACCAATCCCTGCGTCCGTGCATTCTCCCTTTCTGTAGCCGAGCATTGACCTGAAAACGGCGGAGTTCCTTAAACACCTTTTTTCACGTTTCTTTCGCCCTATGACTAAAAGCAGACGTCGCGGTTAGAGCCCAATTGAAAAGATGGATGGATGGATCCAAAGTTTAACGACATCTTATAGCAACAAAGGCTGTTGACGTCGACAGAAATTATTTTTGAAAAGAATTTCCTTTTCTATTCACTTATAGGACAAGATCTACACATAAAAGAGGTGCTTAGTTTGTTGGATAATTACTGTTTAACGACACTGTCATAATAGCGATGTTTAGCGTCTCCCTCTTTCTGTCTCCAGGATTTGATCTAGCACTACCATAGGTAGGGTAGTGACGTAGTTGGAGGTGCTTAAAGGATTCTTCGTTTATTTGAATATTTATATTGCCAGGCTGCATGATGCCATACAAAATAATGGTGAGAACTGTTTAAAAATCATTTTTCTCTGCGTCATCGGCCTTTGTTGCCATGAGATGTCGTTAAACTCTGGATCCATTGATTTCTAAAAGAAAACTAATTCACCTGTTTTCAACCTTTTGTAGTGAAAAAACGTTACAAAAAGCATTCATTTCCTCACGGTCCCAGCGCGTTTCACCCATCCAATTTTCATATACAGATTTTATTTCCCGAACACTATACTCAACAATATCTACATCTCAACACTCCTTCTAAATTTATTCCATGCTGCGGTTTGTCAGCGTGTGTTTACTCTGTAAGCAATGAACTAATATCATTGTCATCATCATATTTTGGAACAGTGTCGGTAAACAGCAACTAATGGAAGACTCTCTTAAACACCTCTTGTATGTTTTAATTTTTCCCTATATATTATCATCATCGAACTCTTTTAAACACCTCTCTTACATGGCTTTTTACTTTATAAGTAAATACACACGCGCACTTTATTAAATTGGCCCTATTCCCTCCGGCTTTGGTGACATTCGTTGGCTATCGTTAAACACTGAAACAGTGGTTTTCAACCGCGTTCCGCCGGAGTTCAGAATAAAATTTAAAAACACCAAATGAATTCACAAAACGTTCAGCAATGAGCAGAATTCTTCACAGCTTTCAATCATTTTTGCTAGATACGATGTTCAAAGTTTAAATTTCTAATATCTAAATATTATCCCAACATTAATTGTAATCGTAATCTCGAGCCGATGGAACCACCTTATGCACATGCGCTCAGTCAAAAAATCGATAGGCAGGTAGCATCAGAGTCGATTCCAGGTCAAGATCCAGAGGAGTCAGCCAGGCATTCGTCAGATGGCTAAGGTGGATGGTATTTAGAATTGGAGCGGACAGGGAGTTAAGAGGAAGATGATGAATCGGGATAAGAATTCTGAAGGAGCAGTGTTTAAGAGAGATATCAAAAGGAGAGGCTTTGGTGAGTTCGTAAGATGAGTCACATAATTGTCGTAATTCTGGAATAGCTATTGTTATGGAGAAATTTGTAAATATTACAAGTAACGAGTTACAACACAAGTTACAATGAAGCGCTCTATGTTCCGTGAGGAAATGAGGACACTATGAGAGGTTTCGTCACTAAAAAAATGTAAAGACAGACGCATATATATAAACATACATGCTTCCATGCATGCATACATGGACACATAAACACATACATTGACACCTACATGCACACATATATGCCAGTCTTGCATACTTGACCTGCCTACTAACAATTTTATTTTGACTTAGGGCTTTTGAATAAACTGGTTCCCGCGACGTAGAATCTTACAGTCCAGTAGAAGTGTGGATATTACTATTATAGCTTACAGTAACCAGTGTTGACATCGACCTTCCTTGCGTGGACGCAGCTTGACCAATGGCTGCCATAACGATTGTTTAGCTAAGATATTGATAATTGTACTGTTATGTATCAATGTAATCTTACTGCGTTTGTCGGTTTGAATTAATAAAGAAAAGATTATTATTATTATTATTATTATTATTATTATTTTTATTTATTTTTTATTTATTTATTTATTATTATTATTATTGTTATTATTATTATTTTTTTCCCCCAATCATTGCGTTATCATTATCCGGTTACATTAAAGTCGGGATTCTGGTCGGAGATTCCCCATCGTGCCTAGGCACGCGATAGCATTGAACCTCTGGATTGTGATTGATAGTTTTTGTAACAGGAAGAACGTTTCTCGAGGATCTTCCGTTATTCTCGTCAATCGTCGGCCGAGTTCTTTGATGAATGCCAAGCCTTCGTGGTCCATAGGTCCCATCGTTTCTATTGCGATTGGAGTGAAGCAATATCTCAACGATAGCTCCGCATATTTGGATTTCTTTCGAGTTGCGGCTATTTCTGCGGCTCCTCCCGCTGCTGTAGATGTCTCGGCCAAATATGATGGCGCAAAAGTGTCGATGATCGTTACGTCCCAAATCAGGGAACGCCCGCTGTTCCACGGAATCAGAGTTTGACCATCAGGTCTTTTCCCGTCTAGTCGGGAGAGGCCAGCCGGTTCCTTGATTGAAGGGGTGCCTGCCTTAATGAGACTGCGCAGCACGATGTCGTTTATCGATGCGTGTCTAGCTTGTCTGCCGAAGCTTAGTGAGCATGACAATCCATGTGAGCCTCTGGCTGAAACCGTCGTTCCGCATGCGCATGTGTGGGGGGCACAGATGACTGCACCCAGTCTTAGGCCCGCAGCTACTCTCAGTGACTCGTCATCCAGTCTTAGGCCTTGTGCGGCTAGCGGAAGGGCATGGAGCCAGTCTGAGGCGTGCGGGGCCTGTATGGCATTTAGCCTGGCCCGATCGTACGGGTCCTGAGATCGAGATGCGATCTCTGTCATAGCTGCTGATAACTATTAATTATTATAATTATTATTACTATTATTATTATTATTACTGATAATTATTATTATTATTATTATTATTATTATTATTATTATTATTATTATTATTATTATCATATAGTATATTAATTAGATTTAAGTTGTATTTCTATATTCTATATACAGTCGGATACAAACTCTTTAAAGGTGTCTAATATCAACTGCTATTCTTTTAATAGTCTCCGTTGTTTAACAAAACGACATCTTCTGGTTGCCAGACCGTTGACGTCGACTTTATCTAATTTTCTTCAGAACTAAGGTACAAGGATTAACTGGTGATTTGATTGGATTAAGCAGTTTAACTACTTCTTGTAGCATCAAAGGCCGTTGACATCAATAAGAAAAGGTGTTTTGAACGGTTCTTGCCGTTCATCTGGAATATTAACGGTTTAAGTTTCGTTTTAAGCGACCAGTAATTAGTTTGTTAGTTGCTCTTTAACGACGATGTGTCACAAATATGATTAGCGTCGCCCTTCTACTTTCTCCAGGCTTCGGACTGGCGACACCCGAAGACGGTAGTGACGGGTTAACACGACTGAACTAAAGTATAAATGGTGACGGGGTTAGATGTCATGAATGTTTCTAAATATAGTGCTCACTGTTTTTGGTATAACCTTTTGGCCACAAGGGCCGTTGATGTCGACCTACCATCGAAAGAAGTTGAAGTATTCCACATAAACAAGGTGTCACGAGGAATATATAACTTCAGTTAAAACGTTTTAAGGGTATCTAAAAATCGATCATCCAAAATAATTTCTTTTTTCCCTTATTTGACGTCGATATAGTCATAAGCACCAAGTCTGTGCTGATTTGAATGGATCCAGAGTTTAACGACATCTTATGACAACATAAGCCGTTGATGTCCACAGAAACTATTCTGGCATAATACAGCTCTTGTGCTGATTTAAGATCCGTCCAAAAGTAATCGATTCGCAGGTAAGATCTGGATTGGTTGAAAGTCAAAATCCAAAAGTCAGACAGGTTGAAAATCATAAGGAAACGGTGGGTGATGTTTGAATTGAAACGGTAACAGAGATTAAAGAAAAAGAGGACTTGTTTTAATGCTCTTTTTCGACACCCTTAAAACGTTTTAACCAAAACTATATATAAGTGAGTTACAACTCCAAAAAAGTTTTCAACTCTCAACTAACGCGGAGAGGTAGTCACAGGTACCTTGCATTACCGACTTCATTTTTCTTACCCTCGGCATATAAGAGTGATGGTTATTCGTCTCCCTCGCCGTCTGATCTTCTCAGTGACAGTATACTTGTTCTAGCCGAGTTGGCTAGGGGGCGCAAGTTGTGCAAATTTCTACCTTAGTGGAAATTTGAACCCCAGGTCTCTTGGTTGACACTCGAGCACGTTAACCACCAAGACGTTCACGCTGTCCAACAGAATTATCAAAAGAAGTTCTGGGACTACTAAATCATAAGAAGGCTACAACAGGTCACTGTACCAATGGGAATATCTAGCGTAGTAGGTGATGGAATGCACTGCGTGAACCCGGTTGAAGTCGACGAAAGAAGAGGTAGCCCTGACCAAGGACCCCCGTATAATAACCCTATTATGAACTGGCTTAGCACACGAGGATGCGATCAAGTCTCGATGTTCTGACTGGAACCAACAACTATCTGTCTGTCTGCCTCTGTCATTCTGTCTTTCTGCCTCCATCTCTCTGTCTCTGTTTGCCTGTTTAAATGGTGTGATAGTAGATGTCTTGATACATAAAGACGAACAAACATGCATACGCGCAAACATACATACATACATACGCACGTGCATACATGTACATGCAGACATACATGCACACATGCATAAATAAATGCATACATATGTTTACATAATACACACATAGTATACGTTCATGTCTGTACATACGTACGCATGCACGTGTTTTTGTATGTACGTTAGTTGATGTTTAACGACACTGCGTCATAACAAAGATGATTAGCATCGCTCTCATCCATTCTCCAGTCAATATGTGATAAACATAACACAGACGCTGCCTCCGTATTTCACTTATAGACAAAAGAAATCCATAAAAGAGGTGTTTAGTTGGTTGGTATACTGTTAACGACACTGTCATAACATTTCAAGAAATAAATGTAAATGTAACTTGTAATGTTAGGATACTCATTAATCACGTTATAAAACGTTAATTATTTTAACATAGAATCGTGTCTAGCAAGAATGACTGAAGGCTGTGATGAATTCTACTCATTGCTATTTTTTTATGAATTCAGTTGATGCTTTTTAAAGTTTGCATTGAACTGTGGCCTAACCTCTTTCCGACTTCTTTTAACTCTCCCATTACCTTATCTGTAGTAGTGTCAGTCCAGTTTGTCTAAAGGAGGAAGTTGACACTAATCGTCTTTATTACAGTGGTTTCACGTAGCGCACCTTAAAGAATATCTACCTATTATAGGAGCGGCTTTGTTATGAGACAGTGTCTTTAAATAGCAACTAACGAAAGACTCTCTTAGACACCTCTTTCTTCGTGTTGATTTTCCCTATATACTTTCATGTTCGTAATCTAATACTGCTTTAAAGACTTATTTAACCGTGCAGTTACCCTATAAGTACATACATAAAAGAATACATAAACTCCGCCACTGCTCGTACTCTGGCAGTGCAAGTCTCAAGCCCTGAGTCGTCATGTGGCCCCCAATGTCCTACAGGAAAAGCGACTATTTAAGAGCCGACACTGACATTAAGTCTTTAGTGACTTGCGCACTGTGGTCATTGGAATCGAACTATCAGTATTGTATTAATGTAGAAGTACTCTATGAATCCCCGTCCTCTATAACCCTTTATGTTGACTTTTATATGTGTTTTACTGCGCACGTCATCTTCATAAATTTTTGCGTGCATTCATTTGTTTGGCCCACGAAAAGTTTAAAAGAACCACAAACTAAAACTAAAGGAAGGTTTTCTTAACGCCTCTTTTTCGTATTCATATTCCTCTTTATATTATCTAAACAGACTGTTATGCAGTACTTTTACATGTGCCTTAAGCAAATACATAAGCGCAGCCCAATTAACTCAATCTCTTCCATTACCTGGTTGCATTAGATATCGCTAAACACTGGAAACTAGTAAACTATCGATAAAAAGTAACTAACCAAAGACTCTCTTAAACACCTCTTTTACGTGTTAATTTTGCTTATATATGAGTAGCATAGAAGACTCTTGAAACACCTTTTTTACACGTACTATTACATTATAAAAGGAAACATATTCGCTGTCCAAATAATTCTTTTTCCACGGACAATGACGCCAAATACTGGAAACTAGCAAACTATTCCTTTAAAGTTAAACTAACCCTCGATGAGTGTTGCTATCATTCTCCAGTGTCCTTGGCCCTTCCACTTCCTCAAGAAGCTCCATACAACAATCATTCACGGCCACGGACTATCTCACGAACTGCGTCAAAAGGTTGACCCAGTTCGTCACTGCACAGAGGTTGCTCCACCACCAACCTTTCCTCCCACTGACTGCATAATGTCACAGTTGGAACCGATCTCCATCCAAGACCTGCGCCAGTTCCTAATATCGTCAACATCGAAGTCGTGTGAGTTCGATCTTCTGCCGTCGTTTCTAATCAAGAACTTTTGGATGAACTTTGCCATTTTAGGTGTTGTTGCTTAAGACTGCTTTGTATGAGGGGGCGATTCCCGTTCACAGTACCGGGCAATCGTTTGCCATTTCTTAGGCGTCATGGTCTATAGTGTCTCTTTATCCACTTTCGTGCGTGATCTGGGTTTGACCTTGGAACAGGAACTTACCTTTTCAGAGCATGTGAAGTACGTATATCGAACATGTTTCTATCACCTGCGTCAGATTCGCACAAGACGTCGCTCGCTTACTACTCAAACTGCCAAAACTCTGATGCATGCTTTCATATGCTCCAGGGATGACTATGATAATGTCATTTACGCATGCCTTACTTCCTCTAGGTTTGGACATAATTATATATCTAAATGTTTGTAGGAGGAGCTGCACTGGTTACCCATGGAAAGTGCATTGAGTTTAAGATATTGATGCTTATCCTATGCTATATTAATATTATACATTTATTATTACGAATTTAATTCTTTAGGGAAGTAAATTAGATTCTTGATTAAAGTTGCTTTCACTTTCCTCTGACTTTTTCGTTATCTAATTAAACGGTGCTTCGCCGTTTTAACAAGGAAACAGTGCGGTTTATATTTATATATAGTGGTCGTTGCAAACGTTTGAAAGGTGTCTAAAAACAACGGCTCTCCTTAATAATAATTTTTCAGCTCTCTGTATACATCTGTCTTCAGGGCTGTAGTCAAGGGTATGCGCGGGTTCACAGTGTGTACTCACCTCTAATTTTACCACTACAGCCCTGTCTGTCTGTCGTAAGTGTGCGACCGTACGTACGGTACGTACGTTATTTCTTTCTATAATGTAGTACGGTACGCGTACGTTATTATGCCGTACGTTGGCCTACGTTGACTTCAGTTCATGACGAAAATAAAGTACATAACATTATGCACAACCAGGGGCGTCTACACCATAGAAACCTTGGAGCAAATGCTCTATCCACGAAATGGGGGGGGGGAGATCTGTCAATGTGTGTGCCACTATTTTAGGGGGGGAGGAAGGGGGAGGGCGGACGAAGAGGGGGGAACGGAAGTTGCTCCAATGACTTAGGGGTGGGGGCAGATAGACGCCTCTGTGCACAACAAGGTCAGTGATAGTTGGTGATAAACGGTCGTAACCAATTCTAACCATTACACCCTTCAGCTATGACTGTTCGATGATCTCTACTTTTAAACTTTTAAATTCCATTTTGCTAATATTCTGTCTAATGTAGGCCAGGCCTATACTATGCAGAAAATTAAGATTTTAAGGCACACTTTATAGTATGATCAGTGCCAGTGGTCATTGTAATACTAAATTTCGGACCACTCGTAAATAATTAGCCTACGTACGGGAAGAACTATCTGTCTTTCTCTGTCCGTCAGCCTGTCTGTCTGTCTGTCTGTATGTCTCTGTCTCTATGTCTTAAACGTTACTATCCATAAATACGAACAAGCGTACATGCATGCATACACAATACATACAATGCACTCATACATAAAATCGTAATTTATATAACGCTATTAACGGAAAACCGCCTCACAACCAGACACAGAGAGCCACTTAACGCAGAAGTTCATATATCTCCTGCCGTAGGATACAAGGTACCTCGACTCTGCCCTTACACGCACGGTGGTAGTGCCAGTCCTAAGCCTCGAGAAAGGAAACGCTGACGTTAATCATCTCTGTTAAAGGAATAATACAATCATAAAAGGAAACGATGTTCTATACGCAGCGCACTCAGCGCCTGGCCTATAACGCTTTAGGAAGTCACGTAAGTCACGTGTTTCCGGTGGAAACCTGTCCCCCTGGCGTCGTCCCTCGACTGCGCATGCTCTCCAGTTCCCGCTCCACTTCGGGCATTCGGATCCGGAGTGCCTCGTTCAAGTGGCGTTCTTGTTTAAGTTCTTGGACGGTGCGCCCTCGTCAGGACCTCGTGGGAGTTGGCCAGATGACATAACAGAGTCACCTATGAGTTGAAGAGTTTCGTCTAGCCATGGCAGAACAGAAAACAGCCAATCAATCAATTAATCAATAAATAAATCAATCAATCAGTCGATCAGTCAGTCACTCTATCTGTCAGTCAATCAGTCAACAAGGCAATCAGTCGGTAAATCAATCTCTCTGTCTCTGTCTTTGTCTCTGTCTCTCTGTCTCTCTGTCTGTCACACCCACATCTACACACACACACACACACACACACACACACACACACACACACACACACACACACACACACACACACACACACACACACACACACACACACACACACACACACACACACACACACACACACACACACACACACACACACACACACACACACACACACACACACACACACACACACACACACACACACACACACACACACACACACACACACACACACACACACACACACACACACACACACACACACACACACACACACACACACACACACACACACACACACACACACACACACACACACACACACACACACACACACACACACACACACACACACACACACACACACACACACACACACACACACACACACACACACACGCACACGCACACCAAACACCAAACACCAACCAACCAACAACTCTGTACAGACTTAAATTACTGACTGACCAGTCCCTGCTTCCGTGCATTTAACCGGGCAGCATTTTCACTTTCTGTAGCCGAGCCTCGATCTGCAAAGGACCACGCCAATCATCGTGAGATACGAGTTCCTTAAACACCTCTTTTCACGTTTCTTTCGCCCTATGACTAAATGCAGCCGTCCTGTCGATATGGTGATTGAATAGGGTTGTCTGCTGTATTCTCTTATAGGACAAGAGCTACACGTAAAAGAGGTGTTTCATTGGTTGGATAATTATGTTTAGCGACTCTGTCATTACAGAGATGATTAGCGTCTCCCTCTTTCTTTCTCCATGTCTGGGACTACCATTGCCATAAGTACGGTAGTGGCGTAGTTAGAGGTGTTTAAAGTAGTGGATGGATCCAGGGTTTAACGAAATCTTATAGCAATAAAGGCTGTTGACGTCGACAGAAATAATTTTTGGCTCTATAATAAAAATTAGTCTTCGTTTATTTGAATATTTATATTGCCAGGCTGTATTATGCGACACAAACGGTGAGAACTGTTAAAAAATCATTTGTGTCTACGTCATCGGCCTTTGTTGCCATAAGATATCGTTAAACTCTGGATCCATTCATTTCTATAAGAAAATTATGAATCGTTAGTCCCTTACTCACCTGTTTTGAACCGTTTTCTAGTGAAGAAACGTTATAAAAAGCTCGCGGACCCAAGCGCGTTTCACCCATCAAATTTTCATATACAGATTTTATTTCCCGAACACTATGTTCCATGCTGCGGTTTGTCAGCGTGTGTTAACTTTGTAGAAAATAAACGCATATCATCGTCATCACTTTTTTGGGAACAGTGTCCGTTAACACCAACTAATGGAAGGCTCTCTTAAACACCTCTTTAGGTTTAAATTTTCCCATATAAAATATCATAATAGAGCTTTTTAAACACCTCTCTTACATTGTCTTTTACCCTGTAAGTATATATCTGCGCGCAGAACCAATTGAATTATTAATTCGTCCTTCTTTTCGTGTGTGTGGAAACAGTGGTTTTCAACCAGAGTTCCGCGGAACCCAGGGTTCCGCCAGCGTCGTCCAGGGGTACCGCCGGAGTTTAAAATAAATTTTAAAACACCAACTGAATTCACAGAAGGTTGAGCAATGAGCAGAATTCTTCACAGCTTTCAATCATTTTTTACTGGACACGATGTTCAAAGTTTAAATTTATAAAATCTACATATTATCCCAACATTAATTGTAATCGTAATGTCGAGTCGAGGGAACCAACTTATGCACATGCGCTCAGTCAAAAGATCGATAGGAAGGTAGCATCAAAGTCGATTCCAGGTCAAGATCTAGAGGGGCCAGACAGGCATTCGTCAGAGGGCTAAGGAATTTAGAATTGGAGCGGACAGGGAGTTAAGGGGAAGAAGTATAATCGGGATAAGAAATCTGAAAGAGCAGTGTTTAAGAGATATATCAAAAGGAGAGGCTTTATTGAGTTCGTAGGATGAGTCATAAAATTGTCGTAATTCTGGAACAGCTATGGTTATGGAACAATATGGAAATTTTACAAGTAACGAGTTAACAATACAAGTTACAATGATATAGGCCTAAAGGCCTATATCTTGAAAATTGGACCGTTGAAGCGCTATGGGTTCCGTGAGGAAATGAGGACATTGTGTGAGGTTTCTTCAGTAAAAAAGAAACAATACAGACAGATGCATATACAAACATACATGCTTATATACATGCATACATAGACACATAAACACATACATTCACACATATATGCAATGCATGCATATTTGATCTGCCTACTACCAAGTTTATTTTGACAGATCGCTTTTGAATACACTGGTTCCGGCGACAAAGAGGCTTACGGCGCAGTTGAAATCTGGATATTACTCTTATAGCTATCAGTAACCGGTCTTGACGTCGACCTTCCTTGCGTTGACGCAGTTTTTACCTCAGAATACAGTGTATTAATTAGATATAGATTGCATTTTTCTATATTGTATATAAGGTCGGATACAAACTCTTTAAAGGTGTCTAATATCAACTGCCATTCTTTTAATAGTCTCCGTTGTTTAATAAAAACGACATCTTCCGATTGCTAAACCTTTGACGTCGACTTTGACATCTTCCGATTGCTAAACCTTTGACGTCGACTTTATCTAATCTTCTTCAGTACAAGGATTAACTGGTGATTTGATTGGATTAAACAGTTCAACGATATCGTATAGCTTCAAAGGCGGTTAGCACCAATAAGAAAAGGTGTTTTGAACAGTTCTCACTGTTCATGTGGCATATTACCGGTTTAAGCAACCAGTAATTAGTTTGTTATTTGCTCTTTAGCAACGCTGTGTCATAACAAATGTGATTAGCCTCGCCCTCCTACTTTCTCCAGGCTTCAGACTGGCGACACCCTAAAACGGTAGTGACGGGGTTAACACGATTGAACTGGAGAATAAATGGTGACGGGGTTAGATGTTATGAATGTATTTAAAGATAGCACTCTATATTATGGTACTAGCAGGTTTACCCGGTGTTGCCCTGGGTTATAAGTTTCAATCCCTGTAGCGAATAAGCAACAAATTTAGGTATATGTTTAAATGCGTGTAGCGAATAAGGAAGAAATTTAGGCGACCTGTGGGGGAGACTGCTTTGCAGTCTAGGCGTGGATTGACTGCTTCGCAGTCGCCCTCTGGCGATGACTGCTTCGCAGTCTCCCGTGGACTGACTGCTTCGCAGTCGAGTGGCGACGACTGCTTCGCAGTCTCCCGTGGACTGACTGCTTCGCAGTCGAAGAGGGTGAAGCCGGCGTTGGCGGGTTCAAGAAAACGCCAGAAATCTAGCCCTCACTGCCCTTAGTAAAGCAGAGTCTTTGAACATACAATTTTGCTGTAAAACGATGAATATAGTTCGATTCGATCGTAATTAAATGTTGTGGGAAAGTAAACAACGTCTTTATTTGCATTATTAATGACGTTGGGGAATACCCGCGCCATAAATAGAACCGCTTGTCGTTAAATGCGCATTATTAATGACGTTGGGGAATACCGGCGCCATAAATAGCAGCGCTTCGCGCTGGGTCGTCAGGGACGGTCGGTTGGGTAGAGTTTTGGGGGATTTTCACCATGTTAGCGGTGAAAAGGGGGTACCCGAACCCCTCCACTGGGTGTCCGAAGCCGAGGCCGACACAGTAGTGAAGGTTTCGAGTGAAAAGGTGCAAAATTGTAGAAGTTAAGCCCGGTCAAACAGACAGACAGAGAGACAGACAGACAGACACACAGAATTCTCGCTTTATTTATATAGATAACCTTATGGCCACAAGGGCCGTTGACGTCGACCTATCATCGATGGAAGTTGGTGGTTTCATAAAACAACGAGGGGCACGAGGAATATATAACGTCAGCTAAAGCGTTTTATGGGTGTCTAAGGAATCATGCATCCATATTTCCTTTTACCCTTATTTGACGTCCATATAGTCATACACACACCTCTCTAGCCTCGACCAAATTCCGTGGAAAGAGCAAACGGGGACTGTGAGTAAAGTAAAGTTTGCCTCTTTTCCATAAACGCTTGAAGACCATTTTGTTCAATCGTGTTCAATTTGTTCGCTGTGTTAGGTCGGGAGTGCCTTTGATGAGTCTCTGGTCAATGGCGCTATATAAATTTGCAATTCCCATTGCCATTAGCAAACTAACGAAGATTTTATTACATTTCTTTTATCATTAAATATTATAATTAATTATATTATTGATAACTGTTGTTGCTTTTTAACCAATGTAAAAATGACCCTCAGGATATGAAGACTACGATGATTTAGTAGACTATACTCTTTCTTACTCAGTGCTTTTTTTCTGGAAAAAGGTTCCGGAACGGAATAATTATGGGTGGGCTAAAATCCCGAGAAAAACGGGGTTGGGGGTTGGGAGGGGTCTCAATAAACACTGAAACAGTTCAAAACACTGAAATTAAATTAAAATAAGCAAATTATTGTTTTTATTATTAAAATAAAGAAATTATTTTTTAGTACCTGAAAAAAGGTGCCGGAACGCCGTTCCGGTGCGTTCCGGCTGCAAAAAAGCCCTGATCTTACTAGAAACTAGACTGCTAGTTATTATCATTACAAATGTTGGTATGAAAATTATTGTTATATATCGCAATTTTTAGTATAAGAATTGTTTTTATTAGAATTGTTAGTGTGAGAAATTTTTTTATTATAACATTTGTTTGTTCTTACAAACAATTGTTTGATGTTATAAGATTTGTAATTATGACAATTGTTATTTTTATTACAATTGTTTTTATTATGAGAGTTGTTTTTAACAATTGTTATTGTAAAATTTGTTATTATACAAATTTATTTTGTGAGTATTGTTATTATAACAGTTATAGCGAGAAAGGCTATTATAACGATTGTTTTTTTTTAATTTTAGTTCTTTGTGTGTGTATTTTCTGCCGATGTGATGTCGATAAGGGTTGCTGTCGTTAAAACCATTGTTATTGTTATGACAATTATATATTTTGGTCTGTGACCTTGGTCTTTGTCTTAGGTATGGAGATGCTGTGATGGAGCTCGACTATGGCGTTGGAACGATTCTCAGCAAGTAGAAGCAGTTGAAGACAGTGTTCAAGACACCATGGTCTTCTTCTCTTCCGACAACGGTGCTGCCACCTATGCATTTGCCGACGGTAAGTGGCCTCGTCCTAAAGAAGACAAATTGGTAGAAGATTTAACTGATCATTGGATTAGATTAAACAGTTTAACCTTCGCAGGACGGAAAGATTTTACGATACACGGAGGACGAAGAGGGTAATATTTTACCCCAAAACAATGTGTAATATCTCAGCTCACAGGTAAGCTACGATGACAAATGAAGTGTCAATTGTAACATTTCCAAGGTCAAGGAATCGATTTTTCATAGTGGCAATAGTGTGCAAATACTACTTTTCAAGATGGCGGTCAATATGGCCGCCAAAACACACAAAAATGTATATCTCAGCACGTAGGTAAGCTACAATGACAAATGAAGTGTCAATTGTAACATTTTCAAGGTCAAGAAATCGATTTATCATAGTGGCAATAGTGTAGGAATAATACTTTCCAAGATGGCGGCCAATATGGCCGCGAAAACACAAAAATATATATCTCTCAGCACATAGGTAGGCTACAATGACAAATGAGGTATCAATTGTAACATTTCTAAGGTCAAGAAATCAAACTATCGTAGTGGCAATAGTGTGGGAATACTAATTTCCAAGATGGCGGCCAACATGGCAGCCAAAACACAAAAATATGTATATCTCAGGTTGTAGGTAAGCTCCAATGACAAATGAAGTGTCAATTGTAACATTTCCAAGGTCAGGGAATCGATTTATCATAGTGGCAATAGTGTAGGAATAATACTTTCCAAGATGGCGGCCAATATGGCCGCGAAAACACAAAAATATATATCTCTCAGCACATAGGTAGGCTACAATGACAAATGAGGTATCAATTGTAACATTTCTAAGGTCAAGAAATCAAACTATCGTAGTGGCAATTGTGTGGGAATACTAATTTCCAAGATGGCGGCCAACATGGCAGCCAAAACACAAAAATATGTATATCTCAGGTTGTAGGTAAGCTCCAATGACAAATGAAGTGTCAATTGTAACATTTCCAAGGTCAGGGAATCGATTTATCGCAGTGACAATAGTGACCGATCAGTCGGCTGATTGATAATTCCATTTTTTGTGTTTTGACGGCCATATTGGCCGCCATCTTGGAAATCAGTATTCACACACTATTGCCACTACGATACATCGATTCCTTGGCCTTGGAAATGCTACAATTGACACTTCATTTGTCATTGTATCTTACCTACGAGCCGAGATATACACATTTTTGTGTTTTGGCGGCCATGTTGGCCGCCATCTTGGACAGTAGTACTCACACACTATTGCCACTGCGATAAATCGATTCCTTGACCTTGGAAATATTAAAATTGACTCTTCATTTGTCGTTTTAGCTTACCCATGAGCTGAGACATGCATATTTTTGTTTTGGCAGCCATATTGGCCGCCATCTTGGAATATAAACTATCCAAAATTATTAAACTATTAACACTCAGTTCCATGGTAGATTCCACACTTGATTTATGATTGCAGGTCATTTATGAGCTCATATCTCTAAAAAATATATCTGCCCTATGAACGAAAAAATAACGACGTCGAGGACGAAGAGGGGTAAATTTTTACCCCAGGACACTTTGGATTGAAAAATCTGTTTCCCACCACATGGCAGTGTGGTGGGTATGCAGTCAGAATATGTCATTGGTGGTAACTTGTAAACATGTGGAACGACAAATGATACCTACCTACAGTTGCTCCGCAATCAACATCCAAACACCCCTGGGGTAATTATTTACCCCTTTCCGTCCTGCGAAGGTTAACGACATCGTGTAGCATCAGAAGCCTTTGAAATCGATAAGAAAATGCGTTTTAAACCGTTCTCACCGTTCATATGACATATTATGATCCTACAGCAACCAGTAATTAGTTTGGATATTTGCTTTCTAACGACGCTGCGTCATAACAAAGATGATTGGCATCGACCTCCTACTTTTTCTGGGCTTAGGACTGGCGACACGTGAAAATGGTAGTGACGGAGTTAACGCGATTGTTGATTAAAAGCGTGGCGGGTTAAATGTCTTAAATGTATCTAAATAGAGCATTGTGCATGGTTTTACCACCACCTATTAACACCTTGTGGCCACAAAAATTGTTGGCGTCGTTCTAGATTCACCTACTACTAGTCACCATGCATAAATAGTGAAGATTATAGTGTTTTGAGGGTGTCTAAGGAGATCGATGCATCAAGTCTTCCTCTTTCCATTATCCGTCGTCGTTCAAGTTCTAACACCATCCGCCGTAGCCTACACTGGGTTTTTACTTTCAACCAATCTTTACCTGGCCTTCCCGTCGATTTTGCTTGACTGGAACCATCTAGAAAGGGCAGCGGGGTTAAACTCACTGCTGATTAAACGCTTCTGACGAAACGCATTGACGCGGTGAAATATATAAATACGTCATTGTATGACCTGCGACTAACATCCTTTGGTCACAAGGGCCGTTGACGTTGATATAGCCTCACCCGCTAGATCTTTGGAATTGTGCTAATTTGGACGGACCCAGAGTTTAACGACAGCAACAAAGGTTGTTGACGTCGACAGAAATTATTTGGGCATATTTCAGCTTTTTGTGTGTACTACTTAGACACCGTTATAACGTTTTTAGCCGCCTCTATAATTTCCATCAACGGCAAAATTAAAATGTGTTTATTCAATCTGCATTCTATGAATATATAGGGTCAACAGAAGACGTGTTAAGGCTGTCTAAATAGAGCATTACATCTAGATCTCCTTTCGCCTTACTTCTGCCAGCGCTTGAGTTCTAAACATTATCCATCGTTTAGTGACACGGTCCTGTCCTATGATGCATCACTGCACACTCTGGTATTGTCTCAAGTGTGGATCTCCGCTGATCATTCAGTTGAACTGTTAGTATAATAAATTTGAATATCGTGGATTTCGTATCATTCACCATAACTAAGGTAGAGATGGTGGCTTATGAGAAGGGAACAAATTTGTCGGAAAATATCGAAATCGACGGATTCCATTACTTACTTACTTACTTAGTCCTTCCCGTGCAGAGCTGCACATCGAGCAACGCAGTTCCTCCATTCTTCTCTGTCCTTCGCCACCTCAACAGCATCCTCCACCGTCATCTCGAGACATCTAAGATCTTCTCGAACAGTTCCCATCCAGGTCTTTCTTGGTCCTCCTTTCCCACGCTTCCCCTCCGGAGTCCACCTAGTCACTTGGCTGGCTCTTCTATCGTTATTCATTCGGGCCACGTGTCCCATCCAGTTCAGTCGTTTCTTTCTAATGATGTTCTGCATTGTTTCTGTTGCTAGCTGTTTTTTTTTACCTGGGTGGGTTGCAAGCCCACCGCAGAACCCTCCTCCTTTGTCCTGGCTTGGGACAGGCACAGGCTTCCTCAGCAGAGGTAGCCTGTGGCGGAGTTTTCCATTACAAGGTACGAAGATTTATCCCTTCATCGATGAGGTGTAATAAATGTCAGCGATACGGGCATGTTGAAGCTCTATCAGAAACAATTTAAAGTGTTGTAGGTGCGGACAAGCCTACTTTCGAACTGAAGGCGACAACGTGTTACTTTTACTCTACAAGTTATCAGAATAGTCGACTCCCTTAAACACCTCTTTTACTTCATGCATTTGTGTTATAAGTAAAAATAAGCGTCGTCTCAGTTAAATGTTACTATACAATCTTGGTCTTTGTTGCTATTAAATGTCGCTAAACAGTGGAAAGTGGTAAACTCTACACTTAATAGCGGGCCGCAAGGCGACCATATAATTATTTAAAAAACTAACGGGCCACAAGTCAAGTGTCCGGTGTCACGTGATTCCAGAACGTGCTACTTTCATAACTAATATGGTGGCAGTAACGGAAAGTTTTTGTTATGTTGGTAAAGTATTTTCGCTTTAATGACTTTGAAAATTCCGAGAAACTGTACGAAACGAGTAATTTTAGTAAACATACAGTTCGTGATGCCAAGACGTTAGAATCCACGAAAAAGTATGCGCCGAAGAAGTGTATATGTGTACCAAGAATGAACTGTGATATTCCTCACGGCGCTTATGCTGCACGCAGGGCGGCAACAAGTATAAGAAACAAGGAGAATACAACCGTCCTCGAGTTGGGTCCTTCACCGGGAATGTTTCAAACGTTCAGGGTTAGTCTTAGGGTTAGTGTAACCAATGCTTCGGTCCAAATATTATGATTTGAAAGGGCGCCTGGCGGTTCGTAGAATTCTGCATTGGAAGACCGCTGCCCTCTAATATCCGAAATTTGAGGGCCACATGAAGCCACTGCCATTACTATGGTAGTGCCAGTCCAAAGCCTGGAAAAAGGAAGAGAGCTACGTGAACGGCTCTGGAACTACTAGTCAGTTCAACTAACACCGAGAGGCAGATATATGTACATAGCATTACCGACTTCATTTTTCTTGGCATCGGTGTATAAGAACGATGGTTAGTCGTCTCCCTCGCCGTCTGATCTTTCCACTGACGGTATACTTGTTCTATCCGAGTTGGCTAGGGGGCGCAAGTTGAGCAAATTTCTGCCCTAGTGCGAATTTGAACCCTCGACCACTCGATTGACACTCGAGCACGTTTTAACCACTAAGACGTTCAGGCTGCTCAACAGCATTACCAAAGGAAGTTCTTGGACCACTAAGTGATAAAAAAGGCTATGATAGGTCAATGTAACAAATAGAATGTCTATCGTGGTAGGTGGTAGGTAATCAATCAGTCAGTCAGTCAAGCAATCAGTCAATCAATCCGTCAGCTGATCAATCAGTCAATAAGTTAATCAGTAGATCAGAGGTGGGCAACATAGGGCCCGCGGGCCGGATCCGGCCCCCGGGAACTTTTCAACCGGCCCTTGACATGTCTTCAATATTACCATTGTATCTGACACTTTTATCCGACCCTACATGAATGTCTGGATCTCTGTACGTAGGCCGACATTGAAACATCTGTTTCTTATTTATTAAGAATCCGGCCTCTAGTCTAGTCAACTAGTTCACTACTCATTCATCAATGTAATTACTTTCTGCCTGAAACAATACCACAGAGTTGGTAGGTTCGAAACTTTGGAAGCCATCTGTAATTAGATTTCATGCCCTGAAAATGGTTGCACTGTTTTCAAGCACCTATATTTGTGAACAGTTCTTCTCAAAGAACTCAGTGTGATTCTCGTTAACGTTAACGATAACGAAAATGTTCGTTAACGAACAAAAATCAATTTCGTTAACGATAACTATGACTGTAACTAAAAAATATCATTAACTATAACCATAACTATAACGAAAATAACACTAACGAAAATTCATCGCTATTTTCGTTAATGAAGTAAAACATGGAATATCGATAAACATGAGAATGTGAACATGCGCTGCAACAGCCTATGTTCGCCCCGAATTTTTGATTTGTGAATTAACCCAGTAGTAGTGGCTCATTCATCGATATTTATAGATATCAATGGGCTCAGCTCATTAAATGTAATTATTGTGTAAACGTTTCTATAGCGACTGCACCCCAAGTTGACTATGCTACAGCGCAAAATCGCATATTAAAGGGTTAAACGGAATACTATAAAAAAAGTTATAATCTTCATGTTCAAAATTGAAATGTTCATAATAAAAATCAAATTGAATACAAATTTAAAAGACAAGATTGTATTTTTGAATGGAAACATCCAATAAATATCTGTGACAGACAGTGATTCCAGTGCACATGTACTGTAGCCATTAGGCCTAAGTATCAAATTCAAATCTGAACAACATTTTGTTTTTTCGAGAATTTCTGTTTTTTTGCATTTGTTAGAGTCATAGAAATTTTCTGGGGTGGGGTAATTTTCTTTTACATAATTTGGTTAGGGGGTTCTTGAATGTGTAACAGCTGTTAGGGGGAAGGAGATCAAAAACTGCCGAAAATTTGTCGACATTTAATCGATGACCCAATAGGGACCAGGCGCAGCGCCATCGGGGCCAGTTGTAACTATGTACAAACTAAAATTAACTAAAATAAAAGTCCATTAACTATAATTATAACTATAACTAAAAAATAATACTAACTATAACTGTAACTATAACTAAAATGAAAACCCATTAACTATAACTGTAACTATAACTAAAATAAAATCTGTAAGGAGGATCACACTGAAAGAACTAACAAAATGCAGAAGCAGATGCAGACTAACAAATGACAATTAATCTTTCCAATGAAATTTTAATTGCCACTTCGAACATTAAAGCAACCATACTGGATAAATTGTGTCGTGAGAAGTGTCAGATTCCACATTAATCATTACATATAGCACACCAAGCAAGTGGATACATTGTACACGAACAGTTTTATGTATTTTTTAAACTGAAGAAACTTATAACATATTATAGTGTTTTATTGTCCTACATTAGGACGTAGGTAATTAGGATAATTATGTTTTCATCATAAAAATTATCTTCATTTAGTCTAACATAAATTTAACCGTAACGGTTATATCGCAATAGTTATAGGCTAGTTTGAATAAAATTAATATTGTCTTATTTTCGTGGGCAAATGAATCTGCAAAAATTAGCCCACGATTGGCATGCGCCATGCGGCCCCTGAGCTGCCCGTAATATCTTAGGACGGCCCTCTGTTAAAAGAAGTTGCCCATGCCTGCAGTAGATTGATCTATCAATCTATAAATATATCGCATCAACCTCAAGTTCGTCGCCGGCGTTGAGAGGATAAACAAGTCACTGAAGAGATGTGATTATCAGGATGATGATGATGATAACGACTAAGGAGATCTTTATCATCATCTTTATCATCTGTTCTAAGATGAACGTTGTTGTCGTTGCTGCTGATGCTGAAGATGGGTTCACTGATCATCTTCATCTCGTCGCTTGGCAACGTAGAGTGCCTCGAAATTGAGTCGAGTTCACAGGTCGACGACCTCAGTGACCCCAATAACCTCAGTGACCTCTCTCTGTCTCGCGACGGATCTGTAACATCATCATCATCATCATCATAATCATCATCATCATCATCGTAATTGCAGCCATCATTTACTTTATTAGAGCAGGATTAGATTAGATTAGATTGGCCTGCATTGCATTGGTTCTTGTGACACCGTGCCCAATTGGTTAGAACGCTGGGCTTGTAACGTCGTAGGGATTTGGAGAAAGTCCTTCATTTGCAATCACTCAGCGACATCAGTTGACACTAAGTTACTAGATACTGGAGCTTAGTCGATGACCAGCATCAAACAACGGCGACAAAATCGAGACCTCTGGAAATGAAGTAGTTTTGACCAAGCGACCTATAAAGCATTGAAGTAAACCGTTTCAAAGGTGTCTAAAAATCGGTTATCTGCTGTGAGATGAATAGCGTTGCCCTCTTCTTTGCACTAATCTGTGAAATCGAAGTTACTAATCATTGACTGTCTTATGATGCTTATATAGCATCGGTTTAGACCATTTTAAAGGTGTCTATGAGAGCACGCTTCCCTGTCTCCTACCTATATAGAATCAGTTAACGACGTTTAAAAGGTGTATTAAGAAACTGTTCTGCAAAAGGGCTACTGGTTTTCATGATTGTATAGTTTCAGTTAAGACCATTTAAAAGGTGTCTCAAGAGAGCGCTACACCCCGGTAACCTGCAAAAACAAACGTTTCCTTGTAGAAAGTGCGAAACTTAAATGCAGAACCGACCAGAACGGAACTTAGAGATGAGTCGGAAGATGTCGTAGTGGCTTTTGATCTGTGCTTCCTGCATCGGAATCCGTTCTTGCTTGTTCAGCACGTCTGCGCATGCGCCGTGCTACAGTAGCAGACGACAGATGTCCACATGACCTCGGTAGGCCGCCAGATGGAGCAGCGTGTCACCGTTGCTTTTGGTAACGAGTCTGACGTCAGCGCCTCTGGAACAAGAAAGAAGAGCAGTCGAAGATCATTGTTGGCTTAAGACATAAAATAGCGCTATAGAAATATTAAGAACATATACATATACAACACAAAGTACGTAGATGCATTCATAAATACATATGTGCATACATATATATTTGCATACATTCACAAATACATCCATCCATACATATAAGTAAATAAGTAAGTAAGTAAGTAAGTGAATTCTTTAATGAACGCCTTGGCAAAAGCACAGCGCTTTACATACAATGTTACAATGAGGGAAAGAAAATAAAACAATGAAATAATGATAATGTTAGATGCATAGGCGTAGACTCTGGGGGTGCAGCCGGGGTACGTGCCCCCCAATAATTGAGGAGCCAGGGCAATGCCCCCCCCCAATAATCGAGAGGAGAATTTCTTCAAATATTAAAATATTATGTTTCAATACAGACATATTTCTTCAGAAACAGAGACACATAACTGAAATACTATCAGAAATTCATAATGAAAACAAAGATTTATTTTAATCTTCAATATCTTCAATTTGAAACAAATTTACATGTAAACAAAACACCCCATTATCGTCATCATCAACTTCATTAGATTAGATTAGACTAAAGTGCATTGCATTAGTTCTTGTGATCCAGTATCCGATTGGTTAGAGCGTTCGCCTTGTAATGCGCAAAGTACGGGTTCGAGTCTCCTCATCTGATACCGTTGCAGTGTATGGATATTGAGCAAGTTCTTCACTCTCACAATTACTCAGCGCCATCGATTGATACTTGGTCACTACGTAGTAGCGCTTAATAAATGACCAAGCATCAGACGATGACGCTGAGCAATTTTATTGTAGGTCAGCGATTTCCTCAATGTCCCTACAGCACGTCTATTTTAGTTTCTGTTGAGCAAGGATCTGCCGGTCCCAGTCCTATATAGCATAGAGTGGCAACGTTTAAAAGGTGTCTTAAGAGAACGCTGTAAATAATCGACAGAATTATAGTTGCTGTTTAACGACACTGCGTCATATCAGAGATGATTGGCGTTGCTCTCTTTCTTTTTTTATTGAACTTAATGCGTATGAAACTATAGCGTCCGTGGGATCAATTTACAGGTGCGAAAGTCGTAATTGCTAAATCAATAATTGATTTAATGTTGATTGATTTCAAATCATATGTGTTGCCTAACCAGTATTTATAACAGTAAGATTATTCTCTATTTTTTAAAATTAATTCATTTTCATTATGTACACTGCGGCACCATCTTTTATTATGCGCATTAAAGCTTACAATTACTAAAGTCCTTTTATCTTTAAAAATTCAGCAAAAAGATTCTTTATTTACTTTGGCGGTACAGGAAAATCTAAAGTTCGTCCCATATTAGTTTGATTTCAAATACTGATTTTCAAAATTTTGAATTTCTTTACTTTGAATAATTGTAAAGTTAAGAACCTTTTTTAATAGGGTGATTAAACGTTCTTTAGTCTTTACATCGTAGTTATCTTTATGTATTTCATATTATACACAACGCTAAAAGTTTTATGTTTTCTTTTAAAAAAAATCTTGACTACACACTAGATCAGCTCAGTGTACAGTTTTGCATAAATAAGTTTTAAAAAACTGATTTTATATGTATTTTATATTCCATTATTCGTTTATTGGTCAACAAACCTCTATCAATCCAATATGCAAATACCATTTTAAAACTTCATATAATTCTTTATGAAATTATAGGAATTATATATATTATACACAAATATGTGTACATTTATTACTAAGAATTTATTACACTTACGATTCTTTATCTCCATTAATATTGAGGAATGCCTTACAATTGATCGACTACGAGGTCGCACGTTTATATAAAATCAATCACCCTCGCTTAAAATGTGTCTAAAAGAGCGCCAGACCAACTGGCTCCCATTTTTACATAGCATCGTTTAACTCCGTTTAGAAGGTGTGTAAAAATAGCGCAAAAACCCGAGTGGTTACCCATTCTTAAATGGCAACCTTTATTTCAGTTTTATAGGTTTCTGAATGAGAGCGCTAAAAGCACAGGTGTTGAGCTGCAAAAAAGCGCTCTATATAAATGCAGAACCTACCAGAACGGAACTTGGAGGTGAGTCGGAAGATGTCGTAGTGGCTTTTGATCTGCGCTTCCTGCATCGGAGTCCGTCCTTGCTTATTCTGCACGTCCGCGCATGCGCCATGCTCCAGTAGTAGACGACAGATGTCCACGTGACCTCAGTGGGCCGCCAGATGGAGTGGCGTGTCACCGTTTCGTGCTAAATTATATCCATCAAAGTTCAGATTTTTCTTTTTTCTTTCTAAAACGTTTCTTGTCTACAAACTATATCGAAGGAGTGAACACTTTTTTGCATAAATAACTTGTAAACGTGTAAACTCATTTTTAGTTGACATCTAACTTCTAGCAATCCATAATGCAATTACCATTTTAATAATTTATATAATTACTCAGGCCAAGACAGTCGAAATAATATATATACTTTATTCGCATATATATTTTAAACATTTATTATTAAATATTTATTTCTTGTGTGTGTGTGTGTGTGTGTGTGTGTGTGTGTGTGTGTGTGTGTGTGTGTGTGTGTGTGTGTGTGTGTGTGTTTGCGTGTGTGTGTGTGTGTGTGTGTGTGTGTGTTTGCGTGTGTGTGTGTGTGTGTGTGTGTGTGTGTGTGTGTGTGTGTGTGTGTGTGTGTCCAGGTATGTGATGTCTTTCAAAACTAAAGTACGGTCGACGTAAAAGGCTCTCGCCGCCGTCAGATGTCGTTAATCAGTGCTGATTACGACAATAATATTCATCTGTAGGGCTTATATAATGCACTCTTTAAACACCTTTAAAACGCTACTGACCGATCCTATGTATATTCGATTGCGGTAAATCAGGTAGCTATAGAATATTCGTGGATTGCTGAGAAATAGATCAGAAGCGAACTGAAGTGTTTAAATAAATAGATTAAGAATCTCATATACACTTAGAATGTTCAACAAGAATCTATTTTACGTTTAAAGTATCTCATGTATGACAAACACTGCATATTATTGTTAAATTTGTATCAGATATCAGCTTTTCACAATACATGTATACCATAGACATTATTAAGGACTTCGATGGCTCAGCATCGTGCTTTTGCCATCCTTGGCCCTTCCTGTGGAATGACCTGCCCCCTCTCTCCGTAGCAAGATATTGCTTGGAATCTCGCCCTCTTCTCTCCGCTGCCTAAACACCTTTCTTTTCCATCGGGGCTGTCACGCTGGGAGCGCCTCTGAATAGTCTGTGCTGTGAGAGGCGCTTTATAAATAATCAGTAAAGATAAGATAAGATAAGATAAGATAAGATAAGATAAGGTGTTAGCTTATCAGCTGATGTCGTTAAACAATGAACACTATTGACATTGTAAAGTTATGTTTGACACCTTTAAATAGTGCTTTTCAGACGCTAGAAATTCCAGTTCTCGAAGTTGTCGTCAACGGCCATTGATGTCATATGGCGACGTTAAACGTTGGATTAATAATAATAAGACAGTATGAAACTGTATGCCATAGCGGCACCTCTCCTGGCTGGCTGAAAGCATACCGGAACTTCTAAAAGCGAGAAATCCATACTGGTATGGCCCCAAACCATATCTGTATCGACGGCATGCCACTCAAATGACGCCTTTATATTCACAGTGACGTACCGATCTGTTTTCGCGGTAGCCAATATTCTAAATCCAACTCCTACTTACTATCGTGAAGTGAGGCATTCGATCTAAATGACATCATTTCCGGAGTTGGTTGTACGTAAATCTTTATTTTAACGAATAAACAAATGAGAATTGGCTGTGTTGTAGCCTTACGTTTTGTTGGACCATGCGGCATGGCATTGGTCTGTTGTGTCCTGTGATATGTGTTGGCCAGTGGTTGTCTGGCTGCGTTTATACTGGACCTATGTTGTCTATCTTCGGATTGATTGTGTCAACGAAGGTGTGTTGATGCACTGAAGTGTTACATGTCAAGTATGACTACTGACAGTCTACTGTCGTGAAGAGTTATGATGATTCTAATGCTGCTGTAAGAGTTTACTTGCAGAAATGTTCTGTTGTGGATTGGGTTGGTGGATGTCGACGGAGCAAGCGACTACGAGTTTCGAAGCGATCTTCTGCTCAGGCCCGGATTTATTCATGTGCACTATGTGCCAGTGCACAGGGGCCCCCACCACATAGGGGCCTCCACCACAAAGGTGCAAGAAATTTTTTGACTTGTGTTTCATAACTGATTATAAAATATTTCAGTAATTTAACACAAATATCTAAAACAAAGAAACAGTTAAAAGGTCAGGAGATATTTTGTCTCAGGCATGAAGTAAGCTTAATGTCAAATTAGCGTTTTCTTCTTCGCAAATTCGGTTACCAGATCCTCAGAGTTGATCTCACACAGAATGTCAGCTTCTATGCTTATTAGAGCCAGGTGGGACAACCGCTCATTCCCCATCGATGTGCAAAGTCTGTTCTTTATTAGTTTCATTTTTGAGAATGAACGTTCTGCACTGCAGTTACTGACCATAAGCACCAGATACATTCGGAGTGCTATCTCCACATTAGGAAATGATCCCTGAACTTGTTTCTGGAGTATCAGCCAATACATGAAATTCAAAATTCTGGGCTTTAATTCTGGCATACTACTAGTTCTAGATTCAATGGCTGCCAAAACGTGTGTTTAATCTTGATAACTACTGTCATGTTTCAATGTAATCTTACTGCGTATTTGTATTGGGCGTCCGCAGGAATTTTCCCAGAGGGGCAAAAATTTCTAGGGGAGCAAAATTTTCGGGGGCAAAATTTTGGTAGGGGAATAAAATGACGTTTTTTGCATAGAATAGTTGACTTACTTCAATAATTGTTTTTTAGCATTGAAAATCGTTTTGGGACTGTTGGAATAATCATAAAATTTAATATTTTTTTAATATTTTCAAAATCCAGGGAGAAATGCCCCTAACCCCCTCCGGACGTCCATGGTCCTATGGGCCTCCACCACGGCGGTGCACTGGGGCCTCCACCCAGGTTAATACGGCCCTGCTTCTGCTTCTTCGACCAAGTTCGTGGCGACACAGCTAATCCAGAGTCTTCAGAACTTACCTTACACGAAAAGAAAAAATAGCAAAATAACTACTCCTTCAAAAGTTTTCCAGTAGGCTCCGCCCAACTGTTTCCGCTCTTCCTCTTCCTACTATTTGCCTCCTCCTTTTCCACCACCACCCAGTCGAACTGGAACGGTACCATTCGTGAGATTTCCTCTACCACATCGGCAGAGGCGTAGCCATACCTGGTGCGTACGCACCCCCTGCGAGATTCTGCCTTAGGGCCCCATTCTTTCATTTCCCTTTAACGCACAAATTTTAAATTTGGCCAGTTGTTCCATGATCCATCTGATGACATATTTAGCCTATGGTGTTCAAACACACGAGAGGGCGCGATGGACTGTAGCTGATGAGCGCTGGCGCCTGCATGTTTACACTGTCTTAACAGCAATACGCTCAGCAACCGGAAGCCAGTGTTCATCGTATCTCGCATATATTAAATGCGAAATAAGGTGTGCAGAGTCCAACGCGTGAGCCAATAGAGTGACTAGACTATCGCGGAATTGTCTATGCTCTCCTAGGCAGAGTATTCAATGCTCAATCGTATGATACTATTATTTCCAGTGTAGGACACAATTGTTTAGAATTCTTTAAACACCTTTCAAAGTTGTTTTCCTGTTTTATATAGAAATGCGACAGACTAGCCATTTATTGCTCTATTTAGACACCCTTAAAAAGACTTAACGTCAGCTATATAAGATTGTAAAGAAGTCGTCCGCTAGTTGTCATCACTTTGGCAGTACAGATTCAATGTTCTTCCTTTTCCTCCTCCTCTGAGACCGTTACCGTGTAGCGACATTGAAGAAGTCCTTTACTCACATTTGCTGAGCGCCATCTTTTAGTCCTTAGTCATTAGATAGTGGCGCTTAATAAATGCGCAATAATAAAAATCCGTAAACTGGTTGCAGTTCGTGGACTGATCAAATAAAGTCGTGGACTGATTTATCATTCGATCAGTTGTTGACTGAATCGAGAGAGACAGAAGCGTATTCAACACAACTGTCCATCGGAACGAGGACTGTTGAACACAAAACAAGACAAGTGCCGATGCTTAATGCATCTTGTTTCCATTGTTTAGCGACCCATTTCGAAGGTCATGACCGGTGACCTCTCGATAATAGTCAGCCTATAGCGGGAGAGTCATTCACAAGCGCTCCCAGTGGGAGAGACCCCGAAAGAAAAAGCAAGTTGTAATGAAGGTAAAAGAGGAAGCGACGTTACTTTAGAGAATAGAAGAATGAACGAACGGAGGAAGATCATTCCAAAGACCAAGGCCAATGGAAGCATGCAAAAAGACCTAGATTGAGTGAAGACGCGACTTTGTGTTTAGTTATAGTTAATTAATGTTGGTTTAACGCCATCTTTTGACCGTAGATTTAAAAAGTAAGCTTAATTGTTATCATTATAATAATTGTTTTATATACCGTGATTTTTCACGGGTTACAAATAATATATATATATATATATATATATATATATATATATATATATATATATATTGTTAGATTCTGCTATATGCAGTAAGCTGTACTATATATATTTGATAGCAGCTCTAACACGTGTAAAGGTCATGAGACCTATTTACTCCACATCATGTGAGATGGAGGAGTGGCTGTCTAAGGAACCTTATAAAAGGCATGGATCCTTTTGGAAACGTCGCAATTGGGCCGTGGAAATTGTGAAGGCGAATTCGTGATCCAGTGGATCCTTTTTGGTATTGAAGACGAATTCTCCTTTTGAAGACGTTTGCCGATTCGAACCATGTCTGGTCCTGTCAGTCGTGTTCGGTGATGTGTTTCTTCTGCAGTGCTGCGTCTGTGTTCTACTGTAACGACAGGGTCGCGTATGTTAATCTTCTCTCCAATTCTTGTATTTTATCGTGTACGTTTTTGTTTCATTATATCGTTTATATTTTACGAAACTGTCTTTTTTATGACTCATTTAGCGAGAATCCATTTTCCCCTTAGAGTATCTAGGAGTTCGAACCATAGAGCCACGGGACTTGTAACAAATGGAGGCTCGTTCCGGTTTTTACTTTGCTTAGCTGGGTAAAGGTTTGGTGCACTGAGAGGAGTGATTAACTCGTTGGAGTGTGTATTTAGAGTTGATATTGAGTTTTTGTGATTTTGTACACTGAGAAAGTCATTGGACTGATCACGTGCGGATGTAAGTGCATGGTGGATAGTTTTGTATCTTTGAGGATTTTCAAGGTTTACCGTTGTCCAGAGACAATTAGACGCCAGCGTAGGAATTTGTGTGTCAATTTTGCGTGCGTTAAAGCGGTGCGCAAAATTCTGAAAGTATTGTAAAATGGCTTCACCAGGAACTTCGATAGTGTCGGTGTCATTAACGTCAGATGATATTGTGGTAATGTCGGTAGAAGATCTGAGAGTTGAAATGGATAAATTGGGTTTCGAATCTAAGGCGTTGACGAAAATTCAAATGCAAAAAGTTTTATTGAAGACTGTATCTCCGTCCGTCCCAAAAGAAGAACAATTGAAACTTAAATCAAAATCTGTAGAATTAAAAGCATTGAAGGAGTTGGAGGACAAGAAGGAACAGAGAGAGTATGAGCTTAAAAAGATGGAGATGGAACGAGAGGCGGAACAAAGGAAGAGCGAACGAGAAGCGGAACAGAACAAGCTGGCTATGGAATTGGAAGCGGAAATGAAAAGAAGAGAGTTTGAGGAAAGGAAATTACAGATAGAGAAAGATAGAGAAAGAGAGGTGGAAAGAGAAAGAAGAGATGGGGAGGAGAAGAAAATGCGTTGGGAAATGGAAGAAAGAGAGGCTCAGAGAAGGCATGAGTTAAATCTTAGAGGTTTAACCGTAAGTGTTACAAACATCGAAGAAACAGTAAGTGATACAAACTTCGAAGAAACAGTAAAAACATCGAAATTTCATTTTCCAACAGCTTTGAAATTAATACCTATGTTTGATGAAAAGAATATTGAGAATTTTCTGATTTCGTTTGAAAAGTCAGCGGAGATACATAATTTTCCAAAAGATAAATGGGCAAGTTTATTGTCTACCAAATTGCAAGGAAAAGCTAGTCAGGTTTTTGCAGACTTGTCAATTGAGGATTGTCAAGATTATGAAGTTTTAAAGAAAGCTGTTTTGCTCGCTTATTCGAAAGTCCCTGAACACTACCGACAGAGGTTTCGTTCTTTGGTAAAAGGTGACCTTGAAACCTATTACAATTTTGCTTTTCGGCTGGGAATTCCATTTAATAGTTGGTTAAAAGGCGAGGAGGCGCTGGAAGATTTACCGAGATTATTAGAGGTGATCAAAATTGAACAATTCACTAAAAGTCTTCCGTCTGAGTTACATCGTTGGGTTATAGACCGTCGTCCAAGAAGTCTCATGGAATGTGCTAAGTTGGCGGATGAATTCACCGTGTTGTATAAAACGCAACGTGTGCAGACTTACGGAAGTCCGACCTTGGAGCGCCGTGCAAATTCGTTCGGTGGGCAAATTTATGAAACAAGAAATTTTCAAAATTCAAAGTTTAATGGTTCACATGGAAATGAGAAGAAGTCGTTTAAACGTGGGACTGGATCGAATAGTTTTTCGCCGTCGTTGAATTGTGCTTATTGTCATGGTACTCATCACATGTCGAATTGTTTCAAGTTAAGGAACAGATGGGGTCGGAATCTGTCACAGGGGCAGCAGTATTATGGTCAGTCACAGTCATATGGTCATAATGGAGGGCATTCAGGTCGGGGTGCAAATTCTTATGGACAATCATATCATACATACAATGAACCTGCTAGTATTCAGTTGGTGGATAATGGTTGTGTACGTGTGCGTACGAATGTGTCAGATATGGTACATGAGTGTTATAAGGTATTGGATGATGTACATGATCAGTATGGAGAATTTTGTCACGTGGGATTTGTCTGTGGTCCGAATCACTCGAAGCGTGCAGTGTCTTTATTGAGAGATACGGCTTGTTTGCAATCTGTAATTTCGAAGGAAGTTTTGAATGCTAATGAGTTTGTTGATACAGGCGAGACACGTTTGATTCAGGGTATATCTGGCCCGGCTTTTCGCGTACCGTTGGTTGAGGTGTGTATTGAGAGTGATCTTGTGAATGGCGTGTGTTTGTTTGGATTGTTAGATAGCATACCTTCACAGGTCGGAGTTTTATTAGGTAACGATCTTTGTGTCTGTGTGCCTAAAGCTGTTAATGTTGTGACGCGCGCTCAAACGAAGCGAGGGGTGAATGAGGTTCAGTCCAGCGTGGCGGATGATAGTCTTGGTGTAGATCTGCCGACGACAGATAGTGTACGTGATGAGGTGTGTATGGAGATGAATTCTGTTGACGATACATTTGTAGACGATACACATGGACATACAGATACAAATATAGAAGACAATGCATTGTATACAGAGGATGAAGTTGTGGACGTGTCTGATTTATATCTTGGTGATGATACGAATGATTCTGGTAATGGTATAGTTTCACGTAAACGCTTGATTGAGTTGCAACATGAAGACATAACATTGAAACAGATGTTTGACTCAGTTGTAAAGTTTGACGTTGAAGCAAATGATGTTGGATTTCATGTTGTAAATGGAGTGTTGATACGTAAATGGAAGGAAGAGAGTAGGCCTACAGGGATGGGCATTACTCAGATAATTGTCCCTAGAGTATTACGGCTTACATTGTTAAAGGTGGCACATAATATCCCACTCTCTGGTCATTTGGGAATGAAGAAGACTTATGATAGATTGTGTAGGCATTTCTATTGGCCTGGTGTACAGAAGGACGTTAGGGAGTTCTGTAGAACTTGCAGTATTTGTCAACGATTGGGAAAGGGTGTAAGGTTGAACAGAGCTCCTTTAATTAGTCTACCTGTCATTGGTGTACCTTGGAGTCGTGTGGCGATTGACATTGTTGGTCCGCTAAACAAGTGTAAGGTTTCGGGCAACAGATTTATCTTGACAATGATGGACTTGGCTACACATTACCCTTTAGCTTATCCGTTAAGAAAACATACAGCTATGGATGTGGGAAAGTGTTTGTTGCATGCGTTTGGTATGTTTGGGTTTCCTGACGAGATTCTTTCTGATTGTGGTTCAGAGTTCAATTCAGACTTAGAACAAGTTTTATTTCACGAGTTGCAGATAAAACACATAAATTGTTCTCCATTCAGACCTCAGACTAATGGAAATTTAGAAAAATTTCATGGGTGTATGAAAAATATGATCAAAGCAGCACTTGATGATAGTGATGATGATTGGGATGAAATACTTCCTTTGGTTTTGTTTGCTTATAGAGAAGTACCAGTTCAGGGTGTAGGATTTTCTCCTTTCGACTTGATGTTCGGCAGAAATGTTAAAGGTCATTTGCAATTAATTAAGAATTCTTGGTTGAAGGATGATATTGTGTACGGTCTAAAGAAGACTAATATTATTGATTTTGTGTTGGACTTACGAACTAAGATACATGATTCGGTGCAAATAGCAAATGAAAATGAACATATTGCTAAGATGAATTCAAAAGTTTTGTATGATAAAGATGCAAAAGCAGTTGAATTTCAGGAAGGTGATCATGTATTATTGTTGTTACCTTTGGTGGGGAAACCATTGCTGGCGAAGTTTTGTGGTCCATATGTGGTGGTTAAGAGATTGGGTCCAGTCGATTACTTGGTGAACACTCCTGATAGACGCAAGTCTCAAAGGGTAGTACATGTAAATTTGATGAGGAAATTTAATAAAAGGATGTTGTCTGATGATGTTGTGTCTCAGGTCAAAGATGTTTTATATGTGAAAGTGATTGAAGATAAGATGAAGGGTTCAGTGATCCAGCTTGTTAATTTGGAACATTTGGATTCACAACAGGCTAATGAATTAATTCAGTTGCTGTCTGATTTTGAGTCAAATTTCAGTGAGACGCCTGGTGTGACAACGTTGGTGAAACATCGGATCGAGTTGGTTGCGGGAGTGAAGCCTATTCAACAACGTCCGTATCGTTTGCATCCAGAGAAAGCACAGGTGGTACAAGACGAGATTCAGTCTTTATTAAAAGCTGGAATTATTCGGGAGAGTGATAGTCCCTGGGCTGCACCTATCTTATTGGTCCCTAAGCCTGGTGGTACTTATAGATTGTGCACGGATTTTAGGAAATTGAATGATGTTACGGTGCCAAATCCTTTTCCGATGCCACGCATTGAGACTTTGATTGATAGAGTGGGAGGTGCACGTGTCATGACGAAATTAGATATGACAAAAGGTTATTATCAGATAGCCATGGATGAGGATTCAATTCCTTTGACGGGTTTTGTGACGCCTAATGGTCATTATGAGTATTTACGTCTACCTTTTGGGCTTCGGAATAGTCCGGCTTCATTCAGTGCCTTAGTTAAGAAGGTTTTTGCTCGTTTGGAAGAATTCTGTGACGCATATTTAGATGACGTCATTATTTTCAGTGGTAGTTGGGATGCACACATGGTACACTTGCGCAGGGTGTTGGAGCGTGTTCGCGATGCTAATTTGACTTTGAATGTCCAGAAGTGTGAATTTGCGAATGCTGAGGTTGATTTCTTAGGGCATCATCTGAGCTTAAATTGTGTTAGGCCTAAAACGCAGAAGGTTGAGGTTTTGCTTAATTTTCCTGTGCCGAAGCATAAGAAACAGGTGCAATCTTTGTTAGGTCTTGCAGGATATTATCGAAAATTTTTGCCTCATTTTGCTGATATAACTTTACCTTTAACACAATTGTTGAAAAAGAATGTAAAGTTTGTGTGGTCAGTTGATTGTCAGAAAGCGTTTGTGGATTTGAAGTCTAGGTTGGCTTCTAGGCCTATCTTGCGTCCACCTGATTATACTAAGCAATTTTGTTTGGGGGTGGATGCTTCTCACTTGTGTGTGGGTAGTTGTTT
>OY744605.1:4392686-4470186 GCA_963556255.1 Allolobophora icterica | reverse complement strand
TTGATGACTGACCGTCAGAGATGCTATTTTCATGATGAAGATGGTGATGACGACTAAGAAGATCTTTATCAGCATCATCGTCATCTTTTCTAAGATGGACGTTGTTGTCATTGCTGCCGATGCTGAATATGGTAGCGCTTAATAAATGACCAAGCATCAATCGACTTCCTCAACGTGCATACCTTGCAACCGTCTCATTATCCAACTGGATGGATGGATCCAGGGTTTAACGACATCTTATAGCAACAAAGACTGTTGACGTCGACAGAAATTAGTTTGGCATATTACAGCTCAATAACTGGCTTTTGTTTCCCAGTCCTATATAGCCTAGCTTGAATACGTTTAAAAGGTGTCTAAGGCGCACGCTGTATATAACACTGACAGGATAGTTGCTGTTTAACGACATTCTCTCATAACAAAGATGATTGGCGTTAACCTCCTCCTTTCTTTACTGAATTTAATGCGCTTAACTTAAATATAGCTTCTGTGGAATCAAAATTTAAAAGTTTTCCCATAATAGTTTTAATTTCAATACAATGATTTTCTAAATTTTCACTTTCTTTGCTTTGCATAATTGTAAATTTAAGACCCTTTTCAAAAGGGTGATAAAACGTCCTTTAGGCTATAAATCACAGTTATCTTTAATTATTACATTATATACATCAAAATGTAGATTTTTCTTTTTTCTTTCAAAAACATTTCTTGTCTACACACTAGGGCCTATATCAGAGGAGGTTAACTTTTGCATAAATAATTTTTAGACTGATTTTTATTTGACATCAACCTCTAACAATGCATAATGGAATTACCATTTTAAGACTTCATATAATTCTTTATACAGTAGGAATATGCAACATACTGGTATACATATTTCATATATACATATTTTATATATTAATTCGTAAACATTTATTTTTAAGAATTTATTACACTAGATTCTGTATACCTCTCCTATTAAGTTGGCATTGAATAGACATTGGTCCAATACGAGGTCTCCTATTTATATAGAATCAGTAAGCTACTTTTAAAAGGTGTCGAAAAAGAGCGCTAAAACCAAATTAATTACCCACTATATAGCAACGTTTAATTCCCTTTAGAAGGCGTGTAAAGACAGCGCTAAATCCAAGTGGTTACCCACTCTTTTATGGCATTGTTTATTTCAGTTTTAAAGGTTTCTAAAGTGAGCGCTAACTCTAATCAGTGACCAGAAAACAGAAACGCTGGGTTGCAGAAAGCTCGCTACATAAATGGAGAAAATATCAGAACGGAACTTGGAGATGAGTCGGAAGATGTCGTAGCGGCTTTTGATCTGTGCTTCCTGCATCGGAGTCGGCCCTTGCTTGTTCAGTGGGTCTGCGCATGCGCCGTGCTCCAGTAGCAGACGACAGATGTCCACGTGACCTCGGTAGGCCGCCAGATGGAGCGACGTGTCACTGTTGCTCTTGGTAACGAGTCTGACGTCAGAGCCTCTGGAACAAGAAAGGAGAGTAGTCGAAGCTCAGTTTAATACATAGAATAGTGCTATAAAATATTCAGATGCATGTACATATATAACGCAATGTACGTTGATACATTCATAACTACATAATATGTATACGTATATTTATAAATATGCACATATGTACATACATTCACAAATATAACCATACATACAGATGCATATACAAACGTGCATGGATACAGTCACTCACGCATACAGATAGACAGATAGGCATAAATACACACATAAATCCATGCATATACACATACATTCATGCATACATTCACGCATATATGCAATGCATGCATACTTGACCTGCCTACTAACAATTTTATTTTGACTGAACGAATTTCAGTACACTGTTTCCTACGACATAGAGACGGAACTGTCGTAATACTATAATATAAATGCAGGTTTTACTTATATATAAGCTCACTTAAAAACGTTTAAAAGGTATCTAATATCAACTGAAAGTCATATAATAGTCTCCGTTGTTTAATAAAACAACATCTTGCGACTGCCAGGTCGTTGAAGTCGAAATTATATAATCTTCTTCAGAATTAAGGTACACGGATTAACCGGTCATTGGATAATATTAAATTGTTTAACGACATCTTATAGCCACAAAGACCGCTAACATCGATAACAAAAGGTTTTTGAATGATCTCCCCGTTCTTATTGCATAATACAGTTTTAAGCAACCTGTATTTAGTTCGTTAGTTGCTGTGACGAGGTTAACGTGATTGAACTGAAGAATATATGGTGATTTGTTATTAATGTATCTAAAGACAGCATTGTACACGGCATAATCTTCTATTACTATCATCTTATGGCCACAGAGGCCGTTTACGTCAAGATGGATCACACATAATATGTTAATGGCAGGGTTACAAAGTTTATATAACGTCAGCTAAACCATGTTAAAGGTGTCTAAGGCGATCGATGAATCCAAAATTCCTTTTGCCCCATCTCCGTAGCTGTTCAAGTTCTGACATCATCTGCCGTTACCGTATGATTGTCCATATGATCTGACCACTTGGGTTTTTACTTTCAACCTATCCTGGCTTGACCTTCCCTTTGATTTTATTTTACTGGCGCCATCTTGAAAGGGCAACGGGGCTAAACTCACTGTTCGAATCTGGTAGGCCTGCCACTTTCTCTGACTGCTCGTCTTGATCGGGTTCTTCGATCTGCTGCGCGTCTCATTGGTCACATTCCTAAACGTGCCTCTGTCTCAGCCTATATACGTGACACACTAAACTGGCTTCCCATCTCGCAATGCATCAACTATAGAATAGCTGCATTGATCTGGCAATGCCTTCTTGGCTGTGCCCCGGTTTACTTACGTGAGCTATGTTGTCCTGTTTCTCATGTGACTGGCCGCCGAGCCCTTCGCTCTTCTTCTTGGGGTGTACTCTTGGTTCCTCGTTCTACCACCACAACTAGGCAGCGTCGCGCTTTTTCTGTGGTTGGCCCCTCCATCTGGAATAAACTCCCATTGCAGATACGCCTTTTGCCTAAGAATAGTTCGCTTGTTTTTATAAGTTACTTAAGTCCAGTTTATATTGCCGTGGTTGGGCTGGCAGCGCTTCTGAGTAGGTAACTTCAGGGGGCGCTATATTAAATTTTTTAAATGAATGAATGAATGAATATTCATATGCAACACGACGAAGATCGTTTGTGGTTTAAGACTTGAAATAGCGCTATAAAAATAGATACATAAACATATACAACACAATGTACGTAGATACATTCATGAATACATATATTGTATACATGCATTTAGAAGTAGATATATGTACATACATGCACAAATACAACCATGCATGCAGATGCATATACAAACATACACGCATAAGTACAGTCATTCATGCATACAGATAGACATATCCATCCATCCGTACATACATACATACATACACACATACATTCGTGCATACATTCACGCATATAATTATGCGATGCCTGCATACTTGACCTGCTTACTAATGAATCTGTTTTTTTTTCAATAGACTGGTTCCTGCGACACAGAGGCTAGTGGGAAACTGCTGTAATACATTGATATCGGGTTAAATTTCTATATAAAGTCAGTTGCAAACATTTTAAAGGTGTCTAACCTCAACTGCCATTCTACTAATAGTCTGCGTCGTTTAATAAAACGACATCTTCCGGTTTCCAGACCGTTGACGTCGACTTCATCTGATCTCCTTTAGAATTAAGGTACAAGAATTAACTAGTGATTTGATTTGATTAAACAGTTTAGCGACATCTTAAAGCATTGAAAGCCATTAACATCTAAAAGAAAATGAGTGTTGAACAGTTCTCACTCTTCATATAGCATATTACCGTTTCAAGCAACCAATAATTAGTTGGTTAGTTACTGTTTAACGACGCTGTTTTATAACGAAGATGATTAGAGTCGCCCTCCTACTTTCGATCGCATTAATCAAGGAAAAAATTAATATACCGTAAATGGGACAGTGTGGACTGCGATCAAGTTAATCAGCATAAGAGAAGATTTCCATAGATACCACTTTCTACACCTGTTTCGCCATATAACTAAATGCACCCCAACGGCTGCAGCCAATCAACATTAAAAATGGATTCTCGTCTGTACTCTCTTACATGGAACGAGCAGCGCGTAAAAGAGGTGTGTAGTTGGTCGGTTACTCACAGTTTAGCGACACTATTCAGGGGAGAACTGTTCAAAAATTATTTCTTCTGACGTCATCGGCTTTGTTGCCATAAAATATCGTAAAACTGTGGATCCATCCGTTTCTATAAGAAAACTTTGAATCATTAGTGACGAAACCTTACAAAAACACTCATTTGCTCACAGAACTCAACGCTTTTCACCCGTCCAACATTTCAAGAAATTAACGTAATTGCAAGATGAATGGGATAGAATGGGATAATCATGCTATAAAACGTTAATGTTTTAACTTAGAATCGTGTCGAGCAAGAATGACTGAAAGCTGTGAAGAATTCTTCGCATTGCTCATTCATTTGTGAATATAGTTCGTGTTTTCAAATAATTTATATTGAATTGGGGCTTAATCCATGGCGTGAGCCCGTGCAACCTTCAGTTTCCGCGGAACCTCGGTTGAAAGAACTGTTCTAAATGAGAATAGAAGAAGGCCACTTAAGCACCTCTTTTACGTATTGCATTTTACTTATATAATTCTTTTGTCGTCAACGACTTTTGATGTTGTGTGACGTGTCGTTAAACAGTAACTAACCAAAGGCTCTCTTAGACACCTCTTCTACGGCTTCATTTTGCAAATATATTAGCAGAATGGAAGACCTCTTAAACACCCAACCGGAAAATGTGACCACTGCAACACTCAGGAAACGATAAAACACTTTCTATTCGAATGCAAGCACTATAACTTAACAGCACAAATGGTAAAGAATACTGGTGGCAATGTTAAACCAAAAACAGTTCAAGAACTTCTATCCAATAGATCATATGACAACGCACTACACTCCATAATAAATAAAACAAATAGATTACTATAGACGTATAAATGTTGTTTAATGATAAGATGATACTGCAAAAAGTTTCACCACTTGATCTTTCAGAAAAGAATATGAAAAGACAACGCCGCAAAGAGCGAAACAGAAACTCGATGACATCTACAGTTGGAAGCAGCCTGAAACATCAAAGAGACTCTCCAACAAAACGGCTGAACTGGGGAGGAAGAGTAAACTTCCTAAAGCTGGTCTGGAGCACTGGATAAATCCTACCTCCCTCATCCTGCAATGGCAGGGACTAGGGTCGGGTAGCCGGCTCGCAGCAACCCCCGAGAGCAGCTCTGAGACAGTGGAATCATCGAATATATTAACTAAAAGTAGAAAAAACTTTTGTACATATGTTCTCAGAGACAAACACTATTATAACAACATGTAGACTATAGTTGTATACTGCGTAAGGGGGCCATCATCTTAGTCACGAGTGCTCCCAAAATTCCAATAAACAACAACAACAACAACAACTTCTTAAACACCTCTTTTACATTTGCTTCTACATTATAAGTAAAGCGTAACTGACATCAAATAAATTCATGCTTGCAGTTGGTAGTGGTGCCATCAGATGTCGCTAAACACTAGAACTAAATTAACTATTCCCGCTTTGGATGAAGGGGGCGCTTCCAGTTCACAGTAACGGGCCATTATTTGCCATCTTTTAGGCGTCATGGTCTTGATATAAGTAACATGGCCAAATTATAGACCGATATCCAACATTTTTTATTAAAGATGGTTGTAAAGTATGTCCCTGTGCAGCTAGTTCTCTCTTCCTTAGGAGTCGCGGCTTACTAATGTGCTGCTGGTACTCAGGCATAAGTACATGGCTCAACTATCGAGGTTACTTCCTGGGTGTAGAAAGTGCTAAAGGCATCAGAGGCGTTTTGTGCCTGGATGTCGTCGAACCGCCTTCGGCTAAATCCTGGAAAGACCCAGTACATCTGGCTTTGTACTCGTGGTCAGCTCTCCAAAACTGATTTGACTCGCCGGCAGCAATACTTCCCTAGTTTCTCTTACTCCAATTTCATGAGTGATCTAGGTGTGACATTAGACCTGGAACGTGGGTCGAACGTGCTTCTATCACACAATACGTCGCTCGCATACAACCCACGCTGCCATAACTCTGGTGTATATTTTCATGTGCTCTCGGGTTGATTATGTTAATGTCATTTACGCAGGCCTTACCTCTTTTTGCATTAATCAGCTGCAACCTGTTTTAAATGCTGCTGATCGCCTGATCGGTGGCATACATAGGTCTCGGCATGTATCAATATTTATGTACTGCACTGGTTTTTATACAAAAAAAGTATTGAGTTTAAGATCTTGATGCTGATGCATACAGTAATTGCCTCTCAGGTTGTGTTCCATCTTTAACTCAGGGATCTTTGCGTTTCAGTATCTTCCTTCCTCGGTCGAAGATGGCAACTTAGTAGTTCCTCAGGCACAGACTTCCACGGTCCATCATTGAAGTTTTGCTGTGGTCGGCCCATCCTACTGGATTGAGCTGCCTAACAACCTGCGATAAAAAATCTCCTCATCGTCTTTATCGCAAACGCTTCTTCCGCAAGAGCGCCTCTGAGGAGTCTCTCTTGAAGTGACTCTATATAAATTGCCATTTACCATTGCCACAATCACCAAGCTAAGCGCCGCCACGTCCCGTACTCTGATAGTGCCAGTCCCAAGCCTGGTTAAAAGAGGAGGGCAACTCTAGAACAACTACTCCTATAATTATAACTAACCGAAAGGCAGCCATGGTACATAGCATTACCGACTTCATTATTCTTAGCCCCGGCATATAAGAGCTATGAACATATACACTAGAAGTGTTATCTCCCTCGTCGTCTGATCTTCCTACTGACTGTAACTTGTTCTAGCTGAGTTGGCGGAAGTCTTCTCCGGAGATTTCTGCCCTGGCGGGGATTTGAACCCCCGACCTATCGGTGAACAGTCGAGCACGCTAACCGCTATGACTTTAGGGTATAAGAAAGGTCCAGCTCACATGTACGAACGGGAATGTCGGCAGGTTTCAACTTCCAATGACGCCATTCTTCTCTTCGTTGTGCTCTTCTTCATCATCCATCCCAGCATCATTTGTCGCGGTCTTCCTCTCCCTCTCTTTCCCTCCAATCTCCCGTCTATGATTTCTCTCAAGAGGGAGTCTCCTCTTAATATGTGTCCAATCCAGTTCTTTTCCCTTTCTCATAATGTTGTCATCAGTAATCTTTTTCCTCTACTCTTTACAACACCTCTTCATTTGTCATTCGCTCCGTCCAGCTAACCTTTTCCATCCTTCTCCACATCCACATCTCAAAGGCCTCCAATCTCCTGATATCTTCTTTCCTGATGGTCCACGTCTTCGACTCATACAGTACCACACTCCACACCAGTGTCTTGACAAGTCTATTCTTTAGGTCCTTGATCAGCTCTCCTCTCACCAACTCTCCTCTTTTCATGAACGCATCTGTTCCCAATACTATCCTTCGATTTGTATCGCCATGGTGATATATCAAATATCTATCAGATACCTGGTAGATACATATACATTTTGTATGTACAACACAACGTACGTAGTTACACCAATCAATCAAATCAATCAATCAATCAATCAATCAATCAATCAATATTCGTTTAGTTCAACAAACCCAGTTGACAATTACGTAACAGATTACAGAAGTACGATAATAATAGAATGGCTTTAAGAGGAGATGACTGTGTTAAGCAGTGTGATTCTCCTTACAGATTTTATTTTAGTTACAGTTACAGTTATAGTTAATGGTTTTTCATTTTAGTTATAGTTACAGTTATAGTTAATATTATTTTTTAGTTACAGTTATAGTTATCGTTAACGAAATCATTTTGCTTTCGTTAACGAAAACATTTTCGTTGCCGTTATCGTTAATGAAAATCACACTGAATTATGAAGACGTGTTACACAATAATTTGCTTAGAGCTTTGACGAATGGGTGCTTTCAGCTTCATGACTACACAGCGCTCCATATTCACCGACATCCAAGGCGAACATAGGAATCATTTTGCTTTCGTTAACGGGTGTATTTTCACGTTCTCACGTTAGTTGATATTGCATTTTTTTTATTCGTATTAACGAAAATAGCAATGAATTTTCGTTAGTGTTATTTTCGTTATAGTTATAGTTACAGTTAATGATATTTTTTAGTTACAGTTATAGTTATCGTTAACGAAATCATTTTTTGTTCGTTAACGAACATTTTCGTTATCGTTAACGTTAACGAGAATCACACTGGTGTTAAGTAATACGCACCTTTGAAGAATACACTGGTTCCCGTGAAATAGAGGCTTACGGCGCAGTGCAAATCTGGATATTACGATTATAGCTCACAGTAACCGGTCTTGACGTCGACCTTCTTTCCGTTCACTCAATTTTGACCACAGGTTAAAAAATTGATTAGGTGCAGGTTGTATTTCTATGGGTCATATAAGGTTGGATACAAGCGTTTTAAAGGGGTGCAATATCAACTGCTCTTCTTTTAATAATCTCCGTTATTTAATAAAACGACATCTTCCGGTTGCCAGACCGTTTACGTCGACTTTACCTAATCTTCTTCAGACTTCAAGGTAGAAGGATTGACTGGTGATTTGATTGGATTAAACAGTTCAAAGATGTATCTTATAGCATCAAAGGCAGTTGACATCGGTAATAAAAGGTGTTTTAACTGTTCTCACCGTTCATCTGGCATATTACCGGTTTAAGCAACCAGTTATTAGTTTGTTAGTTGCTCTTTAACAACTCTGTGTCATAACAAATTACGATTAGCGTTGCCCTCCTACTTGCTCCAGGCTTCGGACTGGCGACAACCGAAAACCATAGTGACGGGTTAACACGATTGAACTGAAGAATAAATGGTGACGGGTTGGATGTTATGAATGTTTCTAAATATAGCATTGTATACGGTATAACCATATGGCCACAAGGAAGGTTGACGTCGTTCTATCATCAAAACAAGTTGGCAGTACCATATTAAAAGTCACGATGAATATATAATGTCAGCTAAGGCGTTTTAAGGGTGTCTAAGGAATCGAAGCATCCTAATTCCCTGTTATCCTTATTTGACGTCGATATTATTATTTATTCTTTAATTAAGCGCCTGCAAACGCTCTGCGCTGTACAAGTACATGCTATGTGATAAATCTTAACTACTAACAGAACAGACAGCATGCAATACACGGCGCAAATTGCAGTCTACAAAGCATGTCCGCCTATGGGACTCGATCTCTTTACCTCTCGCACTCTACTCCAGATGTTATCCAATGCGCTATCGGGCCATATCCACTAAGTCTGCAGAAAATGTGCTGATTTGGATGGGTCCAGACTTCAACGCCGTCTTATGGCAACGTAGGCCGTTGATATCGACTGAAATTATTCTGGCATATTACAGCTCATGTGCTGATGTAAAATCCGTCCAAAAGCTATCGATTCGCAGGTTAGGTCTAAAGGAAACGGTGGGTGATGTTTTGAACTGAAGCGCTGAAAGAGATAAGGCGAAACGAGAACTTGATGTAATGCTCACTTTATACACCCTTAAAACGTTTCTATTCAACACTATATATAAGTGAGCTAAAACTTTTAAATAATTGTAACCAAACCAAATACTTCCTCAATTAACGCCGAAAGGCAGACATAGGTACATGGTAACATAGCATTATCGACTTTATTTTCTTAGCCTCGGCATATAAGAGCGGTGGTTAGTCGTCTCCCTGGCCGTCTGATCTTCCAACTGACAGTATACTTGTTCCATCTGAGTTGGCTAGAGGTCGCAAGTTGAATAGGATTCTCCACACAGATTTCTCTCCTGGCGAGGATTTGAACCCCGACCTCTCGCTTGACACTCGAGAACGTTAACCACTAAGAAGTTCTGGGACCACTACGTCATAAAAAGACTACAACAGGTCAATGTACGAATGGGAATGTCTATCGTGTTGGGTGACGGAATGCACTGCTTGGGATAAGTGGCCCGGTGGAAAGGCCACGGTTGAACTCGACGAAAGACGCGGTAGATCTGTCCAAGGACCCCCATATACAATATATATTTATATATCTTTATTGCAACCGAGTGTGACAATTCATAATAATACATTCAATTTTCGTATAGTCAGTGGAAAGCAAAATGGAAATGTACCAATGGGATAATAACCCTAGAGGAGTCTATCAAGTCGCGATCTGACTGGAACCAACAACTATCTCTCTGTCTGCCTCTGTCATTCTGTCTGACTGCCACCATCTTTCTGTCTCTGTCTGTCTTCTTAGATGGTGCTATAGTAGATGTCTTGAATTTTGATACATAATGACGAGCAAACATGCATACACACAAACATACATAGATACATACATACCCAAAGGCATGATGCCATACATGCGCATATGCATAAACAAATGCATACATTATATAAACACAATACATACATAGTATGCATGTATGTATGTACGTACGTACGTACGTATGCACGTGTTTTTGTGTGTATGTTAGTTGCTGTTTAACGACACTGTGTGATAATAAAGATGATTAGCATCGCCCTCGTCCTTTCTCTGGACAATAGCAGAAAAAATATACAAATACTATATTCTGCACGTACTTATAGACAAAAGTAAAATAAAGTAAAATATAAAAGAGGTGTTTTGCTGGTTGGTTACGTACTGTTAACGACACTGTCATAACGTTCTTTCTAAAACGTTAATTATTTTTAACATAGAATCGTAGCAAGAATTATGCTTTTTTAAATTTTATCTTCGTTAAAGAGGTGTTTAATTGGTTGGATACTTACTATTTAACATCACTTTCATGACAGCGATGATTAGCTTCTCCCTCCTCCTTTCTACAGGATAGGCACTGGCACTACCAAAGGTAGGTATTGGCGGAGTTAGAGGTGTTTTAAGTAGTCTTCTTTTATTTGAATATTTTTTCTGCCAGACTTGCGCCACACGAAGTGTGAGAATTACGTCTAGCAAGAATAACTGAAAGCTGTGAAGAATTCTATTCATTGCTCATATTTTATGAATTCAGTTGGGCTTTTTACATTTTATATTGAACTACGGCCTCATCTCTGGCTGATATCAGTCGTTTTCAACCGTTTTGTTGAGACGAAACCTTACAGAATACAATCATTTGCTCACGGAACCCAGCGCGTTTCGCCAGTCCAATATTTTTCCAGAAATGAATGTAATTGTAACTTATAATGCTGATATAATCAGGTAATGACGTTTTTAGTTGTCACATAAAATTGTGTCTAGCAAGAATGACTGAAAGCTGTGAAGAATTCCTCTTATTGCTAATTTTTTTATGAATTCGGTTGATGCTTTTAAATTTTGTACTGAACTGGGGCTGAATCTCTGGCCAACGCCCGTGCAACTCTTAGTTTCCGCAGAAAACGGGCTGAGAACCACTGCTATATATCAGAAGAGAGAGTGAGACAGACAGAGACAGAGAGACAGACAGAGAGACAGACAAAGAGATAGAGACAGACTAGGTAATCTAGTTCGCCTAAATTGCGTCTGTGTTAGGCTGCTAATGTATTGAATAAGCAAATTTGATTGATTGATTGATTGAGACAGAGACAGACAAAGACACAGACACAGAGAGACAGAGACAGAGAGAGAGACTTCCTTAAACACCTCTTTTACGTATTGCTTTTGCCTACATATAATTAGAATAGTCGATATAATCCATCTGCCAAACAAATTTCAGTCGTCTATTATGATAATATAAAGAGAAATTTAAACAGGTAAAAGAGGTGTTTAACACAGCTTTCCGTAAGTTGCTGTTTAATGACAGTGTTTCGTAAACACAGATGGTTAGCATCGACCTCCTCCTTGCGTCAGACTTTGGACTGACTACTTCAGATATAAAAATATATCTGAAGTAGTGTAAGTCCAAAGCCTTTCCATCGATTTTCTTTTGACTGACACCATCTAGAAATGGCAGCGGGGTTAAACTCACTGTTGATAAAACGTTCTTGAGGAGAACGCAAAGACGGGGTGGAATATTTCGATGTGTCATTGTTTGACCTGCGATTAACATCTTTTGTCGACAAAGACCGTTGACGTTGATTTAGCCTTATCCGGCAGGCCTTCGGAAATGTGCTAATTTGGACGGAGACAGAGCTTAACGACAGCAACATAGGCTGTTGATGTCGACACAAATTATTTTGGCATAATACAGCTTTTAGTGTGTGCTGATTTTATGCTCTATTTAGACACCCTTAAAACGTTTTTAGCCGCATCTATAAAATTCTTAAACCGTGAATATACAGCATGGTGGTATAACTAGAGCTTCACGAATATAATATTGTTGGCTAGAAACGTGTTAAGGTTGTCTAAATAGAGCATTACATCAAGATCTCTTTCCGCCATTACTGTGTCAACGGTTCAATTTTAAGCATTATCCACCGTTTCTGTGTGATTTTCAACCTTTCTGACTTTTGAATTTTGACTGTGAACCAATCCTCACATTAACTGCGAATCGATTGCTTTTGGCACTATAGACTTTGAATAAGGTGGTTTCAGAAACTTTGTTTTTCTTCGAACGCCTGTAAATCTCGAGTTTACAATTACGATCACGGGCTTACAACAATTGAGAGAAATTTTATTTCATATTTGTGTTGTTGCTTTTTTATATTGGATACCTGTTTATAGATCATAAAACAAATATTGAAGATCTGAAGAGTTAGAAACGCACCCAAGACGGGCGGATAAAAATTTTTATATGAGAACGTGGGGGCTTGAAATTCTCGATGTAACTAAAGTAATGAAGTAAACTACTGTCCCCTACAAGTAGCTTACTAAAGTAATGAAGTAAACTACTGTCCCCTACAAGTAGCTTACTCGGACCGATGAAATTGTGGGAGATATACTTATAGATATCCTATATGTCGTCGGCATATTGTGCAACAACTTAGTAAACGTTAGGTTTGACCTAGTTTCTGTATTAACGTTGACCTCTACAGACTGCCAGCGTTCCAAAACGGCACCTATATTCTTGAAATTCGTCTCAAGAGGTCGCCTTCTTCATCGTTAGTCGTGCGATGCATATAAACGAATACCTCACAAAAATAAACGCTGACTTGTTCAAGTGCAATAGCTTTCTTGCCAGGAACACTTACCTCAAACTCTTTGACTCTTGGCACGAAAAACCCACCAGGACCCTCTACCCATCTTGGCACAGGGACACTGCGGAGACTTAAAGCAATTCTCTCCTCAAATGGATTTAGTGTCACGGTCGTGTCATATGATGTAGCACAGCACAGTCTGATATTATTGTCTCAAGTGTGGATCTCCGCTGATCGTTCCGCTGATATGTTAGTATAATAAATTTGAATATCGCGGATTTATCATCATACATTACAAATAATCTGTCGATTTCTTGAGCTATCGCATAAAATTTAAACTGCTCAGAGTGGGAGATAGATATTATATTATGTTGACAGATCTTCAGAACCTACCAGACAAAGACCAGCCTTTGGAGATATTTTGATTCTCCATTGTTGCCTCTCGTTATGTAATAATTTGTCTAGTTGACTTGATTTGTTGAAATGTTCACTTTCAGGAGTAGTGTCGATTTTTCATTCGGTGGAACTGTTGGTATATTTAACTTGAATATCGTGGAATTAGTATCATACACTCTAACTAAACTCCCTTTGCCAGACTGGGCTGAACTGATGTGAGTAACTTTCGCTGTCATTGGTTACTGTTTAACGACGCTCTGTCATGACTCAGATTATCAGCGTCACCCTCCTCCTTCATCTTGACTTGGACCTGGCACCACCCGAGTATAAGCCAGTGGAGGAGTTTTGACTATCGATGCTGTACTTTTCTGTATTTCTTTTCGCTGGTTGCAACTTCCGCAACTCATAAATGCTGTCTTGTAGATTTCCTGACTTATAGCTTGTCCCCAGGAAATAAATTCAGGTCCCAAACACACACACACACACACACACACACACACACACACACACACACACACACACACACACACACACACACACACACACACACACACACACACACACACACACACACACACACACACACACACACACACACACACACACACACACACACACACACACACACACACACACACACACACACACACACACACACACACACACACACACACACACACACACACACACACACACACACACACACACACACACACACACACACACACACACACACACACACACACACACACACACACACACACACACACACACACACACACACACACACACAAACGCGCACACACACACACACGCGCACAAACACAGACACCAAACAACCATCAGTTAAGATTTCAACAACTGACCAATCCCATTTTCACTTTCTGTGCCTGAGCATTGGAAAAAAAACGACGTCAATAATATCAATAAAAAGTTCCTTAATCACCTCTTTTTACGTTTATTTTGCCCTATGACAGTACTAAAAGATATACCGTAGTAGATTAAATTGTACAACCAGTGCATTCTGTATTTACTTATAGGGCAAAAGTAACACGTAAAAAAGGAGTTTAGTTTGTTGTTATTTACTGTTGACCATAAAAGAAATGATTAGCGTCTCCCTCATATTTCTCCAGGTTTGGAACTGGCACTACCACAAGTTGTGTAGTGGCTGATTTAGAGGTGCTTAAAGGAGTCTCCTTTTATTTGAATATCCATATTGTCAGGCAAAAGGTGAAAACTGTTCAAAAGTAATTTCTGTCGACGTCAAGGGCTGTCGTTGCCATAAGATGTCGTTAAATTCTGTAAACATCTGTTTCTAGAAGAAACCTTGAATCGTTAGTCCCTAACTCAGTCGCTTTCAGACGCTTTGTAGTTGCCAAGCCTTTAACAATGCACTCGTTTCCTCACGGAAACCACGCGTTTCACCCATGCAATTTTTCAAGAAATAAATTCAAGTGTAGCATGTAATGCTGGGGTAATTAGGTAATCACGTTAATTACTTTTACATAGAAATAATTATTGTGTCTAGCAAGAATGACTGAAAGCTGTAAAGAATTTTACTCATTGAATTCAGTTGGTACTTTTCATATTAAATATTGAACTGCGGCCGAATCTCTGACCGACGCTCATGCAACTCAGTTTCCGCAGAAACTCGGCTGAATACCACTGCTCTATATCAGAAGAAATAGAGAGAGAGAGAGAGAGAGAGAGAGAGAGAGAGAGAGAGAGAGAGAGAGAGAGAGAGAGAGAGAGAGAGAGAGAGAGAGAGAGAGAGAGAGAGAGAGAGAGAGACAGAGAGAGAGAGAGACAGAGACAGAGACAGAGAGAGAGAGAGAGAGAGAGAGAGAGAGAGAGACAGAGACAGAGAGAGACAGAGACAGAGACAGAGACAGAGACAGAGACAGAGACAGAGACAGAGAGACAGAGAGACAGAGACAGAGACAGAGACAGAGACAGAGACAGAGACAGAGACAGAGACAGAGACAGAGACAGAGACAGAGACAGAGACAGAGACAGAGACAGACAGACAGAGAGAGATACCGACAAACAGACGTACAGACAAACAGACGTACAGACAAACAGACGGACAGAGACAGACAGAGACAGAGAGACTCTCTTAGACACCTCTTTTACAATTTGCTTTTGCCCTATATACAATTAGAATAGACAACTTATATCCCCGCAACGTCACCATAATCTAAAATAGACCTAATTAATGCCCTATATATGGTTAGGAGAGTTTTCTTACAAGCTCCCCAACCATAGCCACTGATGGCTCTTATGAGATTTAACCTCTTTTTGCATTTTTCAATGATATAATCAATATGTGGTTTCCAACTCAATTTACTGTCAAAAATTACTCCCAAGAATTTGACTTCATTTTCCATTTTAATTTGTTCTTTATCAATTTTAATAGTAATCCTTGACAAATTATTTCTTTTGGAGAAAAGGACTCCAGTGGTTTTATTAATAGATATTTTAAAACCATTTCTATTACACCAATTTTGTATTCTGTAAAGAGATATGCTAAATTTGCTAATGTAAATAGTTTTATTTTATTTTTATTTATTTTATTTTTTTTTTATTTTTTTTATTTTTTTATCTGTAATTTTAATTAGTCTTTTCCTTGTGCATTTTATTTTATTGTATTAATTATTACATTATTATAATGCAATCTTGAATGCATTAATATCAAACTTGAAACAATTGTAATTATTATGCTCATATAATTTTATGCTTTGTTGGTTGATGAGATTTGTACTTGAGTGTGTTTAGTACCTGAGCAGTTTCTTTGAGGAAAGGTACTTGGTATAACCATACGTTTCATTTAATATGCATGATGTATGTGAGATTGGTACTATTTCATACATGATATGATTGTAGTGGTACATATTGCTATAAGATCTCATTGAACTGAGGAATAAGAAATGATCAATTAAACATTTCAATAATAGAATGGGAATATAATGTCATAATTATAATCATATGTGCTGTGCATTTATGTCTGAAGTTGTTTAAATATTTCTAGCGAGTGACAATAGTTGCGAAGTACTGTTTGGTTTGCGTCGGAACATTTTATAGCTATGTGTATTATAAATAACATTAGATATGTTGCTTTGGGTTATGTGACATTACTGACATTGTAAGCTTATGTTTGACACCTTTACATGGTGTTATACGGACACTATAAGTTTATCGTTTTCTAGAAATTGTATTTGTGAATTGTCGTCAACGGCCATTGTTGCCAAAGGACGACGTTAAACTTTGGAATAATAATAATTATATCCCCGCCGTTACTCTATCTGAAGTAATGTGAGTCCAAAGCCTGACGCAAGGAGGAGGTCGACGCTAATCATCAGTGTTTATGAGACACTGTCATTAAACAGCAAGTAAAGCAAGGCTCTCTTAAACACCTCATTTACCTGTGTATATTTCCCTTTATATACTCATAATAGATGAGTATTTATACACCTCTTTTACATGTGCTCTTAGGCTATAAGTATTTACATAATCGGCGTCCTGTAAGTTCAATCGCCATCATTTGGTGCCAATAGATGTCGCTAAACACTGGAAACTAGTAAAGTTTTCGTTAAACTCTTAAACTATCCCTCAGCGACTGTCATTACTCTACAGCATCCTAAGCCTTCTCCCTTCCTCAAGAAGCTCCGTACAACGTCATGCGTCAAAAGGTTAGCACAGTTCGTCGTTCCGCAGAGGGTGCTCCACCACCAACCTTTCCTCCCACTGACTTCAGGATGTCACAGTTGGAAGCGATCTCCATCCAAGACCTGCGCCAGTTGCTACTATAGTCGACGTCGCAGTCGTGTGCGTTCGATCTTCTGCCGCTGAGGATTGGAAAGAACCAGTGCATCTAGCGTCGTAGTCGTGAGCCGCTCTCCAAAATTGTTTTGACTGATTTTTAGACTATTAGTCTGTTAGTCTGTGCTTCGGCCTTACAAGCAAGTGTTGCTCCTGTCCTGCTGTTGATGTCTTCGTCAAAAATCAAAACTCTGAGACCGCGATTAAAACAGCAAGCAACATTTTAAGTGAACGAAGTCGCTAGCAGTTGATAGCTTAGCGACTGGTTTCGACTTGAGGGCTAAGCGTAGGCGGCGGATGGCGTCGGCGCCGGGGACTACCATGCGGCTCTAAATTACCGCGGAAACCTGGCTGAACACCACTGCTCTATACCCGAATAGAAAAAGACTCCTTAAACACCTCTTATACGTGTTTCTTTTGCGTATATACCGTCAGACTAGAAGACTCCTTTTCACTTTTATGAACTGCGTTAGTTGCCACATCGTCTAATAACCTGCGACTTGAACTCATCAGCCTCTCTTTGTCTATTTTCCGCAAACGCTTGGATACCATTTTGTTCGATCGTGGTACGTCAGTCATTCAGTCACTCAGCCAGTCACCCACTTAGTCACTCAATCATTCACTCATTCACTCCAATCCAATCGAATGAATCAACTACCATTCAGTCAATTAGTAAATATCTGTAGCAGCTATTGTTAATTCAATGCTCATTATTACTGTAAGACTGATAATAATGTATATTGATACGATCTGCGTTACTATCATTGCTACTCTTAGACTATTTTCCACGTCAATCCCACGCAGGGATACTCACCACTGTGTCCTCCTTTCAGGGACTACCTGTACATGTACAGGGAACCATCTCTGGCTGTCTGTCTGTCTGTCTGTCTGTCTGTCTGTCTCCCTCTCTTTCTCTCTGTCTGTCTGTCTGTCTGTCTCTGTCTCTGTCTCTGTCTCTGTCTCTGTCTCTGTCTCTGTCTCGTCTCTCTCTCTCTCTCTCTCTCTCTCTCTCTCTCTCTCTCTCTCTCTCTCTCTCTCTCTCTCTCTCTCTCTCTCTCTCTCTCTCTCTCTCTCTCTCTCTCTCACACACACACACACACACACACACACCACACATGCACATCAACTAACCAACATCTCCGTACAGATTTAAACTACGAACCAATCCCTGCGTCCGTGCATTTAACCTGGCAGCATTCTCACTTTCTGTAGCCGAGCATTGATCTCTAAACGACCCCGTTAACCAGTTAACCAGTATAAGACAGAGTTCCCTAGACACCTCTTTTCACGTTTACAACCGACAGTTGTACAGAAAGTATTATTGAATAACAACTGCTTCTCGATTACCTTATAGAGCAAGAGCTAAACGTAAAAGAGGTGTTTAGTTGGTTGGATACTTACTGTTTAAGGACGCTGTCATAACAGAGATGATTAGCGTCTCCCCTTGCTGATTCTATGCTTTGTATTAGAATTACCATAGGTAGGGTAGTGACACAGTTAGAGGTGTTTAAGGAGTCTTCGTTTATTTAAATATTTATATTGCCAGGCTGTATGATGCCACACATATGGTGAGAACTGTTCAAAATTCTTTCTATCTACGTCAACGGCCTTTGTTGCCTTAAGATGTTGTTAAACTCTGAATTCATTGATTTCTATCAGAAAAATATGAGTCACTCGTCCCTAACTACCCGTTTTCAACGGTTTTGTAGTGAAGAAACGTTACAAAAACCACTCATTTGTTCTGGGAACCCAGCGCGTTTCACCCATCCAACATTTCAAAGATGTAAATGTAATTGAAACTTGTAATGTTGCGATAATCACGTGATAAAACGTTAATTATTTTAACAAAGAATGATGTCTAGCAAGAATGACCGAAGTAGAGAAGAAATTGAATAAAAAGTGTATTCTCTATTTACTTATAGAATAAGAGCTACACGTAAAAGTGGTGTTTAGGTTTTTTGGATACCTACTTTTTAACGACTCTGTTACATCAGAGATGTTAGCGTCTCCCTCTTTCTGACACCATGCTTGGGACTGGATTTACCATAGGTAGTGTAGTGGCATTGTCAGAGGTGCTTAAAGGTGTTTGGAGGTGTTTAAATTAATTTGAATATTTATATTGCCAGGCTGTATGATGCCACACAAATGGTGAGAACTGTCCCAGAATCATTTTTGTCAACGTCAACGGCCTTTGTTGCCATAATATGTCGTTAAACTCTGGATACATTGATTTCTAAATTTGCTTCATGCTGCGGTTTGTCAGCATGTGTTTACTTTATGAGCAATAAACAAATATCATTGTCATCATCATCTTTGTTTAACACTATCGGTAAACAGCTAGTGGAAGGTTCTCTTAAACACCTCTTTTAGGTAGTAATTTTTCTTCTATGCTATCTTAATGGAAGACTCTTTTAAACACCTCTCTTACACAGTCTTTCAACCTATAAGTGAACACATACGCGCACTAACAATTAAATCTTGATCTCTTCGTATCTGGTGGGATTCATTGGCTGTCTCTAAACGCTTAAAAAGTGGTCATCGACTGGGAGTTCCGCTCGCGGCGAGAAGTTCCGCCGGAGTTCAACATCAAAATATTAAAACACCAGCTGAATTCACAAAGGTTGAGCAATGTGCAGAATTCTTCACAGCTTTCAATCATGTTCAAAGTTTAAGTTTCTAAAGTCTAAATATTATCCCAACATTAATTGTAATCGTTATCTCGAGCCAAGGGAACCAACTTATACACATGCGCTCAGTCAAAAGATCGATAAGCAGGTAGGATCAAAATCGATTCCAGGTCATGTTCTAGAGGGGTCAGCCAGCCTTACGTCGAACGACTAAGGTGGATGGTATTTAGAATTGGAGCGGACAGGGAGTTAAGCGGAAGAAGATAATAATAATAATTAATAATAATTATATTCTTTATTATTTCAAACCGACAGACGCAGTAAGATTGCATTGAAATAGGAAAGTACAATCAATATCTTAATTAAACCCACGGTTTGGCAGCCATGCGAGGCGCAGCCCTAGAGGGGGGTTACGGGAGTCGATCCGCGTACCTTATGCTCTCCTGGCCATGAGTATTACCACTACTCTATCCCCCCCTCCCCAGATGAATCGGGATAAGAATTCTGAAAGAGCAGTGTTTAGGAGAGATATCAAAAGGAGAGGCTTTGTTGAGTTCGTAGGATGAGTCACATAATTGTCGTAATTCTGGCGGAAGTTTATTCCAGAGAAGCCGAACAGCTATGGTTATGGAGCGATTTCCAAATTTTAAAAGTAACGAGTTAACAATACAAGTTACAGTGAGTGCATTGTGTAAGGTTCCGTCACTAAAAGAAGGTTGAAAACCATTGCACTGAAAGCTAGTAACTATTTTCTTAAACTAGTCGTCATGTAGCATCGCCCTCCTACTTTATCCAGGTTTCTGACTGGCGACACCAGAAAGCGGTAGTGACGGGTTAACTGATTAAACTGAAGAAAAAATGGTGACGGGATTAGATGTCATGAATGTATGTAAAGATAGCATTGTATACGGTGTAACCTAATGGCCACAAGGGCCGTTGACGTCGACCTATCATCGGAAGAGGTCCATACTACCTTATTAAAAGAAGGGTCACGAGAATATATAACGGCATCTTAAGCGTTTTAAGGGTGTCTAAGGAATCGCTGTATCCAAATTTCCTCTTACCTTAATTTGATGTCGACATAGGCCACTAAGTCTGCAGAAATGTGCTGATATGGATGGGTCCAGAGTTTAACAACATCTTATGGCAACGTAATCCGTTGAAATTATAAGAAATTATTCTGGAATATTACAGCTCATGTGCTGATTTAAGATCCGTCCAAATGCAATCGATTCGCAGGTAAGGTCAGAATTGCTTCAAAGACAAATCCAAAAGTCAGACATTTGAAAATCACAAGGAAACGTAAAAGCAAATGGTTACTCATTCTTATACGGCATCCTTTATTTCCGTTTTAAAGTGTTCTAAAGAGAGCGCTAAATTCATTCGGTTACCTGAAAGCACAAATGTTGGCTTGTAGAAAGAACGCTACATAAATGCAGAACATACCAGAACACCACTGATCTAAACCTAGTTTTATTTTCTTTTGGGTGTCGTAGCTCACCAATGTGCTGATGATTATCAGGCTTTTGTCCATGGCCCAGCTGTCGAGGCTACCTCTTCTCTACTGTCTCTTTCTCCACTTTTATGAGTGATCTGGGTGTGACATTGGACCAGGAACTTACCTTTCTAAAGCATGTGAAGAACGCAGGTCGAACATGTTTCTATCACCTGCGACAGATTCGCACAATACGTCGCTCGCTGACGACTCAATTTGCCACAACTCTGCTGTTGTCTTTTATACGTTACATGGTTGATTATCGTAACGCCATTTACGTAGGCCTTACTTTTTCTAGGTTTGGACATATATATCTAAATTTATGTGGGAGGAACTGCACTGATTACCATGCAAAGTGCATTGAGTTTAAGATATTCATGCTTATCCCTAATTGCCTGATAGGGAAGTGTTCCACCTTAATTAAGGATCTTTGCGATTTAGTATCTTCCTTCCCCGTTCGCAGATTTCAATGCATGGCGACTTAGTTGTTCCACAGAAGAATAATCAAAATCTTACCGCAGAAGATACAGCGCAATAGACGCGCTTGAAGTTTATATAGCATAATTAAAAATCGTTTTAAAGGTGTTTAAACGCAGAATTTCATTGTAATTGTAATTGTAATTGTAATTGTAATCGAGGATTTATATAGCGCCACTCATAATCAGAGGCGCTCCCGACCCGTGTCAGTGTCTTCACTGACAAAGAGAAATGTTTTCAGGCGCTTGCGAGACTGGGCAGGAGACAGAGAGAGGAGGACAAGCCTAAAGCCCTGAGGGAGGCTGTCAACCCAATCCTTCCGTTGACAATCCTTTTGCTTATTTCCTTGTTCTCTTCGTACTTAACGCCTATTTAACGTTCACCTTTTGAACACTAATTCTACGTATAAGTATAACCTGAATTAATCAGCAACACAGTTTAATATCTTTTCAGTTTAATAAGAAACAAACAGACAGAACTCAATTCGATTACAACTCAACTAGTCAGCCACACTACTACAGCGAACACACTCGAATTCAAACTTCTCTAGTCAGCATAATTCTTCGCGCCTCTTGACACACCTGTCTTCTGTGCGCTTAAACGAACTCTAATAATATACATATAGCGCGCCGCTGCCGATATCGGCCGGCCGCGCGTGTCACTAAGACTAAACGTTATACATCTATCATATATACATATACACGTGAAACTAAAGTAAGCGCACTATATATATACGCTAATATCTCGCACTGCAAGACTGTACACAAAACTCAGTTCACATTACCTCCTTCCTTCTTCTGGAATTGAGCAAATTAAATTTCAAAATTTGCGAAATTACCAAAATACATGAAACATACATATATATCTAACTAATTAATGAACAGTCTTACGATTACTTATAACCTTGACAAACAATCAGCAATAATATTCAATCTGCCCTTCTTGTACTTCACCTCAACATCAAAAGTTTGTAAGGCTAACGCCCAACGCACAAGTTTAGCAGACTTAGACATTGACTCAGTCAAATATGTAAGAGGATTGTGATCAGTAAAAATGAAAATTTTTGATCCAATTATAATTTCTTTTAACTTGTTTAGAGCCCAAACAATAGCATAGGCTTCCTTTTCCACAGTAGCCCATCTCTTCTGGGTATCAGTTAATTTCTGACTGATAAATGACACAGGGCGTTCTATTCCCTTGTCGTCCATCTGTGTTAAAACAGCACCGACTGCAAAGTCACTACTATCGCAGTACAAATTGAATGGTTTTCCCACTTCAAAAACATATAACACTACTTTGGATCGCACAGCCTCTTTAAGTAAATCAAATGCTTGCTGATGTTCAACAGTCCAATCAATCTTATCAGAAACACGTTTACTAGTTAAATCAGATAAAGGTTTCGCAATCTGTGCAAAGTCCTTAATAAACTGTCTGTAATAATTAAAAAATCCAAGCAGTTGCTTAACTTGCTTCTTAGTTTCTGGGATCTTCAAATTACTCAAACTTTCAATTCTGTCTGGATTCATCTTTATCTTACCAGACCCAACCACATGACCGATAAACCTTACCTCACTCTTACCAAATATGCATTTTTTCAAATTCAAAGTAACGTTATGCAATCTCATTTGCATCAAAAATGCATCTAGATGCTGCAAGTGAATATTCCAACTGTCAGAATGCACAGCAATGTCATCAACATACGGTTCTGCAAAGTCACTTATAGGCTGTAAAACTAAATTTATCGCCTTAACAAAAGTTCGGCCTGAATTTATCATTCCAAAAGGAACACGAGTAAATTCATACAGTCCATTATGTGTTACAAAAGCTGTCTTCCATTGATTAGATTGTTTTACAGGACAAGTCCAATAAGCACTTCGACAGTCCAAAATAGAAATCACATTAGACTTTCCAACTTTGTTCAAAACGTCTCTGACAATCGGCATCGGATATTTACAATCCACTGTGAATGAGTTAATGTATCTGTAGTCACAGGCAAGTCTTAAAGATCCGTCTTTCTTTTTAACAATAACCAAAGGGCTTGCCATTCTGCTCGATGATGGTTTAATAATGTTTGTTTTTAACATTTCTTTGATCTGACGTTCCACTTCTGCTCGATAAATCAAAGGAATTCGGTATGCTGCAAATTCCTTTTCATGAAATCCTGGTTTTAGTTCAATTTCATGTTCGACCAATGTACATAATCCAGGTTTTTCTGAAAATCTGTCACAGTATTTGTTCAAAACTTTCAACAACTGTTCTTGCTGAGTTACTGTCAAATGGCTAATTTGTTCAGGATCGAGGTTAAGTGAATTCTTGTCATCTTGAACCTCATTCCTCATTGGTAATTCAACCACTGAACCAAAATCTTCATCTTCTTCAACAATTAGACCACAACTTAATGCTCGAGTAACATATTTTCTGATCTTGTTGGCGTGAATTATTTTTCGACCATTTTCACCCATATCGACTAAATAAGAGTACTTTGATCTTCGATGTATGATCGTACATGGACCATGCCATCGAGAAATAAGTTTGTTTGTTGACGTTGGATACAAAACTATGACTTTCTCACCAGCTTCAAATTCTTTGTGCTTTGCTCTCTTGTTATACTGATTCGTGTATTGTAATTGCTTTTCTCGAGAGTAGGATTCTGCAAACAATAATGCTTTCTCCATATTTTCTTTGAGTTCTTTTAAATACTTTTCTGGTTTAACTCCAACATGAGGTGGTAAGTTTATTTCTCTAGTCCAACTCTCTTTTAATATTGCCAATGGTCCTCTCGGAATTTTCCCATAGACAAGCATATATGGTGATACTCCAGTAGTTGCATTCGGCACTTCTCGTAATGCCCACACTGTGAAAGGAATTATCTTGTGCCATTTCCTCGGGTTGTCTATTATCACATGATGGATCATCTTTTTAAATGTCTGATTCCATCTCTCTACTAATCCAGCAGCCTCTGGGTGTCCTGGTGTGTCGAATCTTGGACTACAGCCCATTAAATTGAGAAATTCTCTTGTCAAACTGGCTGTGAAGTTCGTTCCTTGGTCACTTGTAATCACGGACGGCACACCAACGTTCATGAACAGTTCCATCAACGCTTCACACACAGCCTTCGCTGTCAACGATTTCAATAAGAAGATTGTAGGCCATCTGGTGCACGAGTCCACAATGCATAAACAATACTTGTGACCTGCAGCAGATACTGGATCGATCGGGCCAACGAGGTCCATCGTCATTCTCTTGAAGGCGACCTCTTCTCTTGAGACCGGAGTGATAGGTACTCTATCCATCACCAGACTCCTTGCCTTTAGTTGACACTTCTCGCAAGACTTACAAAATTTCACAATGTCTCTTCTCATCTTTGGCCATACAAAAGATAATTTTATTCGTTCTCTTGTTTTCTCTTCTCCTAGATGTCCTCCAAATACCGATTCATGCGCCAATTCCATCACTTTAATTCGTCTCTCTTTTGGTAACACTAGTTGATATATCGTCTGGTCTAATATCTGATATTTCTTATGCAATAAACCGTTGATCACACAGAATTCAGATTCTTTCTCTTGTGCTAACTTCCACCACGGCTTCAACGATTCATCCTTTCTCTGTTGCACTTCGAACTTCTTCGAATCAGCAATCTGCACCTTTTGTTCTTCGTCCATCTCTTCATCTCTATACAAGTCTCCTACCCCCACATCACATTCATTGTCTTCTTCAGTTTCATTTAATGTGCCATTCTCGCATGCAGCCATCTCTTGCTCGTTTATCTCTGATGTTACACCATCTCGCAATAAGCTTCGTTGCTCATTACTTTCGTTTTCCTCATCACTTGAACTTTCAGCTTCACTCTTCTCATCAACATCTACCATTTCCTGTTTCCGACTCTGCGCTCTCGTCATTACATTTGCTCGTACACTCACATCTCCTTGTATCGTTTTAACTTTCATCTGTGGTACGGCTTTTAATTCGGCAATTATCTCTGGATGCAACAAGAATCTTTCTGTACTGCCCATCTTTGCAATACTAGCACACATCAAAGTGACATAAGGTGTAAGTGAACACTGGATTTTACGCGGAAATCCCTCTTCTTCCACGTCACTATCACACAGTCTAACATCGACTTTCACTAACTTCGCAGGAATGGCATCTCCTGCCACACATTGCAAATTCACTTTTCCAATTTGTTCCACCTTCATGCCTTCCAGTAATTCTTCACTAATCACCGGAATCTCTGCACCCGAGTCGCTCAGTGCTTTGACTTTCACTGGCTCTTTACCGTCTACTCCACGAATTTCGACCTCGACATATTGCAAGAACGATTTCTTCAATATTCGACTGTCATCTTTTCCTATGACTTCTCTCTGAATTTCAGCATCCAATAGAATTTCTTTTTGAATACCACATTTCATTACTGACTTTACTTCAGTTTCTTGGTTTTCTTGACCCGTGGTTTGATTACCTGTATCACTAACCACTTGAATCAAATTCACCCTTGTGTGTTCTTGATTTCTGCTAGAACTAGCTGCTGCCACTGGAACTGGACAAAATTTAACCAAATGTTTGTCTGAACCACAGTTGTGACAACGCTTCACCACCATACCTCGTTGTTCATTGCCTTCATATCTCTTATACTGCGTAAACGATGTGTTGCCTTCCCTCTTGGCAAACGGCGCTGACGATTTGTTAAATCCCTGACGATCAAACGTCACTTCTCTGGTCTCATTGGGTACAGGGACACTAGCCTTGACTTCTTTACCTTTGAACTGACTCCCTGTTTCTGGATTACTTTTCCACTTTCCACTCTGGCTTTGGTTTACGGAACGTTGAGAAGGATAACTGTTTATATTTGGGATCGCAAACCCAATTCGATTGTTTACATGAATGTCTGCTAGGTCTGCCACTGCACTAGCTTGGAGACAGTCAGTTCCTTCCTTCGACAATACAAACTGTAGTGGACCTGGCGGTAAACATTCTTTTAGCTTATCCGCTACCAGCAAATCAAAGAGCGTATCATACTCTCTGTTCACGTTTCGACTTCTCACGTAATAGTTTAGCAAGTTCTTCAGTCTTGCCGTAAACATCGTATAAGTCTCTTCTGTTGTCTTCTTAGCATCCACAAATCTGGCTCTGTATTCTCTCGAAGTCAACTTAAATTCTTTTAATAAGTGCTGCTTGACTCTATCATAATTGTCTAGATCATCGTATGACAATCTATTCAGAACGGTTCGAGCTTTCGGCGTCATCAATGGTAGTAATAATTTAACCCAAAACGGCTTTTCCACAGCAAAACTGCGAAACGCGTTCTCGACTGTTTCAAAATATAATGGCACCTCCATCATATCAGTTGGCATTTGAGGCAATACATGCTTCATTGCATCACCTATTTTCTTAATTTTTGACACCAAAGTTTCACTTTCTTGCTGCTTCCTTCTTTCTGCTTCCCGTTCTTCTCTCATTTGCGTTTCTTTCAATGTCAATTTTGATTTCTCCAGTTTCAGACGTTCCTGTCTTTCTGCCTCTGCCTTTTCCAAACTTTCTTTCTGAAATTTGAGTTCTTCTTGTCTGATCTGTTCCGCACGTTCTAACTCTAACGTTCGCGCTTTTTCTTTTTCTTCTTCACGCATTCTCTTTGCTTCAATCTGTTGCTGACGAACCTCTTCATCACTTTTTCTAGCTCTTTCAAATTCAATCATCTGCTCCAATCTTCTTCTTTCAGCATCTTCCCTATCTCTTTTCAACTGTTCTAACTGAATCTCAAACTGATTCTTTTGCAATTCAAGTTCTGCCTTACGCACTTGTTCTGCTTTATCTTCTCTCTCTCTTTGCAGACGCAATTCCTCTTGCCTTGCAAGTTCCGCTTTCTCTTCTTTCTCTCGCTGCAAGCGCAATTCTTTCTCTTCTTTCTCTCTCTGCAGACGTTCTGCTTTCTCTTCTTTCTCTCTCTGCAGACGTTCTGCTTTCTCTTCTTTCTCTCTCTGCAAGCGCAATTCGTCTTGTCTTACACGTTCTGCTTCTTGTCTCAGCTCTTTCTCTTCCTGTCTGCGTTTCTCCTCTCTATCTTCTTTCATCATCATCCACTGCATCAACATCTCCATAGACATAGGCGCAGGAGGTTTTTCAATAACCTTTTCTACGGCACCGCCAACTGCACCTTCTTCTACTTCTTCTTTCACCCACACTTCAGCGAGTTCCTGTATCATGTCACCACGTGACATACCTTCTAATTGTTCTTCTTTAAAACCGGCTTTCAACAAACGCTGTTTTAGCCTTTCAGTAGACATCTTCTTAATATCTGCTTGTCTTTCAGCACTTAGTTGCTCCATCTTACTTGTTTACTTTGGTGATTTCTCTTTTCAAAGAAGTCACGGTTTTTCTTGTTGTGTGAATCGATAAACAAACGGGATTTCTTTTATATTTGTTCGTGGAAAACAACGAAATTTTTATACCGTTTCTCGTGTTCCACCGTCGTTGATATCGTAGACACGTCACACAGCAACAACGCGTAGATTCTTCTAACACCGTCGTAGATTCTTCTAACACCGTTGTAAATTCTTTTATCACCGTCGTAGATTCTTCTATCCGCCGAAGGAGGTGATAACGTGAATTTTAATCCACCGTGAGTTTATATCCACCGTGAGTATTTATCCACCGTGAGTATTTATCCACCGTGAGTTCTTATCCACCGTGAGTTCTTATCCACCGTGAGTTCTTATCCACCGTGAGTTCTTATCCCACCGCTTCCACCAATAATGTCAACCCAATCCTTCCGTTGACAATCCTTTTGCTTATTTCCTTGTTCTCTTCGTACTTAACGCCTATTTAACGTTCACCTTTTGAACACTAATTCTACGTATAAGTATAACCTGAATTAATCAGCAACACAGTTTAATATCTTTTCAGTTTAATAAGAAACAAACAGACAGAACTCAATTCGATTACAACTCAACTAGTCAGCCACACTACTACAGCGAACACACTCGAATTCAAACTTCTCTAGTCAGCATAATTCTTCGCGCCTCTTGACACACCTGTCTTCTGTGCGCTTAAACGAACTCTAATAATATACATATAGCGCGCCGCTGCCGATATCGGCCGGCCGCGCGTGTCACTAAGACTAAACGTTATACATCTATCATATATACATATACACGTGAAACTAAAGTAAGCGCACTATATATATACGCTAATATCTCGCACTGCAAGACTGTACACAAAACTCAGTTCACAGAGGCTGTTCCAACTGGAAGGGCCCACAACCGCAAAACTACGGGACTAGGCAGTAGCAGTGCGCATCCAAGGGACTAACAAGTGGCCACGGGCAGATGACCGGAGAGAGGCCCGACCAGGCAAACTGGAAACTGGGGTGCAGTAAGCCCTGAGATACAGCGGAGCTGAGCCAACAAGACAGTTACGCATGAGGGAAAGGACCTTAAATTGAATGCGTTGGTGAATGGGAAGCCAGTGAAGGGAGTCCCGGATGTAGGAAGAGATATGGGCAAACTTCATGATGCCCCCTATAAGGCGAGCAGCAGCATTAAGGATGGACTGAAGTTTAGATGTGTTAGTAGAGGACAGGCCAATATAGACAGCATTTCCGTAGTCAATCCTAGTACAGATCAGAGCATGAACCAAGGTCACAATCGCATGCAGCGGAAGAGACTGGCGAATGGCACGAAGTTGGCGTAAATAGTAAAAACACGAGCGATAGACACTATTGACATGATCAGATAGAGAAAGAGTAGGATCTAGGACAAATCCAAGATCACGGACAGAGGAGGAGAAGTACACATTGGGAAACCTGAGGCGCAGAGAGTCAGCATCAATCCTGGCAAGCTGGACACGTGTTCAGTCACATCTTCTAGTTGCCAGAGCCCTTGAAATCAACCTTACGAAATATGCAATTTCTGTTTGAAAACGCTCTGCTACGACGAGAATAATTAGCGTCTCATTTCTCCTTTACCCAGGCTAAGGAGTTACACACCTTCAAAAGACTTTGTTCTCAATCTACATAATTATATCCATGAACGGCAGTTTATTTTTTCTGTACTTATGGACAGCAGAAGTAACGTCAACGTCAACGGCCATAAGATGTTGTTAAACAATGGAAACTACTACTAAATTTATAATAAAACTGTGAACTAATCAAGACAATTTCTGCGGACGTCAACTGCCTTTGATGCCATAAGATTTCGTTAAACTCTGGATCCATAATGGCCGAGTGGCTTGGGGTAGCCTTTCACCCCTTCGATCCAGGTTCGAACCCGGTTCTCTTCATGTCAAATCACGCGCTAAAAATGGTTGCAACAACAATAATAACACTGGTCAACAATGATTTTATTGCCGATTATATTAGAGCGATTTTAGGGTAAACCTGTGGTGCTGATTCCGAATATGGAGTCGGTTTTGCTAGATTGGCTCTAGTTTTTGAGTTATTCGACTAATTATGAGAATTTAATGGTTAAACGGAGCACAGTAACAAATCGCATTGAAATTGTCTCAAATTTTATACCTAAGTGCACACATAAATACATAATGGCATTGTCTTCGGTCTGATAACATTTGAACATGGTAAGCTGATTGATAAAAATCACGTATTTTAGACTTTTCTAAGGCTTTTGACACTGTCAGACACTCTTTCCTGGCCGACCAACTGGCCATTGCACTAAGTTCCATGGTATCACATCGTCCCTGGCCTGAATTAATGCAAGTATCATACAGGGCTATGGCATGGGTTCCACCTATTTTGTTGTAGCCATGTCTGTTTTAAAACCTCTCTACCACTTTAATCGCATCTTCAAATAAGCAGGTGACTGCTATCTTCTCATACTGGCTTCTAATATCTCCACCACTGTTGCAGAACTTGATCACATAAATGCCTTGGCCCAGAGATGCAATCTTCATCTTAACAATTCGAAATCCAGCGACATTATCTTCACCAAGTCCAAGACGATCCTTAAATCCTATCCACCACCTATATGCGGAATCTCAAGGGTCTCTTCATTAAAAATATTAGGAATTGAAATAACCGATGAGTTTGAAGTCTCTCCTTATATCCAAAAACTGAGCATAAAGGCTAAACAATCCCTTTACGCTCATCGTATCTTGATTTCTCATGGGCTCTCGGGCCCCAGGCTTCATGACGTGATACGGGCTACCACTGTATGCTATGCTGTTCCCAGGTACGGTTGCTTTGCCAACAAGCAGGAACTTGATCATTTGGGCGCAATTATTCGTAAGTTGGTTCGTCTTGGCTACCTCCCTCCTTCTTTTCCTACTTTTGAGGAACTCTGCAAGAAAGCTGATCGTGGTCTCTTTAATAGCATTCTCAAAAACCCTAATCACCTCCTCCATGACCTTCTACCTCCCGTTCTAAAGACCGGGCATGATTTGCGCCCTCGTTCCCATAATCTGATTCTCCCTAGATTTGACTCCCTTACCCAAGGAGGTTTCCTGTGTAGGATGCTGTACAGTTAGGCTCTATTTCCATTATTCATTTATCATCTAACGTCATTATTACTGTTATATTTTTTCTTTCCCCTGTGTGTATGTAAAGCGCTGTGCGTTTGCTAGCGTTTATTAAAGAATATACTTACTTACTTACTTAATTAATTAATTAATTAATTAATTAATTAATTAATTAATTAATTAATGCATAGTTAAACGCCATTTGTATGATTTTCTTTTATGTCGGTTATCAGGACAATCACGTTGTAGGCTCCAGCAATAGTCTGCCATCGTGTGTCTGTCCCATTTGCCTTGATACCTTTCTTCCTTGACCTTTATATCTTAGTGAAACCTCTCACCTTGTTCCTCACTGACATGTCCAAGATTATATGGAAATCTATTTAAGTGGCTATGAAGAAAGTGTACCTTTATGCTCATATTAGTACCCAAATTTCTTAAGTTTGTGACCATGTTTTGCACCAGTTCTTCGTAATTGTCTGCTTAGTTGTTGATTAAAATGTTCTGCACAACTAAGACAAAACTGCAACAGGCAGAAGCTTCAGGACCATTCATACATTTTGTGAAATCAGAATCCATGATAAGTTTACGATTCCAACTTATATAGCATTCGAAGTGTCCGGAGTGGGGGTAGGTAACAGTGTCTGGACATGGTCCGGACAGGGTGTCCGGACAGTTCACAGAGTACAGAGGGACAGCAACTAACATCAAGACATAATCCGAGCCAAACAAGTAAATACATACACACATACAGGCAGACATATACACGCATACAAAGACACATACGCACACAAACAAAGACACATACTCACATATACAAAGACACATACGCACACATACAAAGAAGCATACAAACACACATACAAGGAGACAAACACACGGACGTGATGCTGGCCGGCAAATTCGCTACAAAACACAATATTAAAATATTTAGTTGTTTATTTCGAGGTGTCCATTATCTCATGAACTAGAGCCAATTCGAAAAAACCACTTCCATTTTTGAATTCAGCGACCCCAAAATACCAAAGAATTGTTCAAATATCCTTGGCAACGAGAAAAAAAATTTTATTTGTTGACCAGTGTAATATCACGTTAGATGATGCCATAAGATGTCATCAAGCTGAAGATTAATATATAATCACTCGAAATTTCAAAACTAGAATAAGAATCTAATGTCATAAATATATGTATTGTGCATTTAAAACTGATATTGTTTTAATATTTCTTGTGTTGATAGTTGTCGAGGAATACGCTTTAATTTGCATCAAAACTATTTTCATCGTTATGTGTGTCACAGACATTGTCAGATATAGTGCTTTAAATAATGTGACGTTAGTGACATTGTACGGTTTGTTTTGATGCCTTTTAATAATGTCTCAGACGTTATAATATTCTCGTTTTCTTTGAATTGTATTTCTGAATTGTCTTCAACGGCCAATGATGTCATAAGACCACGTTAAACTTTGGAACAATATTAATAACAGCATTGCTGTTTCATCGTACTTACCTGTAACTGGAAAGGGAATTTCAACATTTCATTGTAAATAATTCTCACCCTCATAGAACTAAAAGACGAAGCTGCCACTTTCAGTACTCTGACAGTGCAAGTCGCAAACATTGAGAAAGGAGGAGGGTGACGCTAATCATCTTGCTTATGACACAGCGTTTTTAAAGAGAAACTACCTAGTCGTCAGTTTGCCAATGTATCAGCGTCAACGGCCCCGATAACCACAAGTTGATTAGAAACATTATATTAAATTAGAAACTTTTCAGTTTTTGGGTGGTGCCAGTCCAAAGCCGGGAGAAAGGAGAATTTAGGTTTCGTCTTCGTTTTGACACAGTAAGCCTATTATTTTCACATCCTGGATAAGAGAGGAGGGCGATATTAAACACCTATGGTTTGGCACAGCGTCATAAGAAAACAAACTTCATTCAAAAATTGTAAAAAAAGTAAGGTAGGTTCTAGGGGAAAGGCTCTGACAACCACAACTTATCAGACACAACCTATACAGGAAACCTTCTCTGTCCGTATTTCTGTCTGTCTGTCTGTCTCTGTCTGTATCTGAATCTCTCGGTCTGTCTCTATTTGTCTCTGTCTCTCTCTGTCACTGTCTCTCTCTCTCTCTCACTAACACACATACACAGACACTCACACACACAAACACACACACACACACACACACACCAATCAACAGCTCTGTACAGACTTAAGCTACTGACCATCCCCGCGTTCGTACATTTAACCAGGTATAGTATTGTCAATTTCTATGGCCAAGCATTGATCTGCAAGCGACCCAGTTAATCAACATAAGAAAAGAGGTTTTTTACATAGCACTTTCTACGTCTGTTTCGCCTTATGACTAAAAGCAGAACTCCACTTTCTTCGACATTAAACAGATAATTGAAAATATGGTCTCTTCCGTAATCACTTATAGGGCAAGAGCAACGCGTAAAAGAGGTGTGTAGCTGGTTCGTTACTTACAGTTTAGCGACACTATTCAGAGGAGAACTGGTTAAAAATAATTTCTTCTGACGTCACAGGCTTTTGTTGCCATAAGATATAGTTAAACTCTGGATCCATCCGTTTCTATAAGAAAACTTTGAATCATTAGTAACGATATCTTACACAAAACAATAATTTGCTCACGGAACTCAACGCGTTTCACCCGTCCAACATTTGAAGAAATAAATGCAATTGTAACATGAGTGGAATAGGATGGGATAATCACGCTATAAAACGTCAAGTATTGTAACATAGAATCGTGTCAAGCAAGAATGACTGCTAAGCTTTGAAGAATTCTTCTCATTGCTCATTCTATTGTGAACATAGTTCATCATTTTTTAATTTTATATTGGGCTGCGGCCGAACCTCTGACCGAACACTTAGTTTCTGAGGAATCCCGGCTAAGCCATTGCTCTATATCAAAATAGAAGACTACTTAAACACCGCTTTTACGTCATGCCTTTGTCCTATATATAATCAGAATTGACGTAGGCTCCTGTAGTGGTCAACGACGCTTATGTCATACGACGACGCTAAGTTTTGAAATAAGAACGAGTCCTTTTGACTCAGCTGTTACCACACCTGTGGTAGACTCACTTGCAAGCCTGGAGTAAGAAGTAAGGCGGCGATAATCGTCTTTATTATTGAACAGTTGCATTAAACAGCAACTGACTAAAAACGCACTTAAACACAACTCTATTACTAGTTCACCTTTCGCGGAATATATATATATATATATCTATATATATATATATATATATATATATATATATATATATATATATATATATATATATATATATATATATATATCATTAGAGTAGAAAACTCCCTTAAACCCCTCTTTTACTGGTTTGTTTTGCCCTATAAGTATAGTCCGAATTAAATGGTATTTATATACCAGACATGATGCCATTATGACGAAAAACACTGAAAACTGTTAAATTCTTCCCTTACGAAATGACTAGGGGATCGGCCCGTGTATGATCGGTGTCACGTGATTCCAAAACGTGCTACTTTCACAACTAATATGGCTGAAGTAAAGGACACTTTCTGTTATGTTGGTCAAGTACTTTCGCTTTAACCCTCGAGTGCCCAAGCTATTTTTTGGTACACGAATGCCCAACGGGGGGTCCGACCGGACCCCAATGTTTTCATTGTGATATATGGAGAACGGATTGGAATATTTTAACTGGATTTGGCTTGTTATAATCCAAATTCAATTTGCAATCGACTGATATATGGTATTTCACAATAGCGCCACCTGGTGAAACATTATTTTAACTTTAATAGGCGGCCTACTCTTTTGTAGTTTTTTGCAATTTCGGGATTTTGCGCAGGTATTCAATTGTACGCATGTAGTTGTTGCCTGGTTGTGGGGTACAGGATTGGAATATTTTAACGGGATTTGGCTTGTTATAATCCAAATTCAATTTGCATTCGACTGATATATGGTATTTCACAATAACTTGCGCTAAAAATTTATTTCTGGGTTGGTAAACCATATGCCAGTATGACCACCAGCCGCATATCTTGGGGTGTCCTTGGTATATGCTATGGTTGGGGGGTACAGGAATGGAATATTTTAACGGGATTTGGCTTGTTATAATCCAAATTCAATTTGCAATCGACTGATATATGGTATTTCACAATAACGTGCGTTAATATAATTTATTTCTGGGTTGGCAAACGATATGCCAGTATGACCATCAGCCGCATATCTTTGGGGTGTCCTTGGTATATGCTATGGTTGTGGGCTACAGGGTGGTAGTATAATCACGCAAAATATAACATAAGAAGCCCAATTGAATGCTTTAGGATGTCCTAAAGCATTTCTACAATTTCGTAGCCGTTCTAAAGTTATCCGTGAAAAGCGGGTCTGGGGTCCGGTCGGACCCCCCCCCTTGGGCATTCGAGGGTTAATGACTTAGAAAATTCCAGGAAACTGTACGAAACGAGTAATTTTTAGCTAACGATGCCAAGACGTTTAAATCCACAAAAAAGTATGCGCCTAAGAAGAGTGTGCGTAGAATGAACGATATGCCACATTCCTCACTGCGATTATGTTGCACTTAGGGTGGCAACAAGTATAAGAAACAAGAAGAATGCAACCGTTCCAGATTGTGGTCCTTCACCGGGGACGATTCAGACGTTCAGGGGAATTATAGGGTTAGGTTAGCCAATGCTTTGGTCCAAGTATTCCGATTTGAAAGGGCGCCAGTCAATCTCTTAAACTAAGCTCCGCCACTGCCAGTACTATGGTAGTGCCAGTCCAAAGCCTGAATAAAGGAAGAGGGCGACGTGAACGGCTGTGGGACTACTCTCTTCAACTAACGCCGAGTGGCAGTCAAGATACACAGCATTAAGGACTTCATTTTTTCTTAGCCTCGACATATAAGAACGATGGTTAGTCGTCTCCCTTGTCGACTGATCTTCCCATTGACGGTATAATTGTTCTAGCTGAGTTGGCTAGGGGGCGCAAGTTGAGCGAATTTCTGCCCTGGTCACTCGAGTTAACCACTAAGACGTTCGCGTTGCCCAACAGCATTACCAAATCAAGTTCTGGGACCACTAAGTGATAAAAAGGCTATATTAGGTCAATATACCAACGGGAATGTCTACCGTGGTAGGTGGTAGGTAATTAATCAGTCAGTCAGTCAGTCAGTGAGTCTTGGCATCATGAATCAGTCAGTCAGTCAGTCAGTCAATAAGTCAGTCAATCAATCCATCAGCTAATCAATCAAACAATCAGTTAATCAGTAGACTGATCTATCGATCGAGAGGATGAACAAGTGAATGAACGGGTGAAGAAATGAATAAATGAAGACATGAACGAACGATATAAAAATTATTGAACGCATTGATGAACATATTTTAATGAACAGATGAACGAAGGAAAGATCGAATGAGGGAAAGAACGTATAAGGGAGTAACTGGACGAATAGCCAACAGTGACTGACCGTCACAGATGCGATAATCATGATGATGATGATGACTAAGAAGATCTTTGTCATCATCATCATTTGTTCTAAGATGAACGTTGTTGTCGTTGCTGCTAATGTTGAAGATGGGTTCACTGATCATCTTCATCTCGTCGCTTGGCAACGGAGAGTGCCGCGGAATTGAGTCGAGTTCACTGGTCAACGACCTCAGTGACCCCAATGACCTCAGTGACCTCTCTCGGTCTCGCGACGAATCTGTAATTTCGTCATCATCGTCATTGTCTTTAGTTCTTGTGACTCAGGAGCCGATTGGTTAGGGCGCTCACCTTGTAATTCGGAAAGTACGGGCTCGAGTCTCTTTCTCTGAGACGGTTACAGTGTAGGGATCTTGAGCAGGTCCTTCACTGATAATTACTCAGCGCCATCGATTGATACTTGGTCATTAGATAGCAGCGCTTAATATTAACCAAACATGAATCGAGGACGCTAAGCAATTATTGTAGGTAAGTGACTTCCTGACTGTCCATGCAGAATGCCCGCACAATCTTCCTTGACTAACCAAACGCCGTGTCACAGGCTTATATAGCATAGATTGGCTCTGTTTAAAAGGTGTCTAAAGATGACACTTTGAAAATGCAAATATAACCAACTACCGGTTCCAGGGTTATGTAGCATAGATTGATAACATTTGAAGGTGTTTAAAGAGAACGCTGTAAATAATCGACACGTTAGTTGCTGTTTGACGACACTGTATCATAACGAAGATGATTGGCGTTACCTTCCTCTTTTCGTTACTAAATTTAATGCACTTCATTTAAATATAACGTCGGTGGGATCAATTTAAGAGGTGTGGAAGACGTAGTTGCTAAATCAATCACTGAATTAATGTTGATTGATTTGAAATCATAGTTGTTACCTAACCAGTATGTAAAACAGTAAGATTATTTTCTATTGACAAGGGACAACAACAAAATCTAACCTCTCTCCAACGCATCCAAAACAACCTCGCTCATGTTGTTTGCAACTCCCCATATCGTGCCAGCAGTAAGCCACTCCTCAATCCCTCCACTGGCTACCCGTCAAGGAAAGGATCATCTACAAAATTTCCATCATCACGTATAACTGCATCACAACAAAATCTCCCTCATATTTTCCGAACTTCTTCTCAACCATGTGCACTCGAGGAACACGCGGTCATCTGGAACCCGGACCTTTGTCCTTCATCGGTGTCGCACAACAACCTTATCAAAATCTTTCATCTCATCCGCCCCTCGTATCTGGAACAAGTTACCCTCCAACCCATTATGATCTCTATGACTCTCACCACCTTCAAGAAAAATGTAAAGACTGAACTTTTTATCCGGACTGAAAAGTTTAGCAAAAGATTCTTTATTTACTTTGGCGGTACAGGAAAATTTAAAATTGGTACCACATTAGTTTAATTTGAAAACACTGATTTTCTAAATTTATAAATAATTGTAAAGTTAAGACCCAATTTATTAGGGTGATTAAAAGTCATTTAGACTTTAAATCACAGTTGCCTATACGTATTAAAATATATCCATCAAAGCTAAGTTTCTTATGTTTTCTTTCAACAAATTTTCTTGTCTACACACTAGATCAGAGCAGTGTACACTTTTGCATAAAAAAATTTTAAACTGATTTTATTTGTATTGTATTTTCGCTTATTGGTCATCAAATCTCTAGCAATCCATGATGCAAATACCATTTTAAAACTTCATATAATTCATTATGCAATAATAGGAATGATAATTTTATTATACATTAATATGTATACATTCATTATTAAGAATTTATTACCGGTACATCTACGATTCTTTATATTTCCTGCATTAAGGTGCCAGCATGTGAGAGAGATAGGACAGTCGGCGATGGAAGTAATGGGTGGCCCCAAAGGGATAATTATCCCGCTAAGCGGGGACACCCGACAGGCCAAGTAACATAATTCAGTGTATGGCATATTATAAGTAATCCATTCCAATCTGAACCAATTGATCGGCTGCTATACGTCGCAGATTTATATAAAATCATTCAGCTACGCTTAACTCTTTCGCAGCCATGTTGTTTTTGATAAATTTCACCATAATTAGTTTATATGAATACAAACACTTAAAATCTTTAGAAACATAGACATGTCCTATATCATTTTTTCGGTATTTTATTCCTCAACAATATTCTGTATTGAAAAAGGTGACCAATTATTGTGTTTGCCTCAAAGTTTATAAATATATGAATTATTTTAAAAAATAAAAAAAACAATTATAACATTAAAAATTAATAAAAAATCTATGAACAGAGTAACATGTAATAAAAACACTTCTAAATGTAGCCAATTTTATGGTAAATTTATAACAAAGGGTGAAGGGCTAAAAAAAGTGAATTTTGACCATAAATTAGATTATATTTCTTTCACCCCATGATTTGGCATTGGCCCACGCAACGGTTAGTTCGGTGATGTAGCCGTCTTTCAGACCCAAAACGTGCGCATAGTCAATCGTATCAATTTCTTTCGATAGCCGTTCCAAATTGCCTGACCGATAAATTTTATTTTCTGGACTTCGCAAACGAATAAAAGAAATTAAACTACAGAGAAATTACCAAAATAAGCTTGTTTTCTCTAATAAATGTTGATAATCGGCCTGTGTAAAATTTGTCGTCCCACGCGGCCGCCGGCGATCACCATCTTCAAGTCTCGAAAACCTCTGCTTCGTCAAACATATTTGTTTCAGAGCCTTTACAACATTTATTGAACGATATAATTTATCTATCTGGACTTGGCTGATGAAAAAACCATTAGATTATAGAAAAACGGCCAATGGCATAGAAGCGGACGAGGCTATTTGAAATTTAAATGCCTGAATGCAATAATTATTATCGAAAACATCACCAAATTTGCCCTTATAACTTTACCAAATCACTGGAAAATCCCATGCAAGGGTTTTTTATGGAATGTATAATCATTCTTCTACCTAACGTGTATAAATAGAACGCTAAATATAGCTAATTTATCTAAATAGCTGGGTTCCTAATCTATGCGGTCTAAAACGACCGCAATGGCCGCAGAAGAGTTAAAAGGTGTCTAAAAAGAGCGCTTATGGGTTATCCATTTATACATGGCGCAGTTTAATTCCGTTTAAAAGGTGTGTTAAGACAGCGCAAAACCCAAGTGGTTACCTATTTTTTAAATAGCATCCTTTGTTTCCATTTACAAGGTTTCTAAAGAGAGCGCTTACTCCAATCGGTTACCAGAAAACATAATGGATGACTTGCAGAAAACGCGCTACATAAATGCAGAACTGATCAGAACGGAACTTGGAGATGAGTCGGAAGATGTCGTAGTGGCTTTTGATCTGTGCTTCTTGCATCGGAGTCCGTCCTTTCTTGTTCAGCACGTCTGCGCATGCGCCGTGCTCCAGTAGCAGACGGCAGATGTCCACGTGACCTTTGTAGGCCGCCAGATGGAGCGGCGTGTCACCGTTGCTCTTGGTAACGAGTATGACGTCAGCGCCTCTGCTATAAAGGAGAGCAGTCGAAGATCGTTGGTGGTTTGAGACATGAAATAGCACCATAAAATTTTCAGATACATACATACATACACATATGCAACACGACGAACGAAGGCACACACTTAAATACACAATGTACACATACATTAAAAGTACATACATAGGTGCACACATTCACAAGCATGCATACAGATGCTCATTCAAGCACACATGCTTACATACATATCTAGATGCATGCATGCATACATAAATACATACATTAATGCATCCATGCATACATACATACATACATACATACATACAGATAGACATAGATACATACATACATACATACCTTAATTCTGAAGAGGATTAGATAAAGTCGACAACAAGATTCATGCATATATACGTACATTCAATTCAATTCAATTTTATTTGTTAACCACGTTTCAAACGAATTGACGCATGGAACCTAAAGGGGTCATGAACCGCGCTTACCAATATGTGAAGTAAGAATCATGGAGATGGCCTAACTACACAGATTCTATTCACAGATTAAACAACACAAATAATGGAGAAAAAATGAGGAAAGTCTTTTATTGTATCCAGAAATTTCTAAAGCGTCTCTCGCAGAATAACTATTCAGAGGCGCTCTTAGTACAGAAGCCCCAGGGTATAAGAAATGCCTTTTTTAGGGAACGCGAGACCGATGAGGAAAAGCCAATCACTAGTTTGGCCCAGAGCAGAGAGGAAATGTCATTCCAGATCGTAGGATCCACTACAGCAAACGCCCGGTGCTGGCCCAAGGCAGTTTTAGCAATGGGAACAGAAAGATCAAGCCGATACATAGAGCAAAATGAGAGAGAAGAAGATGCAGATAGCGGTTTTCGCAGATAGTTCGAGAGATATTTTTGGGACAATATCTAACTCAAGAGACACATCTGGCAAGTAGCCCTATCGAATCAGTTAGGTATATTTTTGTATCTTTTATAAACGGACAGGGATTACTTTTAAATAAGGTCATATTTGGTTGACTTCGAATATGTAAAGGAAGCAGATTCAACAGATGGATCCACTACACTGCATAGAGAGAACAGTCGTGTATTTGCGTGTGGTTTAGGAGGAACATAAGAATCGGTAATCGGTGTTTGTTCATTTTACTGCTATCCGTTGACGTCGACTTTATCTCATCTTCCTCAGAATTGAGGCACAAGGAATACTAGTGATTGGACTACACTAAACAGTTGAACGACATCTTATAGCATCAAAAGCCGCAGACATCGATAAGAAAATGTGCAACTGCAATAAGTGCTGTAATGAGCTGTAATATGCCGAAATAATTTCTGTCGACGTCAACTGTAGCCTTTGTTAATAAGATGTTGTTTAACCCTGGATCAATCCATCCATGCAATAAATATTCATAACAGTCGCGGTTCACAAATATATAGAGTTGGGTAGACACGTTTTAAGGGTGTCTAAGTAGAGCATGGCATCAAGTTTTCCTTTCGCATTATCTGTCTCGCCGCTTCAGTTCTAAATATTATTAACAGTTTCCTTGTGATTTTAAAACTTTTGTGACTTCTGGAGTTTGACTTTGAACTAATCCTGACCTTACCTGCGAATCGATTGCTTTTGCCATTGCCGTCTTTGAATAAACTGGCACCTATACTCGTGAAGTTCGTCTCAAGACAAAAAAAGAAATCTTGCATTGCACTAGAAGAATAATGAGATTGCCTCCTTCATCGTTAGTCGAACGGTGTATATAAACGAATACCTCACGAAAAGAAAGTTGACTTGTTCAAGCGCACTCGCTGTTTTGAAAGGTACAGATGATTCTCAGGAAGTGGACACGTGCTTGGATCACTTACCTCAACTTTTGACTCTTCTTCTTCTTCTTCCCTTACCTTCTTCCCTTACCTTCCTCTTCTTACCTCAAACTTTTGACTCTTTGGACAAAAAACCCACCAGAATCCTCAATAGCTGTGATATCTCAGTGATCTAACTCAACCCTCTGCCCATCTGGGCACAGGGAAACTGCCAAGACTTAAAGCAATTCTCTCCTCAAATGGGTTTAGTGACACTGTTGTGCCCTATGACGTAGCACTGAAACAGTATGGTAATGTCTCAAGTGTGGATCTCCGCTGATCTTTTATCTGAACCGTTATTGCAATAAATTTAAATATCGTGGATTTAGTACATAGCATCGATTTAGAAATTTTCAAAAAATGCTCTGATCAATTGGCTGTCGCGTCTCATGACTATATAGAAACAGTCGGCAACGCTTTAAAGGTGCCCAAAGATTGGTTTTTGGTGAGACACTTAATCAATTACTGTATCTGATACCTATATAGCATCCATTTACTACATTTTAAAGGTGTCTTTGAGATTTCTCATCAATTTGGCTGTCGTGTCTCATGCATATATAGAAACAAATGCCGTCTATAACTAATCTGTCGATTTCTGAAGGTATCGCATAAAATTTAAACTGTTCAGAGTTGGAGATGAAGATTATATTATGTTGACAGATCTTCAGAACCTACCAGACGAAGACCAGCCTTTGGAGATGTTTTGATTCTGCATTGTTGCCTCTCGTTATGTAATAATTTGTCTTGTTGACTTGTGATTGGTGAATTATTGTCAGCTTCAGGAGCGATTTAAGTTTTTCGTTCGGTGAAACGGTTGGTATATTTAACTTGAATATCGTGGAATTAGTATCATACACTGTCGCGGTCGACTCCTTCGATCGCAACGACGAACCAACGAAGGAACTATTAAAAGATCTTTATTTAAAAATAAAGTCGATTAAGTGTAGAGTAAGTCAACTCGTCTATCAAATATCACAATCGTAGACAGCACACAGGTTGGCTGGTCTCGATTGAACGTTATACGATCAATGTTTCAACGTTTACAAATCTTCGTCAAAAGGCCCTCAATGTACATCAGGTCTATCTTATATAGAGTTCTCCCGGATTCCAGAACGTTCTGTGACGTCACTGTACTTTTCCCTGGAAAGTCCTACTGAACACGTATATCCTTGTTGCATGCACCGAATTAATGTTGACAGCTTGCTGCAGAAATTTCCGTGCGTTGTAAACAAGCTCGTCTCATTTCTCCTTTACCCAGGCTAAGGAGTTACACACCTTCAAAAGACTTTGTTCTCAATCTACATAATTATATCCATGAACGGCAGTTTATTTTTTCTGTACTTATGGACAGCAGAAGTAACGTCAACGTCAACGGCCATAAGATGTTGTTAAACAATGGAAACTACTACTAAATTTATAATAAAACTGTGAACTAATCAAGACAATTTCTGCGGACGTCAACTGCCTTTGATGCCATAAGATTTCGTTAAACTCTGGATCCATAATGGCCGAGTGGCTTGGGGTAGCCTTTCACCCCTTCGATCCAGGTTCGAACCCGGTTCTCTTCATGTCAAATCACGCGCTAAAAATGGTTGCAACAACAATAATAACACTGGTCAACAATGATTTTATTGCCGATTATATTAGAGCGATTTTAGGGTAAACCTGTGGTGCTGATTCCGAATATGGAGTCGGTTTTGCTAGATTGGCTCTAGTTTTTGAGTTATTCGACTAATTATGAGAATTTAATGGTTAAACGGAGCACAGTAACAAATCGCATTGAAATTGTCTCAAATTTTATACCTAAGTGCACACATAAATACATAATGGCATTGTCTTCGGTCTGATAACATTTGAACATGGTAAGCTGATTGATAAAAATCACGTATTTTAGACTTTTCTAAGGCTTTTGACACTGTCAGACACTCTTTCCTGGCCGACCAACTGGCCATTGCACTAAGTTCCATGGTATCACATCGTCCCTGGCCTGAATTAATGCAAGTATCATACAGGGCTATGGCATGGGTTCCACCTATTTTGTTGTAGCCATGTCTGTTTTAAAACCTCTCTACCACTTTAATCGCATCTTCAAATAAGCAGGTGACTGCTATCTTCTCATACTGGCTTCTAATATCTCCACCACTGTTGCAGAACTTGATCACATAAATGCCTTGGCCCAGAGATGCAATCTTCATCTTAACAATTCGAAATCCAGCGACATTATCTTCACCAAGTCCAAGACGATCCTTAAATCCTATCCACCACCTATATGCGGAATCTCAAGGGTCTCTTCATTAAAAATATTAGGAATTGAAATAACCGATGAGTTTGAAGTCTCTCCTTATATCCAAAAACTGAGCATAAAGGCTAAACAATCCCTTTACGCTCATCGTATCTTGATTTCTCATGGGCTCTCGGGCCCCAGGCTTCATGACGTGATACGGGCTACCACTGTATGCTATGCTGTTCCCAGGTACGGTTGCTTTGCCAACAAGCAGGAACTTGATCATTTGGGCGCAATTATTCGTAAGTTGGTTCGTCTTGGCTACCTCCCTCCTTCTTTTCCTACTTTTGAGGAACTCTGCAAGAAAGCTGATCGTGGTCTCTTTAATAGCATTCTCAAAAACCCTAATCACCTCCTCCATGACCTTCTACCTCCCGTTCTAAAGACCGGGCATGATTTGCGCCCTCGTTCCCATAATCTGATTCTCCCTAGATTTGACTCCCTTACCCAAGGAGGTTTCCTGTGTAGGATGCTGTACAGTTAGGCTCTATTTCCATTATTCATTTATCATCTAACGTCATTATTACTGTTATATTTTTTCTTTCCCCTGTGTGTATGTAAAGCGCTGTGCGTTTGCTAGCGTTTATTAAAGAATATACTTACTTACTTACTTAATTAATTAATTAATTAATTAATTAATTAATTAATTAATTAATTAATGCATAGTTAAACGCCATTTGTATGATTTTCTTTTATGTCGGTTATCAGGACAATCACGTTGTAGGCTCCAGCAATAGTCTGCCATCGTGTGTCTGTCCCATTTGCCTTGATACCTTTCTTCCTTGACCTTTATATCTTAGTGAAACCTCTCACCTTGTTCCTCACTGACATGTCCAAGATTATATGGAAATCTATTTAAGTGGCTATGAAGAAAGTGTACCTTTATGCTCATATTAGTACCCAAATTTCTTAAGTTTGTGACCATGTTTTGCACCAGTTCTTCGTAATTGTCTGCTTAGTTGTTGATTAAAATGTTCTGCACAACTAAGACAAAACTGCAACAGGCAGAAGCTTCAGGACCATTCATACATTTTGTGAAATCAGAATCCATGATAAGTTTACGATTCCAACTTATATAGCATTCGAAGTGTCCGGAGTGGGGGTAGGTAACAGTGTCTGGACATGGTCCGGACAGGGTGTCCGGACAGTTCACAGAGTACAGAGGGACAGCAACTAACATCAAGACATAATCCGAGCCAAACAAGTAAATACATACACACATACAGGCAGACATATACACGCATACAAAGACACATACGCACACAAACAAAGACACATACTCACATATACAAAGACACATACGCACACATACAAAGAAGCATACAAACACACATACAAGGAGACAAACACACGGACGTGATGCTGGCCGGCAAATTCGCTACAAAACACAATATTAAAATATTTAGTTGTTTATTTCGAGGTGTCCATTATCTCATGAACTAGAGCCAATTCGAAAAAACCACTTCCATTTTTGAATTCAGCGACCCCAAAATACCAAAGAATTGTTCAAATATCCTTGGCAACGAGAAAAAAAATTTTATTTGTTGACCAGTGTAATATCACGTTAGATGATGCCATAAGATGTCATCAAGCTGAAGATTAATATATAATCACTCGAAATTTCAAAACTAGAATAAGAATCTAATGTCATAAATATATGTATTGTGCATTTAAAACTGATATTGTTTTAATATTTCTTGTGTTGATAGTTGTCGAGGAATACGCTTTAATTTGCATCAAAACTATTTTCATCGTTATGTGTGTCACAGACATTGTCAGATATAGTGCTTTAAATAATGTGACGTTAGTGACATTGTACGGTTTGTTTTGATGCCTTTTAATAATGTCTCAGACGTTATAATATTCTCGTTTTCTTTGAATTGTATTTCTGAATTGTCTTCAACGGCCAATGATGTCATAAGACCACGTTAAACTTTGGAACAATATTAATAACAGCATTGCTGTTTCATCGTACTTACCTGTAACTGGAAAGGGAATTTCAACATTTCATTGTAAATAATTCTCACCCTCATAGAACTAAAAGACGAAGCTGCCACTTTCAGTACTCTGACAGTGCAAGTCGCAAACATTGAGAAAGGAGGAGGGTGACGCTAATCATCTTGCTTATGACACAGCGTTTTTAAAGAGAAACTACCTAGTCGTCAGTTTGCCAATGTATCAGCGTCAACGGCCCCGATAACCACAAGTTGATTAGAAACATTATATTAAATTAGAAACTTTTCAGTTTTTGGGTGGTGCCAGTCCAAAGCCGGGAGAAAGGAGAATTTAGGTTTCGTCTTCGTTTTGACACAGTAAGCCTATTATTTTCACATCCTGGATAAGAGAGGAGGGCGATATTAAACACCTATGGTTTGGCACAGCGTCATAAGAAAACAAACTTCATTCAAAAATTGTAAAAAAAGTAAGGTAGGTTCTAGGGGAAAGGCTCTGACAACCACAACTTATCAGACACAACCTATACAGGAAACCTTCTCTGTCCGTATTTCTGTCTGTCTGTCTGTCTCTGTCTGTATCTGAATCTCTCGGTCTGTCTCTATTTGTCTCTGTCTCTCTCTGTCACTGTCTCTCTCTCTCTCACTAACACACATACACAGACACTCACACACACAAACACACACACACACACACACCAATCAACAGCTCTGTACAGACTTAAGCTACTGACCATCCCCGCGTTCGTACATTTAACCAGGTATAGTATTGTCAATTTCTATGGCCAAGCATTGATCTGCAAGCGACCCAGTTAATCAACATAAGAAAAGAGGTTTTTTACATAGCACTTTCTACGTCTGTTTCGCCTTATGACTAAAAGCAGAACTCCACTTTCTTCGACATTAAACAGATAATTGAAAATATGGTCTCTTCCGTAATCACTTATAGGGCAAGAGCAACGCGTAAAAGAGGTGTGTAGCTGGTTCGTTACTTACAGTTTAGCGACACTATTCAGAGGAGAACTGGTTAAAAATAATTTCTTCTGACGTCACAGGCTTTTGTTGCCATAAGATATAGTTAAACTCTGGATCCATCCGTTTCTATAAGAAAACTTTGAATCATTAGTAACGATATCTTACACAAAACAATAATTTGCTCACGGAACTCAACGCGTTTCACCCGTCCAACATTTGAAGAAATAAATGCAATTGTAACATGAGTGGAATAGGATGGGATAATCACGCTATAAAACGTCAAGTATTGTAACATAGAATCGTGTCAAGCAAGAATGACTGCTAAGCTTTGAAGAATTCTTCTCATTGCTCATTCTATTGTGAACATAGTTCATCATTTTTTAATTTTATATTGGGCTGCGGCCGAACCTCTGACCGAACACTTAGTTTCTGAGGAATCCCGGCTAAGCCATTGCTCTATATCAAAATAGAAGACTACTTAAACACCGCTTTTACGTCATGCCTTTGTCCTATATATAATCAGAATTGACGTAGGCTCCTGTAGTGGTCAACGACGCTTATGTCATACGACGACGCTAAGTTTTGAAATAAGAACGAGTCCTTTTGACTCAGCTGTTACCACACCTGTGGTAGACTCACTTGCAAGCCTGGAGTAAGAAGTAAGGCGGCGATAATCGTCTTTATTATTGAACAGTTGCATTAAACAGCAACTGACTAAAACGCACTTAAACACAACTCTATTACTAGTTCACCTTTCGCGGAATATATATATATATATATATATATATATATATATATATCATTAGAGTAGAAAACTCCCTTAAACCCCTCTTTTACTGGTTTGTTTTGCCCTATAAGTATAGTCCGAATTAAATGGTATTTATATACCAGACATGATGCCATTATGACGAAAAACACTGAAAACTGTTAAATTCTTCCCTTACGAAATGACTAGGGGATCGGCCCGTGTATGATCGGTGTCACGTGATTCCAAAACGTGCTACTTTCACAACTAATATGGCTGAAGTAAAGGACACTTTCTGTTATGTTGGTCAAGTACTTTCGCTTTAACCCTCGAGTGCCCAAGCTATTTTTTGGTACACGAATGCCCAACGGGGGGTCCGACCGGACCCCAATGTTTTCATTGTGATATATGGAGAACGGATTGGAATATTTTAACTGGATTTGGCTTGTTATAATCCAAATTCAATTTGCAATCGACTGATATATGGTATTTCACAATAGCGCCACCTGGTGAAACATTATTTTAACTTTGATAGGCGGCCTACTCTTTTGTAGTTTTTTGCAATTTCGGGATTTTGCGCAGGTATTCAATTGTACGCATGTAGTTGTTGCCTGGTTGTGGGGTACAGGATTGGAATATTTTAACGGGATTTGGCTTGTTATAATCCAAATTCAATTTGCATTCGACTGATATATGGTATTTCACAATAACTTGCGCTAAAAATTTATTTCTGGGTTGGTAAACCATATGCCAGTATGACCACCAGCCGCATATCTTGGGGTGTCCTTGGTATATGCTATGGTTGGGGGGTACAGGAATGGAATATTTTAACGGGATTTGGCTTGTTATAATCCAAATTCAATTTGCAATCGACTGATATATGGTATTTCACAATAACGTGCGTTAATATAATTTATTTCTGGGTTGGCAAACGATATGCCAGTATGACCATCAGCCGCATATCTTTGGGGTGTCCTTGGTATATGCTATGGTTGTGGGCTACAGGGTGGTAGTATAATCACGCAAAATATAACATAAGAAGCCCAATTGAATGCTTTAGGATGTCCTAAAGCATTTCTACAATTTCGTAGCCGTTCTAAAGTTATCCGTGAAAAGCGGGTCTGGGGTCCGGTCGGACCCCCCCCCTTGGGCATTCGAGGGTTAATGACTTAGAAAATTCCAGGAAACTGTACGAAACGAGTAATTTTTAGCTAACGATGCCAAGACGTTTAAATCCACAAAAAAGTATGCGCCTAAGAAGAGTGTGCGTAGAATGAACGATATGCCACATTCCTCACTGCGATTATGTTGCACTTAGGGTGGCAACAAGTATAAGAAACAAGAAGAATGCAACCGTTCCAGATTGTGGTCCTTCACCGGGGACGATTCAGACGTTCAGGGGAATTATAGGGTTAGGTTAGCCAATGCTTTGGTCCAAGTATTCCGATTTGAAAGGGCGCCAGTCAATCTCTTAAACTAAGCTCCGCCACTGCCAGTACTATGGTAGTGCCAGTCCAAAGCCTGAATAAAGGAAGAGGGCGACGTGAACGGCTGTGGGACTACTCTCTTCAACTAACGCCGAGTGGCAGTCAAGATACACAGCATTAAGGACTTCATTTTTTCTTAGCCTCGACATATAAGAACGATGGTTAGTCGTCTCCCTTGTCGACTGATCTTCCCATTGACGGTATAATTGTTCTAGCTGAGTTGGCTAGGGGGCGCAAGTTGAGCGAATTTCTGCCCTGGTCACTCGAGTTAACCACTAAGACGTTCGCGTTGCCCAACAGCATTACCAAATCAAGTTCTGGGACCACTAAGTGATAAAAAGGCTATATTAGGTCAATATACCAACGGGAATGTCTACCGTGGTAGGTGGTAGGTAATTAATCAGTCAGTCAGTCAGTCAGTGAGTCTTGGCATCATGAATCAGTCAGTCAGTCAGTCAGTCAATAAGTCAGTCAATCAATCCATCAGCTAATCAATCAAACAATCAGTTAATCAGTAGACTGATCTATCGATCGAGAGGATGAACAAGTGAATGAACGGGTGAAGAAATGAATAAATGAAGACATGAACGAACGATATAAAAATTATTGAACGCATTGATGAACATATTTTAATGAACAGATGAACGAAGGAAAGATCGAATGAGGGAAAGAACGTATAAGGGAGTAACTGGACGAATAGCCAACAGTGACTGACCGTCACAGATGCGATAATCATGATGATGATGATGACTAAGAAGATCTTTGTCATCATCATCATTTGTTCTAAGATGAACGTTGTTGTCGTTGCTGCTAATGTTGAAGATGGGTTCACTGATCATCTTCATCTCGTCGCTTGGCAACGGAGAGTGCCGCGGAATTGAGTCGAGTTCACTGGTCAACGACCTCAGTGACCCCAATGACCTCAGTGACCTCTCTCGGTCTCGCGACGAATCTGTAATTTCGTCATCATCGTCATTGTCTTTAGTTCTTGTGACTCAGGAGCCGATTGGTTAGGGCGCTCACCTTGTAATTCGGAAAGTACGGGCTCGAGTCTCTTTCTCTGAGACGGTTACAGTGTAGGGATCTTGAGCAGGTCCTTCACTGATAATTACTCAGCGCCATCGATTGATACTTGGTCATTAGATAGCAGCGCTTAATATTAACCAAACATGAATCGAGGACGCTAAGCAATTATTGTAGGTAAGTGACTTCCTGACTGTCCATGCAGAATGCCCGCACAATCTTCCTTGACTAACCAAACGCCGTGTCACAGGCTTATATAGCATAGATTGGCTCTGTTTAAAAGGTGTCTAAAGATGACACTTTGAAAATGCAAATATAACCAACTACCGGTTCCAGGGTTATGTAGCATAGATTGATAACATTTGAAGGTGTTTAAAGAGAACGCTGTAAATAATCGACACGTTAGTTGCTGTTTGACGACACTGTATCATAACGAAGATGATTGGCGTTACCTTCCTCTTTTCGTTACTAAATTTAATGCACTTCATTTAAATATAACGTCGGTGGGATCAATTTAAGAGGTGTGGAAGACGTAGTTGCTAAATCAATCACTGAATTAATGTTGATTGATTTGAAATCATAGTTGTTACCTAACCAGTATGTAAAACAGTAAGATTATTTTCTATTGACAAGGGACAACAACAAAATCTAACCTCTCTCCAACGCATCCAAAACAACCTCGCTCATGTTGTTTGCAACTCCCCATATCGTGCCAGCAGTAAGCCACTCCTCAATCCCTCCACTGGCTACCCGTCAAGGAAAGGATCATCTACAAAATTTCCATCATCACGTATAACTGCATCACAACAAAATCTCCCTCATATTTTCCGAACTTCTTCTCAACCATGTGCACTCGAGGAACACGCGGTCATCTGGAACCCGGACCTTTGTCCTTCATCGGTGTCGCACAACAACCTTATCAAAATCTTTCATCTCATCCGCCCCTCGTATCTGGAACAAGTTACCCTCCAACCCATTATGATCTCTATGACTCTCACCACCTTCAAGAAAAATGTAAAGACTGAACTTTTTATCCGGACTGAAAAGTTTAGCAAAAGATTCTTTATTTACTTTGGCGGTACAGGAAAATTTAAAATTGGTACCACATTAGTTTAATTTGAAAACACTGATTTTCTAAATTTATAAATAATTGTAAAGTTAAGACCCAATTTATTAGGGTGATTAAAAGTCATTTAGACTTTAAATCACAGTTGCCTATACGTATTAAAATATATCCATCAAAGCTAAGTTTCTTATGTTTTCTTTCAACAAATTTTCTTGTCTACACACTAGATCAGAGCAGTGTACACTTTTGCATAAAAAAATTTTAAACTGATTTTATTTGTATTGTATTTTCGCTTATTGGTCATCAAATCTCTAGCAATCCATGATGCAAATACCATTTTAAAACTTCATATAATTCATTATGCAATAATAGGAATGATAATTTTATTATACATTAATATGTATACATTCATTATTAAGAATTTATTACCGGTACATCTACGATTCTTTATATTTCCTGCATTAAGGTGCCAGCATGTGAGAGAGATAGGACAGTCGGCGATGGAAGTAATGGGTGGCCCCAAAGGGATAATTATCCCGCTAAGCGGGGACACCCGACAGGCCAAGTAACATAATTCAGTGTATGGCATATTATAAGTAATCCATTCCAATCTGAACCAATTGATCGGCTGCTATACGTCGCAGATTTATATAAAATCATTCAGCTACGCTTAACTCTTTCGCAGCCATGTTGTTTTTGATAAATTTCACCATAATTAGTTTATATGAATACAAACACTTAAAATCTTTAGAAACATAGACATGTCCTATATCATTTTTTCGGTATTTTATTCCTCAACAATATTCTGTATTGAAAAAGGTGACCAATTATTGTGTTTGCCTCAAAGTTTATAAATATATGAATTATTTTAAAAAATAAAAAAAACAATTATAACATTAAAAATTAATAAAAAATCTATGAACAGAGTAACATGTAATAAAAACACTTCTAAATGTAGCCAATTTTATGGTAAATTTATAACAAAGGGTGAAGGGCTAAAAAAAGTGAATTTTGACCATAAATTAGATTATATTTCTTTCACCCCATGATTTGGCATTGGCCCACGCAACGGTTAGTTCGGTGATGTAGCCGTCTTTCAGACCCAAAACGTGCGCATAGTCAATCGTATCAATTTCTTTCGATAGCCGTTCCAAATTGCCTGACCGATAAATTTTATTTTCTGGACTTCGCAAACGAATAAAAGAAATTAAACTACAGAGAAATTACCAAAATAAGCTTGTTTTCTCTAATAAATGTTGATAATCGGCCTGTGTAAAATTTGTCGTCCCACGCGGCCGCCGGCGATCACCATCTTCAAGTCTCGAAAACCTCTGCTTCGTCAAACATATTTGTTTCAGAGCCTTTACAACATTTATTGAACGATATAATTTATCTATCTGGACTTGGCTGATGAAAAAACCATTAGATTATAGAAAAACGGCCAATGGCATAGAAGCGGACGAGGCTATTTGAAATTTAAATGCCTGAATGCAATAATTATTATCGAAAACATCACCAAATTTGCCCTTATAACTTTACCAAATCACTGGAAAATCCCATGCAAGGGTTTTTTATGGAATGTATAATCATTCTTCTACCTAACGTGTATAAATAGAACGCTAAATATAGCTAATTTATCTAAATAGCTGGGTTCCTAATCTATGCGGTCTAAAACGACCGCAATGGCCGCAGAAGAGTTAAAAGGTGTCTAAAAAGAGCGCTTATGGGTTATCCATTTATACATGGCGCAGTTTAATTCCGTTTAAAAGGTGTGTTAAGACAGCGCAAAACCCAAGTGGTTACCTATTTTTTAAATAGCATCCTTTGTTTCCATTTACAAGGTTTCTAAAGAGAGCGCTTACTCCAATCGGTTACCAGAAAACATAATGGATGACTTGCAGAAAACGCGCTACATAAATGCAGAACTGATCAGAACGGAACTTGGAGATGAGTCGGAAGATGTCGTAGTGGCTTTTGATCTGTGCTTCTTGCATCGGAGTCCGTCCTTTCTTGTTCAGCACGTCTGCGCATGCGCCGTGCTCCAGTAGCAGACGGCAGATGTCCACGTGACCTTTGTAGGCCGCCAGATGGAGCGGCGTGTCACCGTTGCTCTTGGTAACGAGTATGACGTCAGCGCCTCTGCTATAAAGGAGAGCAGTCGAAGATCGTTGGTGGTTTGAGACATGAAATAGCACCATAAAATTTTCAGATACATACATACATACACATATGCAACACGACGAACGAAGGCACACACTTAAATACACAATGTACACATACATTAAAAGTACATACATAGGTGCACACATTCACAAGCATGCATACAGATGCTCATTCAAGCACACATGCTTACATACATATCTAGATGCATGCATGCATACATAAATACATACATTAATGCATCCATGCATACATACATACATACATACATACATACAGATAGACATAGATACATACATACATACATACCTTAATTCTGAAGAGGATTAGATAAAGTCGACAACAAGATTCATGCATATATACGTACATTCAATTCAATTCAATTTTATTTGTTAACCACGTTTCAAACGAATTGACGCATGGAACCTAAAGGGGTCATGAACCGCGCTTACCAATATGTGAAGTAAGAATCATGGAGATGGCCTAACTACACAGATTCTATTCACAGATTAAACAACACAAATAATGGAGAAAAAATGAGGAAAGTCTTTTATTGTATCCAGAAATTTCTAAAGCGTCTCTCGCAGAATAACTATTCAGAGGCGCTCTTAGTACAGAAGCCCCAGGGTATAAGAAATGCCTTTTTTAGGGAACGCGAGACCGATGAGGAAAAGCCAATCACTAGTTTGGCCCAGAGCAGAGAGGAAATGTCATTCCAGATCGTAGGATCCACTACAGCAAACGCCCGGTGCTGGCCCAAGGCAGTTTTAGCAATGGAAACAGAAAGATCAAGCCGATACATAGAGCAAAATGAGAGAGAAGAAGATGCAGATAGCGGTTTTCGCAGATAGTTCGAGAGATATTTTTGGGACAATATCTAACTCAAGAGACACATCTGGCAAGTAGCCCTATCGAATCAGTTAGGTATATTTTTGTATCTTTTATAAACGGACAGGGATTACTTTTAAATAAGGTCATATTTGGTTGACTTCGAATATGTAAAGGAAGCAGATTCAACAGATGGATCCACTACACTGCATAGAGAGAACAGTCGTGTATTTGCGTGTGGTTTAGGAGGAACATAAGAATCGGTAATCGGTGTTTGTTCATTTTACTGCTATCCGTTGACGTCGACTTTATCTCATCTTCCTCAGAATTGAGGCACAAGGAATACTAGTGATTGGACTACACTAAACAGTTGAACGACATCTTATAGCATCAAAAGCCGCAGACATCGATAAGAAAATGTGCAACTGCAATAAGTGCTGTAATGAGCTGTAATATGCCGAAATAATTTCTGTCGACGTCAACTGTAGCCTTTGTTAATAAGATGTTGTTTAACCCTGGATCAATCCATCCATGCAATAAATATTCATAACAGTCGCGGTTCACAAATATATAGAGTTGGGTAGACACGTTTTAAGGGTGTCTAAGTAGAGCATGGCATCAAGTTTTCCTTTCGCATTATCTGTCTCGCCGCTTCAGTTCTAAATATTATTAACAGTTTCCTTGTGATTTTAAAACTTTTGTGACTTCTGGAGTTTGACTTTGAACTAATCCTGACCTTACCTGCGAATCGATTGCTTTTGCCATTGCCGTCTTTGAATAAACTGGCACCTATACTCGTGAAGTTCGTCTCAAGACAAAAAAAGAAATCTTGCATTGCACTAGAAGAATAATGAGATTGCCTCCTTCATCGTTAGTCGAACGGTGTATATAAACGAATACCTCACGAAAAGAAAGTTGACTTGTTCAAGCGCACTCGCTGTTTTGAAAGGTACAGATGATTCTCAGGAAGTGGACACGTGCTTGGATCACTTACCTCAACTTTTGACTCTTCTTCTTCTTCTTCCCTTACCTTCTTCCCTTACCTTCCTCTTCTTACCTCAAACTTTTGACTCTTTGGACAAAAAACCCACCAGAATCCTCAATAGCTGTGATATCTCAGTGATCTAACTCAACCCTCTGCCCATCTGGGCACAGGGAAACTGCCAAGACTTAAAGCAATTCTCTCCTCAAATGGGTTTAGTGACACTGTTGTGCCCTATGACGTAGCACTGAAACAGTATGGTAATGTCTCAAGTGTGGATCTCCGCTGATCTTTTATCTGAACCGTTATTGCAATAAATTTAAATATCGTGGATTTAGTACATAGCATCGATTTAGAAATTTTCAAAAAATGCTCTGATCAATTGGCTGTCGCGTCTCATGACTATATAGAAACAGTCGGCAACGCTTTAAAGGTGCCCAAAGATTGGTTTTTGGTGAGACACTTAATCAATTACTGTATCTGATACCTATATAGCATCCATTTACTACATTTTAAAGGTGTCTTTGAGATTTCTCATCAATTTGGCTGTCGTGTCTCATGCATATATAGAAACAAATGCCGTCTATAACTAATCTGTCGATTTCTGAAGGTATCGCATAAAATTTAAACTGTTCAGAGTTGGAGATGAAGATTATATTATGTTGACAGATCTTCAGAACCTACCAGACGAAGACCAGCCTTTGGAGATATTTTGATTCTGCATTGTTGCCTCTCGTTATGTAATAATTTGTCTTGTTGACTTGTGATTGGTGAATTATTGTCAGCTTCAGGAGCGATTTAAGTTTTTCGTTCGGTGAAACGGTTGGTATATTTAACTTGAATATCGTGGAATTAGTATCATACACTGTCGCGGTCGACTCCTTCGATCGCAACGACGAACCAACGAAGGAACTATTAAAAGATCTTTATTTAAAAATAAAGTCGATTAAGTGTAGAGTAAGTCAACTCGTCTATCAAATATCACAATCGTAGACAGCACACAGGTTGGCTGGTCTCGATTGAACGTTATACGATCAATGTTTCAACGTTTACAAATCTTCGTCAAAAGGCCCTCAATGTACATCAGGTCTATCTTATATAGAGTTCTCCCGGATTCCAGAACGTTCTGTGACGTCACTGTACTTTTCCCTGGAAAGTCCTACTGAACACGTATATCCTTGTTGCATGCACCGAATTAATGTTGACAGCTTGCTGCAGAAATTTCCGTGCGTTGTAAACAAGCTTGTTGACGCGTCGGTTTTCTTCCCTTGATGCATGCACCCGCGTAGACCACGACATTCCCTCCGCCCTCAGATGATGACACGTCTTCAGCACCATCCCGAACGGGTCATCACGATCAAGCCGGGCCTCCAGACTCCATCTCGATACAGCATATACAACCAAAACAAAACACATCAGTTAGTCAACTTATCCACACAATTTGCGGGCTCGATCCTTGTGTGTCGGGCCATTTCCCCCCTTCACCATCCGAGTCACAACCGAGAGAGGAAATCAGCCACCGTGTTCTGACGTCCAGGACGATATCGAAAGTCCACGTTAAACTCTTGCAATGCTAACGCCCAACGAGTCAGTTTCGCACTCTTAGGGCTTGCATCTGTGAGATAAGACAAAGGATTATGATCTGAATAAATGATTATCTTTGATAAGAATATCCATGACTTGAATCGTTTAAGTGCCCAAATTACTGCGAAAGCCTCTCTCTCAATTGTAGACCAATGCATCTGTGTATCTGTAAGTTTAAGGCTAGCAAAAGCAATTGGTTTTTCTTGACCTTCTTCGGTCCACTGAAACAAGCAACACCCGACCGCGGTGGCACTTGCGTCAACACTTAAACCAAATTCCTTAGTGAAATCAATGGTATGCAACTGTGTAGCTTTACTGAGATCATCCTTTAACTTATCTAGTGCTTCTTGATGCTTTTGCTCCCAAGGCACCTTCGTAGGTATGTTATCTCGTGTCAAATCAGTTATTATCCGTGCTTTTTCAGCTAAAGCAGGTATAAAATTTCGAAAATAACTGAAAAAACCCATAACCTTTCTAACTTCTTTCTTTGATGTTGGAGGATGGATATCATTGATCGTAGCGATCTTACCTGGATCAGGTTCAATACAACCTGACCCTACTATATGGCCAACAAACTTTATTTTGTTTTGTGCAAAATTACATTTTCTTAAATTCAAAGTGAGTCCTGCTTCCTCAATAGTTTGCAAGAATTTCTCTAGATGTTCTAAATGGTCATTCCAATTCATTGAAACCACTGCCATATCATCGACGAATGGTTCGGTAAAACTTCGCACTGGATGTAAAACTTGGGTCATAGCACGAATAAAGGTATTGCTAGCGGACTTGAGTCCAAACGGCATTCTTGTGAACTCAAAAAGTCCTGCATCACATACGAATGCCGTAAGCCATCGATGTTCTTTCCGAACTGGAATTTGCCAATACCCCGATTTCGCGTCGAAAACACTAATAAACTTTGCCCGTCCCACCTTTTGTAAGACGTCAGCAATGTCTGGGGTCGGGTAACAATCACCTAGAGAATATTTGTTAACATGGCGATAATCAATTGCCAATCGAACGCCATTTTGACCTTTGGGTCCCTTTAAAACGCAAACTACCGGACTGGCCATTTCACTTTTCGATGGTCGAATGATGTCTAATGCCAACATTTCTTCTATCTGGCGTTGTACTTCAGGTTTAAGTAGCTCAGGTACTTTATATGCCCTTAAACGCTTAGGAGTGAAATCATGAGTTATCTTAATTTCATGTTCTAATACTGGACAATACCCAGGTTTATCCACAAATACTGCCGTGTGCCGATCCAAAATTTCAAAAAGTTGCTTCTGTTCCTCTTGCGAAAGATGCGCTATAATCAGAGGATCAATTCGCTTACTCGGGCTTATTTGATCACGTTCTTCCTGATCTACAACCTCTACTATACCAAATTCTTCATCTTGATCAACAATTACTGAACAGCTATTGATCATCGCTTGTTCGAGTCGTTCATGGTATCGCTTGATCTTATTTGCGTGTAAATGTCTTTGTTTTCCCTCTATTTCTACTATATAAGAATATGGGGATTTAACCTTGACTACGGTAGCAGGTCCTTGCCATCGACTATAAAATTTAGAACTACCAAAATCTGGTGCTAATACTGCTACTTTATCTCCAACTTCGTATTTTCTGTCAGTACTACGCAAGTTATAATAATCTGCATACCGCTTTGTTTCTATATCACTATAGTAATCTGCATAAACTTTCGCGAATTCGAGGTTTTCCTTCAGTGATTGGAGATACTCTTCGGGTGATTTACCTAAGTTAAGAGGTACTTTTCGTTCGCCAGCCCACGATTCCTTCAACACACTAAGTGGACCCCGAGGAAGAGTTCCATAAACCATAGTGAATGGCGAAATATGAGTCGTGCCTGAAGGTTTTTCTCTAAGGCTCCACAGAACAAACGGTAACAATTGGTGCCATCCACGAGGATCAGATTGAGCAAGCTTAAAGATCATGGTTTTCAAGCTTTGGTTGCATCTTTCAACCAATCCAGCTGCCTCAGGATGTCCAGGGGTATTAAATCTGGGACTACAACCCATTCGCCGCAAAAATTCTTTCGTCAAACGACTGGTAAAGTTGGTACCACAATCAGAACTGATGATCCTTGGAATAGAAAAAGTTGTAAAAACTTGCAACAGCGCTTCACAAACTCCCTTTGCATTCAGCGATCTAAGAGGATACGCCATCGGCCAACGAGAAAATTTGTCCACCAGAACCAGAGCATAATTGTACTGGGGTTTCGATTGGTTGGATTCTCCAGTCACTACCATAGGGCCAATACAATCCATATTTAGATGGTTAAAACAGAGTTCATCCGCCCTCGGAATAGGAGTGATCGGGACTCGATCTGCCACTTTAACTGGAGTTCTTAGTTGACAAATTTGACAAGACGCACAATATTCGCGAATCCTCTCATCCATTCTTGGAAACTAAAAGTTTAATTTGATCCTGGCTCTCGTTGCCTTAAAAGCCATGTGCCCAGCACATGGGGCATCGTGTGCTACTCGCAAGACAACCTCGATTCTATCTTCCGGTAAACATAATTGATTAACCTTATGTCCCATAATTTCCCCTTTGTGGTACAGGAGGTTATTATCTATAAAGAAATTATTTTTATTCTGTCTCGCTTGTTGCCAGCAAGATATAAGATTGTGACAATTCTGTTGCTCACGCAATAAAGTATCATTATTCGCTACTCCCTCATCAGACTTGAACTCTGTTGACTCAACATCAAGAAAATTATCTGAATCATCAACTAGTTGCTCCTGAGAATATTCATTCACTTCTGACGGCAAGGATTCGTTGCTGTTACTTTTCTCGATATTAACTTCTAAGTTATCTTCTTCTGCCCCTTTATTTATTTGTACACATCGATCTACGCCAGCTACCATCACTACATATTGCGAACTATCCCTTAATAGGTCCACAACATGGGGTGTCAAAATAACCCGTTCATTTAGTTCAGGGACTGCAGCGAACATGACGCACAAAGATGGCGCAATGTTTGTCGTTCCTTCCATTGAATTAGCTAATTTCATTTGTAGGTATACTACATCTGCCTTACATCCTTCTCCCTGAAAACCAATTATATTAATCCGTTTAATCACGGGTAAGTTTAGTGACTCAATTAATTTCTTATCAATACAACAAATTTCTGCTCCTGAATCAGATAATGCTGGCTGAGAAGGGAGATCTTCAATCTGTACATTGATATACGACCTCTCGTGTAATCCATCAATACTATTCTCGTATACCCTTACAGCAGTTTCCAGCCCTATTGGTTTAGAATTATCCAATAAATTCCCTTGCTTTACCTGTTCAGGTATCTCATGCAACACGTTGACCTTCTCAACAAATGAGTCGATCACTTCTTCAGTTGGGTTCCCAAATATACAAGTACTCACCTTTTTAGAACTTGGTTTGGTCTGGCACTCCCTTGCCCTATGACCCTTCTGATGACATAGGAAACAGAGACCCTTTACCTTGGCCTCCTCCTGAGACACCCTCGCACCTATCTTGGCTTCACCCCTTATTTCCGGTTTGGGAGACTTGGGTTGAGCTGTCTGGTTATTGACTTGAACATGTGGTTGACCTCTCATCCAATTGTTATACTTCGGTGTCGGATGACTACGGCATACTAAGTCATTCCCACCATCATGCGACGCTACATAAATGTCAGCCGCATTAGCTATGTCTTCACAGCTCAACCACTCCTCTTTTTCTTGGGCCAAGATATAATCTAAACAAGCCTTCGACAAGGACTCCTTAAGCCGATCCGCCACCAATAAACTTACAAGTTTATCAAACTCATCAGTTATCTTTCTACTTTTCAAATAATACATAAGAGCCACACGCAATTTGGATGAATAGATCGTAAATGATTCGTCCGATGCTTTGTGCAACGACCAAAATCGGGCTCTAAGATTTGAAGGGCTTATCTTAAACTCCCGTAGCAAAAACTCCTTCAGGAATTTGTAGTCATGGAGCTGTGCCTCAGTAAGGCGCATGGTTAATGCCTTAGCTCTTTCACTTAAAATGGCTAGCAATAATTTTGCTCTAACATCTTCATCCACCTCATACACATTAAACAAACCATCCAAGTGATCAAAGAAACCTGGAATTTCTATAGGGTCGGAAGGAAATTTCCAAAGAATATTCTTAAGGGCATCACTATAACGCTTAGTACGACTTGCTAAAGAATCTCTAACATTTCGTTCTTCCTGCTTTTCCTTCCTCTCCCTTTCTTCTTTCTCTTTCCGTTCCTTCTTTTCTCTTTCTTCTTTCTCTTTCCGTTCCTTCTTTTCTTCCTCTCTCCTCTTTTCCTCCCTTTCTTCCTTCTCCTTCCGTTCCTCCCTCTCTCTTTCTTCCTTCTCCTTCCGTTCCTCCCTTTCTCTTTCTTCCTTCTCCTTCCGTTCCTCCCTTTCTCTTTCTTCCTTCTCCCTTTGTTCTTTCTTTTGTTCTTCATATTTACGGATTTCGAACTCCAGACGGCGCTTCTGCAGCTCGTAATCCACTCCTGTTGGAGATATTGGACTACCCTTAAATTCCTCTTCCTCTTTTCCAATCTCCATGGCCCATTCTTCCATTAATTGATTTCGATCCCATGACATAACATCATCTTCGTCCCTTCCTGCCTTCATAAGATACACCCTAAGGCGCTCAGACGACATTTTGCGAATATTCGCTTGCATCTCTGTTGTCAACGCTTCCATTTTTACAAACAGTCAGTCCACAACAATCAACAAAAAAAACAGACACCACGCGGCAAACCCGCCACACAAAAGGAAAATTCCACAACCCAAAGTGCAACTATGCAGTATCCAAAGAAGTACACTCGCCAAGTACGCAAAAACTATACAAGCTCACGCAAGTCTGGCCTCGATCACAACAATGGATCAAATTTCAAAGAAATAATCAGCAGATATTGAAAGAGAAATAATGGCTGCCTCCCACTCGGCTGCAACTCCACTCTCTTTTCTCCTTCTCAGCCACGACAACACCTAGGATCTTACCCGTATGTTGACTGCTGTCTTCTGCTGTCTCAGCCGAACGACGCACTTCGTCCGTCCGACTGTCGTATGCCGATTCACCCGTCTCCCACGGTAGAAAGGCGTCTCGATCCGCTCGCTGTCTGGAACAGACCGTCTCTTGATCCTCCGGGTTGACTCCTTCCTCCGCCGGCTCGCGTCTTCTTCACCGGATCCAACACCGATGATCCCACTTCTGACACCAATAATGTCGCGGTCGACTCCTTCGATCGCAACGACGAACCAACGAAGGAACTATTAAAAGATCTTTATTTAAAAATAAAGTCGATTAAGTGTAGAGTAAGTCAACTCGTCTATCAAATATCACAATCGTAGACAGCACACAGGTTGGCTGGTCTCGATTGAACGTTATACGATCAATGTTTCAACGTTTACAAATCTTCGTCAAAAGGCCCTCAATGTACATCAGGTCTATCTTATATAGAGTTCTCCCGGATTCCAGAACGTTCTGTGACGTCACTGTACTTTTCCCTGGAAAGTCCTACTGAACACGTATATCCTTGTTGCATGCACCGAATTAATGTTGACAGCTTGCTGCAGAAATTTCCGTGCGTTGTAAACAAGCTTGTTGACGCGTCGGTTTTCTTCCCTTGATGCATGCACCCGCGTAGACCACGACATACACTCTAACTAAACTCCCTTTGCCAGACTGGGCTGAACTGACATGAGTGACTTTCGCTGTCATTGGTTACTGTTTAACGACGCTCTGTCATAACTCAGATTATCAGCGTCACCCTCCTCCTTGATCTTGACTTGGACCTGGCACCACTCGAGTATAAGCCAGTGGCGGAGTTTTGACTATCGATGTTGTACTTTCCTGTATTTCTTTTCGCTATTAGCTACTTCCGCAGCTCAAAAACGGTGTCTTGTAGATTTCATGAGTAACTTGTCCCCAGGAAATAAACTCAGGTGCCAAGCACACACACACAGACACAAACAGACACACACAGACATACATACACAACCAAACAAACACACACACACACACACGTCAAAACAATTTTTAATAGAGTGAGGGTCCAATGTAGCATAGTTGCGCACTGAAAAAATTCTGCAAAATTAGCTTTTAAATTAATTAAAGTGTCACATAAATGGTAATAGACAATACAGCGCATATTAAATATAATTCTCTGCTTATACAGGCAATTGTTTATTGCCTAAAAATTATTATCTCTCTTTTTAGTAATAGAAACCGCATGCGTGTGTTAAGTAAACACGACGTTATACGCCTCTGCCGTTAGGAGCGCCACGTTCGCCGTAAAATAGTCACATAAAAACCAAAACATAAACTAAAGCAATTTAATCAAACTGTTACTATTAAAGATTTTCGATTATAAATTGCCATATTTTAAGTGCTTTTCAGTGTTTATTTACCTTTAACTTCAAGTGCGAAACTGTAATAGTTATTGCTACAGAAAGAGTCGAGTCGTTGAAAACCTTTTTTCTTTACGCATATTAAAATATAGATAGGCAATTTCGGAACAGAGCTCCATCGCTTCTCGGTCTATTGACTAAGATCAAAGTGTTCACTATGTACATGTGAAAATCGTGTACCTGGCCTGTGGGAGGGGGGCTAAAATTGGGGGTCCTGCCAGGACCATCCTGGCTGTACACGGTGACACTGTCTTCCGGTCGATAGCCAGAGGCAATAAACAAAAAATAAATAAGAAACACAAAGTGTTAACAATCAATCAACAACTGAACAGTACACGATGTCATTAAACTGACTATAAAGTTGAGTAATGAGTTGAGATCACAAATTATATAATATCGTGAAAATAATAACGTTTTAATATTATATATATATAGATGTATTTCTCATATATATATATATATATATATATATATATATATATATATATATATATATATATATATATATATATATATATATATATATATATATATATATATATGCAGTTTTTGGGTGCGTATAAAATTAGTCGCTTACTTATGGACAAACACCCTCTCATCAATTTTATGTCTTCCTGTGTGTCTGCCTATGTCTCTGTTTCTTACTGTGTGTCCGGCTGTGCGTCTGTCCCTGTTTCTGTCTGCTCTCTGTGTGTCTCTGTGTCTGCCTATATGTCTTTCTGTGCGTCTGCCTGTGTGTCTGTCTTGGTGTCTGTATCCGTGTCTGCCTACGTGTCCATCTTTGCGTCTGGCTGTGTGTACTTCTGTGCGTCTTCCTGTGTGTCTGTCTCTGCGTCTACCTGTGTTTGCCTCTGTTTGTCTGTCTGTGTATTTCTCATTTTCCAATATTTGATATTTCCTCGCTTTTAATTGCATCAAGGAATCTCGCAGTCTATTCACTCATGTATTGTTTCTTTAATTCTTTCATGTCTTCTCGATTTGATCCATGAGCCATGAATAAGTCAGGTGCTAATTTTAAGTCAAACACTGGTTTGATCTGGTTGGCTTATTTCTTGTATGTATATAATTTATAGGACACAATTTCATTAGCTTCGTATAACAAGAATTGCAATGGAGAGAACGACATCGTTAAACGTTAACATATAAACTGGTTTTATTTTTAATTAGAGCACTACATATAAATAACATTACTGGATGAATTTACAAAGTTATTTCTAGTGTAATTTACACGGTTATTTCCAGTATATTTAGTACACTTCTTTGTGCTTCTACTATTAAAACACTATCAAACAACAAGGTTACGAGTACAAAGGTTTACAGAAGAAGAAAGGTCCGAAAGGCAGAGATTTTTGAACGCACAGATTCAATTATTTTACTTGGTTTGACGTGCCAACGAAGTTGCTTTTACTTTCCTTTGACGTTTTTCTTAATCGAATAAAGCCAGGAATTCTTATGAATGCCGTAACGAAGAAATTAATGGACTTTATATAGTTACATACAGCAGATTACAATTCTTACACATTTGATTACGGTATTGAAGAAATTAGCCAGTTTATGTTTATATAACTTTGATTACAAACGTTTTAAAGGTGTTTAATATCAACTTCTATTCTATAATAGTCTCCGTTGTTTAATAAAACGACATTATGTAGCTGCCAGGGCATTAACGTTGACTTTATTTCATTTTCTTCGGAATTAAGGCACAAGGATTAATTGGTGATTGGATCAGATAGTTGCTTTTTAACAACGCTGTGTCATAACATAGATGATAATAGTCGCCCTCCTACTTTATCCGGGATTCGTTCTAACCTTTTCCTAGGGTTTTACTGTCTGGCGTTTTCTGAAACTATTTTTCTTATTCCCCGAGCTCCATATGCCCCCCGCCCAGAGTTGCAAACTATTAGTTCGGAGTCTTCTGGAGGCCTGTTGTAGTAGTATAATACCTCTGCTCGTGTCGTCAATCCGTGTGTATCCTCAAACTGTGCCTGCCACTTCCCTTGCCAGAAAGGGCTGAACTGTTTAACTTTTGGTTACTGTTTTACGACACTGTGTCATAACAAAGATCTTTAACCCCGCCCTCACTTTTTCAAGGATTTGAACTGGAACCACCCAAGTATAAGACAATGTGCACTATCTATCGATAGTATACTTTCCTAATGTTTTTCCTGGTAGCAACTTCCGGTGTCTAGTCGATTTCTTGAGTACGATGGCTCCAGGAAATAAGCTCAGATACTAAACAAAGAAACACGCGCACGCACACACCAATCAACCAACAGCTCTGTACAGACTTAAACTACTGACCAATCCATGCGTATGTGCATTTTACAGGGCAGCATTTTCACTTTAGAAGCCCGAGCATTGATCAGCAAATGATCACCTGATCAACATAAAATCAGAATTCTTTAAATACCTCTTCTTATGTTTATTTCGCCCTATAACAGAACCAGACGCGAAGACGCGATCAGATTAAATTAGACATATCCCTGCTGCATTTTCTTATAGGCCAAAACAACAAGTAAAAGAGGTGTTTAGTTGGTTGGATACTTACTAAGTAAGTAAGTAAGTTAGTAGTCTTTATTTGCATCTGACAAGCGTACAAGCATTACGTGCATACATTTTGAAAATAAGCTATTACAGGAACAGATTGTAAAGTCACACATGCGCATTTACATAAATTTACAACTAAATATAATTAAAGATACATGGATTAACAAAGCTGCCTTTAAACAATTATTTTAGATTAAAAAATAATATCTATAAACGTTAATGGCTTAAACGTATTTTCCTATAAGATGTCGCTAATCCATTCGTTTCTATACGAAGACTTTGGTCTCTAAGTCCGTCGTTTTCAACCGTTTTGTTGAGACGAAACCAGGCCTTACAGAATGTAATCATATGCGCACGGAACCCAGCGCCTTTCACCCGTCCAATTTTTCCAGAAATGAATGTACAATGTAGTTGCAACTTGTAATGTTGATTATTATAATCAGGTAGTGACGCTTATTGTTTTAACCTAGGATCATGACTGAAAACTGTGAAGAAATCTACTCATTGCTCATTTCCACGAATTCAGTTGATGTTCTTCACATTAATTAATGAACTGTTCTACATCAGAAGAGAGACAGACAGACAGACAGACAGACAGACAGACAGACAGACAGACAGACAGACAGACAGAGACAGACAGACTCCCTTAAGCACCTCGTGGCTCTTTTACGTATTGCTTTTTGCCATGCATATATACAACTAGAATACACGACTTCTTCTATCTCCGCCACTACTATATCTGAAGTAGTGTCAATCCAAAGCCCGACGCAAGGAGGAGGTCGATGCTAATCATCTGTGTTACGAGACACTGTCGTTAAACAGCAACAAACGGAAGGCTCCCTTAAACACCTCTTTTGCGTTTTATATTCATTCTATATAAACATAATAGATGAATCTTTACACGCCTCTTTTGCAGTTGAATTTATCTTATAAGTACCTACAAACGCACAGCCAAATTAGCTCCACATCGTCCATTATCTGGTGCCATCAGACCAGGGTTCTCAAACGGTGGTACGCGTACCCAAAGGGGCCGCCAGTTGTCATTAAGGGGTACGCGAAAAAATTGAAGACAAAGAAATTTTCTGAGTTTATTCCCATTTTCTTTGATTAGCTATTGACTATTGAAGTCACTATGCCACGTCCGCCATACACGTCTTTTTCTTAAAATTTTCTATGAGTTCATGTCCATCTTTGTTTGATTAGCTATATTCTATGCCTATGATATAATATTTATGTTGAAACGTCACAGCCGCGTCATTTATTTTTCATAAAGATAATTATTAAACAAGTAACTACAATACTGCGTAGTGGTATTATTATTTTAAAACCAACGATGGATAAATTGTTGTAAAACTACCGCTTAGCACTGAATCTTTGCTGGGGGGGGGGTACTCCAACACTGGGGTACAATAAACATAAAGTTTGAGAACCCTTGTCTCTAAACACTGCAAACTAGTAATTTTTTTGCTCAAACTAACACCCTCAAAGACTGTTGTCATCACTCTCCAGCATCCTTGGTCGCTTCACTTCCTCAAGAAGCTCCATACAACCATCATTAACGGCCAAGGACTATCTGGAGTTCATGCGTTAAAAGGTTGACCCAGTTCATCACTGCACAGAGGTTGCTCCACCACCGACCTTTCCTCCCACTGACTGCAGTATGTCTCAGTTGGAACCGATCTCCATCCAAGACCTGCGCCATTTGCTATTATCGTTGACGTCCAAAGCCTGAATAAAGGAAGAGGGCGACGTGAATGGCTCTGGAACTTCGACTCCCTTCAACTAACGCCGCGAAGCAGTCATGATACACAACATTACCGACTTCACTTTTCTTAGCCTCGGCGTATAAGATCGATGGTTAGTCGTCTCCCTTGTCGTCTGAACTTCCCATTGACGGTGTACTTGTTCTAGCTGAGTTGGCTAGGGGGCGCAAGTTGTGCAAATTTCTGCCATGGTCACTCAGCACTCTAACCACTAAGACAATAAGTGATAAAAAGGCTATAATAGGTCACGGTACCAATGGGAATGTCTATCGTGGTAGGTAATCAATCAGTCAGTCAGTCAGTCAATCAGTCAGTCATTCAATAAGTCAGTCAATCAATCCATCAGCTAATCAATCAATCAATCAGTTAATCAGTAGACTGATCTATCGATCTAAAAATATATCGCATCAAACTCAAGTTCGTCGCCGGTGCTGAGAGGATGAACAAGTGAATGAAAGGGTAAACAAATTAATAAATGAAGACATGAATGAACGATATAAAAATTATTGATGAAGATATTTTAATGAACAGATGAACGAAGGAAAGATCGACTGAGGGAGAGAACTTATAAATGGACGAATAGCTATTTTTGACTGACCGACAGAGATGCGATTATCATGATGATGATGATGACGACTTAGAAGATTTTTATCATCATTGTCATCTTCTGTTCTAAGATGAACTTTGTTGTCGTTGCTGCTGATGCTGAAGATGGGTTCACTGATCATCTTCACCTCGTCGCTTGGCAACGGAGAGTGCCTCGGAATTGAGGCCAGTTCACAGGTCGACGACCTCAATGACCCCAATGACCTCAGTGACCTCTCTCTGTCGCGTAACGAATCTGTAATTTCGTCATCATCATCATCGTCTTTAGTTCTTGTGACCCAGTAGCCGATTGGTTAGAGCGCTGACCTTGTAATTCGGAAAGTACGGGTCCGAGTCTCCTTCTCTGAGACGGTTGCCGTGTAGGCATCTTGAGCAAGTCCTTCACTCACAATTGTTCAGCGCCATCGATTGATGCTTAGTCACTAGACAGTGGCGCTTAGTAAATAAATAAGCATCAATTGATAACACTAAGCAATTAGTGTAGGTAAGCGACTTTCTCACTGTTCACGCAGAATGCCCTCAGCATGTTTTTGCTTATATAGCATAGATTGGCACTGTTTAAAAGGTGTCTAAAGATATCACTGTGAAAATGTGAAAAACCAACCAACTTTCGATTTCCAGGTTTATGTAGCATAGATTGATTACATTTGAAAGGTGTTTAAAGAGAACGCTGTAAATAACCAACACGATAGTTGCTTTAACGACACTGTGTCATAACGAAGATGAATGGCGTTACCCTCCTCTTTTCATTACTGAATTTAATGCGCTTCATTTAAATATAACGCCGGTGGGATCAATTTAAGAAGTGTGGAAGACGTAGTTGCTGAATCAATCACTGAATTAATGTTGATTGATTTGAAATTATAGTTGTTGCCAAACCAGTATTTAAAACAGTAACATTATTTTCTATTAATACGGGACAACAACAAAATCTAACCTATCTCCAACGTATCCAAAACAGCGTCGCTCATGTTGTATGCAACTCCCCATATCGTGCCAGCAGTAAGCCACTCCTCAAATCCCTCCACTGGCTACCCGTCAAGGAAAGGATCATCTACAAAGTTTCCATCATCACGTATAACTGCATAAAAAATACTCCCTCATAGCTATCCGACCTTCATCACAACCACATGCCCTCGAGAAACACACGGTCATCGGGAACCCGAACCCTTGTCCTTCATCGGTGTCGCACTACAACTGCATCAAAATCCTTCTATGACACCGCTTTGGATGAAGGGGCGCTTCCCGTTTAAAGTAACGAGCCACTGTTTGCCATCTCTTAGGCATAATGGTCTCGATACCAGTGACATGGCCAATAACCGACCTATTTCCAACTTATCTTTTTTCATCAAAGATAGCTGAGAAATATTTTGAGGCAGCAGTCGGGTTTCAGAAAGTTCGACTCCACTGAGTCTTTGCTAACTCGTATCTGTGGAGCTGTTGATCGGGACACGTAACACTCGTCACCCATTTTTTATGTGTATGCAGCCGTCGATAGCTGTCGTGGGTCTGTTCCTTCCTCTCTGGTCGAAGAAGTGCCAATGAACAAGTGAATGAGCAATTATACAAGTGAACAAATGAACGAACGAATGAGGGAAAGAACGTATAAATGAGCAACTGGACGAATAGCAATTGGTGAATGACTGTCAGAGATGCGATTTTCATGATGATGATGATGACGACGACTAAGGAGGTAGTGTCTTCATCATCATCATCATCATCATCTTTTCTAAGATGGACGTTGTTGTTATTGCAGCTGATGCTGAAGATGGTAGCGCTTAATAAATTACCAAGCATCAGTCGATGACGCTGAGCAATTCTTAGTGAACGACTTCCTTAACGTGCATACAGGTCAATCGCCTCGTTAACCGAATGGCATTTGTGTCCCAGGCCTATATAGCTTAGCTTGAACACGTTTAAAAGGTGTCTAAGGCGTACGCTGTATATAAGACCGACTGGATAGTTGCTGTTTAACGACATTCTCTCATAACAAAGATGATTGGCGGTACTTTTCTCCTTTCTTTACTGAATTTAATGCGCCTGATTTAAATATAGCTTCTGTGGGATCAAAATTTAAAAGTTTTCCCATAATAGTTTTAATTTCAAAACAATGATTTTCTAAATATTCACTTTCTTTCCATTGAATAATTGTAAATTTAAGACCCTTTTCAAAAGAGTGATCAAACGTCCTTTAGGCTATAAATGTTTATCGTGGTAGGTGGTAGATAATCAATCAGTCAGTCAGTCAGTCAGTCAGTCAGTCAGTCAATAGGTCAGTCAATCAATCCATCAGCTAATCAATTTTTTTTATTTCAAAAACATTTCGTGTCTACACACTAGGGCCTATATCAGAAGAGGGTAACTTTTGCATAAATAATTTTTAGACTGATTTTTATTTGACATCAAACTTCTAACAATGCATAATGGAATTACCATTTTGAAACTTCATATAATTCTTTATATAATAAGAATATGCAACATACTGGTATTCATATATTATATATTAAATTGTAAACATTTATTTTTAAGGATTTATTACATTAGATTCTTTAAAGCTTTTATTTTAAAAATGCCCAATCGCAAACATTGATCGAAGACTGGGTCTCATATTTATATAGATTCAGGTAGCTACTTTTAAAAGGTATCTAAAAAGAGCGCTAAAGCCAATTATATAGCATTGTATAGCATTGTTTAGTTACTTGCTTAAATGCTTATATAGCTTTATTTAATTCCCTTTAGAAGGCGTGTAAAGAGAGCGTTAAATCGAAGTTGTTACCCGCTCTTATATGGCATTGTTTATTTCCGGTTTAAAGCTTTCTAAGGAGAACGTTAAATCTGATCGGTTACCAGAGAATACAAATGTTGAGTTGCAGAAAGCACAAATGCAGAATCTACCAGAACGGAACTTGGAGATGAGTCGGAAGATGTCTTAGTGGTCTTGATCTGCGGACGACAGATGTCCACGTGACCTCGGTAGGCCGACAGATGTCTTATCTATTGATGCTTTTGCATAAATAATTTATAAAATCAATTTGACGACATCAAACTTCTAGCGATGCCTAATACAATAACCGTTTTACAACTTTATTTAATAATTTGTAAGTAGAAATATATATTATAATAATATGTATAGCTTTATTATTTAAAATTTCTTTCTTTAGAGAAGTAGGCCTAAATATGATTCTTCTATTAAAAAGACTTCGGTTTGCCGAGTCAATGAAGTTGCTTTTAAATTTTTTTGAGGTTTCCTTATCGAATGAAGCCTGGCATCTCTACACGAGTTGAACGGTTTAACCGAGAAAATTATTGTAGTTTATATATCTATATAGCCTTTATTCCAAACTTTTTAAAGTTATCTAGTATCAACTACCGTTCTATTAATAGTCTCTGTTATTTTAATAAAACGACATATTGTGCCATTACCCTATCTGTAGTCTAATCAGTCCAAAGCCTTGAGCACGGAGGAGGGCGACATTAATCATCTTTGTTATAAGACAGTGTCTTTAAAGAAGTAAATAACGGAAGCTCTCTTAAACACCCCTTTGACGTGCTCATTTTCCCATCAATATTATCATAATAGCAAACTCCCTAAACACCTCTTTTACATTTATTCTAACTCTATAAGTGAGTACTTACGCTTCGGGTAATCGACGCAGGTAAATCATTCATTTTTCTGTGGCGCTAGCAGATGTCGGTAAACACTGGAAACTAGTAAACTATACCCTGAAACTAACCGGCGACGACTCTGGTCATCACTTTCCAGCATCCTTGGTCGCTCCACTTTCTCAGGAAGCTCCACACAACCATCATTCACGGTCACGGATTATCTCGAGTTCATGCGTCAAAAGGTTGACCCAGTTCGTCGTTCCACAGAGGGTGCTCCACCACCGACCTTTCCTCCCACTGACTGCAGGATGTCACAATTAGAACCGATCTCAATTCAATTCAATTCAATTATTTTTTTATTATTCAATTATTATTTTATTGACAACTATGAAAACAAGACAATACAATTATGAATCATGCTCATACAGCTGGCATCAAAGGAAGGCCCAGAAGGGATAGAATCCCGCTAACAGGGACACCTATTTACAATTTTTTTTTTAATTTTCATATTATTAGTTAAGCAGCTCGGTTAACGCCTTGTTGACTTAGAACTTAATCATTGTCCTGTAGGTACCTTGACTAAAGGTTACAGGAATCTTTATTTTCTGTATTTTCTGTACTGGTATCTTCTGTATTGTTGTTTTATATTTCATCTTTATATTCTTATTGTTCTTTCTCATCAGATATTGTTGGTCCAGTACCATCGTCCTCGGTCCAGTGCAATCTTACCATCAGATAAACGCAGCACAGCACGGTCTTTCTCGTCCTCCTCGTCAGATATTCTCGGCACAGCGCAACCTCCTTCCGCCAGCTCGCCTGCCCGCCAGGATGGCCGATCGGCCGAGCGACCAGTCGACACCTCCTTCCTCGGCTGAAGTTGTTGTTCGCGCTTTCTGAAACGTCACTCGCGACGCGCCGCTCTTCTTCTTCTTGATGAAAGGGTTGCGTTTCAGGTTTATTTATAAGCAGTTGAGACCGTTTAAAAGGTCTCTAAAGAGATCGCTAGATTCAATTAGTAGCCCATTCCTATGTAGCATAGTTCAATTCCGTTTACAAAATGTTTTAAGATTGCTAAAGCAATCGGTGTCCATTCTTATGTTCGTTAATTCATTCATTCGAAGATTTATATAGCGCCCCTTCAAGGGAACTACTCAGAGGCGCTCCCGATACCAGCATGTTCAAATAAGACAGTTTTAAGGTTTGCAAGAAACAGGCTAGGGGTGATCCCAGCGCACATGCGGAGCTCTAAGGGAAGTCTATTCCAGTCTATATGTCAGGATAGGATGATACACTTGAACACCTCTTTTACGTGTTTCTTTTACCTTATATATTATCAGAATTGACGACCTCTTTTAACTTGGCCATTATTGAATCTGTAGTAGTGTCAGTCCGCCGCAAAAAAGGAGGGTGACGCTAATCATCTTTGATATGAGGAAGTGTCGTTAAACAGTAACCAAAGTTTGCCCCAATCTGGCACAGGAAATTAAACAACAACTAACGGAAGGCTCTCTTAAACATCTATTTTACCTGCTAGTTTTTATATATTACCATAGTCAGGAGACTCTCTTAAACATCTCTTTTACATCTGCTTTTACCCTACAAGTAGGGTAAAAACATAAGCACCTACCCAATCTATGTTATGATACAACGTCGTTAAAAGGAAACTACTAAGTTGCAGTTATATTAATGGAAATGTTCTTTCATATAGCGCATTCGTCACGTGGCCTATGACGCCTTACGGAAGTTACATAAGTCACGTGTTTCCGTCGGAAATCTGTTCCCCTAGCGTCGTCTCTAAATCAATTCGTATAATTATGACCATGGCAGAACTGAATCAATCGTTGCTGCTGATGCTGAAGATGGGTTCACTGATCATCTTCATCTCGTCGCTTGGCAACGGAGAGTGCCTCGGAATTGAGTCTAGTTCTCAGGTCGACGACCTCAATGACCCCAATGACCTCAGTGACCTCTCTCTGTCTCGCGACGAATCTGTAACGTTGTCATCATCATAGTCATCATCATTGGCATCATCGCAAGTGTCATCAACTTCACTAGATTAGATTAGATTAGATAATATTAGATTAGATTGATTACACTGGTCTGCAGGTCATTAGTTCTTGTGACCCAGTAGCCGATCTGTTAGATCGCTCGCCTTGTAATACGGAGAGTATGGGTTCAAGTCTGCTTCTCTGAGACGGTTACCTTGTATGGACCTTGAGCAAGTCCTTCTCTCACAATTGCTCAGCGCCATCAATTGATACTTGGTCACTGGATAATGGCGCTTAATAAATAACTGACCCTCAATCGCTGACCTTGACCAATTGTAAGTGAAGGACTCCCTCAAGTCAATACAGAGCACTAGTTTCATAACCAACCTGCCACCGTGTCCCAGGCTTATATAGCATGCATCGGCGACGTTTTAAAGGTGTCGAAAGAGATCGCTGTAAATAATCGACACGATAGCTGCTGTTTAACGACAACACTGTGTCATAGCAAAAATGATTGGCATTGCGATCGTCTTTTTTTACTGAATTTAATGCGCTTCTTTTAAATATGGCATGGGTGGGATCAATCTTGCAATCGTGGAAGACGTAATTTGCTAATTCAAACACTGATCTAATGTTGATTGATTTGAAATTATAGATGTTGCCCAGGGCTACAGGAGTGGTAAAATTACAGATGAGTACACGGTAACGGTTAGTTTTCCGAAAGAAATTAGAGGGGAATATACGCTACAGTATTTTAATATAAATAGATATAAATATTTTTTAGGTGAGTATACGGTCTCTAGAGGTGAGTATACGCTGTATACCCGCGTATACCCTCGACTACAGCCTTGGTGTTGCCTGACCAGTATATAAAATAGTAAGATTTATTCTCAGTTAATATATCTTCTAATATTAAACCATGTTTATTGTGAACGCTGCTGCCCCATCTTTTATTATGTGCATTGCACTCTCAAACTAATATAGTCCTTTTATCTTTATAAATTTAGGAAAAAAATTTTTTATTTGTTTGGCATGTGGTGGAATGTGCAAGATGAAAAATTTTAAATTGGTCCCATATTAGTTTTCATTTCAAAACACTGATTTTCCAAATAAAGTTTGAATTTCTTTACCCTTAATCAAGGGTGCCGCTAGGCTTAACAAATTGGACGCACATACCTACCGTCTCTTCCCATCAACACCCGTCCTCTGTCTGCCACTCGTAGTCATACACTGAAAATGACTCAGAAAAAAGTACAGAATAACATATGTAGGATATCATATGATATTATTTATAGATACTGTATGGTAAACCAATATTATACAAAGAATTTGTCAAAACAACGATGCGATGCCTAATCCTTGCGTGGATTTGATTTGGTGGGTGGACGCACGTGCGTCCAGTGAGTCACGCTGCTGACGCCCTGCTTTGAATAATAATTGTAAAGTTAAGACACTCTTTGCTTGTACGATCAAACGTCTTTTGGACTTTTTTCTTTCAAAATAATTTCTTGTCTACACACAATATCAGAGCAGTGTACACCTTTGCATAAATAATTTTAAAAGAGATATTTATTCGACGTCAAACTTCTGGCAATCCATAATGTAATTACCATTTTAGAACTTCATTTATTTCTTTATGCAGTTGCAATGATATGTGTTATATATTATTAAGTATAATTTGGTTATTAAGATTTTATTTCATTACACTCTGTATATTATCTTCCGTTAAAAATCATGCAGAGACACAATTACTCAAATGCTAAATCTCCAGTTTATATAGAATCATTTTGGAACGTTTAAAAGGTGTTTAAAGACAGTACAAGACTCAGTTACCTAAATTTATGTAGCATCGTAGAATTCCGTTTAAAAGGTGTTTAAAGGTTACGAAACCAATCGTTGGCCATTATTTGTAAGTAAGCGACTTCCTCAATGTCCATATAGAACATTCTCTTCCCGGCTGTTTAACGACTATGTGTCATAACAAAAATCATTAGCGTTGCTCTCCTCTGGTTTTACTGAATTTAATGCGCTTGATTTAAATATAGCGCCAGTGGAATCAATTTTACAAGCTTAGAAGACATAATTTTAAAATTAAACACTGCATTTAAAGTTGATTGATTTGAAATTATATGTGTTGGCTAACCAGTATTTAAAACAGTAGGCTTATTCTTTGTTAATATACACATTTTTAAATTAATCCATGTTTATAATGTACGCTGCTTCCCCATCTTTTATTATGTGCATTAAAGTCTGCAACTATTATGGCCCTTTTAGCTTTAACAATTTCACATACAGAATGTACAATTTGAAAACTTAGATGGTGTTCCCATATTAGTTATAATTTCAAACCACTGATTTTCCAAATACTAAATTTCTGTAATTTGAATAATTGTAAAGTTAAGACACTTTTACTAGGGTTACTAATGATTTTTCAGACTTTTAAATCACAGTTGTCGCTACGTATTAAATTATATAAAATCTGTTGGAACCATTTAAAAGGTGTCTAAAACAGCCCTAAACCTAAATGGTTACCCAATCTTCGTCTTTTAATTCCGTCTAGAAAAGCCAGCTGAAAGTTAAGTATCTACTCATTATTATATGGCATACTTTATTTACGTCTAAAAGGTTTCTAAAAGAGCGTTAAATCCAATCGGTTACTAGAAAACACAAATGTTGAGTTGCAGAAAGCGCGTTACATAAATGCTCTTAGTAACGAGTCTGACGTCAGTGCCTCTGGAAGAAGAAAGAAGCTCAGTCGAAGATCGTTTGTGGATTAAGACATAAAATAGTGCTACGTAGATACATTCATAAAAACATATATGTATACATGCATTTTTAAGTATATGTGGCATAATACGGTTTTAAGCAACCAGTAATTAGTTGGTTATTTGCTGCTTAACGACGCTGTTTCATAACAAAGATGATTAACGTCGCCCTCCTACTTCATCCATGCTTCTAACTGGCGACACCCGAAACTGGTAGTGGCAGGGTTAACGTGATTGAACTGAAAAATAAATGGTGACGGGGTTAGATGCTATGAATGTATCGAAAGATAGCACTGTAGATGGTGTAACCACCTTTCAATAGTAGAATCTTATGGCCACAAGGGCCGTTGACGTCGACCTATCATAAAAAGAGGTTTCTAGCACCTTGTGAAAACAGGAGCCTCGAGGAATATATAAGGCCAGTTTAAGCGTTTTAAGGGTGTTTAAAGAGATAATAATAAATAGTAATAGTAATAATCTTTTCTTTATTAATTCAAACCGACAAACGCAGTAAGATTAAATTGATACATGACAGTACAATTATCTT
>OY744605.1:4252686-4387686 GCA_963556255.1 Allolobophora icterica | reverse complement strand
TCTTTGTGTCTGCCTATGTCTCTGTTTTTTTTCTGTGTGTCCGGCTGTGCGTCTGTGTGTCTGCCTCTGCGTGTCTCTGTGTCTGCCTGTGTGTCTTTCTGTGCGTCTGCCTGTGTGTCTGTCTTGGTGTCTGTATCCGTGTCTGCCCATGTGTCTGCCTACGTGTTTATCTTTACACCTGGCTGTGTGCCCTTCTGTGCGTCTTCCTGTGTGTCTGTGTACCTGTGTTTGCCTCTATTTGTCTTTCTGTGTGTTTCTTTGTCTTTCTGTGTCCGTCTGTGCGTCTGACTCTGTGTCTGTCTGTGTGTCTGCCTGTGTGTGTCTCTGTGTCTGCCTGTGTGTCTGTCTCTGTGTCTGTTTGTGTGTCCGTCTGTGGGTTGCCTGTGTGTCTGTCTGTTACCCGACAAAAGCGTGCAGGACAATGTAATGAAAAACATCTGTTGTTTGATAGTAGTTTAATAGTAGAAGCACAGAAAAGTGTACTAAATATACTTGAAATAACCGTGTAAATACACTAGAAATAACCGTCTAAAATACACTAGAAATAACCGTGTAAAGTCTTCCGCTAATGTTATTCATATGCAGTGCTGTAATTAAAATAGAATCAGTTTATATGTTAACGTTTAGCGATGTCGTTCTCTCCATGGCAATTCTTGTTTTACGAAGCTAAGGAAATGTGTCCTATATATACATCTATATAAATAAAGCGAGATTTCTGTCTGTCTCTCTGTCTGTTTGACCGGGCTTAACTTCTACAATTTTGCACCTTTTCACTCGAAACCTTCACTACTGTGTCCGCCTCGGCATCGGACAGCCAGTGGAGGGGTTCGCGTCCCCCGTTTTCACCGCTAACATGGTGATAAGGGCCAAAAACTCGCCCCACGGCATAGGAAATTTCCAATCCCTAATACAAATTAATTGTAGCACAATGACGTTATACCTAAAAATAGCACCAGGGACGCGTACGGAAGATTTGGAAATTTCCTGCGCCGGTATTTCCCAACGTCGTTAATAATGGCCATGGCGTCGTTGTTTACTTTCGGAAAGAATTTAATAACGATGGCTTCGAATTATATTAATCGTTTTACAGCAAAATTGTAACACTGGTAGGTTCAAACACAAACAGACTGCGAAGCAGTCGCCGCCACAGGGCGAATGCGAAGCAGTCAGTCCACGGCAAAGGTCGCTAGACGCCAGAAGGCGTATACAAGCCACAGTCTCCGCTGTACTCCAGAAGGCGTCAACAAGACTGCGAAGCAGTCTCTCCCACAGGTCGCCAGACACCACAAGGGCTTCCAAGACTGCAAAGCAGTCGCCGCCAGAGGGCGACTGCGAAGCAGTCAGTCCACGGCAGAGGTCGCTAGACGCCAGAAGGCGTATACAAGACTGCGAAGCAGTCTCCGCTGTACGTTGCCTGCTCTCCAGTTCGGGCCAGTAAGAATCTGTTTCTTCTGGCACGAAAGGGCAAGACAACTAATGTTGTTTATCTCCAAGCTCTACAGTTAAATTTCAAATAAAGTAACATTAAAAAAATAACTATTGCGTAATTTCTTTAACCCGGCAACGCCGGGTACAGCAGTAAATTTCTTCCTTATTCGCTACACGGATTTAAACTTATACCTAAATTTGTTGCTTATTCGCTAAAGGGATTGAAACTTATAACCCCGGACAACGCCGGGTAAACCTGCTAGTACAAGAAATAAGCCAACCAGATCGCGATCACGGATCAAATCGAGAATAATAATAATAATAATAATAATAATAATAATAATAATAATAATAATAATAATAATAATAATAATAATAATAATAATAATAATAATAATAATAATAATAATAATAATAATAATAAGAGGGGTAGCCGTTCCAGAATAATTACAGTTATAATTTCTAAGTCCCTGAGGGAATGAAGTACCTCGGGGCAAAAAAAAAATAAAAAATAATAATAATAATAATAATAATAATAATAATAATAATAATAATATTTATTCTTTAATTAAGCGCCTGCAACCGCACTGCGCTGTACATGTACATGTTATGCGATAAACCTTAACTACTAACAGAACAGACAGCCTGCAATACACGGCGCAAATTGCAGCCTACAAAGCATGTCCGCGTATGGGACTCAATCTCTGTACCTCTCGCACTCTACGCCAGATGTTGTCCAATGCGCTACATGAAAGAATTAAAGAAACAATACATGAGTGAATAGACTGCGTGATTCCTTGATGCAATTAAAAGCGAGGAACATCAAATATTTGAAAATGAGAAAACACTTGAAAGAAAATTCGTGGATGTAATGTAAATAATTTATTTAAAGTGTTCTCGATAATGCTTTAATTTTACTTTAAGTGCATTTCACTTGCACGGGTGTATGGCTGTAGCCTACCTACATCTGAGGGGTAGCCTATCTATCAAGTTAGGCGGTACGTTATTGACTATTAATAAGTTAAGGGTATAATATTCAAATTACTGCCTACATCCCTCCTAAATGAAAGCACACTGCATATCCAAATACTCCACTCCTTACGGAAAGCGAAACCTCTTGGTTAAACTTAAAACAATGCTCGTAATACAGTGATCCATTAGACACCTTTAAAGTTGAATCATCGTACGTCTTATATTTGGCAACTACATTTAATTTCTAGATTGAACCAAAACACTGTATAAAAATTAACAATTGTGCACTAAAACTTGCTACGTAAATTGACATCGAAATATGCGGATTTACGTACAGCGTTTCGAAATTTAGAGCATTAAAAGTAGGTGAAAACAGTTTAAAATTTATTGCAATTCATCTTTGTTATGAGACAGTGTCGTAAACAGTAACTAACCAAAGACTCTCTTAAACACCTCTTTCACGTTTTAATTTTCCAAATATATAAGTAAAATAGCAGACTTCCTTAAACACCACTTTTTCATAAGCTATGATCCTATAAGTAGCTACATATTCCAGCTCCAATTAAATCGTTTTCTATTCAACGATGCTACAATTAGATGTCGCTAAACACTGCAACTAGTAAACTACTTCCTTAAACTATAACTAACCCTCGATGACTGTGGTCATCACTCTCCAGCATCCTTGGTCGCTCCATTTCCCCCAAGAAGCTCCGTACAACCATCATTCACGGCCATGGACAATCTGGAGTTCATGCGTCAAAGGTTGACCAAGTTCGTCATTCCAAAGAGGGTGATCCACCACCGACCTTTCCTCAAACTAAAGGTCAATAATCTTGAAAAATTGGACCGGTGAAGCGCTCTGAGTTCCGTGAGGAAAGAGGGCATTGTGTGAGGTTTCTTCAGTAAAAAGGAAACAATACAGACAGATGCATATACAAACATACATGCTTGCATGCACACATACATAGACACATAAACACATACATTCACACATACATGCACACATATATGCAATGCATGCATATTTGATCTGCCTACTACCAAGTTTACTTTGATAGATCGCTTTTGAATACAATGGTTCCCACGACTTAGAGGCTAACGGCGCAGTAGAAATCTGGATATTACGATTATAGCTCACAGTAACCGGTCTCGACGTCGACCTTCCTTGCGTTGACGCAGTTTTGAACATAGAATATAGTGTATAGATATTATTAGATGCATGTTGTATTTCTATATCCTATATAAGGTCGGATACAAACTCTTTAAAGGTGTCTAATATCGACTGCCATTCTTTTAATAGTCTCCGTTGTTTGATAAAACGAAATCTTCCGGTTGCCAGACCGTTGACGTTGACTTTATCTAATCTTCTTCAGAACTGAGGTACAAGGATTAACTGGTGATTGGATTGGATTAAACGGTTCACAGATGGCTTATTTTGACAGAACAAAGGCAGTTGACACCGATAAGAAAAGGTGCTTTGAATTGTTCTCACCGTTCATGTGGCATATTACTGGTTTAAGCAACCAGTAATTAGCTTGTTAGATCCTCTTTAACGACAGTGTGCCATAACAAATTTAATATGATTAGGGTCGCCTTCCTACTTTCTCCAAGCTACGGATTGGCGACACCCGAAAACGGTAGTGTCAGGGTTAACACGATTGGACTGAAGAATAAATGGTGACGGGGTTAGATTTTGTGAATGTATCTAAATGTAGCATTGTATACGGTATAACCTTATGGCCACAAAGGCCGTTGACGTCGACCTAACATCAAAAGAATTTTTAAATTCCACATTAAAAAAAGCGGTCACGAGGAATATATAGCGTCAGCCAGAGCGTTTTAAGGGTGTCTATGGAATCGATGCATCCAAATTTTCTTTTACCCTTATTTGACGTCGATATTGTCATACCCACTAAGTCTGCAGAAATGTGCTGATTTCGATGGGTCCAGAGTTTGACAACATCTTATGGCAACATAGGTCGTTGACGTCGACATAGATTATACTGGCATATTGCATTTCATGTGCTGATTTAAGATCGGTCCAGGAGCATTCGATTCGCAACTTAAGTCAGGATTGGTTCAAAGTCAAAATCCATAAGTCAGACAAGTTGAAAATCATGAGAAAACGGTGGATGTATGTATAGAACTGAAGCGCTGACAGAGATAAAGCAAAGGAGTAATGCTGTAATGCTCTATAATCAAAATTATAATTATAACTTTAAAATATGTTACTACACCCTTCAACTAACTCGGAGAGGCAGTCATATGTACCTAGCAGTTTCGACTTTATTTTCTTTGCCTCGGCATATTAAAGCGATGGCTAGTCGTCTCCCACGTCGTCTGATCTTCCCACTGACCGTATACTTGTTCCAGTCGAGTTGGCTAGGGGGCGCAAGTTGTGCAAATTTCTACTTTGGTGGGAATTTGAACCCCCGACCTCTCGGTTGACGCTCGAGCACGCTAACCACTAAGACGTTCATGCTGCCCAACAACATTACAAAAAGAAGTTCTGAAATTACTAAATCATAAAAAGGCTATAATAGGTCAAAGTACGAATGGGAATGTCTATCGTGGTAGGTGACGGAATGCACTGGTTGGGGCAAGTGGCCCGGTGGAAAGGCCCCGGATGAAATCGACGAAAGACGATATAGATCAGTCCAAGAACCCCCGATTATAACCATATTATTATATTGTAGCCTATGAACTGGCGTAGCACACGAGGGAGCGACCAAGTCGGTCTATTGTTCTACATAATTAATTGTTGTAAATAAACTCATTTTATCATAATTCTAGACCGAGTCTATTTCTTTAAACTTTAAGGGGCCATATAACATTGTCTCTGTCTGTCTGTCTGTCTGTCTGTCTGCCTCTGTCTCTCTGTCTCTTTCTGTCTGTCTTAAAAGGTGCTTGATACATAAAAACGAACAAGCATACAATGCAGACATACATAAATAAACACCAGCAGAAATAAGTGTACACTTGTATACACAATACATACATAGTATGCATGTATGTACGTAGGCCAACGTATGCATGCACGCGTGTTTGTATGCATGTACTAAATACATACAGGCATCAGTGCATGCATACACGCATGAATGGATACATACATTAAATCGTAATTAATTTCTATAACGCCTCTTACAACCTCACAACCAGACACATTATTAGGAATTAATTTCTTTAGGAGAGTAAATATGATTCTTTAATTAAACGTACTCTGGTTTTCCCAGTCAATTAAGTTGATTTTAATTCCTTTGATATTTTGTCTTTATAGAATAAAACCAAGCAGCCTTGTAATACCGGGATGGTTTTAATTAGCAATTGTGAAGTTTATACTTTAATATAGCATCGGATACAAACTTTTCGAAGGTGTCTAATCGATTTCCTGAGTAGGTTGGCTCCAGGAAATAATAATAATAGTAATAATAATAATAATAATAATAATAATAATAATAATAATAATAATAATAATAATAATAATAATAATAATAATAATAATAATAATAATAACCTGTCATTTCTATTGCGCCTAAACAAAATGGATAATCTTGCACGAAAGCGCATAACAGAAAGTAGACTAATCATAGTACATCCTAAACAGATAAGTTTTAAGGTTAGATTTGAAGGTCAATGGTGATGAGGATTTACGAATAGAATCAGGAAGTTTATTCCATTCAGTCGGTCCGGCTAACGCAAATGCTCGATTTCCAAGTTTTCTGTGTGATCGGGTGATGGCGAAGTCCCCTTGAGATGATGATCGTAGTCCTCGTCTGGGTTGAAGAGAACAGCATGGAGTAACAAGTGAAGACACATACAGAGGGATTGGGATTCAAGTACTTGGATGAGGATAGAGTGATCAACACAGTCAAAAGCAGAACTAAAATCCAATAGCAAGAGAGCAGTGATGAGGCCAGAATCAAGAGCCATTGTAGACTTTAAGGACAGCAGTTTCAGTGGAATGGAGGCGACGAAAACCAGATTGAAGAGGTGGTAGAAGTGAGTTGAATTCAATGTAGCGTGAAAGCTGGCGGTGGACAGCGCGTTCAACAAGTTTCGAGATGAATGAAAGATTAGAAATAAGCTCAGATACCAAACACACAAACACGCGCGCGCACAAACTAACCAACCAACAGCTCTGTACATACTTAAACTACGGACCAATCCCTGCCTACGTGCGTTTAACAGGGCAGAACCTTCACTTTCTAAGTCGGAGCATTGTTCTGCAAACGACGCCACTAATTAACCTACAAGCAGTGTTATTCAAACACCTCTTTCTACGTCTCTTTCGCCCTATATATAAGCCTAAGTCACTAAACGCATAACTTCGCTTTCTTCGTTGGGGGTATGTTAATTGTATTCACTAATAGGGCAAAAGCGACACGTAAAGAGGTGTTTAGTTGGTTGCATACTTACTAAGTACGGTAACTAAGGAAATTAGTAGCCTTTATCTGCATCTGATAAGCGCACATACACTACGTGCAGAAAATGAATACATACATTTTGAAAAAACTATTACAGGAGCAGATTGTACGAAATATAATTAAAAATACATCGATTAACAATTTAGATTCAAAAATAATATCTACAGGGGTTCCATAGAGTAGTGGTAACATCACTGGCGTGAAAAGCAAGAGGTAGCGGGATCGTTTCCTGCAACCATCCCAAATTTAGGTCCACTCAGCCTTTCATTCGCGAGATGGCGCGTTTGTTAAAATGAGATGTAGGACGTGATGGGCGCCTTGCATGGATGCCGTGTACAGTTAAATTCGACTCCTGTAATAACTTGTGATCATCCGTTCATACTGATTTGTAATCATACTGCGTTATTGTAGAAACGGCAGCCACGCAGGGCGCCTTACAAACATGTATACAGTAGAAGCACGTGATAACAGTATTACAGGAGTCGAATATATTTGTTTTTATACGGCAGCCACAGAGCGCCAGTCACAGCCAACTATTCGTTTAACCACCTCTGCCACCTAGCGAGTGGAAGGCTGAATAAACCTTATGGAGTCTCCAGGGTTCGATCTTGGTCGATGGCGCGTTTACACGTAGGTGCACTAGGCGTGGTGGCTCAGTGGTAAGTTCGGCGCCTTGTGACCGGAGCGATGCAGGTTCGACTCCCACTCTAGCCGCTGCGTACGGACCTTGGGCAAGTCCTTCACTCGCAATTGCTCGTGGCGCTTCGGCGTGAAAATTCCGGCACAGTATCAAATGCTGTAGTCGGGAGGTGCACTAGGCGCGCGCCTAGGGCCACCAAATCTCGGAGGGCCCTCAAACGAATGAAGATATTTTTTCAATTATAAAATGTAGCATTAAACCAAATAACTTCACATTCCTGGAAAGCAGCTTCTATAAGTAATTATAATTACAGGGTCAATAACACTCATAAAACGGATTCAAGTTCAACTTCGTAGGTTTTTGCACATGATTGGCTAAACACCACCTGAGTTTCAGACTCTCAGTCTCATGGGTGGTAATCCCGGGTGTTCGAGGGGACCAGACCCCCACCTCTAACAGTGGGGCAGTGGGGGACACAATATACAGTTGTCCCCACATTTAAAGAATTACCAAAATGCTCAAAAAAACTGTTCACCTAGGTTTTGATCAGATCAGTTCAAAAGTGTCCCGTGTACCAATGGGAATGTCTAGCGTAGTAGGTGACGGAATGCGGTTGAACTCGACGTATTATAACCCTATTATATTGTAACCTATGACCTAGCTTAGCACAAGAGGAAGCGATCAAATTGCGATGTTCTGACTGGAACCAACAGCTATCTGTCTGTCTGCCTCTGCCATTCTGTCTGTCTGCCTCTGCCTCCATCTCTCAGTCTGTCTGTTTTAAAGTAAATGTCTTGATACATAAAGATGAACAAAGATTCATACACCCAAACATACATAGATGCATACATGTATACGCACATGCATGCATGCAGACATACATGCACACATGCATAAATAAATGCATACATATATATACACAATACTAACATAGTACGCATGCATGTATGTATGTACGTACGTACGTACGTATGCACGTGTTTTTGTATGTATGTTAGTTGCTGTTTAACTGCGTCATAACAAAGATGATTAGCATCGCTCTCACCCATTCTCCAGTCAATAAGCATGAAGCAAGTTTATTTTATTTATTTTTAGGATATTTCTAAAGCGCCTCTCGAAGTCAACTACTACTCAGAGGCGCTCCCGACTACAGCATTTGATACTGTGCCGGAATTTTCACGCCGAAGCGCCACGAGCAATTGCGAGTGAAAGACTTGCCCAAGGTCCGTACGCAGCGGCTAGAGTGGGATTCGAACCTGCAACCCTCCGGTCACAAGGCGCCGAACTTACCACTGAGCCACCACGCCCCAGGTTATAACCCTGCCGTCTGTATTTACTTATAGACAAACTCAATACATAAAAGAGGTTTCTAGAAGCGGCTAAAGCCACTGCACTATATCAGAATACAAGAAGACCCTTAAACAAATCTTTTACGTGATGCTTTTGCCCTGCATGCGATCAGAATAGAAGACTTCTTTTAACTCCGCTATTACCGCATTTGTAGTAGAGTCAGTTCAGTCTGTCCCAAGAAGGAGGGCGACACTAATCATCTTTGTTATGAGACAATGTCGTTAAAGAACAACTTACGGAAGGCTCTATTAAACACCTCTTTTACGGGTTGATTTTCTCTTATATAGTATCACATATAATTTCTTGTGATTTCTTGTGAAATCATAATAAGGCGTCCTCGAACCAAAATTCTAGATACCCCTCCGCCCATTGCTGGGATCGTACGTGTAAATGAAATAAAAATTTTGGGAGTCACTCTTTCTGAAAAAATTGGGTTCTCCTCGCACATTAATAACATCTGTTGTAAAGCTAAACAATCCTTTATTGCTCTGCGAGTCCTGGTTTCGCATGGATTAACTGGAAGCCGCCTTCATGATGTTGTACGTTCCACCACAGTGGCACGAATGTTGTACTCATCTCCAGTCTGGTGGGGATTTTCCAATGGTCTTGAGAGAGAACGTCTCTCTGCCTTGATACGTAAGCTTAAGCGACAAGGGTATCTGCCAACTGATACTCCTACATTTGACCTGTTGTGTTCTAAGGCGGACGATGCTCTCTTTGCAGCAATCCTTCAGAACCCAGGGCATGTCCTCCATGATTTGCTCCCTCCGATACGATCTACCGGATATTATCTTCGACCTCGCCGGCATAATCGCGAGATACCACGATGTGATCCTTTGACGGGGAAGGGTTACATTGCTAGATTACTGCATAAATGATAAGAAAACACTTGCTTTTTTAATTACTTATTTTATCATTTTTATTTCGATTTATTATTACTTCAATGTTTTACAATCAATGCTTCTAGCTTCTGTCCCATTGTGGCTCAGTGGTATAACATATAATTTTATCCTATAAGTAAATACATAAGCGCGCACCAATATAATCCTTCTGATCTTGTAATACTGCTAATGCCCGCGGGCGACATGTGGCCCGCTACGTCCAACAGGAAAAGCGACTATTTTAGACCCGGCACTGACATTAAATCTTCAGTGACTTGCGCACTGTGGTCATTGGAATAAAACAATCAGTATTGTAGTAACATAGAAGTAATGTGAATCTCATTTGTCCATATCTCTTTATGTTACTTTTATATGTGTTTACTGTGCACATCATCTTCATAAATTTTGGCAACCATTCATTTGAACTAAGATGAGTCATTATACTTGTTTGAGTTTAAGAAATCGTCTATTGGCCCAAAATGGTTGTGCACCACTGCTTTAAACTAACCCTCGACGACTGGGGTCATCACTCTCCAGCGTCCTTGGCCGCTCCTCTTCCTCAATAAGCTCCCTCCAACTATCATTCACAGACACGGACTATCTGGAGTATATGCGTCAAGAGGTCGTTATTCCACAGAGAGTGTTCCACCACCGACCATTCCTTCCACTCACTGCAGGATGTCACAGTTGGAACCGATCTCCATCCAAGACCTGCGTCAGTTGCATCTATCGTCGACGTTGAAGTCGTGTGAGTTCGATCCTCTGCCGCCGTTTCTAATCAAGGACTTCTTCGAAGAACTTTTGCCATTTTTTCCTGTTGTTATTTAACACTGGTTTGGATGAGGGGCGCTTCCTGTTCACAGTAACGGGCCACTGCTTGCCATCTGCTAATCGTCATGGTCTTTATATCAGTGATACGTAGTGATGGGCACTAAACTATTTTTTTAGTTAAATTTTACATAATTACTTAGGCCTAGAGAGTCGAAATAATATATATATATATATATATATATATATATATATATATATATATATATATATATATATACTTTATTGACATGTATATATTTTAAACATTTATTATTAAGTATTTATTTCTTGGAGAATTAAATTTTATTTTTCTATAAAGAATAATCTGGTCTGCAGACTCAATGAAGTTAATTTTCTTTTCATCTTACGTTTTGTCCTTATCGAATAAAGCTATCCATTGATGCCAAGGCAGGATTAATGAGGAAACAGTGCGATTAATTTTTCTTTCGCGTCTTTACAAACGTTTTAAAGGTGTCTAATATAAACAGCCATTCTATTAATAGTCTCCGTTGTTTAATAAAACGACATCTTGCGACTGCCATCGACATCGATTTTATTTCATCTTCCTCATAATTAAGGCACAAGGTTTAACTGGTGATTGGATTAAATGGTTGCTTTTTAACGACGTCGTGTCTAAACAAGGACGATAAGCGTCGCTCTCTTACTTTCTCCGGCTCCATCCTGACCTGATCCTAGGGTTTTACTCTCTGGCTTCTTCGGAAACTGTTTTTTTCCGAGCTCCATATCTTCGATTTGCCCCCTCGCTGCCCAGAGTCCCGAACTAGTAGTTCTGACAGAGCCTGAACCCTATAGTACTTGTACAGTACCTCTGCTAGTTTCATCAATCCGCGAGTATCTTCAAACTGTGCCGGCCACTCCCTTTGCCAGATTGGGCTGAACCTTGTAACTTTGGTTACTGTTTTACGACGCTGTGTCATTACAAAAATGATTAACTTCACCCTCCTCCTTTCTCGAGGATTTAGACTGGCACTACCTGAGTATAAGACAGGTTGCCAGGGCGCTGACGTCGACCTTCTCTATCAATGCCGTACTTTTCTAATGATTCTTTTCGCTGGTAGCAACTCCTACAGCTCATAAACGCTGTCTTGTTGATTTCCTGAGTACGTTAGCTCCAGGAAATAAACTCAGATACCAAACAAACAAACACACATACCAACCAAAAGCCCAGTACAGACCTAATGTACTGACATTTAACCAGGCAGCATTTTCACTTCTGTGGCCGATCATTTATACGCAAATGACCCCGATATCAGCATAAAAGCAGAAGTCTTTAAAAACGTCTTTTTACGTATCTTTCGATCTATGACTAAAAGCTGACGTCGTTTTTCTTCCTGTTCGAGTCTCTGAAAACCAGTTGAATTGTGACTGGATGGATCCCGAGTTTAACGACATCTTATAGCAACAAAGGCTGTTGACGTCGACAAAGTTATTACAGCCTTCTGTATTCACTTATATGGCAAAACACATCACGTAAAAGAGGTGTTTAGTTTTTTGGATACTTTCCACGTAGGTAAGTAAGTTAGTAGTCTTTATTTACATTTGCATCTGACAAGCGTACAAGCATTACGTGCATATATTTTGAAAATAAACTATTACCGGAACAGATTGTAAAGTCACCCATTCACATTCACATGAATTTATAACTAAATCTAATTTAAGATACATCGATTAACAAAGCTGCTTGTGGACAATCTAGATTCATAAGATGTCGGAACATTAGTGACGAAATCTTACACAATACACTCATTTACCCACGGAAACCAGCGCGTCTCACCAGTTTAACCCGTTCAACATTTCAAGAAATAAATGCAGTTGTAAAATGAATGGAATACAATGAATGGAATGCAACTTACTTACTTACGCTACAACGCGTTAATTGTTTTAACATAGAATCGTGTTAAGCACGAATGACTGCTAAGCTGTGAAGAATTCTTTTTATTGATCATTTTTTGTGAACATAGTTCATGCTTTTTAAATTTTATATTGAACTGCGACCGAACTTCTGGCTGAAGCAACGAACCCCGGCTAAAACCACTGCTCAATATCATATTAGAAGAGTCCAACAAACAGTCGTCCTATATGAGATCAGAATAGAAGGATACTTACTTTGTCGTAAGCTTCATGCCATGTGACAACGTTAAAATTTGGAGTAAAGAAAGACTCCTTTTAACTTTGCCCCTACCATACCTGTGGTAGTGTAAGCCCAAGGCATAGAGTGTCGTTAATTGTAACTAACCACAGACTCCGTAAACACCTCTTCTACTGAATAATTTCCGCCAGATATCTTCAGAACAAAACTCCTTAAACAGCTCTTTTACAGCTTTTTCTACCTTATAAGTAACTATATACGCGTAGTCGCAATTGAATCCTTCTCCTGACTCTAACTTTGATGCCATTAGATGTCGCTAAAGTAAACACTGCATGAAACTAATAAACTATTCCCTTAAACACTAATCCTCGAGGACTGTGTTCAACACTCTCCAGCGTCCTTGGCCGCTCCACTTGCTCAAGAAGCTCCATACAACCATGATTCACGGCCACGGACTATCTGGAATTCATGCGTCAAAAGGTTGACAGTTCGTCATTCCACAGAGGGTGCTCCACCACCGACCTTTCCTCCCACTGACTTCAGGATGTCACAGTTGGAACCTAACTCCATCCAAGACCTACATGTAATCCAGTTGCTATAATCGTCGACGTTGAAGTCGTGCTTGCTCAACCCTCTGCCTCAGTTTCTAATCAAGGACTTCTTGGATGAACTTTTGCCATTTTGTTGTTGTTGCTGTTGTCTAACATCGCATTGTATTGGGTGTGGGGGTTCCCGTTCACAGTAACGGTTCATTATTTGCCATCTTTAACCACAGACGGTAGGCTAAGAATTTGGTACTTGTCGGTTTCACGACCCCCAAACACACCGAAAGAAAACACCACAACATGAAGTTAACTTTATATTTCACGTTATTAAACTAGGAGCGGGATGAACGATTAAACTGTTAATTAAACTAGAAGCGGGATGAACGATTAAAATGTTAATTAGACTGGAAGCGGGATGAACGATTAAAATGTAAATTAAAATGGAAGAGGAACGAACGATTAAAATGTAAATTAAACTGCAAGCGGGATGAATGATTAAAATGTTAATTAAACTGGAAGCGGGATGAATGATTAAAATGTTAATTAAACTAGCGGGATGAACGATTAAAATTTGGGGGTCGTGAAACCGACAAGTACCAAGAATTTGACAGGTCTGCTCTTTATATTTACTTATAGGGTAGCTCTCCATGTAAAAGATGTGTTTAATGAGTCTCCTATTATACTAATATATAGGTATATCAACCAGTAAGCGAGGTGTCTAAAGGAGCCTTCAGTTAGTTGCTGTTTAACGACTTTCTTTTTAATAACTTCCTCTTACCCAGACAACAGCCCGAGTTCAGAAGGTTCCACTCCGCATGGGCGTATTTAGGGGGTTTATGGGTTAATTCACTCCTCCCCAAGTAAATTGAAAAATACAAAATCGCATAACTGTTCAAACTGACGCAGTACTCGGCGTCCATGTCCAGTTGAAATCCCCCGAAAGTGTATCCTTCTTCCACCCCGTATCCTGGTAGACATCTTTAGAGCTGTTGACCGGGGCATTTAATACTCCTCCCCCTTTTTGATGTGAGTGCGGCCTTTGACATCGTTGACCATGGCATTCTATTGGAGCGCCTTGAAAGGTCGTTCAGTGTCTTTGGTCGCCCTCTGTCGTTGTAGTGTTCCTTCCTCTTTGGGCGAATTTCAGGATTTTTGGGTCAACTCGATCTGGGCGAACTTCGTGATTTTTCGGTGAACTCAGTCTGACTGGTCTGGGGTCGCATGCAAAGTGCATTGAGTCTAAGATTATAATTATAATTATATTCTTTATTATTTCAAACCGACAGACGCAGCAAGATTACATTGAAACATGAACGTACAATCAATATCTTTATTAAACACACGGTTTGGCAGCCATGAACGGCGCCGCCCTAGGGGTGTTATGGGAGTCGATCCGCGTACCTTATGCTCTCCTAAGTAAGTAAGTAATCTTTTATTAGTATAAGACAAACGCTCATACTTTACAACAATACATACAAAAGGATCACAATATCAGTAACACTGTAAGACAGTTTAAACACAAGCAATTCTATATAATGTCTTATTTACATACATATACATTATACAGTATTATAAACAATAAACGATAGTGTCTTATTTACATACATAGGCCTACCTATAACTAAAGTTATGATCTAAGCCTTACATTCTAAGGAACATAAGCATTACTATGGTCTACAAAAAGAGCCGGTTTAGATATCAGAACAGGTACTAGAACCAGCATTAACCCAGTTTTTATACTTGTACAGTGAGCGAATGATGAAGGATTTCTTATGTAGCAATGTATTAAAGTGCGGTAATTAAAAAGCATGTCCCCTTTTTCTTAAGTTGAATTTATGAAGGTGCTCTGCAGGCAGTAATTGGTGAAGACAGTGTTGGGGTGACTGGATGCTTTTGAAGAACTTCAGTTCAATTTTTTCACAAATCTTCTCTAAAGTTAAACCATCACCACTAAAGAGGTTACTGCGCCCAGCCCTGCGCAAAAAAGATTCAATTTTTCCACCCAGTTCAGCCGACAGGAATCCCCCCCAAGATGGTATGGCATACGTTAGTCGGGAGACTACAAGGGCTTGAAAAATGTTCTTTAGTTTGCTGGGAGGCATTCCTTGAGATCGGAGGACTTTTAGGGGGTATAGGCGTTGGCTGCATATCTTCAAAATAAATGAAACATGGTCATCAAATTTTAAGTCTTCTCGAAAAAGAACACCCAGCAATTTGACAATTTTTACTCTTTCAACATTGCTGATAGGATCCGGAAGAGATAAGTGTCTTGGATTCGGTCTATGAAATACAATTTCTTTAGTCTTGGAAAAATTAGGTGTCATTCTGTTCCTGGAGGCCCAATCCTTAATATTATCAAATTCAGATTCCAAGCTAACAGGAGAATTTTGGGGGGTGAGAAGGTTAGTATCACCTGGCCACGAGTGTTACCACTACTCTATCCCCCCTCCCCAGCACTTTATATTGATGCTTATCCCTAATTGTGCTCCATCTTACCTCAAGGATCTTTGAGTTTTTGTATCTCCCTTAGCAGATTTCTCCACCATGCAACGCATGGCGACTTGGTTGTTCCCCGGAATAATAAGCAACCTGACCATAATGATAATCTAAAGTGAACCCCAGATTATACAGCACAATAGCATCATTATAGCTCGTTTTAAAGGTGTTTTAACGCAGACTTTCATTATACAGTGTTCAGTCACATCTTCTAGTTGCCAGAGCCCTCCTCCTTTATCCAGGTTTAGGAGTTGCAACACCTGAAAATAGCAGTCCATATCCAGTGGTCAAACAGGTAGACAATTCGGCGGCTGATGATGTTTGGCATTCGAACGTCGATGAAGTATGAGAACAGAATCCCTGGAAGAGGACTTTTCAGTATTAAAGTTAAAGACCTGCGCATAGACTGCAAGTGTTGGGCAGTGCTGATTACTTTTATGACTTGACTGAACATTGGAGAATACACGGAGATCTCTTACACACCTTCAAACGACTTAGTCCAATCTACATATATCCAAGAACGGCAGTTAATTTCAGCTTCACCTAGTGATTGCAGCAGTATATATAAGGTCGACGTTAACGGCCCTGGCAGCCATAAGATGTTGTTAAATAATGGAAACTAATTCTAAATTTATAACAAAATTGAGAACTATTCAAAACAATTTATGCCGACATCTACTGCCTTTGATGCTACATAAATGCAAAAAATACCAGAACGGAACTTGGATAGTGAATAAGGACGGCTACCGAAAGATGAAAGAAGAGGCTCAACACCGAGAAGAATGGCGCTGTTAGACATATGAACCTGCCTAATGGCAGAGAACCAAGGAAGAAGAATATTGCCAGGCCGTATGATGCCACACAAATGGTAAGAACTGTCCAAGAATCATTTTTTTTGTCAACGTCAACGGCCTTTGTTGCCATAATATGTCGTTAAACTCTGGATCCATTGATTTCTATAAGAAAACTATGAATCGCTATTCCTATCTCAACCGTTTCAAAACGTTTTGTAGTGAAGAAACGCTACAAAAGGCATTCATTTGCTCACGCACCACAGCGCGTTTCACCTATCCAATTTTCATATACAGACTTTATTTCCCGAACACATTATCTAGTTCTCAAAACTATCTAAATTTTTCCATGTTGCAGGTTGTCAGCATGTGTTTACTTTATAAGCAATAAACGAATATCATGATCATCATCATCTTTGTTTAACAGTATTGGTAAACAGCTAGTGGAAGGCTCTCTTAAACACCTCTTTTAGGTTGTAATTTCTCTTATATATTGACATAATAGAAGACTCTTTAAACACCTCTCTTACGCGTTACTTCAACTTATAAGTAAATACATACGCGCATAAACAATTAAATCTTGCTCCCTTTGCATCTATCGGTATTCATTGGCTGTCTCTAAACGCTTAAAAAGTGGTCATCAACTGGGGTTCCGCGGAACTACAGAGTTCCGCGAGCGTCGGCCAGAGGTTCCGCCGGAGTTCAACATCAAAATTTTAAAACACCAACTGAATTCACAAAGGTTGAGAATGAGCAGAATTCTTCACAGCTTTCAATCATGTTCAAAGTTTAAGTTTCTAAAATCTAAATATTATTATCTCAACATTAATTGTAATCGTAATCTCGAGCCAATGGAGCCAACTTATACACATGCGCTCAGTCAGAAAATCGATAGGCAGGAAGGTTCAAAATCGATTCCAGGTCATGATCTAGAGGGCCAGATAGGCATGCGTCAGACGGCTAAAGTGGATGGTATTTAGAATTGGAGCGGACAGACATTAAGAGGAAGAAGGTGAATCGGGATAAGAATTCTGAAAGAGCAGTGTTTAGGAGAAAATAAAAAAATATCAAAAGCAGAGGCTTTGGTGAGTTCATAGGATGGGTCACATAATTGTCGTAATTCTGGCGGAAGTTTATTCCAGAGAAGCCGAAGAGTTATGGTTGTGGAGCGATTTGGACATTTTACAAGTAACGAGTTAACAACACAAGTTACAATGATAGGTCTATAACTTCAAAAATTGGACGGGTGAAACGCTTAAGAGTTCCGTGAGGAAATGAGTGCATTGTGTAAGCTTCCGTCGCTAAAAAAGTTGAAAACCACTGCACTGAAAGCTAGTAACTATTTTCTAAAAATAGTCGTCATGTAGCGTCGCCCTCCTACTTTATCCAGGTTTCGGACTGGCGACACCAGAAAGCGGTAGTGACGGGTTAACTGATTAAACTGAAGAACAAATGCTGACGGAATCAGATGTTATGAATGTATCTAAAGATAGCATTGTATACGGTATAACCTTATTGCCACAAGGGCCGTTGACGTCCACCTATCAGTCAATGTACCTTATCAAAAAGGAGGTCACTGGGAATATATAACGGCAGCTAAAGCGTTTCAAGGGTGTCCAAATTTCCTCTTACTTTTATTTTACGTCGATATAGCCATACGCACTAAGTCTGGAGAAATGTGCTGATTTATAGATGGGTCCAGAGTTTAACAACGTCTTATGGCAACATAGGTCGTTGACGTCGACATAAATTATTTTGGCATATTACAGCTCATGTGCTAACTTAAGATCAGTCCAAAAGCAATCGATTCGCAACTTAAGTCAGGATTGGTTCAAAGTCAAAATCCAAAAGTCAGACAGTTGAAAATCATAAGGAAACGGTGGATATATATAGAGAACTGAAGCGCTGACAGAGATAAAGCGAAGGAGAACGTGATGTAATATATACACCTTTAAAACGTTTCTAGCCAAAATTATATAAACTGAGCTGCAACTTTTAAATATGTTTTGAACTACTCATTGCTACACCCCTCAACTAACTCAGGGATGCAGTCATAGCTACCTAGCAGTTTCGACTTCATTTTTCTTTGCCTCGGCATATAAAAGCGATGGCTGGTCGTTTCCCACGTCGTCTGATCTTTCCACTGACGGTATACTTGTTCCAGTCGAGTTGGCTAGGGGGCAAGCTGAGCAAATTTCTGCCCTGGTGGGAATTTGAACCCCCGACACCTCTATAATAAACCACTAAGACGTTCACGCTACCCCAACAAAAGAAGTTCTGGAACCACCACGTCATGAAAAGGCTATAATAGGCAAATGCACGAATGGGAATGTCTACCAGGGTAGGTGACGGAATGCGTTGCTTGGGGCAAGTGTCCTGCAGGGAAGACCCCGGTTGAACTTGATAAAAGACGGGGTAGACCAGTCCAAGGACCCCCTATAATAACCCTATTATGTAGGGGTCCATGACCTTGCTGAGCACACGAGGGGCAATATCAAGTCGCGATGTTCTGACTGGAACCAACAACTATCTGTCTGTTTGTCTGTCTCTGTATGTGTGTCTGTCTGACTCCGTTTCTCTGTGTCTGTCTTAAAGGATGCTATAGTAGAGATGATGTCTTGATAGGTAAATACGAACAAACATGCATACACACAAACTTCGCTGGTGCTGAGTGCATTTGTGGCTATAGACTGAGAAAGTGAATGAAAGAACAAATGAACAAATGAACTGATCAATAAATTTATGAACGTATTAATGAATATAATATTAATGAATAAAAGAACGAACAAACTATCGAATGAGAGAAAGAAATGAGCAACGATAAGGATGATGATGATGATGATGATGATGATGATGATGATGATGATGATGATGATGATGATGATGATGATGATGATGATGATGATGATGATGATGATGATGATGATGATGATGATGATGATGATGATGATGATGATGATGATGATGATGATGATGATGATGATGATGATGATGATGATGATGATGATGATGATGATGATGATGATGATGATGATGATGATGATGATGATGATGATGATGATGATGATGATGATGATGATGATGATGATGATGATGATGATGATGATGATGATGATGATGATGATGATGATGATGATGATGATGATGATGATGATGATCTTTATCGTTATCATCATCATCTGTTCTAAGATGAACGTTGTTGTCGTTGCTGCTGATGTTGAAGATGGGTTCACTGATCGTCTTCATCTCGTCGCTTGGCAACAGAGAGCGCCTCGGAATTGAGTCGAGTTCACAGGTCGATGACCTCAGTGACCCCAATGACCTCAGTGACCTCTCTCTGTCTCGCGACGAATCTGTAACGTGGTCATCATCGCCATTGTCTTTAGTTCTTGTGACTCAGGAGCCGATTGATTCGAACGCTCACCTTGTAATTCGGAAAGTACGGGTTCGAGTCTCTTTCTCTGATTATATTATGTTGACAGATCTTCAGAACCTACCAGACGAAGACCAGCCTTTGGAGATATTTTGATTCTCCATTGTCACCTCTCATTATGTGATAATTTGTCTAGTTGACTTGTGATTGGTGATATTGTCAGCTTCAGGAGTGATTTCAGTTTTTCGTTCGGTGGAACTGTTGGTATATTTAACTTGAATATCGTGGAATTAGTATCATACGCTCTAACTAAACTCCCTTTGCCAGACTGGGCTGAACTGATGTGAGTAACTTTCGCTGTCATTGGTTACTGTTTAACGACGCTCTGTAATAACTCAGATTATCAGCGTCACCCTCCTCCTTCATCTTGACTTGGACCTGGCACCACCCAAGTATAAGCCAGTGGCGGAGTTTTCACTATCGATGCTGTACTTTCATGTATTTCTTTTCGCTGGTAGCAACTTCCGCAGCTCATAAACGGCGTCTTATAGATTTCTTGAGTAGCTTGTCCCCAGGAAATAAACCCAGTTACCAAACACACGCACACACACACACACACACACACACACACACACACACACACACACACACACACACACACACACACACACACACACACACACACACACACACACACCCACACACACACACACAGGCGCACAGGCACACAGGCACACACGCACAGGCACACAGAAACACAGGCGCACAGGAACACAGGCACACACACACACACATAAAACACTGACACACACACCAAACACACAACAACCAACCAACACTTCAGAATTAAACAACTGACCAATCCCATTCTCACTTTCTGAATAATACACATAAGAGTTCCTTAATCACCTCTTTTTACGTTTATTTTTGCCCTATAACTATGAGATCGGCACTAGGAAAGACAATAATTGTAGAGTGACTGCATTCTGTACTTACTTATAGAGCAATAGGAAAGCTTAGAAGAGGTGTTTTGTTGATTGGTTATTTACCGTTAACGACCGAGTCATAACAGATACGACTAGCGTCTTCCTCCTCCTTTCTCCAGGCTTGGGAAGGACACTACCACAAATAGGGTAGTGCCAGATTCAGAGGTGTTTAAAGAGGCTTGTTTGCTTTAAATATCTACACTGTGTCCCAATTGAACTGATACCCTTTTTGTTTTGGCAATAAATCTGTCAATTCTAAATATAGTTCAATAAAATTTTACGCATTGAAAGAGGGATAAATTGTAAATGTATTCTGAAAATTTCATCATATTCTATCAACAGATTCCAAAGTTATGAACATTCAAATTTGGACAAACAAAATTCGAACTTGCCAACATGTAAAAGTCATTTTTTAAATTATTTTTTTTTAAATTTAGAATTCGACAAAAACATGAATCAGATGTCCTTCAAAGTTGATGTTAAAAATGCCCGCCATTAGCTCGAGTACATGCTCAAAGGCGATCTCGCCAATGTTCATTGATTGGACGATCAACAATTTCTTGATCAAAACGATTCCATTCCAACTCGCTGTTTGAGATGGTCAATGTCGCGTATACGCCGGTTTGGGATAAACACGTTCTTGAAGGACGCTCCATATCTTGAAGTTGGGCGGATTGAGATTATGGCTACTGGAGGACCAAAGAGTGGGTGAAATAAAATCTGGAGTTTCTCTTGACAGCAGATCCACAGTTTCTCTTGCTCGGTGAGCTGCAGTACTGTGCTGCTGGAATATGAAATTTCTTCAAAAACCTTTTTGTTCCGTAATGTTTTTCTTGTCTTAAAATTTTAATCAAGCTCAAGTCATCTTCACTGAAAACCATTTTCTTTTATTATCGTCTGCTTAAATGGAAATGAAGTCATTATGACGTCATACCTTCTTAGTAAGTAAGGTATGCAGTTTGCAAAAAAATAATTTTATCTTTTACATGTTGGAAAGTTCGAATTTTGTTTGTCCAAATTTGAATGTTCATAACTTTTGATCCTGTTGACAGAATTTGATGAAATTTTCAAAAAATATTGATAATTTATCCCTCTTTCAATTTATGAAACTGTATTCAATTATATTTAGAATTGACAGATTTATTGCCAAAATAAAAAGCGTATCAGTTCAATTGGGACACAGTGTATATTGCCAAGCTGTATCATGTCACACAAAAGGTGAAAACTATTCAAAAATAATTTCTGTCGATGTCAACGGCTTTGGTTGGCATATAAGACGTCGTTATATTCTGGATCATTTGTCCCTTACATGCATTTAGTCATTTTCAGCCGCTTTGTTGTTGCGAAATCTTGGAGAAGGCACTCATTTTCTCAAGGAATCCGCGTGTTTCACAAATTCAATTTTTCAAGAAATAAGTGCAATTGTGGCATTCAGGTAATGACGTTAATTATTTTAACAGAGAACCGTGTCTAGAAAGAATGACTGAATGCTGTGAAGAATTCTATACATTGCTCATTTTTTATGAATTCAGTTGGTGCTTTCTACATTTTATATTGAACTGCAACCCTCGGTTTAAGCGGAATCCCAGGTGAAAACCGCAGTTCTATTTCAGAATAGAAGAAGGCCTTAAACACCTCTTTTACGCCTTTATTTTGTCATATAATTATGCTCTCGGAATAGATTACTTGTTTTACATGTTTGTAAATAACATATTGATACATGATATAATTAGAACGGTAGATATTGACATTGGATATAATTGAACTGGAGATTAGTGGATAATTGCTTAAAGTTTTCAGAAATGGAGTCGGAGATTGGTGTCATAATTATAATTAAATGTACTGTGAATTTATATCTGAAGTTGTTTAAATATTTCCTGTGTGTGACAAATGTTGCCAAATACTGTTTAATTTGCATCAAAACAGTTTATAACTATGTCCATCATAGACAATGTTAGATATATTGCTTTACATGATATGACATAGTGACTTTGTACAGCTCTGTTCGACACCTCTAAATGGTGTCTTTCGGATGCTATAAGTATCTTGTTTTCTGTTTATTGTATTTGTGAATTGTCGTCAACGGCCTTTGATGTCATAGGACGACGTTAAACTGTGGAATAATAATAATAATTACTTGTTTTAAACCCAACCACTGCTCAAGGACTCTGAAAGTGCCAGTCCCAAGTCTGGAAACACAAGGAGGGCGATGCTAATCGTCTTTGTAATGACATAGAGTGCACAAACAGCAACTAACAAACTAATTTCTCCTTTGAACTCCGCCAGTACCTATCTGTGGTAGTGTCAGTGCACAGACTGGAGCATGTGGGAGGGCGACGCTAATCATCTTTGTTATGAGATAGTGTCGTTAAAGAGGAAGTAACGAAAGACTCTCTTAAACACCTCTTTTACGGTTTGATATTCCCTATATGTTATAATAGACTCCAATTAAACACCTCTTTTACACGTATTTCTACCATATAAGTAGATAATTTATATGCGTGCAGTTCCAATAATAACCAACCATCTTCCTATTCATTGATTTATGCTGTTAGATGTCGCGAAATATTCTTATATCTAGTAAACTATTCTTTTAAACTAACTCTCGACCACTGTGGTCATCATTCTACAGCGTTCGTGGCCGCTCCACCTCCTCAAGGAGTTCAAGTCAACCATCATTCACGGCCACGGACTATCTGCAGTTTATGCATCAAAAGGTTGACCATGTTCGTCCTTCCACAGGGGTTGTTCCACTACCAGTGATGGGCGAAAGTTAACTATAAAGTTGCTAACTTTTAGTTAAAAGTTTGACTTTAGAAAAGTTGTTTAGTTAAAACCAAAGTTTAACTAATATTGCAACGCATGGAGACTTGGTTCTTCCACAGTCCCGGACTTCCACCATCCAGCACAGAAGCTTTGGTCCGTTCGGCTGATCCTACTTGAACAAGCTGCCTCTCTGGCCGAACTCAATAAGTTTTTAGTCATCTCGATCTTAATGGTCCGTGGTCACAAACGGTCTTCCAAAGGTTCCCTCTGCTTTATGTCCTCTACTGCTGACTTAAACCTTGTCCTCTCTTCTTTGGAAGTCGCAGCTCATCAACATGATGATGATACTCACCCATATGTCTATGACCCAGCTGTGTCTCTTTCACCACTTATGTGCGTGATCTGGTTGTGACTTTGGACTAGGTAGTTACGAACATGCTTCTATCAGATTCGTACAATACCTCGCTCGCTTAAGACCTACAATTCTGACATATGCTTTCATATTCTCTCTGGATGATTATGTAAGGCCATTTACGCAGGCCTTACTTCCTCTCGCTTAAATCAGCTGCGATCGCTTTTTAAGTGCTGCTGCTCGTCTGATCGGTGACATCTATCTATCTATCTATCTATCTATCTATCTATCTATCTATCTATCTATCTATCTATCTATCTATCTATCTATCTATCTATCTATCATCTATCATCTATCATCTATCATCTATCTATCTATCTATCTATCTATCTATCTATCTATCTATCTATCTATCTATCTATCTATCTATCTATCTATCTATCATCTATCTATCTACCTATCTATCTATCTATCTATCTATCTATCTATCTATCTATCTATCTATCTATCTATCTATCTATCTATCTATCTATCTATCTATCTATCATCTATCTATCTATCTATCTATCTATCTATCATCTATCATCTATCATCTATCTATCTATCTATCTATCTATCTATCTATCTATCTATCTATCTATCTATCTATCTATCTATCTATCTATCTATCATCTATCTATCTACCTATCTATCTATCTATCTATCTATCTATCTATCTATCTATCTATCTATCTATCTATCTATCTATCTATCTATCTATCTATCTATCTATCTATCTATCTATCATCTATCTATCTATCTATCTATCTATCTATCTATCTATCTATCTATCTATCTATCATCTATCATCTATCATCTATCTATCTATCTATCTATCTATCTATCTATCTATCTATCTATCTATCTATCTATCTATCATCTATCTATCTAACTATCTATCTATCTATCTATCTATCTATCATCTATCATCTATCATCTATCATCTATCTATCTATCTATCTATCTATCATCTATCTATCTATCTATCTATCTATCTATCTATCTATCTATCTATCTATCTATCTATCTATCTATCTATCATCTATCTATCTATCTATCTATCTATCTATCTATCTATCTATCTATCTATCATCTATCTATCTATCATCTATCTATCTATCTATCTATCTATCTATCTATCTATCTATCTATCTATCTATCTATCTATCTATCTATCTATCTATCATCTATCTATCTATCATCTATCTATCTATCTATCTATCTATCTATCTATCTATCTATCTATCTATCTATCTATCTATCTATCTATCTATCTATCTATCATCTATCTATCTATCTATCTATCTATCTATCTATCTATCTATCTATCTATCTATCTATCTATCTATCTATCATCTATCATCTATCATCTATCATCTATCTATCTATCTATCTATCTATCTATCTATCTATCTATCTATCTATCTATCTATCTATCTATCTATCATCTATCATCTATCTATCTATCTATCTATCTATCTATCTATCTATCTATCTATCTATCTATCTATCATCTATCATCTATCTATCTATCTATTTATCTATCTATCTATCTATCTATCTATCTATCTATCTATCTATCTATCTATCTCTCATCTATCATCTATCTATCTATCTATCTATATATCTATCTATCTATCTATCAATCTATCATCTATCATCTATCATCTATCATCTATCATCTATCTATCTATCTATCTATCTATCTATCTATCTATCTATCTATCTATCTATCTATCATCTATCATCTATCATCTATCATCTATCTATCTATCTATCTATCTATCTATCTATCTATCTATCTATCTATCTATCTATCTATCATCTATCATCTATCATCTATCTATCTATCTATCTATCTATCTATCATCTATCTATCATCTATCTATCTATCTATCTATCTAACATCTATCTATCTATTATCTATCTATCTATCTATCTATCTATCTATCTATCTATCTATCTATCTATCTATCTATCTATCTATCTATCATCTATCTATCTATCTTCTATCTATCTATCTATCTATCTATCTATCTATCTATCTATCTATCTATCTATCTATAATGAACTTCTATAGCTCCCCTTCTAGAAATCTACTCAGTGGCGCTCCAAACCCAGGCCCAGTCAAAAAGAAAGGTCTTAAGAAGGCCATAGAAAGTACCTGAGAGGTCTCTAGGGAGAGAGCGAAGGGAGAGAGGGAGGTCATTCCAAGCGGTAGCACCCACCACGGAGAATGCCCTACGCTGCTCCATAGCAGTACTCGCATAGGGGACAGCAAAATCACCCAGGGAGGCCCAGCGCAAGGCACGGCGCCCCGCAGAAGAGGAAGCTAAAGTAAAGAGCTCGCAGAGGTAGGCCGGGGCCCGCCCTAGGACACAATGCCAGGACCCGCCCCAAGACACAATGCCACGCAAACGTGGGTTTGGACAAAATTACATGTATATCGAAGTTTATGTGGAAGGTACGGCACTGGTGGCCAATGCGAAAGCGCACTCAGTTAAGATCTTGATGCTCATGTATAATTATCTGCTAGATCGTGCTCCATCTCACCTCAAGGATATTTTCGTTTCAATATCTTCCTTTAGCGGTCGCATACTTTTCAGTTCTACCAGCCCGGACTTCCTCCGTCCAGCACAGGAGTTTTGCCTTGGTCGGCCCATCCTCCTGTTGCAACCTGTAACAAGAATCAGCATAAAAGCAGAGTTCCTTGAAAGCCTCTTTTTACGTTTCTTTCTCCCTGTGACTAAAAGCAGACGTCGAGTTTCTTTACGGATTATCTATACAATCCAGTCGGATAGGGACTGCCGCTGTATTCACTTATAAGGTAAGATCAACGCGTAAAAGAGGTGTTTAGTTAGTTGGTTGCTTACTAAATTAGTAGCCTTTATTTGCATATGACAATCGCACATGCATTACACGTACACAGTGATTACATACATTTACAGGATCAGATTTTAAAGGCACACCTGCACATTTACACAAATTTACAAATAAATATAATTTAAGATACATCGATCAACACAGCTGGTTTTAAGCAATTTTGATTTAACGACACTCTCATAACAGAAATGATTAGCGTCTCCCTCTCCCTGCTACAAGAATGGGACTGGCACTAACCACGGGTAGGGTAGTGGTGGCGTTAGAGGCGTTTAAAGGTTTATTTGAATATTTATTTTGCACTGCTGTATTGTGACAGACTAATTTCTGTCGACGTCAACGGACTTTGTCGATATACTCTAATATTTTATTAGTTTCATGCAGTGTTTGCTTTTGCGACATCTTATGGCATCAAAGTTCAAGTCAGGGAATGATTTAATTCGGATCACGTATTGTATCATCTTATAGGGTATTAGCTCATGTAAAAGAGGTGTTTAAGGGAGACAGACAGACATAAAAAGACAGAGAGAGACAGCTGGAGAGAGAGAGAGACTCCCTTAAACACCTGTTACCTCTTTTACATATTGCTTTTGCCCTATATACAATTAAAATAGACCACTTCTTTAATCTCTATATCTCAAGTAGTGTCAGAGGCGGATGAAGGCATGTTCAACATGTTCGGCCGAACAGGGGCCCCACACTTGAGGGGCCCCACACATGGAAAAGAAATTTTTTCAATACTTTATCATTATTGTTATTTGTTAAGTCTAATAGTAAAAATGAGCAAAAAACCCGGAACAAATTATTGGAAACTACTCATTTAATTTAATATAGGCCTACACAACTTTCGCACATGTGTGGGCCCCTATTGGAGTTTCCATTATCAGGCAGATTCATCTAAAAAATCAGCCAGAAATCCTAGTAAGACCTATTTTTACTTGCTTATTTCAACACTACCTGACGGTACAATAAAGGCCTATTGTTACATCATTTCAATTATGAAACACTATGAAACACGTTTTTGTTAACAAATTTAAATTTTAATAAAAAAGACTATTTTACTTCACTTTTATTATGAAACACGTCTATTGTACGCCTATAAGTTTTAGTTTTAAAACTAATGGCCCATTCTTATGTCACTTCAATTAGGCTATGAAACACATTATTTGGTAATTTTTAGATTTAGAGAATAAAGGCATTGGTTACGTCACTTAATTATAAAGAAGTGCATTATTATAAGTTTACATTAAGAGAATAAAAGCCTTTGTTACGTCACTTCAGCTATGAAAAGTCTACTGTTATTCAGTTTAAATTTAGACAATAAAGGCTTATGGTTACGTCATTACAATTGTTAAAACGTCTATTACTTTCAATCTCAGATATAGAGAATAACGGCCTTGGTTACTTTAAAAAGTCTATTGTTCTTAAGTTCAAAGTCAAGGATTCTATGTATAAAAGGTCCTTGGTTCAAAGTTAAAGTATAAAAGACTATCAGTCGTTAAGTACGTCATTTCGAATATGGAACGCGTCTATAACCAATAATTTTAGATTTAGAGAATAAAAGCCTTTGTTACGTCACTTCAATTAGGAAAAAGTCTATTAATGTTATTAAGTTTAAATTTAGAGAACAAAGGTCTATTGTCACGTCATTTCAGTTGTGAACAAGTCTATCGTTTGTAATTTTAGATTTAGAGAATAAAGGCCATTCTTACGTCACCTCAATTATGAATGTCGACTATAAATTTGTTATTAGGTTTAGGCCTAAAGCTAGAGAATAAAGATCTATTGTTCTACTGTTACGTCACTTCAATTATGATCAACACACGCTTCCATATTGAAACCCGTCTATTGTTAGTAATTTTATTATTATTTTCATTTTCATTATTATATAATTATTGTTGTAATTGTTATTATATTTATTATTACGCTTATTGTCATTATTATATTTATTGTTATTGTTATTACTATCAGCATCATCGTCATTATTATTATTCGACATTGCGCATAACTGGCGCCAAATATAGATTTATTGGACGCCATTAAAATAATTTAACGAAATTGAAGGGGAAACGATGCGCAATTTGGTACCCCCACTTTCTAGACCAAAGTTACGTCTCTGACCTGACCGGAACTCAAGTGCAATATGTGACACATTACAAAATGACGCCATTTTATTGTGTACACTGTACAGTGTACAGTCGTTGGGGCCCCACAGTTTTACTGAACAGGGCCACCACATTTGTTAATCCGGCCCTGAGTAGTGTCAATCCAAAATCTGAGGCAAGGAGCATGTCGATGCTGTGTATCGAGACAGTGTCATTAAATAGCAACTAACGGAAGGCTGTCTTAAACACCTCTTTTACGGCTTTCTATTTTCTTTATATAATCGTAATAGATAACTCAACACACCTCTTTTACATTTCATTTTATACTATAAGTAACCACATAGGCACATCCGAATAGGTTCTATTTCGTCTGTCAACTGATGTCATTAGATGCGGCTAATAAAACACTGGAAACTACTAAATTTCACTTGAACTCAGCCCTTAAACGACTGTGGTGATCAATCTCCAGCATTACCAAGCATTGTTCTGCAAACGACTCAAAACATAGTTCCTTAAACACTCGTTTTTACGTTTATTTCGCCCTATGACTAAAAGCAAACTGTTCGTTTAAGATCGGAAGAACAATTGATAAGGCTTTCCTGCGTAATATTTTATAAGGCAAGTTCTACACGTAAAAGAGGTGTTTAGTTGGTTGGATATTTACTGTTTAAAATCACTCTCATGACAGCGATGATTAGCTTATCCCTTCTCCTTTCTACAGGCTTGGTACTGGAACAACCAAAGTTAGGTAGTGGCGGAGTTAGAAGTGTTTAAAGTAGTCTTCTTTTATTTGAATATTTATATTGCCAGACTTATGCCACACGCAGTGTTATAATTTTGTCTAGCAAGAATAACTGAAAGCTGTGAAGAATTCTATTCATTGCTGAGTTTTTATGACTTAAGTTGATGCTTTTCACATTTTATTATGAACTGCGGCCGAATCTCTGGCCGATGCCCGTGCAGCCCTTAGTTTGCGCAGAAGCCCGGCAGAAAACTACTGTTCTATATCAGAGTAGAAGAAGACGCCATCAAACACCTCTTTTACGGATTATTTAAGCCATATATATATGTGTCTTTTAACTCCGCCAGCATCAGGTATAGAGGAAGAGCGACACGAATCGTCTTTATTATGAGACAGTTAAACAGCAACAACGGAAGGCTCTCTTAACCCTTGGGCTACCGGGGGGGGGGGGGTTGTTACTCCCCCTACGTTTTTCTGCAAAAATATTTTTGTAGCACATGGAATATAATTTTGACGTTTTAGGTAGCTGTAGGGGGTCCATTTGCACATATTTTGAGGTAAAATTCGTGATGATATCCCATGCCATAAAAAAGTTATACCCGATATAGCCTAGGTACCGCGTTTTGGAATCAGGAATTTCTCTCGTCAGCTGTTAGCTGTTGTCGACTATAAAGGTATTCATTATTCTTTCTAGAAGAGAAACAACTATGCCATTCTTTAGAGGGAATGTAGGGCTATATTTGCTTGCTCAGTTATTTGTTTTTTAAAACCGGAAGTGATCATTATATATATAAACGAAGAGAAAGGTCACTTCCTCACGATCTTCCGCACGATGTATGTCCAGTTACGCTACGTTATGCGCATGCGCGCTGTACTGAATATTCATGAACCGCTCGCCAAGGCGACCAATTGTTTCGGCTTAATTGTGACGTCGGCTCATTCAGTTTCGTGTTTACATATTGAGACCTAATTCAGTCAGACGAACAGATTCGAAAAAGCTTACTTATGCTCATTTAATAGATAGACTTTCTGTAGTCGTCTGAGTTGCTTCGTTTATTCGTAAGTGTATACAATCCTCATAGAAGAAATCTGTGTACTTTTTACGATATTCTGACTAATCGTAAGACTTTCGAATAGTAATTGCTTAATTGTGACGTCACTGGCCCTGGCAGCTTCCAAAAATAATAATCAATATTCGACGTTTACAAATGGCGACCTAATTCAAAGTTCTAAAAAGCCTACATTAGGCCACACATAGCAAGATTATGATTATTTTAATTGATCGACTTTCTATTGCCGTCTCAGTTTGTTCGTTAGTGTAATATATAGGCCTATGCAATCCTCATAGAAAGAATTTCTTAATTTTTATTCCGCGTTTTACGATCTTCTAACTACACGGTGACTTTAAATGGCATGGCGCCTATTCAAACGGACAGTGGTGGTGAAAGATCTCACCCGATCAAATCATTGAAAAATGAGCAGGGTCGAGGCCATACGGTCGCTATAGAAAATCGCGTAATCGTAATCGTAATCTCCAAACTTCTAAAGCGCCACTTGAAGGTCAAGCGCAGGGCATCAGCCTATTCACGAGCGCTACGTCAGATCAGAGGGGGTTTCCAGAGAGTAGTCCAAGAGAGGTCCGAGTCCGGTTTCCAGAAGGCCAAACCAAATCAGAAGGGTTCCAGAGAGTAGTCCAAAAGAAGTCCAAGTCCGATTTCCAGAGTACCAGATCAGGAAAGGCAGAGCAGCTGTCAAGGCGGGTGTCGTTTACGGCGAGAATAATTGGAAGGCGAAGGATCAGATGAGTCAGGTTAGGAGTATTTGAAAAGGTGAGACTTCAGTTTTACATTTAATCGCAACACTTTCGAACGTCATCATGGATGACGATCGGACACGATCCTGTTGAAAAAAACTTCGTCAAGCTAGAGAATGTAAATAGAATATGTTTTTCGCAAAACATTGTTTATGATGACATTTTCAAAAAATTCTAAACTATGAAGGTCATAATAAATTTCACGTCTTAGGACGGGGAAACATCTAGTAATTAATAATAATACGCTTTTTCAGTGTGAAAATCACTGATGCAACATCACAACGTAAACCGATATGGTTGGGTATGGGGAAGGGCTATAAACAGTTGAAGCAGAATGCTAACAAAGTAAAGCAGTGCTGTGAAGTGTTCAAGAAGCCGGTTTGCAGGAAGCATTCGCACAAAACAATGGAAGTAACTTGCAATAACTGCAAGGACCACTGACGTATTTGACTGCCGGGAACAATAACATAATTTCTTGTTTCATGTTGATATAGCTGCATGCCTTTTGATTTTTCCTGAAACTATAACAGACTTTGGAATAGTTTGTTTTGTTGAAAATTAAGCCTCATTATATTTAGAGTATTCTTGGATACATAGTTCATTTTTAAAACCCACATCATTTATATTTGTATCCCAAAAGTACAAATTGTGTGGGATAATATCAGATATCGTTAAATGGACCGGTGCCTTTGTTTAAAAATATATAATTTCGAGATGCATTCATATATTTTACAACTAAATATACCATTCTTGTTAGAAATGAATGCTGAATCAAATGCTGTATTACATGACATGATATTTGAAACCAAACACGAATTCCGGGGGGTGGTGGTAGCCACCCCCCCCCTTGGTAGCCGATGTCGCAAAAAATCTTTGTAGCCTGAGGGTTAAACATCTCTTCTACGTGTTTCTATTTCCGTTTGGATCATCATAATAGATAATTCTTTGTACACCTCTTTTACATGTGCTTTAATCCTATAAGTATATACATACTCGCAAACCATTTAGTTCCATCTCGTTCACAAACACTGGAAACTAGAAAGCTATTCCCTTACACTTACAGGCTCAAAGTAACCCTAAACGACTGTTGTCATCGCTCTCCAGCGTCCTTAGCCGCTCCACTTCCTCAGGGACTCAATACAACCATCATTTACGGCCACGTACTATCTGGATTTCATGCGTCAAAAGATTGACCAGTTTGTCATTCCACAGAGGGTGCTCCACCACCGACCTTTCCTCCCAGTGGCTGCAGTAAGTCACAGTTGGAACCGACCCCATCCAAAGACCTGCCAGACGTTGTGAACCACTGGTTTAAGCCTTGCCAGTAGCTACTATCGTCGACGTTGAAGTCGTGTGAGATCGATCCTCTGTCGCCGTTTCTAATCAAGGACTCGTTGGATGAAGTTTTGCCATTTTAGCTGACTCGTATCCTTGTAGACATCATTGGTCGAAGGCACGTAGCACTGTTCGTCCTTTTTGAGGAGAGTGCGGTCTTCGACACCATGGCGTTCTATTGGAACGCCTTGAAAGGTCGTTCAGTGTCGTGAGGCGGCCTCTGTCGAGATTGTGTTCCATCCTCTCTGGACGAAAACAGTCACCTCGATCTGACTGGTCCAGGGTCACACAGTCATCCACGGGGTTCCATTCTAGGACCTTTGCTTTATATCCTCTACACCGCTGATCTAAATCTAGTTCTCTCTGAAGTTCATGGCCCAGCTGAACAGGCTACATCTTGGGCGAATAAAATGCTTCAGATATCAAAGGCGTTAGAAATTAGAGGCTCTTTGTGCCTGGATGTCGTCGAACCACCATCGGCGTTGTACTCGTGGGCAGCTCTCCAAATTGATTTGTCCCGTCTGCAGAAATACTTCCCCGGTGTCTCTTTCTCCACTTATTTGTGCGATCTGGGTGTGACCTTGGACTAGGAACTTACCTCTTCAGTAGATTTGAAGAATATATGTCGAACATGCTTTTATCATCTGAGTCAGATTCGCCATTACGTCGCTCGCTTACGATTCAAGTTGCCACAACTCTGATGTATGCTTTCAAATGCTCTGGGGTTGACTATTAGTGATGCCATTTACGCAGACTTTACTTCTTCTTCTCGCATAAATCAGTTGCAACCTGTTTTAACCCTCAGAGGCTAACCTATAAAAAAATCACACATTGGATAACCTGGGGTGAATTTTTCACCCCTCACTATTTGAGGCATGTGATATAAAATTAAACCATGTTCGATCAACAATGGTAATTGTACCAAGTTCAACATAAAACTGCAAAACTAGGAAACCTAACTAAACTCAACTATCAGCACAATCATCGAGTCTACAGTCATCCACACACAAGTAACGCTTTGTTGCATGCGTTCCACAGACAAAGTTGCTACACATATTACCAATAAAAATGGCCACGGTATGACGTCAGTCACGTGACCATTCATCCAAAATAAGTAAGACAAAATATATGGAATTAAGCAAAAGTCATCTATGAACAGATACACAAAGGCGCACGGCATAACTCCAAAGCTGTAAAAAAATTCAGCGCAAATACTGACAGTGGGGTGAAAAATTCACCCCAGGTTGGCCTCTGAGGGTTAAATGATGCTGTTCGCCTGATCGGTGACAATTATAAATATTTACGTGGGAGGAACTGCGCTGGTTACCCATGCGAAATCGTATTGATTTTAAGATCTTGATGCTTATGCCTAATTGTCTGGCTCCATCTTACCTCAAGGATCTTTGCGTTTCAGTATTTTCCTTCCTCGGTCGAAGATTGCTCCTCTCTGCAATGCATGGCGACTTAGTTGTTCCACCGGTCTGGACTTCAACGGTCCTGCATAGATGTTTTGATGTGATCGGCCCATCCTACTGGAACTCCTCAGCCTTTCTTTGTCTCTTTTCCACAAACGCTTGAAGACCATTTTGTTCAGTCGTGGTTTCATCGTCCTAGGTCGGAGGCACTTCTGACGAATCTCTCTCTTGAAGTGGCGCTATATAAATTTGCAATTACCATTAAACGAAGTTCCGCCACTGCCTGTATTCTCGTAATGCTAGTCCCAAGCCTGAATAGAGGAGGAGGGCCACATGAAGGACACTGGAACTACTACTACTACTCCCTTAAACTAAAAGTATACTTGCTGTAGCTGAGTTGGCTAGGTGGCGCAATTTTAACAGGATTCTCCACAGATTTCTGCCCTGACGGGGATTTTAAACCCGACCTCTCCGTTGACAGTCGAGCGCGCTAACCACTGAGACTTGATGGTATAAGAAGACCTGGGACCACGAGACATGACACGACAACATTTATTATTATGACAAACAGGAATGCGAAATGCATACATACACGATACTTGCATTGTTTGCATTTATGTACGTGTTTTTGTGTATGCACTAAACATATATATAAGCATCCGTACATGGATACAGAAATGCATTAATATACCGCATACGTGACGTAGCACACGACGATTTACGGAAGTTACTTAAGTCACGTGTTTTCTGTCACTCTAACACCGTCCCTCGACTGCGCATGCGCTCCAGTTCCCGCTCCGCCTCTCGCTGAGTTGCTACAGATTGAACAAGTGAATGAAAAGATGAACAACTGAGTGAACGGATGAACAGGTGAATAAACGAACAAATAAATGAACGGATAAAAAGTTGATGAACATATCAACGAACGAATGAACGAACGATCAAAAGAACGTATAAGGGAGCGACTGGACGAATAGCCATTGGTGACTGACTGTCAGAGATGCGAATATCATGATGATGATGACGACTAAGAAGATGTTTGTCATCATCTGTTCTAAGATGAACGTTGTTGTCGTTGCTGCTGATGCTGAAGATGGGTTCACTGATCATCTTCATCTCGTCGCTTGGCAACGGAGAGTGCCGCGGAATTGAGTCGAGTTCACAGGTCGACGACCTCAGTGACCCCAATGACCTCAGTGACCTCTCTCTGTCTGGTGACGAATCTGTAACTTCGTCATCATCGTCATCGTCTTTAGTTCTTGTGACCCAGTAGCCGATTGGTTAGAGCGCTGACCTTGTAATTCGGAAAGTACGGGTTCGAGTCTCTTTCTCTGAGACGGCTACCGTGTTGGCATCTTGAGCAAGTCCTTCACTCACAATTGTTCAGCGCCATCGATTGATGCTTGGTCACTAGATAGTGGCGCTTAGTAAATAAATAAGCATCAATTGATAACGCTAAGCAATTAGTGTAGGTAAGCGACTTCCTCACTGTTTATGCAGAAGGCCCTCAGCATGTTTTTTTTGACTAACCAAATGCCGTGTCACAGGCTTATGTAGCATACATTGGCAACTTTTACAAGGTGTCTAAAGAGAACACTGTGAAAATGTATATTATAACCAAGCAAATACCGGTTTCCAGGCTTATGTAGCGTAGATTGATAACATTTGAAAGGTGTTTAAAGAGAACGCTGTAAATAATCGACACGATGGTTTGCTATTTAACGACACTGCGTCATAACGAAGATGATTGGCGTTATCATCCTCTTTTCGTTACTAAATTCATTTAAATATAACGTCGGTGGGATCAATTTAAGAGGTGTGGAAGACGTTGTTGCTAAATCAGTCACTGATTTAATGTTGATTGATTTGAAATTGTAGTTGTTGCCTAACCAATATTTAAAACAGTAAGATTATTTTATATTAATACGGGACATCATCAAAAATCTCACCTCTCTCCAACGCATCCAAAACAACGTCGCTCATGTTGTATTGTATTGTATTGTATATGGGCATTTATAAAGCGCCTCTCGCGGTATATACCATTCAGAGGCGCTCCCAGTGCGCGAGACCCCGAGAGAAAAAGCAGGATTTAAGGTGAGAAAAGGAAGAAGCAACGCTACCAGAGAGAATGGTGGTGCGGACAGAAGGAGGAAGTCGGTTCCAAAGTGAGGGACCTATGCAGGCAAAGGACCTGGACTGAGCCATAGTTGTCCTGACACGAGGAACTAAGAGGTCAAGACGATCAGAAGATCGGAGACGACGCAGCGAAGCAGCAGAATGAGGCCGTTGAAACAGATCACGTAAGTACTGTGGAGCAAGACCCAGCTGAGATTTAAGCACAAGAATAAGCACTTTGAATTGTATACGGGCAGAGAGAGGGAGCCAATGGAGGTGTTCAACCATGAAGGTGGAGATATGAGAGAACCGAGGAAGGCGGGCAATGAGTCTAGCAGCAGCATTGAGGACGGACTGGAGAGGAGAAAGACGGATCTTGGGAAGGCCAATGAGGAGAGAATTACAGTAGTCAATCCGAGAGCACACGAATGCATGAACAATTGAGGTGAAGGTCGAAGATGAGACAGACCGCCGAATAGCCCGGAGACGCCTTAAGTGGAAGTAAGAGGAGCGGGTGAGGTTGGAAATGTGCTCAGCAAAAGTGAGCGCGCTGTCCAGAGTGACACCTAAGTCACGAACACTGGACGAGAAAGTGAAGTGAGGAAACCTATCAGACAGGAGCACGAAATCAAGCTTTTTGAGTTGCTGAGGGGTGCCAAACCAGATGAATTGAGTTTTGGAAGAGTTTAGAGAAAGGCGGTTTGAAGACATCCAGCAATGAAGATCTCGAGAGAGAGCCTCAATGGAACCAGTGAGAAGCAGTTGAGCAGATGGAGGCCCATGGACAAAAGCCTGAACATCATCAGCGAAAAGGTGACCAGCCGCCCCGTGTTTAGAGAGTAGGGAAGGAATGTCAGCTGTATAGAGAATGAAGAGAAGCGGGCCAAGGACTGAACCCTGAGGAACACCAAGTTTTACCGAGACCCACCGAGTTCTAGAATCACCGGAGATGATCAGTTGAGAGCGTTCAGACAGGTAAGACCGAAACCAAAGGAGAGGAGTGCCCTTTAGACCAAAAGAAATCTCAAGGCGCTGGAGGAGGATTTCATGGTCGACCATGTCAAAGGCTGAAGAAACGTCATAAAGAGCCAGAAGAGTAAGTTGAGACTTATCAAGAGCAGAATAGATCTCTGATAGCAGGGAGAGGAGGGCAGTTTCTGTAGAGTGATTAGCTCTAAAACCAGATTGGTAAGGTGGGAGAAGTCCAGATTGTTCCAAGTAGGGAAGAAGCTGCATAGAAACCAGCCGTTCAAGGGTTTTAGAAAGAAAAGAGAGGTTAGAAATAGGTCGATAGTTCTGACAGAGGTTAGTGTCAAGATTTGGCTTTTTAAGTGAGGGAAAGACGACAGCCCGTTTTTGTGAGGCCGGGATATAGCCCTCAGAGAGAGACCTATTGAAGAGGTACAGAAAGAACGGAGCAAGGTCATCCAGAATATCGGTAACAATGAAAGGGGGAAGTGGGTCTAATTCACATGATTTTAAATTCACAGATGAAAAAACTGAACGAAGAACAGAGTCAGTAACAGGTCGAAATCCATCGAAGACAGCTGTCGTCGAGGTGAACGTCGGAGGAGGAGCATCGGCGGTGGTAGCACGAAGACGGTCGGTCCTGGCAGTAAGCATGTCGAGAAAGTCGTTGGCGGAGAAGGCAGGAGTCTCGGAGGAGCGAGATGATCGGCCAAGGAGACCAGAGATGGAGGACCAGAGACGCTTCGGATTCTTGGCATTCCGAGAGACTAGATTTTCCCAGTAGGCAGCCTCCTTGTGGTGGAAAAGGCGATGGAGGGCACGTAGTTGAGAGACCCAGGCCAACCGGTCGCAGGGATCCTTGGATCGACGAAAACGTCTCTCGAAACAGCGGGCACGGCGTCGCATCTGATGGCATTCGGCGTCAAACCAGGAAGCCAGAGGACGAATGCGGCTCTTGACGCTACGACGCGGAAGTACCTCATCTAGGAGCGACGTCGTGGTTGAAGTGTAGAGATCAAACAGTTGGGTAACTGTAAGACCGTCGAGAGAGGCAGATGTCGCGGAGAGTTGTGAGTTGCGGATGGCGACGCTGAAGGCCAGAGAGTCGAAGGATTTCCAACCTCGCAGCATTCGAATGGAGTAGACTGGTTGCAGATGAACGGAAGGAAGGGTGAAGTGGATGAATGAGTGGTCGGAGAGCGTCGGTGGGAGGATCCGGAGATCCTCAACCTGATCATCGTCAGAGGTGATGATGAGATCAAGCCAGCCGCCCAAGATATGTGTGGGCTCACTCACATGCTGACGGAGGGCAAACTGAGAAAGCAGTTCGAGGAATCGGGAGGAGGTGGAAAGGGCAGGGTCTTCCAGGTGTAGATTGAAGTCGCCAAGAATGACGAGTTGGCTATTGCGGGTGATGAGATTCTCGAGAACGGAGGAGAATTCTTCAAAAAACTGACCAGTAGCAGGAGCAGAACCAGGTCTGTATACGGTGAGGACGGTCACTGGGCCGCGAGGAGTGGCGATGCTGAGACAGAGAGCTTCGAACGTAGATGTCGAAGCATCGAGAGGAACCTGTGTGACCCGAAGAGCGGATCGGAAAAAGACGACGATACCGCCACCGCGAGCCGGACGACCATCAGGATGAGGCGGTCGAGGGCGATCACGGGAAGAGTAGCCTGGAGGAGTCACTCTCAGGATCGGTATGTCGTCTGAACTCTGGTGCCAACTTTCAGTGACCGCGAGGACATCAAGTTGGTCCTGGAGGAGGGATTGAGAAGCAAAAGCAAACTTGTCGGACAAGGATTGAGCGTTCCAGGAGGCGATTCGTAGGCCTGTCGAATGACTGAGCGGAGGATGAGAGGAGTCGGCAGGGTTTGGAGAAGACTCGTGAGAGACCGACGATGAGGAGGAGGACGAAGACGATGACGGCGAAGAAGTCAAGCCAGGCGTAGGCGAAGCCGTCACTGACTCGATCGCATGGCTGACGGGAGGAAGGCGATCTTGACGGCAGCAGGCGGGGCACCATACCTGAGCCCCGAACAGAATCTTACGCAGTGATCGTGAGGGTCGAAAACAGTTCGACCAGATTGAACATAGTTGTTGAGATGAATAGGTAGTCCGAGCCATCAAAGTCGATAGGCCTAGAAGTAGGCACGAGGCATACACAGGCGTAGACACGGTCTAGCACTAGTAGACGTACGTAGACGTACAGCGACGTACACACAGCAACGTGTGTATTCCAAGGCTTCGAGAGTAGATTGTCGTAGAATAGACAAAAACAAATCAAAGTTTCTCTTTGACGAAGTAGAATATTCCATTGAAAAGTACAACGGAAGGTCCAGGAAAACTGTGTCCAAGAATCTATCAAATCTACAACTGAGTTGTATGCAACTCCCCATGTCGTGCCAGCAGTAAGCCACTCCTCAAATCCCTCCACTGGCTACCTGTCAAGGAAAGGATCATCTACAAAATCTCCATCATCACGTATAACTGTGTCACAACAAATATTCCCTCATAGCTCTCCGACCTTCTTCACAACCACATTCCTTCGAGGAACACACGGTCATCTGGAACACGGACCATTGTCCTTCATCGGCGTCGCACTACAACCGCATCAAAACCTTTCATCTCATCCGGCCCTCGTATCTGGAACAACTTACCCTCCAACATTAGGATCTCTACGACTCTCACCACCTTCAAGAAAGATTCAAAGACTGAACTTTTTACACAGGCCTATCCGGACTGAGTTCCCTGCTCCAGGTGCTTCTGAATCGTTGCATCGATTTCTCTTCGACTGTCTACGAATAACGGCACTTCAATCTCTGTTGTTGTTGTTGTTGTTATTATTATTATTAATACATCCTCTTAAATTAATCCATTTTTAATATGTATTCTGCTCAGGGTGAGAATTGTCGGGGGGTTGGGGGGGGGGGTTCAACCCCCCTAGTCTTTCTTAGGACCCCATAGTAAAGTCTTCATCGCACACCAAGACTCCACATGAATCAAGGTCTAACCCCCCCCCAGTCTTTTTTCTCCAATTCTCATACTGATTCTGCTGCCCCATCTTTTATTATGTGCATTTAAATTTCCAACTACTACAGTCCTTGCATCTTTAAAAAGTTTAACAAAAGATTCTTTATTTTCTTTGGCGGTACAGGAAAATTTAAAATTGGTAGCACATTAGTTTAATTTGAAAACACTGATTTTCTAAATTTCTAGATAATTATAAAGTTAAGACCCCATTTATTAGAGTGATTAAACGGTCTTTAGACTTTATATCACAGTTGTCTTTACGTATTAAATTATATCCATCAAAGCTAAGATTTTTATGTTTTCTTTCAACAAATTTTCTTGTCTACACACTAGATCAGAGCAGTGTACACTTTGGCATAAATAATTTTTAAACTGATTTTATTTGTATAGTATTTTCCTTTATTGGTCATCAAATCTCTAGCAATCCATAATGCAAATACCATTTTAAAACTTCATATAATTCATTATGCAATAATAGGAATGATAAATTTATTATACATTAATATGCTTACATTCATTATTAAGAATTTATTGCCGGTACACTTACGATTCTTTATATTTCCTGCATTAAGGTGCCAGCATGTGAGAGAGGGAGGACAGTCGGTGATGGAAGCAGTAGGTGGCCCCAAAGGGATAATTATCCCGCTAAGCGGGGACACCCAACAGGCCAAGTAACATAATTCAGTGTGTGGCATATTATTATAAGCTGCCCTTCTCAATATGATGCAATTCATCGGCTGCTACGTCGCAGGTTTATATAGAATCATTTAGCAACGCTTATAAGGTGTCTAAAAAGAGCGCTAGTGGTTACCTGTTTATATATAGTGTCGTTTAATTCCGTTTAAAAGGTGTGTCAAGACAGCGCAAACCCAAGTGGTTACCTATTTTTACATAGCATCCTTTATTTCCGTTTAAAAGGTTTCTAAAGAGAGCGCTTACTCCAATCGGTTACCAGAAAACAGAAATGTTGAGTTGCAGAAAACGCACTACAGAAATGCGCAACTTATCAGAACGGAACTCAGAGATGAGTCGGCAGATGTCGTGGTGGCTTTTGATCTGTGCTTCCTGCATCGGAGTCCGCATGCTTGTCCAGTAAGTCTGCGCGTGCGCCGTGCTCCAGTAGCAGACGACAGATGTCCACGTGACCTCGGTAAGTCGCCAGAGGGAGCGACGTGTCCCCGTTGCTCTTGGTAACGAATCGACTTCAGCGCCTCTGGAACTAGAAAGAATCGATGTCGAAGATCGTTGGTGGTTTAAGACATGAAATAGCGCTAAAATAATTCAGATACATATATAAACATATGCAATTTGTATTTATATAATTGCCTACATACGTTGTGTTGCATATGTTTATGTATGTATCTGAATTATTATGTGCAAAGATTCGCAAGCATGCATACCAGTTGCACAAGCATGCATACAGTTGCACATAGAAACGTAGGCCTACGTGCATACATTAATACCTAATGCATGCATGCATGCAGTCATACATATACAAAAAATACATACATTCATACATATATTCATTCATACGTAAAGACACACATACACTGATACATACATACAGGCATGCATACATGCATGCAGATAGACAGATAGACATAGATACATAAATACATGCCTTAGTTCTGAAGAAGATTAGATAAAAGTGGACATCAAGATTCATGCAAACATACACACATTCATAGATATATTCACACAGACAGACAGACGTTCATGCATACATGCATACATACGTACATTCAATTCAATTTTATTTGGTAACCACTTTCAAACGAATTGACGCAGGGAACCTGAAGGGGTCATAAACCCCGCTTACCAAGGGCCGCTGTGTGAAGAAAGATCATGGAGACGGCCTAACAGCACAGATTCTATTCACAGATTAAACAATAAAAATAAAGGAACAAATGAGAGAAACTCTTAGCTATGAACTCAAGAGACACAACTGACAAATATAACCCTATCGAAATCAGTTAAGGTTTGTTTCTATGTCTTTTATATACAGAGACGGAGATTACCTTTGACTTCAAATTTGTAAAGGAAACAAATTCCAAAGGTGGGGTCCAGCACACTGAATAGAGAATAGTCGTGTATTTGTGTGTGCGTAAGGAGGAACATGAATCGGTGTAGGTTCATTATATCAGAAGAGTTACTGCCTTTCCTTAGGCACAAGGACTAACTTGTGATTGGATTAGATTTAATTTTTACGACATCTTACGGTATTAAAAGCCGTTGATATCGATAAGAAAAGTGTTTGAACAGTTACAACCGTTCATTTAATATAATACCACTTTAATCATGATCCCACAGCAACCAGAAATTATTCTGGATAGTTCCTTTTTAACGACGCTGTGTCATAAGAAAAATGATTAGCGTCGCCCTTCTGCTGTTTCCGGGCTTCGGACTGACGACACCCGAAAATGGCAGTTGTTAATTAAACGCGTTTGAAGAATAAATGGTGAAAGGTTAAACGTTTTAAATGTATCTAAAGATAGCATTGTACACGGTTTTACCAGCGCCTATTAACATCTTATGGCCACAAAAGATTGTTGACGTCGATCTAACCTCACTACTATACCTGCAACATCAAGGAAACATTCATAACTTAAACGAAGAAGTCGCGAGAAGTATATATGACGTTAACTAGACCGTTTTAAGGGTGTCTACGAAGATCGATGCATCGAGTCTTCCTTTCCACCCTTACATCCGTCTTCGTTGAAGTGCTAACACCATCCGCCGTAGCTACATGACTGTGAACCTGCATGACAACTGGATCTAGACTTTCAAGCAAACCTCACCTAACCTTCCCATCGATTTTTTGGACTTGCGCAACCTGGAAAGGGCAGTAGTGTTAAACTCATTGTTGATTAGACTCGCCTGACGAAAACACAATGACGGGCTGTGAAATATTTAAATGTGTCATTGTTTAACCTGCGATTAACATCTTTTGGCCGTTGATATGTACTGATTTAAGTCGTAATGTTTATTAAGACACCCTTGAAACGTTTTTAGCCGCGTGTATAATTTTCTTGAACCGCAACTTTAATAAGTGCTGCAATGAGCTGTAATATTATGTCGAAATAATTTCTGTCGACGTCAACAGCCTTTGTTGCTATAAGATGTCATTAAACCCTGCATCAATCCATCCATCCATGAAATAAGTGCTTATAAGAGTCGCGATTTACAAATATATAGAGTTGGCCAAAACGTGTTAAGGGTGTCTAAATAGAGCATTACATCAAGTTCTCCTTTCCCCTTATCTGTCTCGCCGCTTCAGTTCTAAACATTATTAACCGTTTCTTTTGTGATGTTAAACCTGTCTGACTTTTGGATTTTGACTTTGAACCAATCCTGACCTTACCTGCGAATCGATTGCTTTTGGCATGACCGTTTTTGAATAAACTGGCACTTATACCCGTGAAGTTCGTCTCAAGACAAAAAAAGAAATCTTGCATTGCACTAGAAGAATCATGAGTTTGCCTCCTTCATCGTTAGTCGAGCGATGCATATAAACGAATACATCAGAAAAAGAAACGCTGACTTGTTCAAGCACACTCGCATTCTGGTCAGGGACAAGAAGATCTCCAGAACGTGGACACGTGATGGCATCACCTACCTCAAACTCTTTTACTCTCCTGACAAAAACCCACCACGATCATCATGATCATTGATATATCTGAGCGACCTAACGCAACCCTCTACCCATCTGGGCACAGGGACACTGCTGAGACTTAAAGCAATTCTATACGCAAATGGGTTTAGTGACCCGGTCGTGTCCTATGATGTATCACTGCACACTTTATGCATGTAATAGCAAGTAAATCATTAAAGGGAAACGAATACCTTTGGATCTAGTCTTTCTTGTCTAACCGATTTTGTTTTCACTGAGCACCTGTGAATAAACAAGTTCCGACGAATTACCTTTGTTTGACGGTGAAGAAATTCAGCGATCACGATACAGATAACAACTTCTAGGACGCATGACTGTGGATTCTGGATTTGTCACTTCATTCATTCATTCGTTCATTCATTGGAAGAATTTATACATCGCCCCTTCGATGTATCTACTCAGGAGCGCTTCTGACCCTGTTTTTGAACTATGCGTCATGATCATATTTCGATTACTTTTATGCATGCAGGTCTTTCCACCTGGTGATCTATTCAATGCATTTTAAAACCTATCAGAGCTAACGATGCTTCCAGGCAACTGCTCTGATTGATTGGTCAGACACTTGTGCTATCGGTTTCATTATCATCCATCGACGAGAGATGGATGGGCCGACTACAGGCGTTTGTCTACGCTACCATAGACTGGATTGTCTGTAAACATACAATAGACACGTGCTTACTAATGACGCTGTTGATAATCATTGAATGCGTAGCAAGGCTACTGACGCTGAACAGTCGTCGCCATCTTGTTTTTGATAGTAATTGATAAGGATGTGGAGAGGAAGAAGGTGTAATGATGAACGAGAACGGGCGAAGGAGGCAAGCGATGGTGGACTGTTGAATGAAATGATGAAGACTTTAGAAAGTAGTCAATATGCGCTATACTGATTGTCTTGACACACACACGCACACACAAACACACACAATACACTGACACACACACACACACACACACACACACACACACACACACACACACACACACACACACACACACACCAACTGACCAATCCCATTCTCACTTTCTGTGCCCGAGCATTTATGTAAAAACGACGTCAATAATATCTATAAAAAGTTCCTAAATCACCTCTTTTTACGTTTATTTTGCCCTATAACAGTACTAAAAGATATGTCACAGGAGAGTTAATTGTATAACAAGTGCATGCTGTACGTACTTATACGCAAAAGTAACACGTAAAAGAGGTGTTTAGTTTGTTTTTATTTACTGTTAACGACACTACCATAAAAGAAATGATTAGCGTCTCCCTCCTCTTTCTCCAGGTTTGGGACTGGCACTACCACAAGTTGTGTAGTGGTAGATTTAGAGGTGTTTAAAAGAGTCTTCTTTTATTTGAATATCCATATTGCCAGGCTGTATTATTCCACACAAAATGTGACAACTGTTCAAAAATAATTTCTGTTAACCCATTTACCGCCGCTATTAGAAATAGCCACCGGAATAAGCTGTAACTGATACTAGGTCATCTATATGATGTCAATAAACTTCTGACAGTGCATTTTTATTGGAAATATATGTAGTGTCCTAGTTATAGGGCGTTGCGTTTTCGCAACATCGGCGGGAAAGATGTATTTATTTACTATAATGATGTTCTATTAGTTATCGATTGTGTTCGCGGTCATTTCAATAAAAATGTTTGTGCATGCTGTAAACTGAATCAAGTTCAATGTCACTTGTTTCCATGGTATTGAGCTAGGCACTTGGCGTGCATGCGATTCACGTGTAGTACGCAGTGCTGTGGCACAACCGACAACGCAGTCTACGACCATCTTCGTTCTTGGCTATGATGTGCAATGCTGTGCATCATAGGCGTAGACTCTGGGGGGGAGCCGGGGCAGCCGGGGCACGTTCCCCCCAATTATTGGGGTGGACTGTACATTCAATGCAACAAGTGTAGAATGAAGAACCAAATACCCCCGGCCCTATTTTGGACAAGTGTACGCAAGTGCTGTGCATAGGCCTACAGGCTAAACACCTCGTCATCCCAAAATTCTTAACCCTTATAGAGTAACCGTTTTTTGGTTACAGTTTACGGTAACCGGGGGGTAAAAAATTACCCCCAATTTATTTTCGTCAAATCTAGGGAAATGTTTAACCAATTTTGGTCATCTTTAATTTATCTCATAGGCAAGGACAATAGACAACATTATTGAATGCAATGAGTAAGAAATCTTGAATTAAAATGACGACTCGTTCCAATATGGCTGTCTAAAGCGAAAGTAGTAATAAGTTGTGAGTCAATGCTACCATGCTACCAGTTTCAGATACTAATCACTGAAGCCAAATGCTGTGTCGTAGTGTTGATTGAAATAACTAACTGCAAGCAATAACAAGCGGCTGTGCAGTGCTGTAATAGTCAGTAACTAATGACGTTTACAAAATTTCGCTTGACAAAACTGACAAAATAGACACATTCTGTGACAAGTACACCCGTAATAGTTTTACTACAGTTTCAGTGGGCATCTTATGCATTCGTATGATATACGTTTTTGTCCATACTTTCCGGATACAAAGTGATTACATTTGGTACAGCGGTGTTCGACTTTGTGATCAATCTGTCGAGGGCAACTTTGGCAGCGACCTCTTTTCTTAGTAGCGGTTGGAACTGGATCAACCGCTGGCTCAACTCCAATTGCTTACAGTGCTCGAGAGACTGATGGCTGATGACATATGTCCGCCGTTACGGAACGGTGCGTGATAAGCGGTCTGATTAGCTCATGACCAACTTCCAGAAACAAACTACACTGAAGAAAACTGTGACATGAAAAACCTTTAGAAATTCTCGCCTATTTCTTTCTATAGTTTTATGCAAAAGTACGTAAACTACAATAATATAATCCAACAGGAAATGGAAATCACACAGCAAAGAATGACTAATTCATATGCAAAAACACAACAACCACATATCTCCAACAATTCAGTTCTATCAACTACTATGTTTACAAATACATAGTGCAGAAATGATTTATCCAGTACCGGAATATAAAACCTTATTCTTAATAGTAGTCTACCGCTAGGTGGCAGCGCAATGTGGCACAGCTGAAAACGACATTGTGAAGAAAAAACATATCTAGGAAAAGTCACAAAAGCAAAAGTCTTTTTTGTTTTATTCAAAAGAAGCGTACGAAAAAAAGTAGACTGGGGGTTATTTTTTACCCCCCGGTTACCGTATAGGGTTAAAAGACTCGCTCTTGCTTATCACCTGTTTGATCAACTGCCACATCTTTATCTTCTCCTTGTTGACAGGGCTCAATGTAAATTTTGGTTCTTGGCATTGCCAATCCTCTTTCGTTGGCTTAAAAGACTTAGGCGGCTTTGAAGGTAGTCGTTGCTTCTTGGCCGGCAAGGGCGTTGAATCCACTGACTCTTCCATCGGCGTATGAGTATCGGACACGAGATCAGTCTGCCGCCTGGAAGACTTTGAAGATATTCTGGAGCTCGTCTGACCTTTCCGCAAGCTGCTGCCTGGAAGACTTGTACCTTGCTGACACCCGTGGCTTTCTTCTTGACTTCGATTGCGTTTCACGCGAGGTATGCCTAGTGGGCGGTGACCGTTGGTTTGACATTGATCCATCAGTGCAATGGACTTCCACATGCCCGGCAACGTCTTCTGGCAACACATCGGTAGTCATGAGCTAATTTTCGTCAAAATGTTCGCTATCGCTTTGCTAATCAACTTAGGATGGGGGTGGTAATATCATCTTCTTCAAATATCATTGGGACAGCCTCCCTCAAGCAATAGAACTTCTTCCTCAGCCTCCTCTGAAAAATTCAATGTGCATCTTTCAAAAGTATGCCCAATGAAGAGTGGCAGCACTGAGCACGCCATCATTTATGAATCACTAAACTGAAATTGTTGTAAGTAATCGTAAACTGACATAAGTTTATCTGAATCACTAGGTGTAACACTGTGCATATCGTTTTCCGCCGAAGTTGCGAAAACGCAACAATGTGTATATATCGCATTCCGCCGAAGTTGCGAAAACGCAACATCAAAATTTCGGACATTGGGGTATCGGCATATAATGAGACATACTATTAATAAACAAATGATATTAAATACTCACATAAGTACCTCAAAAGAGACAGGATCGCTTCTGAGAAATATAACGTCTTATGGCAGAAGAAAATTCTTGAAACCACTAGTTAGATGTCAAAAACCACGAATTTTGCGCAACTTAAAAAAAATTGCAGACAGCAGCAAAGAATATATTTTTGATACCAGTAGACGTAGTGAACATCCAGGAAGTAAGACAAAAAGAATTTGCGTGAATTTCTCGAGTCTTGATTTTTTTCAAATTTCCAAACAGTGCGTTGCGTTTTCGCAACGTTGGCGGCAAATGGGTTAACGTCAATGGCTTTTGTTGCCATAAGATGTTGTTAAATTCTGGATCCATCCGTTTCAAGAAGAAAACTTTGAGTCATTAGTTCGCTTTGTAGTGATGAAACCTTACAGAAAGCATCCATTTCCCCACGGAATCCACGCGTTTCTCGCATCCAATTTTTCAAGAAATAACTGCAATTGTTGCACGTAATGTTGGGACAATCAGGTAATCACGTTAATTACTTTTACATAGAATCGTGTCTAGCAAGAATGACTGAAAGCTGAAAAGAATTTTACTCATTGAATTCAGTTGGTGCTTTTCACATTAAATATTGAACTGCGGCAAACTTAAACTTCCTCTTACGGCTGAGTAAGAGGAAGTTTCAGTTTGCCGCAGTTCAATATTTAACAGGGGTTCAGAAAGTTCCACTCCACGTGGGCTTATTTTAGGGGGAGTTCAAACCCCACCCCGAAATAAATTGCAAAACACAAAATCACTTAAATATTCAAAACTTATCTAGTGCTCAAAATGTTTCCTGGCTACCCTCTGCCACTCCGTATCCTCGGAGAAATATATCTCTGGAGCTGTTGACAGGGGACCAAATTACACTGCTCGCTTTTTTGATGTGAGTGCTGGCCTTCGACACCGTTGACCATGGCATTCTTTTGGAGCTGCTAACAGGGGACCACATTACACTGCTCGCTTTTTTGCTGTGAGTGCTGCCTTCGACACCGTTGACCATGGCATTCTTTTGGATCGCCTTGAAAGGTCGTTCCGTGTCGTAAGTCGCCCTCTCTCAGCGAACTCACACGGTGTTTTTGGGACATCTTGATCTGACACATGATGTTTCACAGAGTTCCACTATAGGGCCTCTGCTTTATGGTGTATGCTTTCATAAGCTCCATGGTTGATTATGGTTGATTATGATAATGGTATTATGTCATGATTAAGTGGGAGGAATTGCACTGGTTAACCACTGAAAATGTTCATTGAGTTTATGATCTTGATGCATGTCATGTGTAATTGCCTTGAAGGCTGTGCTTCATCTTACCTCAGGGATCTTTGCATTTCAGTATCTTCTATGCCCGGTCGTATATTCTGCTCCTTGCACCGCATGGCGACTTAGTTGCAGGGCTGTAGTCGAGGGTATACGCGGGTATACAGCGTGTACTCACCTCTAGAGACCGTATACTCACCTCACAAAATATTTATATTTATTCATGAATATTAAAATACTCTAGCTTATACTCACAAAATACTGTAGCGTATACTCACCTCTTATATGTTTCGGAAAACAAACCGATAGCGTATACTCACCTCTAATTTTACCACTACAGCCCTGCTTAGTAGCTCCACAGGCGACATGAACGCTTCAGCTTCTCTTTGCCTCATTTCCACAAACGCTTGAAGACCATTCTGTTCCATTAAACTAAGTTCCGCCATTGCCCGTGTTCATGAAGTGCCAGTCTCAAGCCTTGATAAAGGAGGAGGGCGACTTGAACGGCCCTTGAACTATTACGAGAGGCAGCAATAGGTATTGCCGACTTCTTTTTTCTTAGCCTCGGCATATAAGAGCGATGGTTAGTCGTCTGCCTCGCCGTCTGCTCTTCCGACTGACAGTAGACTTGTTCTAGTTCAGGTGGCTAGGGGGCGCAAGGTGAAAATGACTCTCCACAGATTTCTGACCAGGCGGGGAATTGAACCCTCCACCTCTCAGATGACAGTCGAGCACGTACGTTAACCATTAAGACTGTAAGGCTTAAGGAAGTTCTGGGACCACGAGACATGACAGGACGACATTTATTGTGGCTTACCACGTCATAAAAAGGCTACAATTATTATAGCTCACGAATAAGAATGGGAATGTCTATCGTGGTAGGCGACGGAATGCACTGGCTTGGGCAAGAGGCCCCGATGGAACGCCGAGAGAAGGGGTACACCTGGCTTAGCACACACACACACATGCACACATAAACAAATGCATGCTCACAATACATGTTAATTTATATAACGCCTTTTGAAACCGAAAATCGCCTCAGCACCAGACAATTCGTAAACGTAAGTGTAATGTTGCGGTGTTGTCGACCCATTGTTTACGAAAGAACGGATGATGATGATGATGATGATGATGACGACGACGACGACGACGACGACGACCTCAATGACCCCAATGACCTCAGTGACCTCTCTTTGTAACGTCGTCATAATCATCGTCGCCATCATCATCATCATCATCATCATCATCATCATCATCATCATCATCATCATCATCATCATCATCATCATCATCATCATCATCATCATCATCATCATCATCATCATCATTAGATTAGATTAGATTAGATTAGATTAGACTGGAGTGTATTGTATTAGTTCTTGTGACCCAGTAGCCGATTGGTTAAAGCGCACGCCTTGTAATACGGAGAGCACGGGTTCGAGTCTCCCCCTCAACATTACAGCGCCATCGATTGATACTTTGTCACCTAATAAAATAGCCAACCATCAATCGAAACAAATTGGTTCACCTTTAACGGTGTTTCTTAAAAATGTTGGGGGACAATTGTACACTGTGTCCCCCCCACACTGTTAAAGGTGTGGGGTGTTGTCCCCTCGACCCTCCGGGATCGCCGCCCATGTTTGTATTTAGTCTACATGTGCAAAACTGTAGGCGAATGCTACCAATGAGTCTGACAAGACGTCCCTGGATTTGAGTATCATTTATTCTTTTTACCTCTGTCTTCTTCCTCCATTTCTCATTTACATCTTTAACCCTCAGGCTACCAAGGTTTTTTTGCGACATCGGCTACCAAGGGGGGGTGGTTACCACCCCCCCCGGAATTTCGTGTTTGGTTTCAAATATCATATCATGCAATATAGCATTTGATTCAGCATTCATTTCTGAAAAGAATGGTATATTTAGTTGTGAAATATATGAATGCATCTCGAAATTATATACTTTTTAACAAAGGCACCGGTCCATTTAACGATATCTGATATTATCCCACACAATTTGTACTTTTTATATAAGAAATATAAATGATGTGGGTTTTGAAAATGAACTATGTATCCAAGAATATTCTAAATATAATGAGGCTTAATTTTCAACAATACAAACTATTCCAAAGTCTGTTTTAGTTACAGGCAAAACCTAAAGGCGTGCAGCTATATCAACATGAAACAAGAAATTATGTAATTTTTCCCGGCAGTCAGATACGTCAGTGGTCCTTGCAGTTATTGCAAGTTACTTTCATTGTTTTGTGGGAATGCTTCATGCAAATCGGCTTCTTGAACACTTCACAGCACTGCTTTTACTCTGTTAGCATTCTGCTTCAACTGTTTATAGCCCTTCCCCATACCCAACCATATCGGTTTACGTTGTGATGTTGCATCAGTGATTTACACACTGAGAAAGCGTACTATTATTTATTATGATCACTTCCGGTTTTCAAAAGACAAATAACTAAGCAAGCAAATATAGCCCTACATTCCCTCTAAAGAATGGCATAGTTGTTTCTCTTCCAGAAAGAATAATGAATAGCTTCATAGCCGACAAACAGCTAACAACTGAGAAATTCCTGATTTCAACAAGGTGGTACCTAGGCTATATCGGGTATAACTTTTTTATGGTGTGGGATATCATCACGACTTTTACCTCAAAATGTGTGCAAATGGACCCCCTACAGCTACCTAAAATGTCAAAATTATATTCCATGTGCAAAAAAAAATTTTGCAGAAAAACGTAGGGGGGGTGGTAACCACCCCCCCCTTGGTAGCCCGAGGGTTAATTTCCTTTTCTCCAAAAATTAGGGGGAGCAAATGCCCCTCTCCCCTGCACTCCTTAAGTGACGTTCCTGCTCTGTACAGACTTGAACTACTTACCAATCCTGCGTTCGTACATTTAACCAGGCTGTAATCAAAATTTCTATGGCCGAGCATTAACTGCAAGCGACCCAGTTAATCCGGCTAAGAGGAGTTCTTTACATACCTCTTTTTACGTCTCACTCGCCCTATAACTAAACCCATTCGCAGTTCTGTCCAGATATGAGTTAATTGAAAACGAGCGCCCTGTGTATTCCCTTATAGGCCAAAAGCAACGCATAAAAGAGGTGTGTAATTGGTTGGTTACTTACTGACGACACTATTCAGGTGAGAACTGTTAAAATAATTTGTTCTGACGTCACTGACCTTTGTTGTGTAGAAGTAGGTTATGAGTTGAAGAGTTCGTCTAGTCAGTCAACAATCAGTTAGTCAGTCGATCAATCCTTCAGCTAATCAATCAACCAAGTGAATCCTTCAGTCAACCATATGAATCAATCAAATCAATCGCAATCAATCAGTCAATCAGTAGATTGATCTATCGATCTATCAATATATCGCATCAACTAAGAGGATGAACAAGTGAATAAGCAAACAAATGAATTTGTGAATGTTAAACGTTTAGGAACTTATCAATGCCAAAATTAACGAACAAACGTCGCAGGTGCTGAGTGCATTTGTGGCCATAGACTGAGCAAGTTAATGAAAGAACAAATGAGTAAAGGAACTGATCAATAAATTAATGAACGTATTACTGAATAAAAGAACGAAAAAACTATTGAATGTACAGACTTAACTACTGACCAATACTTGCGTTCGAACATTTAAACAGGCAGTATTCAACATTTCTATGGCAGAGCATTGATCTGCAAGCGACACAGTTAATCAGCATAAGAAAAGACTTCCCTAAACACCTTTTTCTACGCCTATTGCGCCCTATGACTAAAAGCAGGACCAGTGTTTCACGATCAGAGATAATTAAAAACGCTCCTGTGTATTTCCTTATAGGACAAAAGTGAGGCGTGATAGAGGTGTGTAATTGGTTGGTTACTTGCTGTTTAACGACGCTATTCAGTTCCGTCTAGTCAATCAGTCAATCAATCCTTCAGCTAATCAGTCAACCAAGTGAATCCTTCAGTCAATCACATGAATCATTCAAATCAATCGCAATCAATCAATCAATCAGTAGATTGATCTATCGATCTATCAATATATCGTATCAACCGTTGCTAAGAGAATGAACAAACAAATGAATTTTTCAATGATAAAAAGTTTAGGGACTTATTAATGAACAAATTAACGAACAAACGTCGCTAAATGAATGAAAGAACAAATGAACAAATGAACTGATAAAAAATGCATGAACGTATTAATGACTGTACTATTATTAATGAATAAAAGAACGAACAAACTATCGAATGATGGAAAGAACTTAGGAATGAGCAACTAGACGAATAGCCATTGGCGACTGACCGTCAGAGATGCGATTATGAGGATGATGACGACGACTAAGAAGATCTTTATCATCATCATCATCTGTTCTAAGATGAACGTTGTTGTCGTTGCTGCTGATGCTGAAGATGGGTTCACTTATCATCTTCATCTCGTCGCTTGGCAACGGAGAGTGCCTCGGAATTGAGTCGAGTTCACAGGTTGACGACCTCAGTGACCCCAATGACCTCAGTGACCTCTATCTCGAGAAGAATCTGTAACGTGGTCATAATCATCATCGTCGTCGTCATCACATCATCATCAGTAGAATAGATTAGAAAAGAGTAGATTAGAATATGTTAGATATGAATTATTATCAGTATGTAATTGATTAGATTAGATTAGTCCTTGTCACCCAGTAGCCTATAGGTTAGAGCGCTCGCCTTGTAACGCGGAGATTACGGGTTCGAGTCTCCTCCCCTGAGAAGGTTACTGTATATTGATCTTGAGCAAGTCCTTCACTCTTACAATTGATACTTGGTCACTAGATAGTGGCGCTTAATAAATCACCAAGTATCAATCGATGACGCTAAGCAATTCTAGTTAAGCGAATTCCTCAAATCCCTTACATTATTACCCTGTCTGGTTTTCACCAACGGTCGACCGTGTCCCATGCCTATATAGCACAGATTGTAAACGTTTTAAAGGTGTCTAAAAAGAACGTCGCAAATAATCGACACAATAGTTGCTGTTTTACGACACTGATTTAAGCATAGCGCGGTGGGATCAATTTGGCAAATGTTGAAAACGTAATTGTTAAATCAATCACTGCATTTAAAGTTGACTGATATGAAATCATAATATATGTTGCTTCACCAGTATTTAGAACAGTGATCATATTCTCAGTTAATAAAATTATATCTTCTAAAATTAACACATATTTATTGTGTACGCTGTTGCCCCATTTTTTAGTATGTGCATTAAAGTCTGCAACTACTTTAGCTTTAAAAATTTAACAAAAGGATTCTTTATTTACTTTGGCAAGTGGTGGAACGTACTGGAGAATTTAAAATTGGTCGCATGTTAGTTTTAATTTAAAAACGCTGATTTCTAAATTTCGAATATATTTACTTTGAAAAAATGTAACGTTAACACTCTTTACCTACTACATGCTTCCAAGTTCTTGGTGCTACCGTGTCCCAGGCTTATATAGAACAGATGGACAACGTTTAAAGGTGTCTAAAGAGACTGCTGCACATTATCGAGAGGATAGTTGCTGTTTAACGACACTCTGATAACAACGATGATTGGCGTTGCCCTCCTAGTCTCTTTACTGAATATAATGCGATTGATTTAAATATAGCGTTCGAAAACACAAATGTTGAGTTGTAGAAAGCGCTATATAAATGCAGAACCTACCAGAACGGAACTTGGAGATGAGTCGGAAAATGTCGTAGTGGCTTTTGGTTTGCGCTTCCTGCATCGCAGTCCGTCCTTGCTTATTCAACACGCCTGCGCATGCGCCGTGTTCCAGTTGCAGACGACAGATGTCAACGTGACCTTGGTAGGCCGCCAGATGGAGCGGCGTGGCACCGTTGCTCTCGGTAATGAGTCTGACGTCAGCGCCTCTGGAACAAGAAAGATGTGCAGTTGAAGATCGTTTGCGGTTTAAGACATAAAATAGCGTTATAAAAATATTCAGATACATATGCGTTCACAACACGACGTATACGTTGAAACTTTCATAAATACATATATGTATACATATATTCACCAATACAATGGTACATACAGCTGCATATACAATATGCATGCATGCAATCCATGCATACCTACATACGTACATGCATGCATACATTATGACATACATACAGTCGTTGCATATACAGGGTGGGCCAGTAGGAATGCACCAACTTTGACGCCTTATAACTTGAATAATTTTTATCTGAGCGTCTTGTCCAATATATCAGATTGAAGATAATTATCCATTTTGTGATTCTGCAAAATATCTACGAGATAATGTTACGACTTTATGAGATAATGCTATTAATATTCGATGTGCCATTTTCTGGCCATAAAACTGCAAGAAAAAACAAAAGTCTGAAACTGAAGACATCAGTTCTAAACAGTCACTTAGTACTAACAATTAATATCTTGAGTGAATTTACCATCAGTCAAACAAATACTCAATAATGTCCACCACGTGCTCGGACTCTTACTCGTCCCTGGATTGTTGCCTTGGCTGGAAATTAACTCTTGGACTTGTGCAATGTTCGCTGCTGTGCGCGCAGAACGTTTGCGACCACAGTTGCGGCTGTTAGACGTTCCCGTAGCATCAATTTGTTTAATCAATCGATCTAGAGCATATTTATTCCATTTTCTAGAAGGGAATTCTATCATCATCTGATGTGCATTGTATCCTTTTTCTGCTCTTAAAATTCGGATTAAAATTCTATCCTCTTCCGCGAGCGGCGTCATGATGTTAAAAATTTACATTCAAAATTGAGAGGTGTGCGCCGCACCGAAATTTTATAACAGTGGTGCCGTATATCAGTGCAAGATTTGACACAGTAGTAGAGTGGATGATTACTTTCAATTTAGTATATTGGGCACGATGTTCGGGTAATAATTGTTCAAGTTATATCCATTCAAAGTTGGTGCATTCCTACTGGCCCACCCTGTACATGCGTACATACGTGCATAGATACTCAAATACATACATTCGTACGTACAACCGTATATGTATAACGGATATATAAATTAGCATAGAGTTTCAGATAAGAAGTGAAATTTTATGACCTTCTTTTAGGAATTCGTCTCCAAAAATGCGATGACCTTTTTTAGGAATTCGTCATCTAAGTAGAAATAATATATCACCTTGTGCTGTCAACTCCTGGAGCTCTAGCGACCGCCATGATACACATTTTCCATTGCTTCCTGTTCGAAGTCAGGTCTCTTAGTTCTTCCAAATTCATGCCAGTTACATCGTGAATCTCATCCGTCCATTTCTTCCTTAGTCGACCCCGTCTTTTTTTCCCTCACCACAAGCCAACATCATTTCCTTTTCTAGCCCATCAGATCGCATAATATGACCAAAGAATCCTAGCTTCAATCTTGTCGCCTTTTGTTTTAATGACTCTTCATTCTCGACACCAATCTCCACTCGTATTGATTCATTCGTCCTTTTCTCTGTCCATGATATTCTCAACATCTTTCTCCATATCCACATTTCACATGCGTTGACCTTTTTCTCCATGTTCTTTGTCATTGTCCACGACTCACAACCATACAGAACCGTTGGAAAGATTAGGGCTCTCACGAGCCCTTTTTTTGTATCTATGCTCACATGCTTGTCCTTCCATATCTTTTCCAGTCCAATCATTGCAGCTTTCCCAATCGCAATCCTTCGTTTTATTTCTGTATCACATTTTCCTTCTTCTTCAACCAATGATCCCAGGAAAGTGAAGCTTTCTACCACCTCTATTTCTTCTCCGTCAATCTCAAAAGTATCCCATTCTGCTGTTGTCATGACCTTTGTCTTCTTTATGTTGAAGTATAAGCCAGCTTTTCCACTTTCTCTCCTTACCCTTCTTATTAATTTTATCAGCTCATCTTTTCTTTTTGCCATTAGTGTTGTATCATCCGCATATCTAAGATTATTCAATGTCCTTCCCGCAATTTTTATTCCCTCTTTTGCCCCTTCCATTTCCGCCATTCTCATTATTCTTTCAGCGTATAAGTTAAACAGGAATGGAGACAAAATGCATCCCTGTCTCACCCCTTTCTTAATATTGAATTTATCAGTGTCTCCGTATTCTGTTCTTATCACCGCTATCTGATCTTCATATAGTCCCCTTAATAGCCATATCAAGTGTTTCGGAATTCCCATCTCAAGTAGAGTTTTCCACATTAGATCGTGGTTAATGCAGTCGAATGCCTTACTATAATCAATGAAGCAGATGTGCACCTCTTGTCCATACTCCCTTTGCCGTTCCATTTTCCACCTTAGGTTGGCAATATGGTCTCTAGTTCCTCGAGATTTCCTGAAACCAGCCTGGTTCACCGGAAGTTCCCTCTCTATTGTGCTTTCCATTCTTTTGTGGATTATTTTCAGTAATATTTTACTAGTGTGTGATATTATATATATATATATATATATATATATATATATATATATATATATATATATATATATATATAATATATATATATATATAATATTAATACGTATTGATTTATTCTTACAAATATTTTTCTTTACAGAAGTAAATTCGCTTCTTCTATCAAAAAGAATCTGGTTTGCCGAGTCAATGAAGTTGCTCTTATTTTCGTTTGACATGTTTCCTTATAAAAAACGCCAGGAGTTCTTATGCTATAGCTGTATGATTTAAATTATAAATTAAATGTGTGGGTTGCAGCTTAACGACGCTGTGCCATAACAAAGATGATTAGCGTCGCCCTCATCCTTTCTTCAGGCTTGGGACTGGCACTACCAGAGTACGGGCAGTGGCCTAGAAACTAAAAGTGGTTAATAATTCTATATAGCGTCGGACACAAACGTTTTAAAGGTGTTTAATTAAACGACATCGAGGGTTTGACGTCGACCTTATTTCACCTTCCTCGGAATTAAAGTATAAGGATTAACCGGTGATTTGATTCGATAAAGCAGTTTAACAACATCGTAAGACATCAAGAGCCGTTAAAGTCGATAAAAACGGTATTTTGAACGGTTATCACCATTCACATGGCATTATACCGTTTTAATTATATTCCTACATCAACCAGTAATTAGTGTGCTTGGTTGCTGTTTTCCGGCGATGTGTCATGACAAAGATGATTAGCGTCACCATCCTGCTTTCTCCAGGCTTTGGACTGGCGACACCCGAAAACGGTAGTGACTGGTTAACGCGACTGTAGATTAAACACGTTTGAAGAATAAATGGTGACCGTGTTAAATGTTATGAATATAATTAAAGAGGGTACCTTCTCACCAAACGGTTCATCATGCAATCGTCATCATCTTATGGCCACAAGGGTCGTTTACATCGATATAGCCTCATCTACTACTATGATTTAGCCCACCATTTCTTCTTATGATTATAACAGGAGGCCATGAGAAACATATAACGTCGGCAACTGTGTTTTATGGGTGTTTAAGGAGATCGAGACATTGGGTCTTCTTCCCCTTATTTCCGTAGCTTTTCAAGTTCTGACACCATCTACCGTTACCGTATAACTGTCAACTTGTCTGACCACAAGGTTTTTACTTTCAACCTATCCTCACCTAACCTTCTCATCGACTTTATTTTGACTGGGGCAATCTGGACAGGGTAGTGGGATTAAACTCAGTGTTGATTAAACGCGGCTGACGAAAATACTGTGATGGGGTGAAATATTTTAACCCTTATAGGGTAACGGTTTTTTGGTTACAGTTTACGGTAACCGGGGGGTAAAAAATTACCCCCAATTTATTTTCGTCATATCTAGGGAAATGTTTAAAAAATTTTGGTCATCTTTAATTTATCTCATAGACAAGGACAATAGACAACATTATTGAATGTAATGAGTAAGAAATCTTGAATTAAAATGACGACTCGTTCCAATATGGCTGTCTAAAGCGAAAGTAGTAATAAGTTGTGAGTCAATGCTACCATGCTACCAGTTTCAGATACTAATCACTGAAGCCAAATGCTGTGTCGTAGTGTTGATTGAAATAACTAACTGCAAGCAATAACAAGCGGCTGTGCAGTGCTGTAATAGTCAGTAACTAATGACGTTTACAAAATTTCACTGGACAAAACTGGATCTCATCGACCTTGACAACAGCATCAGCAAGAGTAATATTTTGTTCTGCTCTTATTCTTAGAGCAGCTTCGATATTGATATACATTGATTGCTTATCCCAAAGGGACTTTTGCCAGAATTTTTGGAAGTGAATGGCAGGAGGTATAGAATTATTCTTTTGTACCTAGACCTTTGAGATGTGATCATTGCCAAATGTTTAGTCACTCTAAATTATATTGCAGACGAAAAGCTGTGTGCAGCAGATGTAGTGGTAGCCACTCTTATGTCGATTGCCCAGATAAAACTACAATAATATAATCCAACAGGAAATGGAAATCACACACCAAAGAATGACTAATTCATATGCAAAAATACAACAACCACATATCTCCAACAATTGAGTTCTATCAACTACTATGCTTACAAATACATAGTGCAGAAATGATTTATCCAGTACCGGAATATAAAACCTTATTCTTCATAGTAGTCTGCCGCTAGGTGGCAGCGCAATGTGGCACAGCTGAAAACGACATTGTGAAGAAAAAACATATCTAGGAAAAGTCACAAAAGGAAAAGTCTGTTTTGTTTTATTCAAAAGAACCGTACGAAAAAAAGTAGACTGGGGGTTATTTTTTACCCCCCGGTTACCGTATAAGGGTTAATGTGTCAACTTACGGAGCCTTGTCCATTGTTTATTTCTGCGATGACTTCCTTTGGCCAGAAGGGCCGTTGACTTCAATAATTGTGGCCTTACCTGCTAAGGTTTAAGACAATGTACAGACTTAAACTAGCCTACTGACCAATCTTATGTCCAATCTCCAAACGATCCAGTTAATCGGCAAAAGATATGTTCCTTAAATACCTCTTTCAACCTCTGTTTCGCCCATTAAATGCAGCTTTTTAGTTCATTCAGCAGTGAAATGTATTCGCATCTGTGTTTACTTATAGGGAACAAGCAACGCGTAAAAGAGGTGTGTTGCTGGTTCGTTACTTACTGTTTAGCGACACACAAAATAAATTCTTCTGACGTCATCCGCTTTTGTTGCCATAAATATCGTTAAACTGTGGATGCGTCTGTTTCTGTAAGTGAAAAGTTTGAATCCCTAGTGACGAAATCTTACACAAAACACTCATTTGCTCAAGGAACCCAGCTCATTTCACCCGTCCAACATTTCACGAAATAAATGCAATTGTAACATGAATAGAAGAGAATGGGATAATGAGGCTAAACACGTTAATTTTTTTAATAGAATCGTGTAACCTATGCTTCTGCTTCTAATAATTATTTCAATAAATTAGTATGCATTCAAACTGAACCATTGAGACTCTGCTGTGGGTCTACTAAAGGAGACTGCGGCTGTGGAACTTCAAAATAAATGTGGTGAACCTTCTTTACATATTAGAAGCTTACAGAATTCACTTAAGCTAGGAGCGAAAGCCACTGGAACCTTAATCATCCAACGAAAATAATCCTTCAACCTCATTAGACTAATGAGTTTAAGACTAGTGATAGTAAAAATCTGTATGCATATCAACGCACACTTTACTTCTTTTTCTCCTTTGACCTTCCTTTTAAGGCTCCATCTTTTCCTTCAGATCCTCCTTGGCTAAAAGAAGATATTCATGTTGATATTAGCCTCTATAAATCTATTAATTTTAGTAAAAAAGATGATAATCTTGAAATTCTAAAGCTTCTCACTCTGGAACACATAAGTAAATACAAAACTGATACTACCTGATGGTTCTAAGGCAGATAGCTTAGTTGCCGCGTCCTATACTGTACCAAACCTAGACATACACTGTAGATACAAAAAGTTACGCCTTTGTGCTAATTCGAGTATCAAGACTCGAGTTGACTGCTATAAAAGAAACCTTTACCTGGATAGTTGACAATGAAAAACAGGGCTTCAAATATTTTGCTATATTTTCTGATTCATTAAGTGTGCTTACTTCTCTAAAGAAATTCTTTTCCAAATCCAGACCAATTTTACTGCAGGACAAGATGAGAATCTTTAATGAAATTAAAATAAGTGAGGTACATTTGATATGGATCCCCAATTCCCCATAGTCACATAGATATTCTAGAGAATGAAAGAGCTGATTCCTTAGCAATAATTAGATCTACCCACATGTAACTCCACAGATTATTTAGAATTACTAGAAGAATTTACAATAATTAAATCTCATATCATCCCTAAATGACAGAAAGAATATGATAGTGATATCAATGGTGTTCATTATAAGAGCATTTGCCTTGTTGTAGCCTATACACAAATAATAAATTCATGAATCTTAGTAGGATAAAGGAAGTGCAGAGGAAGTGGTGAGTGGGATACTAGTCAGTTTGAAATATTACAGAGTATTATTATTATTATTATTATTATTATTATTATTATTATTATTATTATTATTTATTTATTTTTTCGCCCGAGGTAGCAAGGATCCCTCAGGCTCTAAGAAACTATATCAAGTTAGAGGTTCTCGTCCCCCATGTGCTGATCAAAAGAGCCTAATTATTATTATTATTATTATTATTATTATTATTATTATTATTATTATTATTATTATTATTATTATTATTATTATTATTATTATTATTATTATTATTATTATTATTATTGTGGAAGTCTTGGCCCTTCCACCCCCTTTCTTTCATTTTGGACTCGGCCGTCCGGCTATGATGCATGCCTGCCTGCCTATGTCGATGCATGCCAGCCAGCCGCCAGCACGATACCTGCCAGCCAGCCACGATACACGATACACGATACACGATACCCGCAGGTATCGATACACGATACACGATACACGATACCCGCAGGTATCGATACACGATACACGATACTCGATACACGATACACGATACTCGATACACAATTCCCTGTATCGATACACGATACACGATACCCGCAGGTATCGATACACGATACACGATACACGATACCCGCAGGTATCGATACACGATACACGATACTCGATACACGATACCCGCAGGTATCGATACACGATAAACGATACACGATACACGATACCCGCAGGTATCGATACACGATACACGATACCCTGTATCGATACACGATACACGATACACGATACCCGCAGGTATCGATACACGATACACGATACACGATACACGATACCCGCAGGTATCGATACACGATACACGATACCCTGTATCGATACACGATACACGATACACGATACCCGCAGGTATCGATACACGATACACGATACACGATACTCGATACACGATACCCTGTATCGATACACTATATAAGGAGAAGACAAGGACAGTCAGCACGCAGTCGACGCAGTCAAGAAGGGAGTCGGTCGGAGCACTGCGTCGGACGCAGTCGGAGTCAGTCAGTCAGTCAGTCGGAGAAGACAGTCGGGACTCACTCACACGCGGACACGGTCGGAGAAAGGAGTTGTCGGAGTCACTTCGTCGGAAGAGGACACGCAGTCGAGGCACTCTCGGTTGGACAGTCGAGCTCTGCGTCGGACGCACTCTGTCAGGACACTGTCGGAGAGGACACTCGAGCGGACGGGCGAACTTAGTCGTCGAGTAGCGAAGTTAGTCGTCGTCGGCGGTGACAATTGCGTGGGGCTTCGGAAGCGATTGCGAGCTGGACTGGGATCCACGTCGTCGCCTGGCGAACTTGGCGTCGCAAGCGTTGCGATACACGGACGGTAAAGCGTTGCGATACACGGACTGTCAAGCGTGAGTAGCGAACGGTTTCATCTGCGAATTGTAGTGGCGGACAATCTTCTTCGGTAGAACTTGCGGTTTATTGTACATTGACGATTTGTCACAGTCATTTGATTCACCCGACGGGTAGTCGGTTTGTTTTGCATGAATAAAACGATTGAACTGAACCAGAGTCTGAAGCCTTCAGCTTGACTAAGTGAAGCCGAACCACGGACATAGGAGTTGACACGCTGATACCTGGGAAGGGCCATCCTGGTCAGTAGCCTTTCCCCGGGTAGTTACGCTACAAAACTGGTACACAGAAGTGCGGTGGACTTGGATTCATTGCGACTTCTGGTTCTGTTCGTCGAGTCAAGAATTTCCGGATTTTACTACGTTGATCTACGGACTTCGGAAAAATGGCTTTCGCTGATGAAGGGGAAACGGTACGAAATACGCTGCTTGATCTCGCTGATTCGTATACTGACTCTCCGTTTCGTTTGATGCCTGCGGTTAAAGATTCGAAGACTGCGGGAAAGATTAAGCCTGATCGAAGTGGACTTTTCCAGAGTATCGACTTCGATGCGTTAGAACCTGCGGTTGCTGCCGACAGTGGAAGAAAAGAAGCGTCGGTCGTGAAGGAGACCTTATCGGACTCGCGATTGTTGGAGAACGTTGGAAACTTGTTCAGTCGTAAGATGACTTACATGAAGCCTGGAAAATTCGACGGGACCGGGTCCCTCGAATCGTTTCTAGCTCAGTTTGAAGTGTGTGCCAGGCACAACCAGTGGTCGAATGTGGACAAAGTGGATTTTCTTCGTTGTGCGTTGGACAAAGCAGCTACGCAGTTGTTGTGGGATTTCGGTGCCAAGTCCAATATCTCATACGAGCAACTCGTGGAAAGGTTACGCCAGAGATACGGAGCGGAAGGACAAGCTGAAACTTTTCGTGCTCAGCTTTATTACAGACGTCAACGCTCGGATGAAAGTCTGAGTGATTTGCTCCATGACATTCGTCGGTTAGTCGTGTTGGCTTACCCCGTACCGTCCAACGAGACAACAGAAATAGTTGCACGCGATGCTTTTCTGGAGGCGATCAGAGACAGGGAGTTATCGTTGAAAGTCAGGGAGAAGGAGCCTAAGTCGATTGATGAGGCTTATCGCATGGCGTTACGTCTTGGTGCTTATCAGCAGATGGCTGATGCGGAAGAACGACGTCGGCCTCCCAACCGAGTCCGAGGAACTCAGGGCGTCGATGTGAATGAACAGCTTCGGACGCAACTGGACAGTTTCTTCGCAGCCCAGCGGAGGAGACAGGAAGAATTCGAGGAAAAGATTTCTCGTCAGTTGGAGGAGCTTCGGAAGTATCCTCCGGCATCCGTGGACGATGGTCAAGTCAATCGGAACGGTGGAGCTTCAGTACGCCGTCAATCGTGTTTCAACTGTGGACGAGTCGGCCATTTTGCTCGGGAGTGCAGACAGCCACGCCGCTCTGGAGGTCAACGTCGGGACGGCGGGTCGACCAATTTCGAGGATCAGGCCACGGAAGAGACCGTGGTTACTAACCATACCACACGGGAACGACCTTTTACCTTGTCGAACAACGCTATCTACGTTCGGGCCACCATACATCGACGGTCTCGTCTCTGTCTCATTGATACTGGGTCGGAGGTAAGCATCGTGCCTTCTTCAGATGTTGAGAGGCTGGAGTTGCAACCTACAACGAGGGTTTTGCTGGCTGCAAATGGTAGTTCGATCCGAGTTCTTGGGGAAATTAGTGTTCCGCTTAAGATTTGGCGTGGTTTTGAGATTGCAACCCATTTTCTTGTATCGGATCAGGTGTTTGAGCCCGTGCTTGGGATGAATTGGTTGCGTGAGAATCGTTGTCGCTTGGGCTTTGGCAATGGTGCTCTTTTTGTTGGTCGGAGACGTATTCCTTTGGTAAGAAGAGACGGTGCTTCTTGGTGTAGGCGCATTGTGGTGGCCGAGGATGTGATTGTGCTCCCTCGTTCGCAAAGTAATGTTCCTGTTAAAACTGTGTATAGAGATTTGTCCGCAACGGCGCCGGCTTGGATGACGGAAGCGGCCGAGATTATGCCAGGGGTCCATGTTGCACGGGTTGTGGTCGATGATAATATGGGGTCATCGCAAGTGCGGATGGTCAATTTAGGAAAGGAGCCTGCTATGTTAGCTAGGGACTTGTTAATAGGAGAGTTGCACCCTGTAGAGGTTGCAGATGAGATGGTGGACAAGAAAGAGAAAATGGTTGTATCGGATTGCCCTGTAATTGGTAAGTTGATGGGAGATATTTCGGAGGATGTGCCTCGGGAGGCAAAAGAGGAGTTGAGAAATCGTTTGGTAAGGTATGTTGATGTGTTTTCCTCTTCAGAGATGGATTTAGGGAGGACGTCGATATGCGAACATCGTATTGAGACAGGAACAGCACAACCTGTTAGACAACCTTTGAGGAGGCAACCTTTTTCTGGTCGAGCGACTGTCTATCGGGACGATGTTGTAATTTTTGGGATTTCCTATAGGATGGAAATGGTCTTCCGACGCTTACGTACCGCAAGTTTGAAGCTGAAGCCGGATACAGGTCATATTTTGCGGCGGACGATTTGCTTTCTTGGACATATTGTGTCGGCTTTAGGGGTCGTGTTGGACCCGACCAAGGTCCAAGAGGTGGTTTCTTGGCCTACTCCGCAGCGTCTGGGAGAGGTGAAGGCTTTCCTTGAGTTATGCGCTTATTATTGTAGATTTATTTCTGGATTTTCATGCCTTGTTGAGTCGCTGTTTGCTTTCGTTAAAAAGGGCAGAGCGTTTGTAGGCTGGTCCAAAGACGTGCAAAGGTTTTGCCAACGTTGTGAACCGTGCTGTCGCTATTGCCGTGGACAACCGCTTAAGCGTGGGCCGCTTAGGACGGCTGGGCAATGGGAGGAAGCAGCGACAGATGGAGTAGAGACTGTCTCTACCCCAATCAGGTCGGATCTCGAGTCAGCTGCATCGGCGGCGGAGGCGAATAGGCCGCCTGGTAGGGCTAAAGTTAGGCCAGCCGAAGCTGGGTCCTTGTTTACTAGTCCCGCCGCGCTTGGGAGTGATAGACCACGGCGAGCCATTCGGAAACCAACGCGGTATCAGTCGTAGTGGAGGCGCAACATAGAATTGTTGATCGGACATTATGAGATAACGGTTGTCACATTTTTTGTTGCCTCCGCGGTTGTGTGGTTGGGGTTTCAGCGAGAAAGAGGAGTTTCATCGCTGTTGATGTTGCTCGAGAGTAGCAGTTTTGAATGCTAGTGTTGTCGACTATGGACATTGCCAGATGATCGTTATCACATTTATTTTCTAGGGTCTCTCAGCCGAATTGGCTGCTGTGTTGGGGTGATCGTTGTCACATTTATTATCTGGGGTCTCTCAGCTACATTTGCTGTCGTTTTGCAAGAAACGGAGGATATCTTGCGTGGCTGTTGTGGTTGCTCGGTTGTAGTGATGATGGTTGTCACGTATTTTCTCTGAGTTGCATGTGTTGCCGTTCCTGTGTTGCACTGGTTGTCGTTGTAGCAGGAAACGGGAGATGTTTTCTCGCGCAATTGGGCGATGGTTGTCGTCGTTTTCTGGTGCCTTGGGCGTCGGGGAGCGTGTTGTCGGTATCCTGTTGTTCTTCGTTGTTGAGGTGGTGGTGGCAGTTTCTCTTGGACACACAAACGGAGGACTTTGTGTCTCATTTTGGTCGTGGGGGAGTGTGGAAGTCTTGGCCCTTCAACCCCCTTTCTTTCATTTTGGACTCGGCCGTCCGGCTACGATGCATGCCTGCCTGCCTATGTCGATGCATGCCAGCCAGCCGCCAGCACGATACCTGCCAGCCAGCCACGATACACGATACACGATACACGATACCCGCAGGTATCGATACACGATACACGATACACGATACCCGCAGGTATCGATACACGATACACGATACTCGATACACGATACACGATACTCGATACACAATACCCTGTATCGATACACGATACACGATACCCGCAGGTATCGATACACGATACACGATACACGATACCCGCAGGTATCGATACACGATACACGATACTCGATACACGATACCCGCAGGTATCGATACACGATACATGATACACGATACACGATACCCGCAGGTATCGATACACGATACACGATACACGATACACGATACCCGCAGGTATCGATACACGATACACGATACACGATACACGATACCCGCAGGTATCGATACACGATACACGATACACGATACTCGATACACGATACCCTGTATCGATACACTATATAAGGAGAAGACAAGGACAGTCAGCACGCAGTCGACGCAGTCAAGAAGGGAGTCGGTCGGAGCACTGCGTCGGACGCAGTCGGAGTCAGTCAGTCAGTCAGTCGGAGAAGACAGTCGGGACTCACTCACACGCGGACACGGTCGGAGAAAGGAGTCGTCGGAGTCACTTCGTCGGAAGAGGACACGCAGTCGAGGCACTCTCGGTTGGACAGTCGAGCTCTGCGTCGGACGCACTCTGTCAGGACACTGTCGGAGAGGACACTCGAGCGGACGGGCGAACTTAGTCGTCGAGTAGCGAAGTTAGTCGTCGTCGGCGGTGACAATTGCGTGGGGCTTCGGAAGCGATTGCGAGCTGGACTGGGATCCACGTCGTCGCCTGGCGAACTTGGCGTCGCAAGCGTTGCGATACACGGACGGTAAAGCGTTGCGATACACGGACTGTCAAGCGTGAGTAGCGAACGGTTTCATCTGCGAATTGTAGTGGCGGACAATCTTCTTCGGTAGAACTTGCGGTTTATTGTACATTGACGATTTGTCACAGTCATTTGATTCACCCGACGGGTAGTCGGTTTGTTTTACATGAATAAAACGATTGAACTGAACCAGAGTCTGAAGCCTTCAGCTTGACTAAGTGAAGCCGAACCACGGACATAGGAGTTGACACGCTGATACCTGGGAAGGGCAATCCTGGTCAGTAGCCTTGCCCCGGGTAGTTACGCTACATTATTATTATTATTATTATTATTATTATTATTATTATTATTATTATTATTATTATTATTATTATTATTATTATTATTATTATTATTATTATTATTATTATTATTATTATTATATCTACTACTACTACTGTTATTATTATTATTATTATTTTTATTTTACCCGAAGTATATAGGATCCCTCAGGTGTCAGATTAAACAACATCGAGGGGTTTGACGTCGACCTTATTTCACCTTAACCCTCAGGCTACCAAGGTTTTTTTTGCGACATCGGCTACCAAGGGGGGGGTGGTTACCACCCCCCCCCCGGAATTTCGTGTTTGGTTTAAGATATCATATCATGTAATACAGCATTTGATTCAGCATTCATTTCTGAAAAGAATGGTATATTTAGTTGTAAAATATATGAATGCATCTCGAAATTATATAGTTTTTAACAAAGGCACCGGTCCATTTAACGATATCTGATATTATCGCACACAATTTGTACTATTGATCAATTAATATTATGACGTAAGGCCCTACATCGACACGCAAGACTGATATATATATATATATATATATATATATATATATATATATATATATATATATATATATATATATATATATATATCAGCAAAGGTTCACCAGTCACTCTATCACAGAGTAAAGCAGGGAGGCGACCTGACCGACGTCTCTCACGAGCGTAGACTCGGATCCGACCTGGGCTGGTGAACCAAAGTCCTCCGTGCCCACCTTCACGTGGTGCGGACTGTTGGTACCCTTCCAATGGAAGTACCCTTCCAATGGAGGGGGGACGAACGGGCACGGCAGGCAAAACCAGGGGAAGGCAATGGCAAACCACCCCTGTTAATATGCCAAGAAAATCGTCATGCGACACTTCAAACCGCGCCGATCGTCGCTGATGGTTGGACTCCCAGGCCGGAGCGCTGATGGGACTCCCAGGCCGACACGCGACTCAAGGGCTACTAGTACTGGGGAAGTAGCAAGACGGCAATGGAGACGGTGTTTCATGGCGATCGCTAGGGCTCCTAGAGCCGACAGCACAAACAAAAAAAAATATATATATATATATATATATATATATATATGCACACACACATTATTACCGGTATATGTGTGTATATATATATATATGCCCATAGACAATTACGATTGTTACGTAAATACCTGGACAAAAATATATAAATGATGTGGGTTTTGAAAATGAACTATGTATCCAAGAATATTCTAAATATAATAAATATAATGAGGCTTAATTTTCAACAATACAAACTATTCCAAAGTCTGTTTTAGTTACAGACAAAACCTAAAGGCGTGCAGCTATATCAACATGAAAACATGAAACAAGAAATTATGTAATTTTCCCCGGCAGTCAAAAAAAACGTCAGTGGTCCTTGCAGTTATTGCAAGTTACTTTCATTGTTTTGTGCGAATGCTTCCTGCAAACCGGCTTCTTGAACACTTCACAGCACTGCTTTACTCTGTTAGTATTCTGCTTCAACTGTTTATAGCCCTTCCCCATACCCAACCATATCGGTTTACGTTGTGATATTGCATCAGTGATTTTCACACTGAAAAAGCGTATTATTATTCATTATGATCACTTCCGGTTATCAAAAGACAAATAACTAAGCAAGTAAATATAACCCTAAATTCCCTCTAAAGAATGGCATAGTTGTTTCTCTTCCAGAAAGAATAATGAATACCTTTATAGTCGACAACAGCTAACAGCTGACGAGAGAAATTCCTGATTTCATAAGTGGTACCTAGGCTATATCGGGTATAACTTTTTTATGGCGTGGGATATCATCATGACTTTTACCTCAAAATTTGCGCAAATGGACCCCCTACAGCTACCTAAAATGTCAAAATTATATTCCACGTGCAAAAAAAGTTTTTCCAGAAAAACGTAGGGGGGGGGTGGTAACCACCCCCCCTTGGTAGCCCGAGGGTTAATGTGTCAACTTTATTATTATTATTATTATTATTATTATTATTATTATTATTATTATTATTATTATTATTATTATTATTATTATTATTATTATTATTATTATTATTATTATTATTAAATCTCCAAACTAAGATTGGGAAAAGTTAACTTTAATGAAAGACTTCTTTTAATGAAGAAACATGATAATGGATTGTGCAATTCTTGTCAAATTAAAGAAAATATAGATCATCTATTATCACACTGTAACAAAGAAAATATCTCCAGTAGGGCCTATATTAAGAGATAAGTGTAAATTAATTAAACTAGATTTTAACATTAAGAACTTGCTTGGGGTGGGCTGCAAATAAAGTGAAGTCTTTAGGTTGGTCAACCGTATCAGTAAAGGAAAGATTTGGTAGGTTATAAGGTTTCTCGTGTTGTCTATAGATTTTGGTTAATGGTTTTGTAGATTTGTAGTTATTATATTCTAATATGCTCTATTTTTCTTAATCCTGAGCTCCATGATTTCGATATGCTCCCTTCCTGCCCAGAGTTCCAAACTAGTAGTTCTCAGGCCTGTTGTAGTAGTGTAGTACCTCTGCTCGTTTCGTCAATCCGTGTGTATCCTCAAACTGAGAGGGCCACTTATTTTGCCAGAAACTGCTGAACTGTTTAACTTTGGTCACTGTTTTACGACGCTGTGTCATAACAAAGATGATTAGCCCCGCCCTCCCTTTTTTCAAGGATTTGGATTGAAACCACCCAAGTATAAGACAATGTAAACTATCTATCGATAGTATACTTTTCTAATGTTTTTTCCTGGTAGCAACTTCCGGTGTCTAGTCGATTTATTGAGTACGTTGGCTCCAAGAAATAAGCTCAGATACCAAACACAGAAACACACTGGCGCACATACCACCCAGCCAACAGTTCTGTACAGACTTAAACTACTGACCAATCCTTGTGTATGTGCATTTGACAGAGCAGCATTTTCGCTTTCTAAGTCCGAGCATTGATCAGCAAATGACCCAACTGATCAACATAAAAAGAGTTCTTTAAACACCTCTTCTTACGTTTATTTCGCCCTATAACCTAGCCTCGTCGGTGTTTTAATTGAACGGACCCTCTCAGCTGCATTCACTTATAGGGTAAAAGAACATGTAAAAGAGGTGTTTAGTTGGTGGGATACTTACTAAGTAAGTAAGTAAGTTAGTAGTCCTTATTCGCATTTGACAAGCGTACAAGCATTACGTGCATATATTTTGAAAATAAACTATTACAGGAACAGAATGCAAAGTCACACATTCACACATTTACATAAATTTACAACTAAATATAATTAAAGATACATGGATTAACATAGCTGCCTTTAAAGAATTATTTTAGATTCAAAAATAATATCTATAAACGTCCAACATTTCAAGAAATGAATGTAGTTGTAACTTGTAATGTTGATAATTATAATCAGGTAATGACGCTTATTGTTTCAACATGGAATCGTGTCTAGCAAGAATGACTGAAAGCTGTGAAGAAATCTACTCATTGCTCATTTTCCATCAATTCATTTGATGCTTTTCACATTAAATATTGAACTGCGGCCGAATCTCTTAGTTTCCAGATAAAACCGGGCTGACCACACTGCTCTATATCAAAAGAGTGGGAGATTCAGATTCAGAGACCGAGAGAGAGACAGAGAGAGAGACAGAGAGAGAGACACACACAGAGACAGAGACAGAGACAGAGACAGAGAGATACAGATAGAGACAGACAGACAGACATAGAGAGAGACACACACACACAGAGACAGAGACAGACAGAGACAGAGAGAAACAGAGAGAGAGAGAGAGAGATATATATATATATATATATATATATATATATATATATATATATATATATATATATATATATATATATATATAAACACCTCTTTTACATGTTATTAAATGTTTATATATATATAAACACCTCTTTTACATGTTGATATTACCCCTTATAGAATCCTAATAGATGACTCTTTCATTTAAGACGACTCCAAAATTCAATAAAATGTGGGACTAAAATTTTGGGTAATAAATTTCACATAAATACAGCAACAATGGAGAACCACTGGACAAATGTTTTTAGGACACCTGAGAGTAGGGAGCATTCCATTTATACTCGTACTTCTGAATTCTTTTCTTCACTTAATACATCTATTATTGGCCCTTCTTTCCCATCTGAACCTCCTTGGTGTAACAAACAAGTAGAGGTTGACTTAACTTTGAATAAATTAATAAATAAGAAAACTGATCATCCAGAATATTTAAAGCAATCTGCTTTGGAATTAGTTTCTAAGTACAACTCTTACATACATATCTATACTGATGGGTCAAAGGTAGATGAATTTGTTTCTGCTGCCTTTACAGTACCAAGTTTAAATATAGATAAAAAATTTAGATTATGTAATAGCTCCAGTATTTATGCAGCAGAGTTGACTGCAATTATAGAAACTGTAAAATGGATTTTAAACTCCGAATGTTATAAGAATTGTCAACTTGCATTGTTTTCTGATTCATTGAGTGTTCTTACGTCAATTAAGGAGTCTTATTCTCAGTCTAGACCTAATTTATTGAATGAACTATTGTCTCTGATTAACAGACTAAATTCCAATCAAATAAGATTTATTTGGATCCCAAGTCACATTGACCTGACAGGTAATGATCGAGCAGATACTTTGGCTAAAGAAGCCCTGAGTATTGATCATATTAATTCTACTAATTATCTTGAACTTTCAGAAATTTTTACTTTAATGAAACTGTATATAGTAAATAAATGGCAATTAGAATATACTAACGATAATAGAGGTCATTTTTATAAATCTATTTGTCCAATTGTAAGTACAGATATTAAATATTTAGAACCCTATAGGCATAAGGAAGTCCAAATTTCTAGGTTACGTCTGGGAGTCGCGAATACTAATCAAAGGCTGTTTATTATAAAACGACATTCAAGTGGTTTATGTGATACCTGTCAGGTCAAGGAGACTATTCATCACCTACTACTTGAGTGTAAAAAAGAAGATATATCGAAGTTGTTGGGAGATAAATGTCAATTGTATAAAAGGGACATTTCTATTTCAACCCTTTTAACAGTAAATATATTACAAAATGAAGTGTATAGGGTACTTAAACTAATTACTAAAGGTCAAATTCTGTAAAGAGATATGCTAAGTTTGCTAATGTAAATAGTTTTATTTATTTTATTTTTTATTTTTTTTATTATTTTTTTTATCTGTAATTTTAATTAGTCTTTTCCTTGTGCATTTTATTTTATTTTATTGTATTAATTATTACATTATTATAATGCAATCTTGAATGCATTAATATCAAACTTGAAACAATTGTAATTATTATGCTCATATAATTTTATGCTTTGTTGGTTGATGAGATTTGTACTTGAGTGTGTTTAGTACCTGAGCAGTTTCTTTGAGGAAAGGTACTTGGTATAACCATACGTTTCATTTAATATGCATGATGTATGTGAGATTGGTACTATTTCATACATGATATGATTGTAGTGGTACATATTGCTATAAGATCTCATTGAACTGAGGAATAAGAAATGATCAATTAAACATTTCAATAATAGAATGGGAATATAATGTCATAATTATAATCATATGTGCTGTGCATTTATGTCTGAAGTTGTTTAAATATTTCTAGCGAGTGACAATAGTTGCGAAGTACTGTTTGGTTTGCGTCGGAACATTTTATAGCTATGTGTATTATAAATAACATTAGATATGTTGCTTTGGGTGATGTGACATTACTGACATTGTAAGCTTATGTTTGACACCTTTACATGGTGTTATACGGACACTATAAGTTTATCGTTTTCTAGAAATTGTATTTGTGAATTGTCGTCAACGGCCATTGTTGCCAAAGGACGACGTTAAACTTTGGAATAATAATAATAAATCTAATATAGTAATAATTGGTTCGAGATTTCGGCTGCACCTGCAGCTGTTGAAATATATTAAAAAAAACTTTAAAGACGTCAACGGCCTTTGTAGCCATAAGATGTCGTTAAACTTTGGAATAATAATAATCTTTAAACACCTATTTTCGAGTTAAGTTTATTCTATAAGTAAATACATAGGCACAACCCTACTAGCTCCATCTTGTTTGCAATCTGGTGCCATTAGATGTCGCTAAACACTGTAAACTAGTAAGCTAGTCACTTAAACTAACCGTTACAAAAAGCACTCATTTGCTCACGGACCCCAGCGCGTTTGATCCATCCAATTTTCACCTTTTTATGGGACAGTGTCGACAAACAGCAACTAACGGAAGGTCACCACTCTCTAGCGTCATTGGCCGCTCCACTTCCGCAAGAAGCTCCATACAATCATCATTCACGGCCGCGGACTATCTGGAGTTCAGGCGTCAAAAGGTGACCGTCATTCCACAGAGGGTGCTCTACCACCCACCTTTCCTCCCACTGACTGCAGGATGTCACAGAACCGATCTCCATTCAAGACCTAAGCCAGTTGCTATTATCGTCGACATTGACGTCTTGTCTTGCAAGCTCGATCCTCTGCCGCAGTTTCTAATCAAGGACTTCTTGGATTAACTTTTACCATTTGGTTGTTGTTTATTAAGACCGCTTTGGATGAGCGGCGCTTCCTGTTCACAGTAACGGGACATTATCTGCCATCTCCTAGGCGTCATAGTCTTGATATCAGTGATATGGCCAATTAATTACCGGACTGTTTCCAACTTAACTTTTTTTTATCAAAGATAGTTGAGAAATATCTTGAGGCAAACTCCCTCTTACCCAGCAAACAGTCGCGGTTCAGAAAGTTACTCTCCATATCTTGGAATACATCTTTGGAGCTCTTGTTCGGGGGCAGGTAACATTCCTTGCCATTTTTGATGTGAGTGCGACCTTCGACCCCGTTGACCATGACATCCTATTGGAACGCCTTGAATGGTAGTTCGGTGTTGCAAGTCGCCCTCTGTCGTGGTTGTGTTTCTTCCTCTCAGTGATTTTTGGATAAACTCGATCTGATTGGCTTCATAGTCTTTCTAGGGCCCATGCTTTATGTCCTCTACACCACTGATCTAAAGCTAGTTCTCTCTTATTTAGGAGTCGCATTTCACTAATGTGCTGATGATACTCAGGCATAGTTCAGCTGTCGATGCTAACGTGGAAAAAATTCTTCAGACATCCAAGGCCTGGAAAGACCCAGTAGGTCTACTTGTGGCTTGGTACTTGTGGGCAGCTGTCCAAGATTGATTTGATCCGCCTGGTGTCTCTTTCTTCACTTTCGCGCATTTTTTCTATCGCCCGCGTCAGATCTGCACAATACTTCGCTAGCTGACAACTCTGATTATCTATTCTTTCCTATGCTCTCGGGTTGTTTATGGTAATGCCATTTACCCAGACCCTACTTCTTCTCGCACAGTGAGTAATCTTGACGTCTTTGTGGGGGGAAAGTTCCCCCCCCCCAGGATTGACGTTTCCCCCCAGAGGCGAGGAATATTACAATGTACAGACCGTCAGGGGAGGAAAAATCCCCCCCAGGACTGATGTGGATACATGGTTTCCCCCCCCCCCAGAGAGATGGATTCCTAAAAAAAGGTCATCAACTTTTTTTGACAGAGGAAAAAAGTAAAAAATTGGGTGAAGGACTAAAAAAAAAAAAAAGGTCATCAACTTTTTTCGAAGATGAAAAGTGGGAAAAGTCTGAAACTTTTTAAAGATGGAAGACAAAATTTTGTGTCAATTGTTTGCTCCCCCCAGAAACCTGGTTTCCCCTCCCAGACGAGGGGGACTAGATTAAACACTGCTTCTCGCACCAATCAGCTGCAATCTGGCGACTAGAGAGGCCCTGGAACTATACTACGCCGTTGAACTAACCCATAGTTACATAGCATTACCGACTTCATTTTTCTTAGCCTCGGCATATGAGAGCGATGGCTAATCGTCTCCCTCGCCGTCTGATCTTCCCACTGACCGTATACTAGTTCTAGCCGAGTTGGCTAGGGGGCGCAAGTTAAACAGGAATCTCCACAGATTTTAAGCACGACCTTTCGGTTGATAGTGCAGCACGCTAACCACTAGGACTTTAGAGCTTAGGAAGTTCTGGGACCACGAGACATGACATGACAATATTTATTGTGACTCAATAAGTCATAAAAGGGCTACAACAATTCAATTGTACCAATGGGAATGTACTGCTTGGGGCAAGTGACCTCACTGCAAAGGCTCCGGTTGAACTGGAGGAAAGAAGGGGAACACCTGGCTTAGCACAAAGGGAAGCCATGAAGGAATATATAACGTCGGGAACAGCATTTTAAGGGTGTCTAACGAGATCGACACCATCTACCGTATGATTGTCAACCGGTCTCATCGCTGAGTTTTTACTTTCCACCAATCCTCACCTAACCTTCCCATCGATTTTGTTTTGACTGGCGCCATCTGGAAATGGCAGCGGGGTTAAACTCACTGTTGACTAAACGCCATTGATAAAAACACAACGACGGTGTGAATATTTAAATGTGTCATCATGACGGAGCATTGTCTATTGTTTAATCTGCGATTAACTTTTTTGGCCTGCAGGGGCCGTTTACGTTGATATCAACATACAGACTCCACAAACATATTCAGAAGTGTACTGTGCGAAAATATAGGGTCGGTTAGAAACGTTTTAAGGGTGTCTAAATAGAGCATTTATATCAAGATCTGCTTTCGCCTTATTTGTCTCGTCGCTTCAGTTTTAAACATTTTCCACCATTTCCGTGTGATTTTCAACCTATCTGACTTTGAGATTTTGACTTTGAACCAATCCTGACCTTACCTGCGAATCGTCTGCTATGTGACTTATCGTCTTGGAATAAGCTGGTTCCCACAACTTTGCTTTTCTTCGAACGCTTTGGAAATCTCGGGTTTACAATTACGATTAAACGTTTTTCTTCTTACAACAATGAAAACAACTTTTAATTTCATATTTCTATATTTTCTTTTTTAGTAGAACCCGAACGCAATCCCCGTGTTCTCTATCTAACTGCGCCACTGCTCTTACTTGATAATGGAGGAGGACAATGCTAATGATCTTTGTTGTCAACAGTGTCGTTGAAGTGAAACTACTATCAAGTAAAGACGGAGAAGATAATTGAAAAGGCCCTCTTCTGTATTGTCTTATTGGGCAAGTTCAACACGTAAAAGAGGTGTTTAGTTGGTTGGATATTTACTGTGTAACATCACTCTCACGACAGCGATGATTAGCTTCGCCCTCCTCCAGGCTGTTTGCCGTAATTCTCCGAGAATTGTGCCCTGGCGAAAGTGGGAGTTCGCCAGATGACTTAACAGAGTCGGTTTTGATTTGAAGAGTTTCATCTTAGTTATGGCAGAACTGAAAAACCAAACAAACTAGATTAGAGAAGGCAATAATAATAAAAGAAGGAACTATATCAACTCAGGAAATGAACGTATTAATGAGCTGACATCCGGTGCTGAACAAATTTTAAATGTACGAATGAACAAGAGATGCGATTTTCATGATGACGATGATGGCGACTAAGAAGATCTTTATCATCATCATCATCTGATCTAAGATGAACGTTGATGTCGTTGCTGCTGATGCTGAAGATGGGTTCACTGATCATCTTCATCTCGTCGCTTGTGAATTTAATTTGTGTTTTTTTTTAAATTTTGTATTGGACTGCGACCGAAACTCTGGCCAACGCGCGAGCAACCCTTAGTTACCGCGGAACCCTGGCTGAAAACCAATGCTCTATATCAGAATAGAAGACACCCTTAATGACTCTGTATGTGTCGTTTTGACCTATATATCACCTGAATAGAGGCACGTCTCCTTTTAATCCGCAATTGCCATTAAATGTGACAGTATCAGTCCAAAGACTGAAACAAGGATGAAGGCGACTCTAATCATTGTTGTTACGAGAGAGAGAGAGAGAGAGAGAGAGAGAGAGAGAGAGAGAGAGAGAGAGAGAGAGAGAGAGAGAGAGAGAGAGAGAGAGAGAGAGAGAGAGAGAGAGAGAGAGAGAGAGAGAGAGAGAGAGAGAGAGAGAGAGAGAGAGAGAGAGAGAGAGAGAGAGAGAGAGAGAGAGAGAGAGAGAGAGAGAGAGAGAGTCGTTTGAATGCTAGTAAACTCTTCCCTTAACAACCACAACGACCAGCCCGTGGGCCACATCCGGCCCGCTACGTCCATCAGCAAAAGCACTGCCGTCATTCGAAAAGAACTATCAGAACTGTAGCAATATAGAAGTTATCTTATTCTCCTTTCTCTATAACTCTTTATGTTTATTTTTATATGTGTTTTACTGTGCACGGCTTCTTCATAAATTTTGGCATGAATTAATTTGATTTAAGCTGAGTTGTCATACTTGTTTGGCCCCCGAAGGGTTTAAGAAATCGTTTAGTGGCCCTTGGACGAAAAAATGTGTGCACCACTGCCTCCAACTAACCCTCGACGACTGAGGTTATCACACTCCAGCATCCTTGGACGTTCCACTTGCTCAAGAAGCTCCATACAACCATGATTCACGGCCACGGACTATCTGAAGTTCATGCGTCAAAGGGTTCACAGTTCGTCATTCCACAGAGGGTGCTCCAACACCGACCTTCCTCCTACTAACTTCAGGATGTCACAGTTGGAATCTAACTCCATCCAAGACCTAATCCAGTTGCTATTATCCTAGGCCTTATCCCTTCCTCAAGAAGTTCCATACAACGACATGCGTCAAACGGTTGACCCATTTCGTCGTTCCACAGAGGGTGCTCCACACCGACCTTTCCTCCCACTGACTGCAGGATGTCACAGTTGGAATCTAATGGGTCTGCGCATTATAACTACTTATAATGGTAAGTACACATGTTAAAGAGGTGTTTAATGAGTTTTCTATTATTATTGTAATATATAGGTATATCAACCAGTAAGCGAGGTGTCAGTAAGTTGCTGTTTAACGACTCTCTTTAGACATAACTCCCTCTTACCCAGACAACAGCCGGATCTCAGAAGGTTCCACTCCGCATGGGCGTATTTAGGGGGTTTACGGGTTAATTTACCCCTCCCCCATGTGATTTTGGGTCAGCTCAGTCTGATTGGACCGGTGTCACATATGGTCTTCCACAGGTTTCCATTCTAGGGCTTCTGTTTTATTTTCATCTACTGATCTAAATCTACTTCTCTGTTCTTTGGGAGTCGCAGTTGACCAACGTTCTTGTCTGTACATACGTACGCATGCACGTGTTTTTTGTATGTATGTTAGTTGCTGTTCAACGACACGGTGTCATAACAAAGATGATTAGCATCGCCCTCATCTTTTCTCCACTCAATATGTGATAAACATAATACAGACCCTGCCTTCCGTATTTTACTTATAGACAAAAGCAATCCATGAAAGAGGTGTTTAGTTGGTTGGTTACTTACTGTTAACGACACTGTCATAACATTTCAAGAAATAAAAGTAAATGTAACTTGTAATGTTGAGATACTCATTAATCACGTTATAAAACGTTAATTATTTTAACATAGAATCATGTCTAAGGAAGAATGACTGAAGCTGTGATGAATTCTACTCATTGCTAATTTTTGTATGAATTCAGTTGATGCTTTTTAAAGTTTGCATTGAACTGTGGCCTAACCTCTGGCCGACTTCTTTTAACTCCCCCATTACCCTATTTGATAGGATGATAATAGTATCAATACATGCACCACCAGTAGACATAACAATAGTAACAGGTGTATATGCCTACGTCGGCGCATAAGGAAGAGGAGGTGGATGACATGTATGAGAAAATAGAGAGAGGATTAGAAGACATCAAAGGTACGGATTATGTGATAGTAATGGGAGACTGGAATGCAGTAGTGGGAGAGGGCGAACAGGAAGGTATAATAGGGAAATTCGGATTGGGGAAGAGAAATGAGAGAGGAGAGAGAGAGAGAGAGAGAGAGAGAGAGAGAGAGAGAGAGAGAGAGAGAGAGAGAGAGAGAGAGAGAGAGAGAGAGAGAGAGAGAGAGAGAGAGAGAGAGAGAGAGAGAGAGAGAGAGAGAGAGAGAGAGAGAGAGAGAGAGAGAGAGAGAGAGAGAGAGAGCTGTCTTTAAACTCGAATATCCCTCGCACAAGAGGGATACTCGCCCTAATTTTTTGTATCTTCCGAGGGATATGTCGCTTTGCTATCAGCATTCGAGGTATTTGTCGTGTTACTCGTCGAATCGCCCTCTTCGGTCCTCGTTTATACCTCTCGGTTCTCGATTATACCACCTGTGACGATATGCAAATAAGATCACGTGACACAAGAATGCCCACAACAAATTTTCATCGATTCGATTCGATTCAATTCGAATCGAATCGGTTGAACAGTTAAGCTTATAACTATTGTTTTATTGCTACAGTTGATATAATCCTTTTCTCATTAAAAAGTAGTGTTACATTATTTAGTCTAATTTAAGACGCGTGTCTACAGTTCAACACATTGGGTAAGTTTGATAGTAACTTTCGTAAGACTTTTACATTAACGTGGCGGTGTGACTAAAATACGCAATTTTATGGGTTAAATCGTTGTTTACGTTGATAAATTACCGCGTAGGAGAATTATTTCATAGTAAAACTCAGACTTGAAGCTGGATGATTGGTGAACATATTACATAATGCAGTTGGAATTGCGATTTAGATATATCGGCAAACTTGCGTTATAGGGGTCCCTCGCTGGGTAATCCTGGAAACGGCGGTCCCCAAATTATAAAATCGGTATAGCGCATAAAAAAATAATCGTCGTTGATCCCACTTCTAGTTTCAGTTATATTTTCATCGATATTTTCAGCTTCTAGTTTAGCTAGATTTTCATCACTCTTCCAACTTCTAGTTTCAGTTTTACTATGAAACGTTTTCATCGCTCATGCACGGCAATGATATCGGCGCTTAAAACGATATATTTTCATCGCAATCCAACTTCTAGTTTGAGTTTGATTATGTAACATTTTCATCGATGATCCAGCTTCTAGTGTGACCTATATTTTCATCAATCTTCCAACTTCTAGTTGAGTTTTACTAATGTTTTCATCGCTCATGCTATGTAAATAATTTCGGACGCTAAAACCCAGGATTTATTTAATTTTATAATTTGGGACCGCCGTTTCCAGGATTACCCCTAGTTGTGCCCTAGATCAGTGGTTCTCAACCTGTGGTCCGCGGACCACTGGTGGTCCGCGGCCATCTGCCTGGTGGTCCGCGAGCAAGGTCTACAATTTAGATTTTTTACAATCAAAAGCATGCAAACAGACAAATTTTGTCAATTTTTAAAATTTCTGTTTCATTTCAATCACTAGAATCAGCTAGGTGGCAGCATGAAACCAATAATGCGAGGATATGGCAAAAAATTATGTTGTATTAATTTGCTTTTGGCACAACTTTTAGTGGTGGTCCGCGACCGAGACACAAAATTTAGAAGTGGTCCTCGAGTCTAAAATGGTTGAGAACCGCTGCCCTAGATTAACTGTTTTAAAACAAAGCTTCACTGTTTTAAAACTGTGCATGTTCAGACTTCTTACTTAGTTGCTGTTTAACGACGCTGTGCCATATCAAAGATGATTAGGGTCACCCTCCTCCTTTCTCCAGGCTTGGGACTGGCACTGTCAGAGTACGAACAGTGACGGAGTTTGCATGTTTAGAGTCTACATGGCAGCTTAAATAGTCGGAAGCGTTGTGGAAAAAACTAGCTTTATTAGTGTCATTGGCGCTAACTAGTTTGTTTATATTAGTGTAGTGTCATTGAAGCTAACTAGTTTCTCTATATTAGTGTTACTAGCGTCATTGATGCACAGGTTAACCCTTTTTTCAATCAACTAGGCTTATTCGAGTCAAGGTGTGACCACTTGTAATACACAGTCCCCTTGAAATTGGGTCATCGATAGGGTCCCTGATAGCGCAAGTTTGCCGATATATCGTTATAGTGCAGAAGTTATTGCCGTGAATGAGCGACGAAAACATAAACAGAAACTAGAAGTTGGATGGATCGATGAAAGTATAGCTCAAACTAGAAGCTGGATGATCGATGAACATATAGCTTTAAAACCTAGAAGTTGGATGAACGATGATTATTATTTTTTTATATTATAAAGTTTCAATACAAGTGCTTAATTTAGCAACGTAATCTACGGTTTAACCAGAATCTGATACAGTAGTTATTATAAATATATATTTGTTGTAAAATTTAGTTAAATTTAAGGTTCTTGTCTACAAGCTACACACTATACAAGTTTTACAGTAACGTGCATGAAACTTTTACAGTAAATCTTTGCTGTGCGAATAACACCCGGATCGGGTTCAAAACTGTTTGCAGAAGTACAGACTATAAATGAAAACCATCCTAAAACTAACTGGATCAGAGCACCACACTTTGACCATTAAGACTCACGTTAAAGGATGTGAGGGATTTGCTTAAGGTTACTGAGAGTGCAGAGTTACTGATTCTGAGTTTGATGTTTTTATTAGATTTGATTTAGCAAAGAACGAAAGGGATACTAGGTAAAACTGTTCTGATTTATGAAAGTTGTTAGATCTGGTTGTATAACTTTAACTTCTAGGGTTATTTCTGTGACTTGGTTCTGTTTATTAGACCTTAGTAGTCATGATCATTGATATGTTTCGTTAATATTTCAATATTTAATACCCTATACAGACTGAAAATTGTGACACTTACATTTTAGCCTGAAAAGTCATCGTACAAAAGCAGATGGTATATAGTTTTAATGACAATTTATTTAACAGTTGATAAAATAATTAAACTTGTTAAAGTTTGTCTAACTCTCATAATTCTGCTTGCTGTATATTTTTATTAATCTTAAATCCTGAAAATTATTTTGTTTAATCATACACACTTATAGTTATATCAATTGGAAAGCAAACAGATGAAGTTATTTAAACATGATTCTTGGTTTATTGTGAAGCATGATAGCGCAGTCAGTAGCGTTGCCATCAGACGTCACAATCTGCGGCCATGCCAGAATAATCGGGTTCGATTCCCACTGGCAACCTAACCAACAAATATTAAAGCAAAATGTATGCACGCTCCGGGTGCTCATACCTTCATTCATTCAAGGTCGTTCAACGAGTAACTGCTGTCGAATGTCACTTAGTGATACACAGCAGTTATAAATGCAGAATTTAATTCTAATATATTATATATTTTGAAAATCCATTTCATTTGGAAAATATACTCTGTGAAAATCATATTGCTCTGTGAATCTTCACTCAGTCAAGTGAATCACTCTGCAAAGTTTGTAAGCCTTCACTTAGTGAACAGATTAATTGTATGTCTGAACTCGGTGAACAAAATCACTTGTAAATCACTTGTAATCATTTTTAGACACAGTAGATGCTTGTTTGTTATTTAAGGAACAAATGGTCATTGTGAGAAGATGTGTACGAAATTCAGAAAAGGAACATGGAGATGCCAGCAAAGAAATCAGCAAAGAATGCAAAGAAACAGGTTGTATGTTTTGTAGTGAAGGATGTAAGTGTTTCTGAATTCTGATCCTGCAGTTCAATCGGCTGCAGTGGGTGGGTCAGTTTCTCTATTATATCCAGCACTAGTTGTTTCATACCATCTGGATGGTCTACCATTTTGCTTTGTGATTTTTGAAGGCTGGTATCATGGTGAGAATTGTTGGGGGTTCAACCCCCTAGTCTTTCTTAGGGACCCCAGAGTTAAGTCTTCATTGCACACCCAAGGGGGTCGTTTCCAAACCCCCTCAGTTGGTGCTAGTGTGATTTTGCAGTATCAACTGTTTATATTATGCATATATTGTAGCATTTTCTTTCACAATTCACTTTGTGGTCACTAATAAAGTAATGCTCTGGTTTATTGTGAAACCATGCGAATTGTGTACTGATAAATTTGGTGATGTCATCACTTTAAGGAGTGTATAGCTTTCTATTGTATTTATCAGTTTGCAAAATGCGGATAAAATATTTGACTCTACATGGATCAAACTCATGCAAGTCTAAGCCCCCAGTCTTTTTTCTACAATTCTCACACTGGCTAGTATTGACCTTGATGGTTTTATTTAACCAGGGTAGGTATTGGGAAAGGATGGACCTTTGAAAGGCATGTTAATGATGATAGGAACTCGAAGAAAATAACCCGACGGTGACTCTAAGCCCTTGCTGTCACTGGTTATTACATGACCATTGCCATTCATAATAAATTTTTAATACAGTTAGAAATTTTCAATAAATTTGAGTCGTTGCATTTCAGTTTTCTGGTGCGGCCTTCGGCTTCACCAATACTTGTTTCAGTGGCCCCTGGTGTCAATAAGGTTGGACAGCGATGGTCTAAACGATGGTCTTATTTTAGGAATAACAATATCATATCTGTCAGACTGTACTGCAGACACTATGATGCCTTATTTGACATTCCTGATCATTGTAATATCCAGGCTACAGACACTACCAGATTTTAGCAAAAAGCTTTATCACGATTTGAAAAATTCAAATGCACCAAAAGTTTACTTTAGAAAATCAAACATTTTCTTGTTGCTGATAAAAATAAAAAAATTGCTGATAAACTGTAATGACATCGAATAACTTAAGAAGTAACTTCAGGTTTCTGGGTTTGTTGTTTAATGATTTCTAATAACCTTATGGGTGCCTGATAAGCATAATATATTTTCACTGCAGTTTTAAATATTGCTAAAAAGAGTGGATACTGCTGTAGTTGTTTTATCATTCCAGATTGGTGTGAGGCTCAGTGGATGCCACATGCAAATTCAACTTTCAGCACTACTATGTGATAGTGCCTAGGAACAGTTCAGGTATTAAAGACAAAACAAAATGAAGGGCCAGATGAACACTCTTTCAAGGATGCACTTTTCCATGGACTTCTTTCTATTGATTTTACCTGTGACAAAGAATAAATTGTAATCGTGTCATGGACTTTTGTTTGGATTTTTGAAATTTTATTGTGTATTCCAAGCCATTATTGTAACACTGGGCACAGGTGGTAGTAAGAATTACCACACGTCCCTGTAAATCTTTTATGCAAGGTTATGGAGAGAATTATTATGGATAATATAGTGGAACATTTGAATGTGAATGATATTATATACATGAGCCTAACCACACATTTTCAGACTGGTGAGAAGGGATTAACACAGGTTATGTTTACTAAAGAAAATGTGCTGGAGCAACTGAAAAGGCTAAAAACTGATCAAAGTCCAGGCATAGATGAACTTCATCCCAAATTCTTACATGAAGTGATGGAAGAAATTGGAGAGGAATTAGCATCCATAGTGCCATTGCTTAAAAAGGGAAACAGAAGTGAGCCAGGTAACTACAGACCAGTCAGTTTAACTATTGTGGTGTGCAAAGTGATGGAAAGAATTAAGGATAATATAGTGGAACATTTGAATGAGCATGATATTATAAAGGGCATTCAACATGGATTTACCAGAGGCCGTTCTTGTTTGATATATCTCTTGGACTTCTTTAAGGAGATCTAGGAGAGGATTGACGAGGGAAACGTGGAGATGTAATTTACCTAGATGTTGCCAAGGCATTTGACAAAGTACCTCATGTAAAGCTGGCCATAAAGTTGCAAACAGGTGGGATTAGAGGGTAGGCACTAACATTCAGTCAAAGCTGGTTATCAGGTAGAAGACAAAAGGTGGGCACAGGTGATAAACATTCTAGCTGGACGACACCAAGTGGAGTGCCACAAGGATCAGTGCTTGGGCCATTGCTGTTCATACTTTTTATTAGTGACGTATACGATGGGATTTTAAGGCAAATTTATCAGTTTGCAGACGATACAAAACTATGTAGAGCAGTGGGTGATGAAGAAGAAGCGGAGATACTACGGAAAGATCTAAGAAGAATGTTCAGGTGGTCACAGGACTGGCAAATGCTCTTAATTCGGAAAAGTGCTCGGTTATGCATATGGAGAAGAGAAACGAGTTTTCATAAAATGGAGGGAGGGTAAGGTATTGAAAGTGAGTGATAAAGAAAGGGACTTGGGAGTGATTATGCACAAGAGTGCAAAACCTGTAATTGTAATCAAGAAGTTATATAGCGCCACTCAAAATCAGACGTGCTCCTGATCTGGGTTAGTGTCTTCACTGACAAAAAGAAACGCTTTCAGGTGCTTCCGAAACTGGACAGGAGAGAGAGGAGAGCGAGCCTAAAGGCCTGAGGGAGGCTGTTCCAGCTGGAAGGGCCCACCACCGTAAAACTACGAGACTGGGCAGTAGCAGCGAACATCCAAGGAACTACCAAGTGGCCACGGGCAGCTGACCGGAGAGAGGCCCGACCTGGCAAACTGGAAACCGGGTTGCAGTAAGCCCTGAGGTACAGCGGAGCTGAGCCACAAGACAGTTAAGCATGAGGGAAAGAACCTTAAAATGTGCTGAAGAATCAAAAAAGGCCAACTCAACTTTAGGTATAATAAGGACAAGTCACCAGAGACAAGGATACAATAATGAGGTTGTACAAATCACTGGTTATGCCACAGCTAGATTACTGCATCCAGGTATGGAATGCATACTTGAAACAGGACACGGAAAACCAGAAAAGTGGAAAGAAGAGCTACAAAACTGCATAAAAAATATGCAACAGAAAACTTGAATATCAGTTAATGACCATAGTCGAAGCATTGTCTCTGCGTCACAAACCTTGATGCTTCCAAATTGTTATTACTAAAAAATACACACTAGGACTTGTAGCTATTTAAAGAAATGTAGTTATTACAGAGCATAACCGCCCTGTCACTTTCCACGACCACGTGTACCCCTTGTGCATTGCTGTCATCTTAAATTCTTCCCACGCTTCACTACTACAAACTCGGTCACTGTCACTCATCTTCTTTCCTTTTTGTTCTTCTATCAAGTCATTTGCTACCTGGTTGGTCATTAAAATGTCCTTCAGTGGCTTTCATCTCATCATTGCCACTAGTGCCTGTATCTGCTTCGATGTCAACTGGAGTCTGCTTCAACGGGAGGTAGTGTCAGGACAGATTATATCCTTTGTCTCGTTCCGGCAGGATTGTCTGATCTGTTAACTAACTTTAGATAAGTGGTTATAAGAGCCGGCAATGTACTGTTTTGTTTGATTGTAAACTTATCTAGTCAGAATGTTACGGTGATGGTCAAAGGTGACGGTCATGTGCTGTCTTCTTATGGAATGCACACCTATTGTAGGACCAACAGCCATGCCTAATTGTTGTTAATGCTTTGGGCAGTATGATAGAAGGAGTGTGGGCCTATGTGTTGAGTGTGTTATGCAATGGAGCTTTTAAAGTTAGAGGTTCTCAACAGGGTCTGTGGACTGTGCTTATAATATGCTTATGGAAAAATTCTACTGCTTGATTATACTTACTGTTTAGGCACAATGCTTGACAATTGGGGTTGATGGGGTGGGTTTTGTTTTGTTGATTCTATAAATAATAATGGACACAACACTTAACGAACTATTCCACTGGTTGTAATGATTTATTGTAACTAGGGGGCCCTATTACCAGAACGGTTCGTTCTTTTGGGTACTTCCATTGTCACTGCATGTAACATGTACTTCATTGTCACTGCATGTCACATGTACTTGTTATTTTCATGCCTATATGTTTATGGTGAACAATATTTTGATTGATTGATTGATTGATACAGCCTGGCCATACAGCATATTTCATCGATGTGTTAAAAAACCTGACATACCAACTCCATAACATCCTTTAAATCAGTTGTGACTTATGCCTTTGCATGATTCCATCTTGGGAACTAAGAAATATTTGTCCACTTTACTGTGTTGTCATTTTGTAGGCAAACGAAACCAATGTTCTGCCAACTGCAGCAATGGCAGCCAAGTGACAAAGACTCGACTGAGTGTTCAGAGGCTGAAGCTCCCGCTAAAAATGTTCTGCCAACTGCAGCAATGCAGCCAAGTGACAAAGACTCGACTGAGTGTTCAGAGGCTGAAACTCCCGCTAAAAAGAGAAAACCAAACACAGACAAAATGAAGTGTTCGATCATCAGCTGTGACGAAAGTTTCTGTAAGATGCGACAGATAATCGAGCACTTGAACGAAATGCACCATCAGAACTTGAAAATGCAGCATCTGACATTTTCAACAGAAACTGAAGTCAATGAGTGGATCTGTAACGTTGAGAGAAGTGCATTATGCAACTTTCTGCGACGATACATTACAAACCGGCCATCTGCAGTGCACTCCTATTACTACTGTAGCAGAAGTGGTAGCAGCCGGATAATTACAGGACCACGTAAACGACATCTGAAAGTGCAAGGTTACAATAAGATCAATAGGACATGCCCAGCACACATAATCAAACATGTCACCCATGATGGCATATCTGTCGATTACTATCCAACTCACTTGTGTCACACAGACAGATATGAGCAGTTGGGCCATGTGGGGCTCTCAGTTGTAGATCGAACGTGGCTTGCAGGAAAGCTGGCGCTGCAGATCCCTCTTGAAGCAATCCTGAGAGATGTGCAAAACACACTTGATGGACAACTTACACGATTACACATACTAACCAAAAAAGACTTGAGCAACATTGAGCAGGCATTCCGTCTCAACAAGCCTGAAAGACAACACAAAGATGATGCCACAAGTGTCACTGCTTTTGTACACAGCTATGACGACAAGGACAATTCACCTATCTTAGCGTACAAACAGCAAGGTGCAGGACACTTTGATATCTTGCCAGAAGGAGTTAATGCATCAATGGCTACCGAAGACTTCTTCTTTGCCATGATGGATGGTGCTCAGTGCCAGATGCTACAAACACACGGCAATGGTGAAATGAGCGTCATTTGCATAGACTCCACGCATGGACCTTTGGCTGAAACCTTGACTGGAACGTGGAATGAAACAGTGTCTGGAACTTCAACTTCAGTTGGACCTCGGTTGGACCTCATGTAGAAACATCAACTGGAACATGGAATGAAAGAGTGGCTGAACCTTCAACCTCAGTTGGAACCTCGGTTGGACCTTTGGCTGAAACCTCGACTGGAACGTGGAATGAAACAGTGCCTGGAAGTTCAACTTCAGTTGGACCTTCGCTTGGATCTTCGGTAGAATCCTCGACTAGAACGTGGAATGAAACAGTGGCTGGAACTTCAACTTCAGTTCGGACCTCGGTTGGACCTCATGTAGAAATATCAACTGGAACATGGAATGAAAGAGTGGTTGGAACTTCAACTTTAGTTGAAACTTCATTTGGACCTTTGATAGAAATGTCAAATGGAAGGTGGCATGAAACTATGCCCGGAACTTCTATTTCAGTTGAAGCCTCGGTTGGATCATTGATAGTAACCTCAACTGGAACGTGGAATGAAGCAGAGGCTGGAACTTCAACTGCTGTTGGGACCTCGCTTAGGGCCTTGTTGGAAGCCTCAACTGAAACGCGAAAGGAAACGCATGGAACCAACAGCTATGACTTTCAATTAACTACAGTTATGGTGTTGGACAGTAACAGGCAAGGGTTCCCTGCTGCATTCTTGTTTTCAAACAAAGTGACTGAAGAAACCTTCAGGATTTTTTTGAGGCTCTTAAAGCAAAGTGTGGAGTCGTACAGTGCAATGCCTTCATGTCAGACATGGCTCCACAATTTTACAACGCATGGAAGGTGGTAATGGGTGAGTGTCCACACAGGCTGTATTGTGCGTGGCATGTCGACAAAAGCTTCAGGGAAAACTGTCGCCGTCTCATCAAAGACAGTGAGAAGGTTGTTCTTGTTTACAAAACCCTACGGACATTAATGGATGAGCAAGATGCAGTGACATTTGACACATCATTGCCAACTTTCATAAGCCAGCTTCGAACTGATCCAGACATTTATGAAGTTCTTTGAGGCACATTATGACAACTGCATCAACAGCTGGGCTTATAGCTATCATGCAAAGTGTGGCATAAATGCCAACATGCATCTGGAAAGGATGAAGCACATCTACTTGCACAGGAAGAAAAACAAGCGACTAGACAGTGCCATTGCATCACTGACAAATCTTGTATATGATAAACAGTTTGACCGTCTAACCGCCATCTGTAAAGGGAAATACACGAAGAAACTGTCTGAACTGCGAAAAAGACATGCAGCTAGCGTCACCATGAAATCCATCAGCTGTGAAATGATCCCTGGTAAGGAGTGGTGTGTTCGATCACAGTCTGAAGAAACCGATTATTACACAGTGCACTTGGCTAACACCGAGTGTGAATGTAGTATAAAGTGTGGCGACTGTGATGCATGCATTCACAGATACTCATGCAATTGTCCAGACAATCAAACATTCTTCAATATGTGCAAACATATACATTACATCGGAATGTTAAATGTGCACATGAAACCACAGAAGACAAAGGCATTGGTACTTACGCAGAATTCTGCAGACTCTGATAATGCCTACAGCGACCAATTCCAAATTGACACCACTAATGGGATACATCTGCGTCAGGAGTGTGAAGCTGCTGCTCATTTACAGCAACTCTCACGGCCAACGACAAAGCTTGAAGAAAGGCGGAAACAGTTGGAGCAGCACAACCTCGAGACATCACTGATTATCAAGTCACTGACAACTCTTGAAGAAATGGATGTTGTCGACACCGCCTTGTGTGGTATCAAGCCAAAGCTGATAGCAGTTCGTGCAAAAAAAGCATCGACCATCTTAGAACCAAATGCTGACAGACGTAATGAACCAAGTAACAAAAATGTCGAAAAACAACAGCGGTTCTTCTCAACCAAGCGTCGAGCACCATCTGCCTCCAGCAGCGTTCTAGCAAAACCATCAAATGAGGAGCGCAAAAAGATTGGACTGGAGTTTCTGAAAACAAACCTTATCAACAATGCCAGTGCATGTGTTTCTTGTGTTAACGAACTGCAGCTACAGAAGTAACTTTCCAGTCCCTGACATTCATTTGAACGGACGTCTTGGAACAATGACCACAAATATATGCAACATTATAATAAGACTGTTTACACCCTGTGCTCTTTGTAGAAAAAGGCAATTCGATACTGCGTTTCCATTCATAGTCAAAGACTGGAGTCTGGTAGTTTTAGTTAACTCTTACATTTATCCTTGTATAGCTAACTTGAATCTCTTATGGAAGTGATAGTGTGGTATGTATGTATGTTTAACCTGGTTGCCATGGTTTACTCTGAGCATGATCGCTGTTTTCAAGTGTGATTTTTTATAAATTGGAAAATATAAATTATGTAGCTGGTATTTCAGAATTGGTTAAATAAATACATTGTTGCATGTGACCCATGAACAGAACACGTGACTAATAGAGGATGGGCTCTAAGGTCAAACAGTATAAATAGAAATGCTAGGAGTGTTAGAGTCAGACTGGAAATAGGTGTTCACGTTAGCGTCCAGTCTCGGTGTATGTAACTTTCTCGATCTCCCTTGCAGGAGTATCGGTTGTAATTATTTCTAAGCCAGGCGTAGAAGTCTAGGTTAGACTTGCTGGTGCTTTGGGCTGACGTGCCTGAAGTTTCTTGTGACGTGGTTTTGTTCTGCATGGTCTGTGAACTTCGTTTTCTCTTTCGGACAGAAAGATATATTTTTTGTTTTGCTTGTAAATAGTTCTCTTGTGTAAATAAGTACAATAAATGTTTTTCCTTTTGTGAATCTGGACCTCTTAGCGAGTCATCCCTAGACAAACATGCAATAACATACATACATACATAAAGATCTGTAACCAGTTTTCCTTAACTATTTTTATATGACATGAGACAATAATAATAATAATAATAATAATAATAATAATAATACTCTTCGTTTAGTATTTTCAAACTGACAGTTACGCAGTATGATTACAAATGAGTATGAAGTATCAGTAACAACAAGATTTTAATTTCAAATGTATGTTTTGTTTGCACAGCGTCAGATAATGATGCTTTGTGAGTTATGATGTAGAATTGGTTACTTCCATGTGAATGTTAGTGCAATATTTTTTGCATTTTAGTTATTTCTTTCTGTTATTACAGAATTATTGTGTTGCAGCCAGGTTATGGCAAAATAAAGTTTATATATTATAATATGAATGGCAGATTATTGCACTTTAAAAACTTAGCATGGATGGGGATAGTAGGCCAGAACGGCACATTTCTAGGTGGACATCCATGGGATCGGAGGACACGAAGCACATTGAGTGATGAAGAGGTAGTGAAAGTAGCGAAATATCACAATATCAGTAGAACAAAAAACAGATGCAATATTAGAAAGAGTTTCATAGTGCCTTATTTATATACACTGAAATTCTCCGGAGATACCGTATGAACACCGACCCTTGTAGGCGTGACTTGCCAATGAGCATCTGCTTGAAGTCTGCTTGAAAGGTATAGGCGCTGATATACATAGCTGTGAGGTTCGACCTGCTGAGCTAGGCGGAGGAACTGTGAAGCCCACGAGTCAAAAGTTATGCAATACAATTTGTCCAGCGACCTGCGTAATGTCCCTGCACAGACTGGTGTAAACAGATACAGATTGTCCCTTTGCATTGATCAGGCCTAACTCAGCGTATGGCCACCATAATCGGGGTCTGAGCCGCTTAGAAACAACAATTCTTCCGCGATTATTATATTGCTTTTAAGTGATTCCAATAAATTTACTGGTAATAAAATTATTATGGAGTCTAAACTGTTTAAGGATACATTTGAACTGTTTAAATTAAGGAATACCATAGGAAGTTTGGAACAAGAAGTTAAACATTAACACCCATAGCCGAATGTAAATATAAGTTCTCTTCTATGATTGGTGGCGTTTTCACGACGCGTGATTGGTTGAGTTAAAAATAGCTGCAGCACATCTAGACGCAAGTGACCTTGACTTTCCCAACATATTATTATTAAGGAGCTTTTATATAGCGCACCTTCATGTTATCTATTCAGGAGCGCTCCTAGTCCAACCACGGCTAAAGTGAGTAGTTTTCAAGTTTGCAAGAAACAAGGTAGAGTGAGTCATAGGGACCTTTGGACGATAGTACAGTCTCAGTGGACACTATAACAGCTTTTAAGAAGAAGCTAGGAAAGTTGGGCTATTAAGCGTTCCAGGTTAATTTGCAGTGGTTCTAACACAGACTACACGTCTTCTGAACCACTTAAAACCCTTGTTATGTTATGTTAAGTGCAACAGGAAGGCCATTCCAGGTTGCGGGACCAGCGACCGAAAAAGAACGGCGCTGCATAATGGCTGTCCGCGTGCGGGGACCAATAGCTTGATGGCGTCCCTCGAGTCGACTCTAGATGCTACCCCTTGAAAACTGTCCAAATCATATTTAGGGTATTGTTTTACCCAGGGTTAATTAAAACTCTCGTTTTTATAGAAAATTAATTGCAAGGGCTTTTTGGTACCTATAATGTTTTAAAGACATTTTAACGCTTGAATTTCAAGAACACGAAATTTGCGTATGAGTCAAAATTCGCAGCTTTTGACTTGTTGCATCTAAATTATCGCGTGCAACACACACCTAGTTTTTCTCGGGTCACGTTTATATAACAGAAATAAGCATTTATACGCAGAAATAAGCATTTTTATAAAACGCCTTTCGCACGTTGTTAACGTAGCTTGCAAAAACAAGCCCAAACTTAGCCCAACTATGCTTAAAGTGTTTGTAATATTTTCTGAAGAAATATTCAACTGGCACAATATCAGATCATCTTCTATGTTAGCCCCTCTACAAATTCTATTAAAATATCCTGTAGAACCTAAAGGCACAATAATATGGATTTTAACGTTAGGTTTGTGACCAGATCCAAGAAATCGAATATACCTCTGCTCGAATCGCTATTAAATGCAGTACTGGCAAAGTTATGAACGCGAGATAACGTGTTTTAGGCGCTAAAATGTGTATATAATGGAAGGATTTCTGCTTATATTCACTTATCATCGAGTCTGTAATTCCAATATGCCTTATAAATCCGGTTAAAAATAATTTCTTCTAATATACCTCGATCTGTAATCTAATCCTCTCTTTTCAATGAAGACCCCCTAAAAATGCGAGAAAACTAGATTTTCAGGAGTAAAATTAGGTTTTTATTGGAAAGAATTGTAGTGAAACTTGTACTAATAACCGAAATAAACATTTTCTGCTATTTCGAATTTTCAGTAGTTCGATCAACGACGTTTGTATAACCTAAACTTCATTTTTGTGGTCAAAATGAACTTTTTGTGCAACATGGGTGGTGGTTAACTTTTCAATCAATACTGTACCTGTGGGGATAATAAGGATGCCTCAAACTGTAAAAGATTTAGAGTTACCACGCATTTTTTAGCAAGTTATAGGCGAAACTTTAAGGTGGTATGGAAGATTCTAATATTCACTTTGTGACACATTTTCACAGTTTTCCCGTTATTTTCTAATAGAAGCATCATACATGGTAGAAAGTACTAGATTTGTGTTATACTTTACAGTAGTCACTTACTTTAAAATTGTGACGCTACATGCGATATTTATGCAGATTAGCTTTTTATAAGTCGAACATCCCTCCGTTAAAGGCTTAGAGAGAGAGAGAGAGAGAGAGAGAGAGAGAGAGAGAGAGAGAGAGAGAGAGAGAGAGAGAGAGAGAGAGAGAGTCGTTTGAATGCTAGTAAACTCTTCCCTTAACAACCACAACGACCAGCCCGTGGGCCACATCCGGCCCGCTACGTCCATCAGCAAAAGCACTGCCGTCATTCGAAAAGAACTATCAGAACTGTAGCAATATAGAAGTTATCTTATTCTCCTTTCTCTATAACTCTTTATGTTTATTTTTATATGTGTTTTACTGTGCACGGCTTCTTCATAAATTTTGGCATGAATTAATTTGATTTAAGCTGAGTTGTCATACTTGTTTGGCCCCCGAAGGGTTTAAGAAATCGTTTAGTGGCCCTTGGACGAAAAAATGTGTGCACCACTGCCTCCAACTAACCCTCGACGACTGAGGTTATCACACTCCAGCATCCTTGGACGTTCCACTTGCTCAAGAAGCTCCATACAACCATGATTCACGGCCACGGACTATCTGAAGTTCATGCGTCAAAGGGTTCACAGTTCGTCATTCCACAGAGGGTGCTCCAACACCGACCTTCCTCCTACTAACTTCAGGATGTCACAGTTGGAATCTAACTCCATCCAAGACCTAATCCAGTTGCTATTATCCTAGGCCTTATCCCTTCCTCAAGAAGTTCCATACAACGACATGCGTCAAACGGTTGACCCATTTCGTCGTTCCACAGAGGGTGCTCCACACCGACCTTTCCTCCCACTGACTGCAGGATGTCACAGTTGGAATCTAATGGGTCTGCGCATTATAACTACTTATAATGGTAAGTACACATGTTAAAGAGGTGTTTAATGAGTTTTCTATTATTATTGTAATATATAGGTATATCAACCAGTAAGCGAGGTGTCAGTAAGTTGCTGTTTAACGACTCTCTTTAGACATAACTCCCTCTTACCCAGACAACAGCCGGATCTCAGAAGGTTCCACTCCGCATGGGCGTATTTAGGGGGTTTACGGGTTAATTTACCCCTCCCCCATGTGATTTTGGGTCAGCTCAGTCTGATTGGACCGGTGTCACATATGGTCTTCCACAGGTTTCCATTCTAGGGCTTCTGTTTTATTTTCATCTACTGATCTAAATCTACTTCTCTGTTCTTTGGGAGTCGCAGTTGACCAACGTTCTTGTCTGTACATACGTACGCATGCACGTGTTTTTGTATGTATGTTAGTTGCTGTTCAACGACACGGTGTCATAACAAAGATGATTAGCATCGCCCTCATCTTTTCTCCACTCAATATGTGATAAACATAATACAGACCCTGCCTTCCGTATTTTACTTATAGACAAAAGCAATCCATGAAAGAGGTGTTTAGTTGGTTGGTTACTTACTGTTAACGACACTGTCATAACATTTCAAGAAATAAAAGTAAATGTAACTTGTAATGTTGAGATACTCATTAATCACGTTCTTCTTCTCTTTATGTTCTCTGCCCATTGGCAGGTTCGTATGACCAATTACGCCATCGTTCTCTGTCTTGTGCTCTTCTCTTCAGTCCACTGTATCCTTCTTCTTTTGTCATCATCCAGTCTAGCAGCATTGCCCTCGGTCTTCCTCGCGTCTTTCTCCCCTCCATCCTTCCCTCCATGATGTCTCTTAGCAGTGTCTCACTCCTTAGGATGTGCCCGATCCATTTCCTTTGTCGTCCGCGTATAGTACTTATGAGTGATCTTTGTTCTTCTACCATTTGCAGGATTTCCTCGTTCGTCCTCCGTTCCACCCAGCTAACTCTCTCCATTCTGCGCCACACCCACATCTCGAAGGCCTCCAATCTTTTTATGTCGTCCTTCCTCATTGTCCATGTCTCGGAGCCGTACAGCACCACACTCCACACCAGTGTCTTCACCATTCTCTTCTTTAGATTCTTGCTTAAGGTTCCTCTCATCAGCTCTCCTCTTTTGTAAAATGCATCTTTTCCCATGGATATTCTTCTTTTTATTTCCTCGTGGCATCTTGCATCGTCTGTGATCACACTTCCTAGATAGCAAAACTTCTCCACCTGTTCTATTTCTTGTCCGTTTAGTGTGATCTTTATTGTTTGTGGTATTATACCGCTTCTCTTGTTTATCTTCATTACCTTTGTCTTCTTTACGTTTATTTTCATTTCATATTCCAGTGATACCGTATTTAGACGATCCATCATCCTTTGTAAGCCCTCCTGGCTAGTTGCCAGCATCGCCTGGTCATCTGCAAATCTCAATGCCTTCACCCTTCTTCCTCCTACCTTTATCCCCTCCTCCATATCGTCTAGCGTTTCTCTTATGATCTCTTCTATATAGATGTTGAATAGGATTGGTGACAGTGGGCATCCTTGTCTTACCCCTCTTCCTATTTTTCCTGGTTCTGAGTACTCTCCATCAACTCTTATTTTCACTCTTTGTCCCATGTATAGATTACCTATCAATCTTCTTTCTCTCCAATCCACCCCTTTTCTTCTCAGTATTCCCATTAGCTTTCTGCAGTCTACTCTGTCGAAAGCTTTTTCATAGTCGACGAAGCAGATATATATGTCTTGGTCATGTTGGATGCTTCTTTCTGCTATTATCCTCAATGCTGCTATCGCATCTCTTGTCCCCTTTCCCTTTCTAAACCCATATTGGTCCTCTCCCAAGCAATTTTCTGCTTCCGCCTTTGTCTGCAGTCTCTTTGTTATAATTCTTAGCAGGATTTTTGATGCATGTGTCAGAAGGCTTATCGTGCGATGGTCTTCGCAATTTGTTGCATTCTGCTTCTTCTGTATTGGTATAATTATTGTCTGCAGGAAGTCCTTTGGCCATTCTCCCGTGTTGTAGATGTCCCGGCATAGTTGCACCACCTCGCTCATTGCCTTCTCTCCAAGATTTCTGAGTATTTCTATTGGGATGTTGTCAATTCCTTCCGACTTCCCATTCTTCATGTCCTTAATTGCAGCCAAGACCTCCTCTCTCATCACCTCCGGACCCATGCCGTCCTCCACCTGTGTTTCTTCCTGCTTCCGTTCTTGTTTCCTCATTTCTTCCTCGATGCTTCCACTTCCTGTATATAATTCCTCCACATATTCCTTCCATCTTTCCCTTATATCATCTGCGTCCTCCAGTAGTCTGCCGTCCTTGCTCTTGATTGCACCTCCTCTTCCTGTATTTTGCTTCTTGCTTAGTGATTTTATTTTACCGTACACCAAATCGCTTCGCCCCTGTTCCTGCAGGAGTTCCAGTTCTCTGCACTGCTCCTCCCACCACATTTCTCTTGCTTTATCCGTTGTTCTTCTCAGCTGGTTGTTAAGTCTTCTATATTCCTGTTTAGCCTCCTCTGTACTTTGATGTTTCCATTTTCTTCTCTCCTCCATGTCTTTTATCATCTCTGTTGTTATCCATGGTTTACGTGGTTCGTTTCCCTTTTGGAATCCTATCGTTTCAGTCGCCTCTTTCATCAATGCCTCTTTTAGGTTCGTCCACCTCTCTTCTGTTTTTGTTCCCTCTTTTAGATTTTCTACTTTTTCCTCTAGGTTCTTCGATACTTCTCCCATCTTTGTTTTTATCATTTCTTTGTTCCACTTCATTTTCTTCACTCTTTTCTTTTTGATGAACTTAAGTTGTAGGCTCACTGTCATAGCTACCATGTTATGGTCTGTATTGTAATCACGTTATAAAACGTTAATTATTTTAACATAGAATCATGTCTAAGGAAGAATGACTGAAGGCTGTGATGAATTCTACTCATTGCTAATTTTTGTATGAATTCAGTTGATGCTTTTTAAAGTTTGCATTGAACTGTGGCCTAACCTCTGGCCGACTTCTTTTAACTCCCCCATTACCCTATTTGATAGGATGATAATAGTATCAATACATGCACACCCAGTAGACATAACAATAGTACAGGTGTATATGCCTACGTCGGCGCATAAGGAAGAGGAGGTGGATGACATGTATGAGAAAATAGAGAGAGGATTAGAAGACATCAAAGGTACGGATTATGTGATAGTAATGGGAGACTGGAATGCAGTAGTGGGAGAGGGCGAACAGGAAGGTATAATAGGGAAATTCGGATTGGGGAAGAGAAATGAGAGAGGAGAGAAATTAATGGAATTCTGCAAAAGGCAAAGACTGGTAATAACGAACACATGGTTCCAGCAGGAAAAAAGACGAAGGTACACGTGGAAATCACCAGGAGACAGGGAAAGATACCAGCTGGATTACATAATGGTAAGGCAGAGGTACAGAAATAGTGTGAAGAATGCGAGAGCCCTTCCCGGGGCAGATGCAGATACAGACCATAACATGGTAGCTATGACAGTGAGCCTACAACTTAAGTTCATCAAAAAGAAAAGAGTGAAGAAAATGAAGTGGAACAAAGAAATGATAAAAACAAAGATGGGAGAAGTATCGAAGAACCTAGAGGAAAAAGTAGAAAATCTAAAAGAGGGAACAAAAACAGAAGAGAGGTGGACGAACCTAAAAGAGGCATTGATGAAAGAGGCGACTGAAACGATAGGATTCCAAAAGGGAAACGAACCACGTAAACCATGGATAACAACAGAGATGATAAAAGACATGGAGGAGAGAAGAAAATGGAAACATCAAAGTACAGAGGAGGCTAAACAGGAATATAGAAGACTTAACAACCAGCTGAGAAGAACAACGGATAAAGCAAGAGAAATGTGGTGGGAGGAGCAGTGCAGAGAACTGGAACTCCTGCAGGAACAGGGGCGAAGCGATTTGGTGTACGGTAAAATAAAATCACTAAGCAAGAAGCAAAATACAGGAAGAGGAGGTGCAATCAAGAGCAAGGACGGCAGACTACTGGAGGACGCAGATGATATAAGGGAAAGATGGAAGGAATATGTGGAGGAATTATATACAGGAAGTGGAAGCATCGAGGAAGAAATGAGGAAACAAGAACGGAAGCAGGAAGAAACACAGGTGGAGGACGGCTGTCGCGTGAGGAGATCGACAACAACGACGAGATGGCATCATCATTATGATGTAAGCGTCGTTGCCGGTCGAGATAGGACGATGACGGACGAAAGCCAGCCTCCACTTGGGCAACAATGAAGGCCGCGAGGCCCAGGTGTAATCGGACACCACACAGCCAAGGTGTAATAGGACACCTCGCGGCTATGGTGTAACCAGACACCGCCCGCGCTGCAGGCGAGCGACGACCCGCATATCGAGGAGCAATCTGACACTAATTGACGATAGCTTGACGTGGGGAGGGGGGCTGACTGATGCACGCTGGAGTTCCTACTTAACAGAAGGGAACGGAGAATACGGGACTTGTACTACTGACGAGGGCGACGCGTGAACATCGGTCGAAGGAACAACATCGAGAGGAGCGACCAGCGGCGGCGGCAGAGTATTAGTCCGTCAGATTCAGAGACTGACGCGAAAGAACGATCTGTAGTTAGGCTGTACGAAGCAACATTTGAGATAGTCCGATTTAATATCTAAACGCTTTAATACTACGTGGAAGTTCCCGTAGAGTTAGTGTATATATATTTGTTTCCTTAATTAAATTCATTTATTAATTAAACAAAGTTCGTCGTGAATCTTCTATAGAAAAGTTAGGCACGTTAAATAAAAGTGCAAGTAAAAGAACGAGCAGTCGAGGGTCGACATCAACACACGGCAAACCATCGCCAGGAAACCTCCGATTGCGACATTGGCGCAGTCGACAGGGTTTTCAACTGAAGACGTCACGACGAAGAGCGGAACCGGAAACGGAAAAGAGGAATCTCAACAGATCGGGACCAGCGGCGAATACAACCCTTCGCAACTGGAGAAATCGAGTGCCGGACTCCGAAGACGAAGGACTCGAAGCAACCGACAGCAACAGGCAAGGACGAGGAACAAGAGCGCCAACGGACGACCGACCATCGCTAGCAACGACGGACGGGAGTGGCAACGGAGGACAGCGGATCAGCCAAGATACCAAAAGACGGAACACGCTCGACGTATCAGAGGGTAAGTCCTTACTGGTAGTCGTGGTAATCTGTGAGGTTGCGGTTGAGGTCTGGATGAGGATTGGTGTGCGAATAGCCGAGGCTTTTGCGTAGCTCCTTTTGCTCAGTTCTGTTCTTGTTGTATTTGTGGTAGAATTTTAGGACGTTGTTTTCTTTGATTTCTGACCAGCGGTGACTCTCCTCTAACTTACTTATCTTTTTCTATTAGTGAGCGGACTGTTGGAAGATGGATAAGTTGTCGGCATGGAAAAGAATGATGGTGCGGAACATACCCCATCACAGACTAGTCGCATATCTGAGAAAGATGGGACTAGGAGAGGAGGAATTGGATCCCATGAATATGAACCAGCTCCGAGAGGCTAGCGCTGAAATAATTGTTTCTGGACGGGAGGCCCCGCCAGAAGTAAGTGAGGAAGTAAGCGCAGGTAGCCTAGATAGCATTATTAACACGACAGTGCAGAGGCAGCTAGTCGAACTCAAACGACTAAAATACGAGAGAAAGGAAGTGGAGAGAGCGGAGAAGAGAAAAGAAGAGGAGGAGGAAAGGCAGAGAAGGATCGAAGAAGAGAGAGAGAGGAGACTAGAAGAGGAAGAAGAAAGGCAGAGAAGAGAAGCGAGAGAGGAAGCGGAGAAACGGAGGAAAGAAGAAAAAGGGGAAACGGAGAAGCAGAGGAGAGAAGAGAGAGAGGAAGCGGAGAAGAGACTCAGGCTGCTTGAGGAGAGAGCGGAGAGGAGAGAGGAAGAGAAGGAGGAAAGGCAGAGAAGGATCGAAGAAGAGAGAGAGAGGAGACGACAAGAGAAAGAAGAGAGACTGAGGCTCCTTGGGGAGACGCAGGCTGAGAAGCTCAGGATAAGTAGAGAGGAGAGCAGGCTGCTTGAGGAGAAGCGGGCTGAGAGATTAAGGTTTCAGGAGAAATTGAGGAAAGAAGAAAAGGAGGAAACAGAGAGACTCAGAATGCTAGAGGAAAAGCAGGCTGAGAAGCTCAGGCTTCAGGAGGAGAAGCAGAGGAGAGAAGAGAAAGAGGAAGCAGAGAAATTAAGGCTTCAGGAGGAGAGACGGAGGAGAGAAGAGAAAGAAGAAGCAGAGAAATTAAGGCTTCAGGAGGAGAAACGGAGGAGAGAGAAAGAGGAAGCGGAAAGATTGAGGACAGAAGGGAAAGAGGAAGCAGAAAAATTAAGACTTCAGGAGGAGAAGCGGAGGAGAGAAGAAAAGGAGGAGGCAGAGAAGAGAGAGAAGGAAGGCCGAGAGGAAAGGGACGCAGAGAGGAGACTCAGAGACGAAAGGGACTATAACTTAAGGCATTCGGTCGTAGGACGAATGAAAACGTATAGTGAAAGCTTGCGAGGACTCTTACCGAGATTCCCCAGCGACCATGCGCGAATCTCTGGTTTATTCGTGCATTGCGAAAGGGTATTCGACTCTTGCGCTGTCCCGGACGACCTTCGAAGCAGATTTCTCTTGACCTGTCTAGATAATCAGGCCAGAACAGTGACAGCCAGAATTCTCATTGACTGGACCCAGAAATCGGTGCCTGTTGAGATACCCTGGCGAGCTGATCACCAAAAGGCGCTAGATAAACTTACGCACGATTTGAATAACGCGGTATGTTTGCAGATAATTGACTACGGCAGAGAGTTTGGTCTATCGACTGACGCTTCAGACAAAGCAGTCGATTGCTGCGTATTCCAAATTCAAGACGATGGTACAGAACGGCCAATATGTTGCGCCAGTTCTAAATTAGATGCTACGCAAGCGCGTTGGGCCACTGTGGACCGCGAAGCGTACGCTGTAATCTTTGCGTTGAAGAAGTTTAGGAATTTGATTTGTATGTCAAGGACCACCCTCTACTCTGACCACCACCCCTTGACTTTCCTAACTGCTTCTAAGCCCACAAGTGCTAAACTTGCGAGAGGGGCTCTGGCACTCCAGGACTTCGGTATTTCCTTTGAATATCGACCTGGGTCGCTGAATATTCCCGCTGATCTTTTGTCCAGACTATGATTGAGGAAGAAGGCGGACTACCATGTAAGGCACCGCGACAACTGTAAATATATTTCTAACTGTGCTGATATTTTGTATTTTCATGGGAACGACGAGAACATGGTCTGGAGGAAATCGATGGAGGGAACGACATCATTCTCAGCCGGGAGGCGAACCAATGACTGGCTTTGTCCTCCCCCGGGAAGGGAGGTGTCGCGTGAGGAGATCGACAACAACGACGAGATGGCATCATCATTATGATGTAAGCGTCGTTGCCGGTCGAGATAGGACGATGACGGACGAAAGCCAGCCTCCACTTGGGCAACAATGAAGGCCGCGAGGCCCAGGTGTAATCGGACACCACACAGCCAAGGTGTAATAGGACACCTCGCGGCTATGGTGTAACCAGACACCGCCCGCGCTGCAGGCGAGCGACGACCCGCATATCGAGGAGCAATCTGACACTAATTGACGATAGCTTGACGTGGGGAGGGGGGCTGACTGATGCACGCTGGAGTTCCTACTTAACAGAAGGGAACGGAGAATACGGGACTTGTACTACTGACGAGGGCGACGCGTGAACATCGGTCGAAGGAACAACATCGAGAGGAGCGACCAGCGGCGGCGGCAGAGTATTAGTCCGTCAGATTCAGAGACTGACGCGAAAGAACGATCTGTAGTTAGGCTGTACGAAGCAACATTTGAGATAGTCCGATTTAATATCTAAACGCTTTAATACTACGTGGAAGTTCCCGTAGAGTTAGTGTATATATATTTGTTTCCTTAATTAAATTCATTTATTAATTAAACAAAGTTCGTCGTGAATCTTCTATAGAAAAGTTAGGCACGTTAAATAAAAGTGCAAGTAAAAGAACGAGCAGTCGAGGGTCGACATCAACACACGGCAAACACACGACAGGGCGACCTCCGATTGCGACAACGGCATGGGTCCGGAGGTGATGAGAGAGGAGGTCTTGGCTGCAATTAAGGACATGAAGAATGGGAAGTCGGAAGGAATTGACAACATCCCAATAGAAATACTCAGAAATCTTGGAGAGAAGGCAATGAGCGAGGTGGTGCAACTATGCCGGGACATCTACAACACGGGAGAATGGCCAAAGGACTTCCTGCAGACAATAATTATACCAATACAGAAGAAGCAGAATGCAACAAATTGCGAAGACCATCGCACGATAAGCCTTCTGACACATGCATCAAAAATCCTGCTAAGAATTATAACAAAGAGACTGCAGACAAAGGCGGAAGCAGAAAATTGCTTGGGAGAGGACCAATATGGGTTTAGAAAGGGAAAGGGGACAAGAGATGCGATAGCAGCATTGAGGATAATAGCAGAAAGAAGCATCCAACATGACCAAGACATATATATCTGCTTCGTCGACTATGAAAAAGCTTTCGACAGAGTAGACTGGAGAAAGCTAATGGGAATACTGAGAAGAAAAGGGGTGGATTGGAGAGAAAGAAGATTGATAGGTAATCTATACATGGGACAAAGAGTGAAAATAAGAGTTGATGGAGAGTACTCAGAACCAGGAAAAATAGGAAGAGGGGTAAGACAAGGATGCCCACTGTCACCAATCCTATTCAACATCTATATAGAAGAGATCATAAGAGAAACGCTAGACGATATGGAGGAGGGGATAAAGGTAGGAGGAAGAAGGGTGAAGGCATTGAGATTTGCAGATGACCAGGCGATGCTGGCAACTAGCCAGGAGGGCTTACAAAGGATGATGGATCGTCTAAATACGGTATCACTGGAATATGAAATGAAAATAAACGTAAAGAAGACAAAGGTAATGAAGATAAACAAGAGAAGCGGTATAATACCACAAACAATAAAGATCACACTAAACGGACAAGAAATAGAACAGGTGGAGAAGTTTTGCTATCTAGGAAGTGTGATCACAGACGATGCAAGATGCCACGAGGAAATAAAAAGAAGAATATCCATGGGAAAAGATGCATTTTACAAAAGAGGAGAGCTGATGAGAGGAACCTTAAGCAAGAATCTAAAGAAGAGAATGGTGAAGACACTGGTGTGGAGTGTGGTGCTGTACGGCTCCGAGACATGGACAATGAGGAAGGACGACATAAAAAGATTGGAGGCCTTCGAGATGTGGGTGTGGCGCAGAATGGAGAGAGTTAGCTGGGTGGAACGGAGGACGAACGAGGAAATCCTGCAAATGGTAGAAGAACAAAGATCACTCATAAGTACTATACGCGGACGACAAAGGAAATGGATCGGGCACATCCTAAGGAGTGAGACACTGCTAAGAGACATCATGGAGGGAAGGATGGAGGGGAGAAAGACGCGAGGAAGACCGAGGGCAATGCTGCTAGACTGGATGATGACAAAAGAAGAAGGATACAGTGGACTGAAGAGAAGAGCACAAGACAGAGAACGATGGCGTCATTGGTCATACGAACCTGCCAATGGGCAGAGAACATAAAGAAAAGAAGAAATTACCTTATTTGTTGTAGTGTCAGTCCAGTTTGTCTAAAGGAGGAGGTTGACACTAATCTCTTTATTACAGTGGTTTCACGTAGCGCACCTTCAAGAATATCTACCTATAGGAGCGGCTTTGTTATGAGACATTGTCTTTAAATAGCAACTAACGAAAGACTCTCTTAGACACCTCTTTCTTCGTGTTGATTTTCCCTATATACTTTCATGTTCATAATCTAAGACTGCTTTAAAGACTTATTTAACCGGTGCAGTTACCATATAAGTACATACATAAAAGAATACATAAACTCCGCCACTGCTCGTACTCTGGCAGTGCAAATCTCAAGCCCTGAGTCGTCATGTGGCCCCCAATGTCCAACAGGAAAAACGACTATTTAAGAGCCGACACTAACATTAAGTCTTTAGTGACTTGCGCACTGTGGTCATTGGAAAAGAACTATCAGTATTGTATTAATATAGAAGTACTCTATGAATCCCCTTCCTCTATAACCCTTGATGTTGACTTTTATATGTGTTTTACTGCGCACGTCATCTTCATAAATTTTGGCATGCATTCATTTGTGTGGCCCACGAAAAGTTTAAAGCACCACAAACTTAAACTAAAGGCAGGTTCTCTTAACACCTCTTTTTCGTGTTCATATTCCTCTTTATATCATCTTAACAGGCTATGCATTTCATTTACATGCGCCTTTATCCTATAAGCAAATACATAAGCGCAGCCCAAGTAACTTATTCTCCTCCAATACCCGGTTGCATTAGATATCGCTAAACACTGGAAACTAGTAAACGATCGATAAAAAGTAACTAACCAAAGACTCCCTTAAACACCTCTTTTACGTGTTAATTGTGCTTATATATGAGTAGCAAAGAAGACTCTTGAAACACCTTTTTTACACGTCCTGTCTGTCTGTCTGTCTGTCTCTGTCTGTATGTCTTAAACGTTACTATATTAGTTGTGTTGATCCATAAATACGAACAAGCGTACATGCATGCATACACAATACATACAGAGCATTCATACATAAAATCGTAATTTATATAACGCCATTAACCGAAACCCGCCTCACAACCAGACACAGAGAGCCACTTAACGCAGAAGTTCATATATAATTATCTCCTGCCGTAGGATACAAGGTACCTCGACTCTGCCCTTACACGCACGGTGGTAGTGCCAGTCCTAAGCCTCGAGAAACGAGACACTAACGTTAATCATCTCTGTTAAAGGAAAAATATCATCATAAAAGGAACGATGTTTTATATCGCGTATTCGTTGCGAGGACTATAACGCTTTACGGAAGTCACGTAAGTCACGTGTTTCCGATGGAAACCTGTCCCTCTAGCGTCGTCCCTCGACTGCGCATGCGCTCCAGTTCCCTCTCCACTTCGCGCATCCGGATCCGGAGTTCCTCGTTCAAGTGGCGTTCTTGTTCAAGTTCTTGGACGGTGCGCCCTCGTCAGGACCTCGCGGGAGTTGGCCAGGTGACATAACAGAGTCACCTATGAGTTGAAGAGTTTCGTCTAGCCATGGCAGAACAGAAAAACAGCCAATCAATCAATAAATCAATAAATAAATCAATCAATCAGTCGATCAGTCAGTCACTCTATCTGTCAGTCAATCAGTCAACAAGGGAATCAGTCGGTCAATCAATCTCTCTTTCTCTGTCTCTGTCTCTGTCTCTCTGTGTCTATGTCTCTCACATCCACACACACACACACACGCACGCACGCACGCACGCACGCACGCACGCACACACACACACACAAACACACACACACACAAACACACACACACACACACACGCACGCACACACACACACACACACACACGCACACACACACACACACACACACACACACACACACGCACACACACACGCACACACACACACACGCACACACACACACACACACACACACACACACCAACCAACCAACAGCTCTGTACAGACTTAAATTACTGACTGACCAATCCCTGCTTCCGTGCATTTAACCGGGCAGCATTTTCACTTTCTGTAGCCGAGCCTCGATCTGCAAAAGGACCACGCCAATCATCATGAGATACGAGTTCCTTAAACACCTCTTTTCACGTTTCTTTCGCCCTATGACTAAAGGCAGCCGTCCTGTCGTTATGGTGATTAAATAGGGGTTGTCTGCTGTATTCTCTTATAGGGCAAGAGCTACACGTAAAAGAGGTGTTTAATTGGTTGGATACTTACTGTTTACCGACTCTGTCATAACAGAGATGATTAGCGTCTCCCTCTTTCTGTCTCCATGCTTGGGACTACCATTGCCATAGGTAGGGTAGTGGCGTAGTTAGAGGTGTTTAAAGTAGTGGATGGATCCAGGGTTTAACGAAATCTTATAGCAATAAAGGCTGTTGGCGTCGACAGAAATAATTTTTGGCTCTATAATAAAATAGTCTTCGTTTATTTGAATATTTATATTGCCAGGCTGTATTATGCGACACAAACGGTGAGAACTGTTAAAAAATCATTTGTGTCTACGTCATCGGCCTTTGTTGCCATAAGATATCGTTAAACTCTGGATCCATTCATTTCTATAAGAAAATTATGAATCGTTAGTCCCTAACTCACCTGTTTTGAACCGATTTCTAGTGAAGAAACGTTATAAAAAGCTCACGGACCCTAGCGCGTTTCACCCATCAAATTTTCATATACAGATTTTATTTCCCGAACACTATATTCAGCATTATCTACTCCTCAAAACCCTATCTAAATTTGTTCCATGCTGCGGTTTGTCAGCGTGTGTTAACTTTGTAAAAAATAAACGCATATCATCGTCATCACTTTTTTGGGAACAGTGTCCGCTAACACCAACTAATGGAAGGCTCTCTTAAACACCTCTTTAGGTTTAAATTTTCCCCTATAAAATATCATAATAGAGCTTTTTAAACACCTCTCTTACATTGCCTTTTACCTTGTAAGTATATATCTGCGCGCAGAACCAATTGAATTATTAATTCGTCCTTCTTTCTGTGTGTGTGGAAATAGTGGTCACCAAGCGGTTCCGCGAGCGTCGTCCAGGGGTTCCGCCGGAGTTTAAAATAAAATTTTAAAACACCAACATAATTCACAAAAATAATGTTGAGCAATGAGCAGATTTCTTCACAGCTTTCAATCATTTTTGCTAGACACGATGTTCAAAGTTTAAATTTCTGAAATCTAAATGTTATCCCAACATTAATTGTTATCGTAATGTCGAGTCGAGGGAATCAACTTATACACATGCGCTCAGTCAAAAGATCGATAGGCAGGTAAGTTCAAAATGGATTCCAGGTCATGATCAAGAGGGGTCAACCAGGCATTCGTCAGATGACTAAGGTATTAAGAATTGGAGCGGACAGGGAGTTAAGGGGAAGAAGATGAATCGGGATAAGAATTCTGAAAGAGCATTGTATAAGAGAGATATTGTCGCGTTACTAGCAGGCTGGGCAAACTACAGGATGGCCGATACCAGCCCGCTAGCTAGTGGGGGTTCTACGTTCTGTCCGCGGAGTAAGGCTCCAGTGGTATGCAGGAGACTAGAGTAAGACGTTTTACCCTTTATTCTCGAAAACACAAACGAACTTTAATGCGTAGATACAAAGAAACATATATTCACCACGACAGTCCGTGTCCGATGCCCTTCACAGTTCTCCGACAGTAACAACGTTTCTAGCGGTCAGCACAGAGTTCCTCGGTCAGAGTTCCCCACAGAATTCCATGTTTCCGCAGTCGTTTCTATTCGTACAGAGTTCGTTTCCGTGTGCGAAGCGTGTTTTCGTGACTCGCAAACTCCCTTGACCGAACGACGAGGAATCGTTTCCGATCGACGACTCGCTAACTGACGACTGACGACGCTGTGTTCGACGACCGACGACTCCTGTGTTCGACTCGCTTGCACGACGACGCTGTGTTCGAGGACTGACACTCGCTCGACGACGACTGCCTGACGACTGTTTGAGACGACGAACGACACTGACTCGACGACGACTGCTCGACGATTCCCTGTGACTGACTCTGTTCTCTACGTTCGACTGTCTGTTCGCCCTCTGTGGCAGCTCCTTTTATATAGTCCATAAGAGGCCGCGCGGCAGAGCGCGGCGGTCACGCGGCAGCGCGGCCGCGGCAAGGTTTCTGCAGGTGAGGCACAGTGCGGCAGAGCGCGGCCGTGACATAGGACGCGCGGCATGACGCGCGGCAAAGCGCGGCAAGGACGCGCGGCAAAGAGGCCGCAACAGACAAAGAAACTGAACGTAAGCGGCTGGACCCCAAAACCGCTACACCATTAAAAGGAGAGGCTTTGGTGAGTTCGTAGGATGAGTCACATAATTGCCGTAATTCTGGAACAGCTATGGCTATGGAGCAATTTGGAAATTTACAAGTAACGAGTTAACTATGCAAGCTACAATGATAAGGGTATAAAGGCAGGGACGTCATTTCAGCTTTTTTCAGGGGGGAAAAGACGTCAAAGGTAAAATAATTTTTTGGCGCTCCGCGTGAAGAAATTTCACAGCTTTTGGGTGTTTCTTCAACATTTTCAGGAGGAAACTGCATAATGTGCCCCTGCCCCCCCCCCTGTCAAACGTCTTGTGAAAAAACCTATGCAGACTCTAGTTTTGTTAATAGTATATAATAATTCCATAAATTTGAGTATCATTTTTTCTTTTTTACCCCTTTCTTCTTCCTCCTTTCCTTGTTCCAGCTTTATTTAAATTTTTTTTTCAAAAATCAGGGGCAAATGCCCCCCTTTGCCCCCTCCCCAAATGACGTCCCTGTCTAAAGGCCGATATTTTGAAAACTTGGACCGGTGAAGCGCTCTGGGTTCCGTGAGGAAATGAGGGCATTGTGTCAGGTTTCGTTAATAAAAAAAAATAATACAGACAGATGCATATACAAACATACATGCTTCATGCATGCATACATAGACACATAAATACAAACATTCACACATATATGCACACATATATGCAATTCTTGCATACTTGACCTGCCTACTGACAATTTTATTTTGATTTAGGGCTATTGAGTAAACTGGCTCCCGTGAAATAGAGGCTTACGGCGCAGTAGAAATCTGGATATTACGATTATAGCTCACAGTAACCTGTCTTGACGTCGACCTTCCTTGCGTTGACGCTGTTTTGAACACGGAGTATAGTGTAATAATTAGATCCAGGTTGTATTTCTATATTGTATATAAGGTCCGATACAAACTCTTTAAAGGTGTCTAATATCAACTGTCATTCTTTTAATAATCTCCGTTGTTTAATAAAACTACATCTTCCGGTTGCCAGACCGTTGACGTCAACTTTATCTAATCTCCTTCAGAACTAATTTACAAGGATTAACTGGTGATTGGATTGGATTAAACAGTTCAAAGATTTATCTTATAGCATCAAATGCAGTTGATATCGATAAGAAAAGGTGCTTTAAAATGTTCTCACCGTTCATGTACCATATTACTGGTTTAAGCAACCAGTAATTAGTTTTTTAGTTGCCCTTTAAGGACGCTGTGTGATAACAAATATGATTAGCGTCGCCCTCCTACTTTCTCCAGGCTTCAGACTGGCGACACCCGAAAACGGTAGTGACGGGGTTAACACGATTGAACTGAAGAGTAAATGATGACGGGGTTAGATGTTATTAATGTATCTAAAGATAGCACTGTATACGGTATAACCTTATGGCCACAAGGGCCGTTGACGTCGACCTATCACCGAAAGAGTTTGAAATATACTACATAAACGAGGTGTCACGAGGAATATATAGCGTCAGTTAGCGCGTTTCAAGGGTGTCTAAAGAATAAGTAAGTAAGTAAGTAAGTAAGTAAGTAAGTAAGTAAGTAAGTAAGTAAGTAAGTAAGTAAGTAGCCTTTATTTGCATATGACAAGCGCACATGCATTACATGTATACAATGATTACATACTTATTGAAAACAAAACTATAACATGAGCAGCTTATAAGGTCACACATTTACCACAAGATATAATTAAAGATGCATCGGTTAACAAAGCTGTTTTTAAACAATTTGGATTAAACAAGAAGCAGCATGAAAGGAGGTCCTCTCTTGCGGAGTGAGTACTTGTCCTCACGAGAAGGTGGCAAGAGCTGATGAATGCAGTGGCCAAAGAACTGCGACTTCTGGAAGAGCTTCCTGTCTGCTCGAGCAATCAGCTCTTCTGCAGTATGGGCTTTCTCACATAATTGCCATCTGCGGGCCTTTTTCAGAGCTACATTAATGCGCGCAATGTCATGTGAAGTGAGAAATCCAGCGTAGGCAGGTAAAGCATACATGATTCTTGAAATAACAATCGCCTGAAAAATGACGTTGAGCTTCGAGATATTTAGGCCCTGCTGCCTTTACTGGTTGAGAAGGAAATACCGCTGGTTTATTAGACTGAGATGTAGTTAATATGGTTTGAAAAAGAAAGTTTAGACTGTAGAATGACTCCAGGCAGCTTGACACTATCCAGCTGCTCAATACCGGGTTGGGGCAGACAGTGGTCTAAAGGACGATCGATACCAGCCCGCCGGAAAATTATCTCCTTGGTTTTGTAGACATTATCGATCATCCACAATAATTTCCTTTTCCCCTTATTTGACGTCGATATAGCTAAGTCTGCAGAAAAGTGCTGATTTGGATGGGTCCTAAGTCTAACGACATCTTATGACAACATAGACCGTTGATGTCGACAGATATTATTCTGGCATATTACAGCTCATGTGTCGATTTAAGATCCGTCCAAAAGCAATCGATTCGCAGGTAAGGTGAGGATTGGTTCAAAATCAAAATTTAGGCCTATAAATGCGGATTACATTTGTTCGTATGCTCATTTTGCTCGGACAGGACAATAATTTGAATTTCACTTGAACGTACATCACAAAAACTAATTAGGCCCCCTACTCATTCGCGCAGCACTTGATTACATTTAGAAACACTATGTTGGCGTTGAAACGTCGATAATAATGATGATCTAAGAATGACGTCATTTTTCGTTCGTCTGGAACGTCTTGCATTTCATGCATTTGCAATGTTCTTAGTAATATTTTGGCTTCATTTAGTTATTATTCTGGCGATTTATTTCTTGCTGCTGTCGTGTAAACTAGAATTGATGTGTTTCAACTAGAATTGATGTGTTTCATTAGTAATTTGAATTAATTTCTATGTATACCGTAAAATAAAACCTGTCTGTGTTTTTTATGTTTTTGGCGAGGTCGAGATTTTAAAACAAATTTTGAGAGGCAACACTGTGCTTTAAAAATGTAGGGTAAAGTCGACGTCAACGGCCCTGGTAGCCGTAAGATGTCACTAAACGCTGTATAATAAAATGCTCGTATTTAGAACGCCTTTAGAACGCTCTCACTGAACGCTATATATTATGCAAGTGAATGAACGAATGAACAAGTGAATGAAAGGATGAACAAGTGAATGAACGGATGGAAAAGTGAATGAACGGATGAATAAGTGTATGAACGGAGGAACAACTGAATGAACGGATGAACAAGTGAATGAACGGATGAACAAGCGAATGAACGGATGAACGACTGAATGAACAAATTAATGAAGCAATGAACAGGTGAATTAAAGGATGAAAAGGATGTGACGACTCTCTAAGACCACAAAATTATTCTTGCCCACACTACTCAATGCATGTTAGTATAGTATAGATAAGAGCATGTAGCATGCAATGTAAGAATAGTGTAGCTATATAAATGTAATTCATTTTGTATGCCAGCAAATTAAAGCCTGCATTATAGGATACTAATGAAATTTAAGGTACAGGGGCAGAGGTAACGTGGATTCACCTCATTGGTCAAACCGAAACATCCGAGCTAAGTTACTATGGTGATATCAACTGACGTGTCGGGAGCCTAACAACCAATGGTCACGATGTACGGAGATGATTCAGTTTGATTTCGAATGAACGGGTCGATTCGAGAAATCGTTGAGGCATCAACCCGTAGAGTTCGGCTAGGACGGCTGTTGCAGTTCTTAGTCGGCGAACTTTTGTCGTGAGATTAGTTAAGACTGTGAATGCAAATTCGAATGAAACGCTTGCGAACGAGAACGGTTACGAGGTGTGACTTTCTTGTATAGAAACGTCAACAGTTCGAATAATCTAGAGTCAACAGACTTCGAATGTTTTGTTGCGAGTGAAGTGCATGTGCTTTCGGAGACAGTAAGACCTTCATTCGAACTCTAAGCTTTGGTCTCTACGAAGGAGACAAAGAGTTATGCGGTGTTGAAGAGAACGGTGAACCTTCCTACTTCAGTCGATTTCAAGGAAATAAACTCATACTAAATACACACGCGCGCGCGCGCACACACACACACACACACACACACACACACACACACACACACACACACACACACACACACACACACACACACACACACACACACACACACACACACACACACACACACACACACACACACACACACACACACACACACACACACACACACACACACACACACACACACACACACACACACACACACACACACACACACACACACACACACACACACACACACACACACACACACACACACACACACACACACACACACACACACACACACACACACACACACACACACACACACACACACACACACACACACACACACACACACACACACACACACACACACACATACACACACACACACACACACACACACACACGCATGCACTCACGCACGCACTAAAACACTGACACATACACACGCACACACGCACACAAATGCCACACCAAAAGTTCACTTCAGAATTAAACTATACTATTAATCCCTGTGTCCGTGCTTTAACCAGGCAGCATTCTTACTTTCTGTGTCCGAACATTGATGTACAAACGACAAGAATGATAATTTATGCATAAAATGTACTGAAACACCTCTTTTTACAATTCTGTCGCCCTATAACTAATAAGCCCAGCGTTGGAAACGATTATAGTATAATAGCCTTTCTAGTCTCTGCACATTTATAGGACAAAAGTAATACGTAAAAGAGGTGTTTATTATTATTATTATTATTATTATTATTATTATTATTATTATTATTATAAATCCGAAGCTTAACGTCGTCTCCTGACAACAATGGCCGCTGACGGCAATTCGTTAATACAATTCACAGAAAACGATAAACTTATAGTGTCCGAAAGACACCATTTAAAGGTGTCAAACATAAGCTTACAATGTCAATAATGTCACATCATTTAAAGCAATATATCTAATGTTATTTATAATACACATAGCTATCAAATGTTTAGATTAAAATTAAACAGTACTTCGCAACTATTATCACTCGCCAGAATTATTTAAACAACCTCAGATATAAATGCACAGTACATATAATTATAATTATGACATTATATTCTTATTTTATTTTTGAAATGTTTAAGTAATTCTTTCTTATTCCTCAGGTCAATGAGATCCTATGACAATATCTACCACTACAATCGTATCATGTATAAAATAGTAACAATTTCACATACATCATGCACATTAAATGAAACATATGGTTTTACCAAGTTCCTTTTTTAAAGAAACTGTTCAGGTATCTAACACATATAACTATAAATTTTATTAATTCTATTAATTAACAAAGCATATATGAGCATAATAATTACAATTGTTTCAAGTTTGTATTCAAGCTACAATTACCTGAATATTTCCTTTATTGCAACACAATAATACAGCACTATACAATATAATATAGATTTTACTCCAATGCACAAACCAAATTAAACCGATAGCGCATTGGATAACATCTGGCGTAGAGTGTGAGAGGTACAGAGATCGAGTCCCATAGGCGGACATGCTTTGTAGACTGCAATTTTCGCCGTGTATTCGTGTATTGCAGGCTGTCTGTTTTGTTAGTAGTTAAGGTTTATCGCATAACATGTACATGTATAGCGCAGTGCGTTTGCAGGCGCTTAATTAAAGAATAAATAGTATTATTATTTTTATAATTATTATATGCGACATCCAAGAACCAAATGTTGGGTGGTTGTATTATAGATACTCATTGATCAATGTGTTATGCATGTAATCTACTATCATCACACTCTCATTATATACATGATATAACACAAAATATCTAATATTTAGCAATTGAAAAGAAATGGTCATATAGGTTCTCAAATAACCAATGTGTAAAGGATATAACTAAGGTTAATACATAAGAGTATCATCATAAAAAATTGCATTTCGTGAGTGATCAACTTACCTTTTCAGAGCATGTGAAGAAAGTATGTCGGACATGATTCTATCACCTGCGTCAGATTCGCACAATACGTCGCTAGCTTGCGACTAAAACTGCTACAGGTCTGATGAATGCTTTCTTATATGCTCCATGGCTGACTATGGTAATGCAATTTACGCAGACCTTTCAATCAGCTGCAATATGTTTTAAATGATGCTGATCGCCTGATCGGTGGCATAACTAGGTTTGGGCTTATATCAAAATTTATGTGGGAGGAACTGCGCTGGTTACCCATGCAAAAGTTTAAGATCTTGAGTAATTGGTTGGCTCCATCATATCTCAAGGCTCTTTGCCTTTCACTATCTTCCTTCCTCTGTCGCATTTCTCCGCTCTGCAACGATTTGGATTAAAACACCTGGCTTTCGATATGTTCTTCGGGGATGAACTATCTGTCCCTCTTTGTCCGGCTCTCTGTCTGTCTCTCTGTCTGTCTGTGTCTCTGTGTATGTCTTGATCCCTAAATAAGAACAAACATGAATGCATACAAATATACATACCTACATGCACAATAAATACATTTTTTCATGCATGTACGTACGGATGTTTTTGTGTGCGTACATGCATACATGCATACACACATACATAAATCGTAATTTTTATATCGCCTTATGCAACCGAAATCTGCCTCTCTACCACATATAGAGAGCCACTTAATGCAGAAGTTCATACATCGCATGCCATTGTATACGAGCCAGTCCAAAGCCTGGAGAAAAAGGAGGGCGACGCTAATGATCTCTGTTATGATGCAGCGTCATTAAAGGGAAACTGCTAAGTTGCAGTTTCATTCATAGAAACGATCTTTAATATAGCGCACTGGGAGAGTGGCATACGACGCTTTACGGAAGTTACATAAGTCACGTCTCTCCCGCGGTAACCTGTTCCCCTAGCGTCGCCCTCGAGTTCCCGCTCCGCCTCGCGCATCCGGATCCGGAGTTCATCGTTCAAGTGGCGTTCCTCTTCAAGTTCTTGGACGGTGCGCTCGTACCGGCGGCGCGCCCTCGTCAGGACCTCGTTCTCGCGGGTCAGTTCAGCTAGATGATCGTCCATGACCGTCAGACGAAGCTCGAGACTTAGAATGTATGACGTCAGCGATGAAAGACGTCGAACAAGACCAAAGATGACCTCTTCACGTCTCGTGACCTTTCTAAATGAACCTATTTATGAACATATTAACGAACAAATGAACGAACGATCGAATGATTGAAAGAACGTATAAATGGACGAATAGCCATTGGTGACTGACCGTTAGAAATGCAATTATCTGGATGATGAAGACGACGACTAAGAAAGATCTTTATCATCAGTGCAGTAGTTCTTGTGACAGAGTGACCGATTAGTTAGAGCGCTCACCTTGTTATGCTGAGAGTTCGGGTTCGAGTCTCCTCCTCCGAGACGGTTACCGTGTAGGGATTTTGAGCAAGTCCTTCACTCACAATTGTTCAGCGCCATCAACTAGATATTGGCGCTTAATAAATGAAAAAACATTTAATAAATGAAAAAACATCAACAGATGACGCTGAGCATATGTAAGTAAAGACTTCCTCAATGTCCATTCGCCCCATTCAAGTTTTTCATTACTAACCGGCTATTGTGACCCACGCCTATATAGCAAAGGTCGGCACCGTTTAAAAGGTGTCTAAAGAGAACGCTGTAAATAATCGACACGATAGTTGCTGTTTAGCGACACACGATTGGCGTTACCCTCCTCTTTTCGTTTACTGAATTTAATGCACTTCATTTAAATATAACGCCGGTGGGTTCAATTTAAGAGGTGTGGAAGACGTAGTTGATAAATCAGTCACTGATTTAATGCTGATTGATTTGAAATTATAGTTGTTGCCTAACCGGTATTTAAAACAGTAAGATTATTCTCTATTAACACGGGACATCATAAAAAATCTCACCTCTCTCCAACGCATCCAAAACAACGTCGCTCATGTTGTATGCAACTCCCCATATCGTGCCAGCAGTAAGCCACTCCTCAAATCCCTCCACTGGCTACCCGTCAATGAAAGGATCATCTACAAAATCTCCGTCATCACCTATAACTGCATCACAACAAATACTCCCTCATAGCTCACCGACCTTCTTCACAACCACATGCCTTCGAGGAACACACGGTCATCTGGAACCCGGACCCTTGTCCTTCATCGGTGTCGCACTACAACCGCATCAAAATCTTTCATCTCATCCGCCCCTCGAATCTGGAACAACTTACACTCCAACATTAGGATCTCTACGACTCTCACCACCTTCAAGAACAATTTAAAGACTGGACTTCTTACACAGGCTTATCCGGATTGAGCTCCCTACTCCTCCAAGTGCTTCTGAATCGTTGCATCAATTTCTCTTCGACTGTCTACGAATAACGGCACTGAAATCTCTGTTGTTATTATTATTATTAACACATTTTATTAAATTAATCCATTTTTAGTATGTACTCTGTTGCCCCATCTTTTATTATGTGCATTTAAGTTTCCAACTACTTTCATCTTTAACAAGTTTAGCAACAGATTCTTTATTTACGTTGGCGGTACAGGAAAATTTAAAATTGGTAGCACATTAGTTTAATTTGAAAACACTGATTTTCTAAATTTCTAGATAATTGTAAAGTTAAGACCGCATTTATTAGGGTGATTAAACGTCCTTTAGACTTTAAATCACAGTTGTCTTTACGTATTAAATTATATCCATCAAAGATAAGATTTTTATGTTCTCTTTCAAAAAATTTTCTTCTCTACACACTACATCAGAGCAGTGCACACTTTTGCATAAATAATTTTAAAACTGATTTTATTTGTATTGTATTTTCGTTTATTCGTCATCAAACCTCTAGCAATCCGTAATGCAAATACCATTTTAAAACTTCATATAATTCATTTTGCAATTATAGGAATGGTAAATTTATTATCTATACATATAATATCCATATAGTGTCCGTCAGTCGGGGGACGCTACGGCACAAACGGGTTCTGTTCTATTGAAACATAAACCGCTTGCCTTGACGACGGCGATCTTGACGACGGCGATAACCAACGATACATCTAGGCCTATAATATGACGTCATAATATGACGGGCAAATACACTAATATGTATACATTCATACATTCATTATTAAGGATTTATTACCGGTACACTTACGATTCTTAATATTTCCTGCATTAAGGTGCCATCATGGAGAGAGTAAGAGAGAGAGAGAGAGAGAGAGAGAGAGAGAGAGAGAGAGAGAGAGAGAGAGAGAGAGAGAGAGAGAGAGAGAGAGAGAGAGAGAGAGAGAGAGAGAGAGAGAGAGAGAGAGAGAGAGAGACAGACAGACAGACAGACAGACAGACAGACAGACAGACAGACAGACAGACAGACAGACAGACAGACAGACAGACAGACAGACAGACAGACAGACAGACAGACAGACAGACAGAGACAGAGACAGAGACAGATACAGAGACAGAGAGACAGAGAGACAGAGACAGAGACAGAGACAGAGAGACAGAGACAGAGAGAGAGACAGACAGACAGACAGACAGAAAGACAGAGACAGAGACAGAGACAGAGACAGAGACAGAGACAGACAGACAGACAGACAGACAGAGAGAGAGACAGAGAGACAGAGACAGAGAGACAGTGAGAGAGAGACAGAGACAGAGACAGAGACAGAGACAGAGACAGAGACAGAGAGACACAGACACCGACACAGACACAGACACAGACAGTCAGACAGACAGATAGAGACAGACAGAGACAGAGACAGAGACAGAGACAGAGAGACAGAGACAGAGGACAGTCGGTGAAGGAAGCAATGGGTGGCCCCACAATAATAATAATCCCGCTAAACGCGGACACCCGACAGGCCAAGTAACATAATTCGGTGTATGGCATAATTATTATAAGAAATCCATCTCAATCTGAACCAATTGATCGGCTCCTACGTCGCAGATTTATATAGAATCAGTTAGCTACGTTTAAAAGGTGTCTAAAAAGACCGCTTATGGTTATCCATTTTATATATAGCGTTGTGTAATTCCGTTTAAAGGTGTGTTCTGGCAGCACAAAACCCAAGTGGTTATCTACTTTTAAATAGCATCCTTTATTTCCGTTTAAAAGGTTTCTAAAGAGAGCGCTTACTCCAATCGGTTACCAGAAAACAGAAATGTTGAGTTGCAGGAAGCGCGCTACATAGGCCTAAATGCTGAACTTATCAGAACGGAACTTGGAGATGAGTCGGAAGATGTCGTAGTGGCTTTTGATCTGTGCTTCCTGCATCGGAGTCCGTCCTTGCTTGTTTCAGTAGCAGATGACAGATGTCCACGTGACCTTTGTAGGCCGCCAGATGGAGCGGCGATTCACCGTTGCTCTTGGCAACGAGTCTGACGTCAGCGCCTCTGCTACAAAAAAAGGAGAGCAGTCGAAGATCGTTGGTGGTTTAGAACATAAAATAGCGCCATAAAATTTGCAGGTACAGACATACACATATGCAACACGACGTACGTAGGCACACACTTAAATACACAATGAACACATACATTAAAAGGGCGACAATCGAAAGGGCGACAAAGTTCGAAGTTGGAAGAAGGATATAATAATTGTAAACATAAAATCGAGAACCAACTAAAAGTTCAAAGCCAAAGAACAATTCTAAGAGGGATCGCTCATAACCTCAACCTCAACATTTGAAAAACAGACGTTGTTTCTAAAGACAGTAGTACTAACTATGGAAATATCACTAAATAACGTTGGTCTAACATTTGAAAAACAGACGTTATCTCTAAAGACAGTAGTAATAACTATGGAAATATCAATAACATAGGTCTAACATTTGAAAAACAGACGTTGTTATTGTTATTATTATCTTTAAAGACAGTAGTAATAACTATGGAAATATCAATAAAAATTCGTCAAACTAACATTTGAAGAACAGAACTTAAACCTATTATTCGCCCTTTCGATTGTCGCCCTTTTAATAGCTCGCTCTTTTGATCGGCGCCCTTTTAAACACGCGCCCTTATGAGCGGCGCCTTTTTGAACGCGCCCTTTTGATGGTCGCCCTTTCGAAGTCGCCCTTTTGATAGGATACCAACTGATTCGAGAGGACTACTTGCCAGATGAGTCTCTTGAGCTAGATTTTACCCCAAAAATATCTCTCGAACTATCTGCGAAAACCGCTATCTGCATCTTCTTCTCGCTCATTTCGCTCTGTGAATCGGCTTGATCTTTCTGTTCCCAGGGCTAAAACTGCCTAGCTCCAGCGCCGGGCGCTTGCTGTACATGTAGTGGGTCCGATGATCTGGAATGACCTTCCCTCTCTGCTCTGGGCCAAACTAGTGGCTTGCTTTTTCCTCATCGGTCTCGCGTTCCCTAAAGGCATTTCTTATACCCTGGGGCTTCTGTACTAAGAGCGCCTCTGAATTGTTATTCTGCGAGAGACGCTTTAGAAATTTCTAGATACAATACAAGAGTTTTTCTCATTTTTTCTCCATTATTTGTATTGTTTAATCTGTGAATAGAATCTGTGTTGTTAGCAGTGGCGGCGCCAGACACTTTTTGTAACAAGGGCATAGCCAGGGCAGTCATACAAGTAACCAGTGCAGAGGGCGATTTATGGAGAGCGCGGTAGGGCGAGCTTAAATGGTGACCACATGACATCGCGCTACCACGCTCGCCATAAATCGCCCCTCCCTCTGCACTATTATAGTTGTCTATAGTAAGGAGGTCAGATGAGGAGGTCACCGGAAGCTAAACGCTTTTTGACATTTGTAAAGCAAATTTTAACATTTAAGTGAATCTAGTGAATTTGTGTCTCAGGATATAAAAAAATGCCTGAAAAAATTCTGAACAAGGCAAAATTCTGGCAGGGCATCGACCAGGGCAAAGGCTTTTTACCAGGGCATTTGCCCTGGCGCGCCCTGGTGTAGCGCCGCCCCTGGTTGTTAGGCCGTCTCCATGATTCTTACTTCACATATTGGGCCCTGGTAAGCGGGGTTTATAACCCCTTTAGGTTCCCTGCGTCAATTCGTTTGAAACGTGGTTAACAAATAAAATTGAATTGAATTGAATGTACGCATATATGCATGAATCATCCGGTTATCAGACCCTTGTTCTCGACTTTAATCCTCTTCAGAATTAAGGTATGTATGTATGTATCTATGTCTATCTGTATGTATGTATGTATGTATGTATGTATGTATGTATGTATGTATGCATGGATGCATTAATGTATCTGTGTCTGTATGTATGTATGAATATATTTATGAATGTATGTATTTATGTATGGATGCATGCATCTAGATATGTATGTAAGCATGTGTGCTTGAATGAGCATCTGCATGCTTGTGAATGTATGCACCTATGTATATACTTTTAATAGCTCGCTCTTTTGATCGGCGCCCTTTTAAACACGCGCCTTTATGAGCGGCGCCTTTTTGAACGCGCCCTTTTGATGGTCGCCCTTTCGAAGTCGCCCTTATGATAGTAAATCGAATCAGTTAAGCCTAGGTATGTGTGTGTGTGTGTCTTTCATAAACGGACGGGATTACTTTTAAATAAGATGATATTTGGTTGGCTTTGAATATGTAAAGGAAGCAGATTCAATAGATGGGTCCACTACATTGAGTAGAGAGAATAGTCGTGTATTTGCGTGTGGTTTAGGAGGAACATAGGAATCGGTAATCGGTGTTTGTTCATTTTACTGCCATCCGTTGACGTCGACTTTTCCTCATCTTCCACAGAATTGAGGCACAAGGAATTACTAGTGATTGGATTACATTAAACAGTTGAACGACATCTTATAGCATCAAAAGCCGCAGACATCGATAAGAAAATGTGAAACTGCAATAAGTGCTGTAATGAGCTGTAATATGCTGAAATAATTTCTGTCGACGTCAACAGCCTTTGTTGCTATAAGATGTCGTTAAACCCTGGATCCATCCATCCATGCAATAAATACTCATAACGGTTGCGGTTCACGAATATATATAGTTGGCTAGAAACGTGTTAAGGGTGTCTAAATAGAGCATACATCAAGTAACGCCTTCTTTGTTTCCTTTCGCCTTCTCTGTCTCGCCGCTTCAATTCTAAACATTATTAACCGTTTCCTTGTGATTTTAGATCTATCTGACTTCTGGATTTTGACTTTGAACTAATCCTGACCTTACCTGCGAATCGAGTGCTTTTGGCAAATTATTTCGTCTTTGAATAAACTGGCACTTATACCCGTGAAGTTCGTCTCAAGACAAAAAAAGAAATCTTGCATTGCACTAGAAGAATTATGAGATTGCCTCCTTCATCGTTAGTCGAACGGTGTATATAAACGAATACCTCACAAAAAGAAACGCTGACTTGTTCGAGTGCACTCGCTTTTTTGAAAGGGACAGAAGATTCTCAGAAAGTGGACACGTGCTTGGATCACTTACCTCAAACTTTTGACTCTTCTTCTTCTTCTTCTTCTTCTTCTTCCCTTACCTTCTTCCCTTACCTTCCTCTTCTTACCTCAAACTTTTGACTCTTTGGACAAAAAACCCACCAGAATCCTCAATATCTGTGATATCTCAGTGATCTAACTCAACCCTCTGCCCATCTGGGCACAGGGAAACTGCCAAGACTTAAAGCAATTCTCTCCTCAAATGGGTTTAGTGACACTGTTGTGTCCTATGACGTAGCACTGAAACAGTATGGCAATGTCTCAAGTGTGGATCTCCGCTGATCTTTTATCTGAACCGTTATTGCAATAAATTTTAATATCGTGGATTTAGTACATAGCATCGATTTGGAAATTTTTCAAAAACTGCTCTGATCAATTGGTTGTCGTGTCTCATGACTATATAGAAACAGTCGGCAACGCTTTAAAGGTGTCCAACGATTGGTTTTTGGTGAGACACTTAATCAATTACTGTATCTGATACCTATATAGCATCCATTTACTACATTTTAAAGCTGTCTTTGAGATTTCTCTTATCAATTTGGCTGTCGTGTCTCATGCATATATAGAAACAAATGCCGTCTATAACTAATCTGTCGATTTCTGAAGGTATCGCATAAAATTTAAACTGCTCAGAGTTGGAGGTTAAGATTATATTTTGTTGACAGATCTTCAGAACCTACCCGACGAAGACCAGCCTTTGGAGATATTTTGATTCTCCATTGTTGCCTCTCATTATGTAATAATTTGTCTAACTGACTTGTGATTGGTGAAATTGTCGGCTTCAGGAGTGATTTCATTTTTTCGTTCGGTGGAACTATTGGTATATTTAACTTGAATATCGTGGAATTAGTATCATGCACTCTAACTAAACTCCCTTTGCCAGACTGGGTTGAACTGATGTGAGTAACTTTCGCTGTCATTGGTTACTGTTTAACGACGCTCTGTAATAACTCAGATTATCAGCGTCACCCTCCTCCTTCATCTTGACTTGGACCTGGCACCACCCAAGTATAAGCCAGTGGCGGAGTTTTCACTATCGATGCTGTACTTTCTTGTATTTCTTTTCGCTGGTAGCAACTCCCGAGCTCATAAAAGGCGTCTTGTAGATTTTCTGAGTGGCTTGTCCCCAGGAAATAAACTGAGGTGTCAAGCACACACATACACACAGACACACACACACAGACACACACACACACAGACACACACACACACACACACACACACACACACACACACACACACACACACACACACACACACACACACACACACACACACACACACACACACACACACACACACACACACACACACACACACACACACACACACACACACACACACACACACACACACACACACACACACACACACACACACACACACACACGTCTAAGCAATTGTTGATAGAGTGAGGGTCCAATGTGGAATAGTTGCGCACTGCAAATTTCTGCAAAATTAGCTTTAAAATTGAATAAAATTACATATAAGTGGTAATAGGCAGTACAGCGCATATTAAATATAATTCTCTGCTTATGCAGCCAATTGTTTATTTCCTAAAAATAATTATCCGTCTTTTTAATAATAGAAACCGCATGCGTGTGTTATGTAAACACGACGTTATAGGCCTCTGCCGTTAGGAGCGCCACGTTCGCCGTTAAATAGTCGCGTAAAAACCAAAACATAAACTAAACCAATTTAATCAAACTTTTACTATTAAAGATTTTCGATTATAAATTGTCATATTTTAAGTGCTTTTCAGTGTTTATTTACCTTTAACTTCAAGTGCGAAACTGTAATAGTTATTGCTACAGAAAGAGTCGAGTCGTTGAAAACCTTTTTTCTTTACGCAAATTAAAATATAGATAGGCAATTTCGGCATAGGGCTTCATCGCTTCTCGGTCTATTGACTAAGATCAAAGTGTTCACTATGTACATGTGAAAATCGTGTACCTGGCCTGCGGGAGGGGGGCTAAAATTGGGGGTCCGGTGTACAATGTACACCTGTACATGGTGACACTTTCTTCTGGTCAATAGCCAGAGGCAATAAACAAAAAATAAATAAGAAAAAGAAAGCGTTAACTATAGTCAATCAACAACTGAACAGTACACATTAGGGTGGGGCAAAAAGTAATAAAAACTCGAGTTCAGTTCCCGGACAAACCTAAATCGAAGGTCCATGTTAAAGTTGATATTGCACCAAAAATGGATTTTTGATATGTATCACTATTTTCTAGCAACTTTGTCTGAAACACCAGACCGAAAACGCAACATGCGGTCAAAAATTATTTCTTCTGATTGCATCGGCGCTTGTTGCCATAAAATATCGTTAAACTCTGGATCCATCCGTTTCTATAAGAAAACTTTGAATCATTAGTAACGAAATCTTACACAAAACACTCATTTGCTCACGGAACCCAGCGCGTTTCACCCGTATAACAGTTCAAGAAATTAACGTAATTGCAAGATGAATGGGATACAATGGGATAATCATGCTATAAAACGTTAATTTTTTAACATAGAATGGTGTCAAGCAAGAATGACTGAAAGCTGTGAGAATTCTTCTCATTGTTCATTCTTTTGTGAATATAGTTCGTGTTTTCAAATTATTTATATTGAATTGCGGCTGAATCCCTGGCGGAAACCCGTGCAACCTTCAGTTTCCGCGGAACCTCGGTTGAAAGGACTGTTCCACATGAGAATAGAACAAGGCCCCTTAAGCACCTCTTTTACGTTTTGCACTTCAGCTATATAATACTTTTGTCGTAAACGACTTTTGATACAGCATGGCGTGTCTCATAATATGACGACGTTAAACTTTAGAATAAAAGGACTCAATTTCACTTCGCCGTTTCCATACCTATGTCTGGATCATGGAGAAGAGCGACGTTAATCATGAGTGTCGTTAAACAGTTACTAACCAAAGACTCTTTAAACACCTCTTCTACAGCTTTATTTTACCAAATATATACGCAGAATAGAAGACTTTTTAAACACCTCTTTTATATTTTCTTCTGCATAATAAGTAAAACATAACAGATATCTAATCAATTTCTGCTTGCGTCGCTAAACACTGGAAACAAAATTCGCTAAACACTGGAAACAAATGTCGCTAAACACTGGAAACAAATTAACTATTCCCACTTTGGATGAAGGCGTCATGGCGTTGATATCAGTGACATGGCCAAATTACAGACCGATTTCCAACTTTTTCTTTTATTAAAGCTGGTTGTGAAGTATGTCCGTGTGCAGCTAGTTCTCTCTTCCTTAGGAGTCGCAGCTTACTAATGTGCTGCTGGTACTCAGGCATAAGTCCATGGCTCAACTATCGAGGTTACTTCCTGGGTGTAGAAAGTGCTAAAGGCATCAGAGGTGCTTTGTGCCTGGATGTCGTCGAACCGCCTTCGACTGAATCCTGGAAAGACCCAGTACATCTGGCTTTGTACTCGTGGTCAGCTCTCCAAACTGATTTGACTCTCCGGCAGCAATACTTCCCTGGTTCCTCTTACTCCAATTTCATGAGTGATCTAGGTGTGACATTAGACCAGGAACGTCGGTCGAACCGGCTTCTATCACAGAATACGTCGCTCGCATACAACACACGCTGCCACAACTCTGGTGTATATTTTCATGTGCTCCAGGGTTGATTATGGTAATACCATTTTAGGCAGACTTTACGTCTTTTCGCATTAATCAGCTGCAACCTGTTTTAAATGCTGCTGATCGCCTGATCGGTGGCATTCCTACGTTTCGGCATGTATCAAAATTTCTGTGGAAAGTACTGCACTGGTTATCCATACAAAAGAGCAGCGAGTTCAGATCTTGATGCTTATGCGCAATTGTCTGGCAGGTTGTGCTCAATCTTACCTCAAGGATCTTTGCATTTCAGTATCTTCCTTCCTCGGTCGAAGATGGCAACTTAGTAGTTCCTCAGGCGCAGACTTCCACGGTCCATCATTGAAGTTTTGCTGTGGTCGGCCCATCCTACTGGAATAAGCTGCCTAACAACCTGCAATAAAAAGAACTCCTCAGCGTCTTTATCGCAAACGCTTCTTCCGCAAGAGCGCCTCTGAGGAGTATCTCTTGAAGTTACTCTATATAAATTGCCATTTACCATTGCCACAATCACCAAGATAAGCGCCGCCACGTCCCGTACTCTGATAGTGCCAGTCCCAAGCCTGGTTAAAAGAGGAGGGCAACTCTAAAACAACTACTCTTTCATAACAAACCACGAGAGGCAGCCATGGTACATAGCATTACCGACTAAATTATTCTTAGCCCCGGCATATAAGAGCTATGGTTAGTTGTCTCCCTCGTCGTCTGATCTTATTATTGACAGTAACTTGTTCTAGCTGAGCTGGCGCAAGTTGAACAGTCTTCTCCGGAGATTTCTGCCCTGGCGCGGATTTGAACCCCCGACCTATCACATGCACGAACGGGAATGTCGGCAGGTTTCAACTTCCAATGACGCCATTCTTCTCTTCGTTGTGCTCTTCTCTTCATTCCGCTGTATCCGTCGGTCATCATCCATCCCAGCATCATTTGTCGCGGTCTTCCTCTCCCTCTCTTTCCCTCCAATCTCCCCTCTATGATTTCTCTCAAGTAGGAGTCTCCTCTTAATATGTGTCTAATCCAGTTCTTTTCCCTTTCTCATAATGTTGTCATCAGTAATCTTTTCCCTCTACTCTTTACAACACCTCTTCATTTGTCATTCGCTCCGTCCAGCTAACCTTTTCCATCCTTCTCCATATCCACATCTCAAAGGCCTCCAATCTCTTGATATCTTCTTTCCTGATGGTCCACGTCTTCGACTCATACAGTACCACACTCCACACCAGTGTCTTGACAAGTCTATTCTTTAGGTCCTTGATCAGCTCTCCTCTCATCAAGTCTCCTCTTTTCATGAACGCATCTGTTCCCAATACTATCCTTCGATTTGTATAGCCATGGTGATACATCAAATATCTATCAGATACCTGGTAGATACATATATATTTTGTATGTACAACACAACGTACGTAGTTACACCAATCAATCAATCAATCAATCAATCAATCAATCAATATTCGTTTAGTTCAACAAACCCAGTTGACAATTACGTAACAGATTACAGAAGCACGATAATAATAGAATGGCTTTAAGAGGAGATGTGTTAAGTAATACGCACCTTTGAAGAATACACTGATTCCCGTGAAATAGAGGCTTACGGCGCAGTGCAAATCTGGATATTACGATTATTGCTCACAGTAACCGGTCTTGACGTCGACCTTCTTTCCGTTCACTCAGTTTTGACCACAGGTTAAAAAATTGATTAGGTGCAGGTTGTATTTCTATGGGTCATATAAGGTTGGATACAAGCGTTTTAAAGGTGTACAATATCAACTGCTCTTCTTTTAATAATCTCCGTTGTTTAATAAAACGACATCTTCCGGTTGCCACACCGTTGACGTCGACTTTATCTAATCTTCTTCAGACTCCAAGGTAGAAGGATTGACTGGTGATTTGATTTGATTAAACAGTTCAAAGATTTATCTTATAGTATTAAAGGCAGTTGAGATCGATAATAAAAAGGTGTTTTGAACGGTTCTCACCGTTTATCTGGCATATTACCGGTTTAATCAACCAGTTATTAGTTTGTTAGTTGCTCTTTAACAACTCTGTGTCATAACAAATTACGATTAGCGTTGCCCTCCTACTTTCTCCAGGCTTCGGACTGGCGACAACCGAAAACCATAGTGACGGGTTAACACGATTGAACTAAAGAATAAATGGTGACGGGTTGGATGTTATGAATGTTTCTAAATATAGCATTGTATACGGTATAACCATATGGCCACAAGGAAGGTTGACGTCGTTCTATCATCAAAACAAGTTGGCAGTACCATATTAAAAGTCACGATGAATATATAATGTCAGCTAAGGCGTTTTAAGGGTGTCTAAGGAATCGAAGCATCCTAATTCCCTGTTATCCTTATTTGACGTCGATATTATTATTTATTCTTTAATTAAGCGCCTGCAAACGCACTGCGCTGTACAAGTACATGCTATGTGATAAATCTTAACTACTAACAGAACAGACAGCATGCAATACACGGCGCAAATTGCAGCCTACAAAGCATGTCCGCCTATGGGACTCGATCTCTGTACCTATCGCACTCTACTCCAGATGTTATCCAATGCGCTATCGGGCCATATCCACTAAGTCTGCAGAAAATGTGCTGATTTGGATGGGTCCAGATTTTAACGCCGTCTTATGGCAACGTAGGCCGTTGATATCGACTGAAATTATTTCTGGCATATTACAGCTCATGTGCTGATTTCAGATCCGTCCAAAAGCAATCGATTCTCAGGTAAGGTCTAAAGGAAACGGTGGGTGATGTTTTGAACTGAAGCGCTGACAGAGATAAGGGGAAACGAGAACTTGATGTAATGCTCTCTTTATACACCCTTAAAACGTTTCTATTCAACGCTATATATACGTGAGCTGCAGCTTTTAAATAATTATTACCAAATACTCATTCAATTAACGCCGAGAGGAAGAGGGAGAGGAAGAGGAGCAAGAACAGAGCCTTGGGGGAGACCATAGGAGGTAGTGGCCCAAGGAGTACGATGTGATCCAAAGACCACAGATATGGACCTGTCAGAGAGGAAAGAGCGGAACCATAAAAGGGCACTATCAGAGATACCGAAGGATATAGATAGCCGATTTAAGAGAATAGAGTGGTCTACCGTGTCAAAGGCTGCACTGATATCATAGAGAGCTAACAGGGTGACATGACCACGGTCAAGAGCTTGGAAGACGTCGGCTAGGAGCCGGACTAGTAGGGTTTCAGTTGAGTAGGATTTCCTAACCCCAGATTGAAATGGAGGCATGAGGGAATTAGATTCGAGGTAGTGGACCAATTGAAAAGCAACACACCGTTCCAGGAGCTTAGAAAGGAAGGAAAGGTTGGAGATGGGCCTAAAATTAGCTGGAGAATTAGGATCCAGACCTTGACGCTTAATGGAGGGAAAGACGACAGCTCGCTTGTGGGAGACAGGAACAGAACCCTGGGTCAGAGAGGAATTACAAATTATGGTGGCGCAGGAGTAGAATCAGGATATGTGAATGGTTGAAGAGTTCGGTTTTCTGTCGTGAGTGGAAAGCTGTAGAGGAGAGCGGGTGCGGAGGAGAGGTGAATTAACAGTCGAGATATGAGAATGAGCAAACTGACGTTATATAAAGCTATGCTTCAGTAATATGAAATTATATGAAGTCATAATATGATGTTAATATTTGACGCGGTTGTAGCGGTGAATTTACTATTGCATGACCATCAAAAAGGTTAATGTTAAACAACTTTTTAACGAATTAGGGGCTGTATATGAATAAGCTTAACTTGCGTTAAACGCTTTGAATGCAAATAATTATAGTCGAGATTTTTACTACAGGAATACACGATGCGATACGGAATGGTTGATATTAAACACCTTTTTAACGTGATTATCTGATGCTATATGAAAGAAGCTTCACAAAAATGAATTTGTATGTTGATAATGATGTAGTGGCAAATTTATTATTGAAAGAAACGAAGCCGCATCAATGGTTAATACTAAACACCTTTTTAACTGATTGATCTCACGCTATATAAACACAAACTTCAGTGCCTTGCAGCGTTCTTGAATGATAGAGTGTTCGTGGTTCTACTATAAGAATAAAAGATGACATGATTTGTGGTTGATGTTAAACATCATTTTAACAGATTCGTCTCATGCCTTATTAACGTAAGCTTTATCTGAGAAATAAACTGGTCAGTCCTACGATGCCCCATGTCCGATAGGAAAGCTGTGTTAAGCCAAAATAATTTCTGTCGACGTCAAAGACCTTTGTTGCCATAAGATGTCGTTAAAATCTGGATCCTCTTCCTCTGTGTCCGATGCCTTGGGTTAGTCCAGTGCAGCTCAGGGGCCGAAGGAAAGTGATGAGCTGAATGGATGCTAGTAAAGAACTTAAGTTCAGATTTTTTCTTAAGTCTTCGTCCACGGTATACTGTCACCGCTCCTAAGGCCACTGAGCCTTAAATAATAGAATAATAATAATAAATAAATATGCAGGTTAGGAACTTTGTGCTACGTTAGAATCTATGGTTTCTTTAGAAAAACAAAATTGATTGACGGGAGAGATAAGTGATGAAGTAGAGAAGAGAAATCTGTTTTGTTCTGATTCAGAAATAGATACGCTGAATCATGCGGAGGAGATGTGTATTTGTGTCTGTCTGTCTACCTATCTGTCTGTCTGCCTGTCTGTCTGTGTGTCTGTCTGCCTGCTGTGTGTATGCATAATGCATTTATGTATGTATGTATGCGTAATTGCGTATATGTACGTAATGGATATTCAAGTGCATTATGTAGTTAGTAATTGTATGTATATGTATTTCTACATGTATGTATGTTTGTGTGTATGTATCTATGTATTTCTGCATATAGTCTATATATATATATATATATATATATATATATATATATATATATATATATATATATATATATATTAGGGTGTGTCTATAATTTGAAGTTTCAAAATTAATATCGGCCAGGTTGTTTTTGTGTTCCACCTTGAGAAACATTAACATTTGCCAAATTAGATGAAAATCAAAAGAGATTTAGAACTGGCGCAAAGCCCGGGAAAAATTACCACTTATAAAACAATGTCCTACATTGTAATTCTCGAAGATCCAAACAATTTCAACACTTAAACATAAAAAATAAGGCAAAAGCAAACCAAGAACCTTTAGTTATTTGTCATTACTTAGTCCCTTTAGTGCTTTTGGGAATCTATTTCGATGGTATTCAACCATTTGAAGAACAAATTGTTTCTCTTCCTCATTTCGAACCAGGGCTTCATTGAAGGACTGCATTAGAGCCACTCCTCTCTCCGCTATATCGTTCGTCACTCTTAGGGCGGATATGATGTCTTTCGCCTCATTGAACGAATGCTCTGACTCCCATTGTTGTGGATATCGATCAAGAAAAGCGTAATCGAATTTGAGGAGCTGGAAAAGTTTGATGGTAGAAGTGGTAAAAAAATCGGATAGCGCTTTTGTAGATGGATCATATATGGGAGGAAGCCTCTTTGGAGGTTCGTCGGATCCCTGATTGTTGCGCATGTTATAGACCATGCGCTGTTTTTCGTCGAAGGTGACTGAATCGTCAAAAAGGCTGAGGCCAACCAAGGTCTCCGACAAATACCAAAGGTGTCTGGAAAATGCTGTTAGGGCGACCTGTGAGACTTCCTTGTCTGGGTAAGTATGGATTGCCTTCAAGAATTGAAGATCGTTCCTTGGGGCTTCATTGGGCGATGTACAGATGAACCAGTACTCCACGTAGGTTGTGGTCACAAAAAGTGAAACTCGAAGTAGATGATTCCACATCTTTTGAGAGTAAGATTGTCGAGATGCCCTCTGGTGTTGTTGAATGGGAAATTGCTCTCTGAAAAGCCACATCTTGATAGCATAAACCGCAATAAACGCGCGCGGTGAAATGCCCCTGGGTACCTGAACTTTATTCCTTTCGGTGGAATTCCTCCTAGGAAAATGACTGTCAGTTCTAGTAGCTCTTCGTAGTCGTCTCTGTGGTATTCAGCATTCAGTTGCTGCAGTGCCAAGGTGATGACATTCTCTCGAATTTCTTTGAGTCTTTGTGCTGCGTCTTTATCCTCCATTGCTGTGCGATACTTGGTCTGATCGATTTGCGGCCAGAAGTCACGGAAATGACTGAAGAGTTCCAATTTTGGAGACCTTACAGAATCATTCAGTGAAAATACCTTTTCCAGAACAATTTCAGAAACATGATGTCGACAGGCAAGGTTCAAGAGGTCTTTTCCTAATTCCCTTTTCCAGCTTGATGCATACGCCGCCCTTGCAACCCGTGTTACTCACCGTTGTGTCGAAACACATGGCCACGATTCTGTCTTCCAATCCCCAACTTCTGATCTCGGCCAAACACGCATCTGCCATGAAGGCAACAGTCCCGGATTGGAGTTTGGGGATGGCCAATAGTTTGGTCACATCCTTACCAGATACCATTATTGGAAGACGATCAACGCACACTCGTCCAGTTTCTGTAAAATCTGGCATGATCTTGCCCTCCCAGTGGATAGTAAGCGGAACCTTCGGATCGAAAGATTCACGAATCTCAGCTGCTAGGGCTGCACGGTTATCCTTCCTTGCTCGATGGATAGCAGAAAGACTGATGATCAGCTCACCAGCTGGTGCTGCATAATGCATATAGATTGGATGCAGCGAGAGCAGAGAAAATGTGAGAGGCATTCCTGCTGCTGGTTTTGGTACGATCTAGAGCTGCTGCAACATCACGGGTAACTACAGAGATTGTTCACTTTCGCCGCTTTGGTGGTCCAGCTGACGCTGAAGGTTCTGGTTCTCTTTCTGAGCTATTTGATGACGCCTCTTCCTCAGATGATGTTGCCAACAGAGACACCTCCGTCGCTACCGTCATGCTCGCACGATATCGTCATGGGCGAGGGAATTATTGTTGTAGACAGATTGCTCCGATCGGAAACCACGACATTATCTGATTGGCACACACTCATTCGGGGATCAAACACATACTCTTACCAAGGGAGACAGCCACTCGCGTTAAATACCATGCTATTGATGTAGCACCAGGTGTCTCCTCTAGAAACCCATAATAGCTTAATTAATTACTATAATTATGTTGAAGATCGAAAACACGAAGAACAGACATCGTAACGTCTAAAATTTTGGCCAAACCGAGACAGGTCACCGGGTTCCTAATTTCGGTCGCCTTGCGCCAGTCCTAAATGTTCAGCTATCGCGATATAATTTCGGATATGGCGTTTGTACGCTAATTGGCATGATAATTCGACCTGGCAGTTAAAAGATCTTTGAGTTAAAAAAATCATGTGCATCATAAAAACACCCTAATATATATATATATATATATATGTGTGAGTATATAGACTATATGCAGAAATACATAGATACATACATACAAACATATATGTACATGTATATATGTATATATGTATAAAATTGGTGAAACGTAATTTCAGTGAAAAACTCATCAGTAGCGATCCCGACCCAACAAGGAGAACCCAAGTTCAAACAGAATAGATTTTAAGCGTTTGTGGAACACAGAGAAATCGATAGGATGACCAGCTCAGTCGTAGTTTTATGAGGAAGGTTGTTCCAGGCCACAGGACCAACATTCCTATTTTCCTGTATCATTGTTATCAGTTGCGTTCTTTTTCAGCGTGTTTTCTTTCGATAAAAGAAAATTGATTGACTGATTGAAAGCAAAGCTTCTGTGCTGAGTTGAAGAGGAACGACCTCTGGGGAGAAGAAGAAGAAGAAGAAGAAGAAGAAGAAGAAGAAGAAGAAGAAGAAGAAGAAGAAGAAGAAGAAGAAGAAGAAGAAGAAGAAGAAGAAGAAGAAGAAGAAGAAGAAGAAGAAGAAGAAGAAGAAGAAGAAGAAGAAGAAGAAGAGGAAGAGGAAGAGGAAGAGGAAGAGGAAGAGGAAGAGGAAGAGGAAGAGGAAGAGGAAGAGGAAGAGGAAGAGGAAGAGGAAGAGGAAGAGGAAGAGGAAGAGGAAGAGGAAGAGGAAGAGGAAGAGGAAGAGGAAGAGGAAGAGGAAGAGGAAGAGGAAGAGGAAGAGGAAGAGGAAGAGGAAGAGGAAGAGGAAGAGGAAGAGGGAGAGGGAGAGGGAGAGGAAGAGGAGAGGGAGAGGGAGAGAGAGAGGAGGAGGAGGAGGAAGAGGAGGAGGAAGAGGAAGAGGAAGAGGAGGAGGAAGAGGAGGAGGAGGAGGAAGAAGAGGAAGAAGTAGAAGAAGAAAGAGAAGACCCTGTTCGGCCGACCGTAGAGATCTGCGGCCAGGAGGCAGAGATACACAGTGAGCCAAGATAAGATGGAGCAATTCACACCAATCAGTTCCGCATGAAAGTTTAAATCTTACATTCAATGCGTTGATGTATAGGCAACGAGAGCAAGGTACACTCGTGTAAATCGATAGATGACCAAGTTTCAAGGTATGTATATCGTGTGAATAGTTATATCAGTGTATGGAAATATCTATGCAAATGTAACTAGTAATAAATATTTCCATTTATTCCCATATTTTGCAGTTTTCTTAATAGTTTAGGTACATGCAACAAGTATAGGCACGTTAGAAAAGGATCACAGAATACGTTGTCGTGGAGGAGCGCACTTATATAGGGATAATGCAAACCTTAAAAAAGGTGTCTAAAGTTCTATTTGTATAT